>CAMZMU010000052.1:85229100-85829100 GCA_947311845.1 Poa pratensis | reverse complement strand
GGGACAATTCTAGCCATCTCGACCCCCGTGGACCCCTCCTTGCCATCTACTCCCTCCGTTCCATTTTAATTGACTCACATATATCTAGATATGGATGCATCTAGGCACATTTTAGTGCTAGGTACATACATATTTAGATATATGTGAGTCAATTAAAATGGAACGGAGGGAGTAGGAGTATACGGACCGTCCTTATGTCATCTGACGCACGTACACCCTCCTAGCCATCTAGGAGTCTCTGTAGCACTATTAGGTCATCCTAAAGCACGTGCGACAATCCTAGTCATCTTGACCCCCGTGGACCCCTCCTTGCTATCCAAGAGTATACGGACCCGCCTTACGACATCTGACCCACGTGCACTCTCCCAGCCATCTAGGGGTATCAATAGCACTTTTAGGTTATCCTAAAGTACGTGGGACAATTCTAGCCATCTCGACCCCTGTGAACCCCTCCTTGCCATCTAGGAGTATATGAACCCTTCTTACGTCATCTGAGCCACGTGCACCCTCCCAGCCATCTAGGAGTATCAGTAGTACTTTTAGGTCATCCTAAAGCACGTGCGACCATCCTAACCATCTAGACTCCCGTGGACCCCTCCTTGCCATCTGGGAGTATATGGACCGTCCTTACGTCATCTTACGCACATACACCCTCCTAGCCATCTAAGAATATCGGTAGCACTTTTAGGTCATCCTAAAGCACGTGCAACAATCTTAGACATCTGGACCACCATGGACCCCTCCTTGCCATCTAGGAGTATACGGACTCTCCTTACGTTATCTGACCCACGTGCACCCTCCTAGCCATCTAGGAGTCTCTATAGCACTATTAGGTCATCCTAAAGCACGTGCGACAATCCTAGCTATCTCGACCGCCATGGACCCCTCCTTGCCATCTAGGAGTATACGGACCCTCCTTACGGCATCAGACCCACGTGCACCCTCATAGCCATCTAGGAGTATCAGTAGCACTATTAGGTCATCCTAAAGCACGTGCGACAATCCTAGCTATCTCGACCGCCGTGCACCCCTCCTTGCCATCTAGGAGTATACGGACCCTCCTTACGGCATCAGACCCACGTGCACCCTCATAGCCATCTAGGAGTATCAGTAGCACTTTTAGGTCATACTAAAGCACGTGCGACAATCCTAGCCATCTTGACCCCCGTGGACCTCTCATTGCCATCTAGGAGTATACAAACCCTCCTGACGTCATCTGACCCACGTGCACCCTCATAGCCATCTACAAGTCTCCGTAGCACTTTTAGGTCAAGCACGTGCGACAATCCTACCCATCTGGACCCCCGTGGACCCGTCCTTGCCATCTAGGACTATACGGACCATCCTTACGTCAGCTGACCCACGTTGATGAGGACATCCCTACCATAGACGCACCACAACTACTACAACACCTCAATTACAAGGACCATTAACTAGAGCTCGTGCGCGTCAACTCCAACACAATGTTCTTTCGTTTCTACAAGCTACTCCTAATGCACATGAGAATATGATGCTGCCTAAAGTAGATGTGTTTGTTTCTCTTAGGAATGATGGACCAAGCATGGACGAGAGGGACAAGCTATGGAGCACGTACGTGGAGGGAGATAACCGCAAGAGTGGAAACAAGGAAGAAGATGATGCCTACCGCAACTTGAAGCCACCATGATGACATTTGAAGACTTGGATGAATTCCTCAAGTCTACACTTGATAAATTCGTCCATAGACACATATGGTGCTGCGTCACCTTTTAATTATGGGCCAAGCCCATGTAATTTCGAATCTGGTCTTTTAGGGCATTTTTAGAGTCCGTATAGAGGAAGGAAAGTGCACCAAGGGTTGGATTCGGCCAAACCCCCAAGGCTGGCCGAAACCCCCATCCTTACCTCCTTATATACCTCGTTTAGGGTTACGTTTAGACTCGGATTTTGTTTAGCTAAAAGACTGCCTAGCGTTTCGCTGCATCTTCGTGTACTTGATTTGTGTCCAACGACCAGATTAAGACCGCTTACGGAATCCCACCTTTTCAATAAAGTTCATCTTATATCCGCAATTCTTGATTGCATTATTGGTTCTTTCTTGTTCCTCGATCACAGGTAGAACTAGACCTTTTGGTCAGGCTGATCGTGCATCTGCAGGATCGGTAAGCTCGGGAGATTGGTTTAGCGATTGCATTGGCGCTGCGTACGTGTGCGTAGTAGTCGGATCGCCAAGGTCGAACTCCACCAGAATCGACGTATCTTCATCTCATCGAAAGATCGGACACCTTTGCCCTATCAAGTGGTATCATATTTCAGGTTGCTCGGTGAGATTTACTGTTTTACTAGTTTAGATTGCATCTTCATACCTATAGTCCACGAAAAAGCCAAAAACACAGTTAGGGTTAGATCATCCCGTCCTACAACCTGTCCAGGCCTGTTGCATCTTCTTTTCAGTGCATTGCATCATTGAGTTTTTGTCTGCATCGTCGTGTCGAGTTGCTGGTCTTAGTGCTTCGTCCCGTAGAGTTTCGAGTTCTTTGCATATTTGTCTTGCCGCCGCCGCACAACTCGCACCATCCGTCCATCCATTGCCTTCTGCCGCCACCATCTACACACCGCAGCCGCCATGATCCATACCGCCGCCGCCATATTCGAGTTAGGGTTTGTGTTTACTTTCCCTACACGTTTTCTGTTCGTATCCACTTCGGCCACACAAGTCGTGATTCAGTTTGCCTCCTACCAGTTTCGGTTTAGTTTAAAAAAAATTGAAAAAAGAGAAAGTCCAATCCGCATCCAAGTCGGGTTGACCACGATTTCCACTAGTCCAGTCTGAGTTTAGTCCGAATTGGGCTGGTTTTCTCAGTTTTGATTGTCCGGACTTTGAAAAATCATAACTAATTCATACGAACTCCGTTTTCGACGATCGACCACTCAAAATCGTCAGAAAAAAATTCTGCATCCAGCCAGTTTGCGGCTTTGGAAAACCTCAGAATTGCCAAAAGAGTCCGGGAAGGTTGAGTTTTTGCCACTTTTCTGAAAAAAGTTCGGAAATTTTCTGTGATCTTCACTTATATCTTGCTTTTGAGCTTTTCCTTGGTGTTTGTTGTTGCCGCGCCTTGACTTTGTTGGTGCTATAGGCTCGCGTCTCTAGTACGGTCTAGCCTAAGACCAGCACGGTACCGTCTTTGAGCGTTTATTCAACTTGCATTCCTGATTTGATTATTGCAATCCTTGCTTCCATAAAGCCTCCTACAGCTCCACAAATTTCTACTACGTGCATTGTGCCTCTCCTGGTAATCACTTCGCCAATTTCCGAGGTGCTGCTCCTCGCGGTTGCCGTGACGCTCTCCTGCTTGGTAAGGAATTGTAAGGACCTCGTATATTAGTAATTTCATAGGAACATATACTTGTGATTTGTTTCTTGTTATCTACTAATCATGGCAGACGACATGGACAAGAAGATGAATAAGGAGATTTATGAGGACTTCCAAACGATGGTGTCCAAACACACTTCTGACATCGAGACACGTGTTGGTGATGCCATGGACCGTATCGACGGTTTAGAGGGCACTTTCAACACAAAATTTGATGACATCAACACTAGTTTGATGGATCTGACCGGCAAGTTTGACCGCTTGTTGGAGAAGCTACTGCAGCAGCCATGCATACCTGCACCTATGTTCCATGGCAACACCGTTCCACGAGCGGGCCGCGTCCGCAATGAGGATCAAGGAGCTTCGGCGGCATCTGCTGCTGCCCCTCCTGGCCCTACAGCCGACGACGATGGCTATGAGGGGGAAGTCGACAACCGCACCAGCCTCGCGGTCGTCCACACCGACATCCCTACAACAACGGGCCACAACCTCAGGTGCGTGATGAAGAACATGTCGCTAAGCTAAAATTGACAATTCCACCATTTGAGGGTAGATACAATCCTGATGCTTATCTCACATGGGAATTAGTGGTAGAACAACGTTTTGCATGCTTAAATTACCCTGAAGAGAGACGTGTTTGTGCTGCCACCTGTGAATTTACTGGTTTTGCTTCTGTTTGGTGGTCTGAACATTGTCGCTTGTATCATGATAATATTCCTACTACTTGGGTTGCTTTAAAAGCTGCTATGCGAACTCGTTTTGTCCCTCCTTATTATCAGCGTGAAATGCTTCAAAAATTGCAACGGCTGCAACAAGGTAGAAAATCAGTAGAAGAATATTATCAGGAATTGCAAACTGGTTTAATTCGTTGTGGTATTGTTGAGGAAAATGAAGCTATGTTTGCACGATTTTTAGGGGGGCTGAATAAACCAATTCAAACGATTTTAGAATATAAGGATTACAATTCTATTACTCGTTTGTTTCATCTTGCTTGCAAAGCTGAACGTGAAGTGCAGGATAGGGAGCCGCGGCCATGAACTAATTTTTCTGCAGGTCGTACATCGTCATGGGCGCCACGCCAACCGGATTCGGCTTCACGCAGTGCTGCTGCACCTTCTTCCACCAACAAGACCACCATGCCGCCCTCGCGCACGCCAGCACCGACTCCACCATCAACATCTACTGCTCCTGCCCGGAGTTCGGCGTCTTCCATGGGCTCCAGGCAGAACAAGGGATGTTCAATGTCGCAAATGTTGGGGCTACGGTCATATTGAGAGAGAGTGCAAAACTTAGCGCGTGATGATTGTGCGCGAAGATGGTGAGTATGATTCTGCTAGTGATTATGATGAGGAGACACTTGCCCTATGTCCGCACAGGGGAAGACGGACAAGATGATGAAGACGTGGAGTACATGACCGCTGAAGCTGCGGATACCTACAAGAGCTTCGTTGCACAACGTGCTTTGAGTGTGCAACTAAGTCAAGCTGAGCATGATCAACGCCATAACTTGTTCCAGACCCGTGGCGTAGTCAAGGAGCGTGCTATTCGGATCATCATTGATGGAGGGAGTTGTAACAATTTGGTAAGCATGGAGATGGTGGAGAAGCTTTCTATATCTACGCGCCAACATCACCATCCATACCATATTCAATGGTTTGATTCCACAGGTAGACTCAAGGTAACGCGTACGGCACGAGTGCATTTTTCCATTGGCACATATTCAGATTTTGTTGATTGTGATGTTGTGCCCATGCAAGCTTGTTCGTTGTTACTTGGTAGACCATGGCAATTTGATAAAGAATCTGTTCATATTGGTAAAACGAACCATTATACTCTTATGCACAATGGAAAGAAAATTGGCCTTAAACCCATGACTCCTGAACATATTTTGAAAGATGATCTTGCTAGAGCTAGTAGAGCAAAAACTGAAATAAACAGCAAAGTGAGAATCAGATTGTTGCTAATGAAGTCATGCCACCTTCTAGAAATATAAATCTAGTGCAGAACTTCCCAATGAAATTCGTTTGAAAAAACCATGTTTTTTTGCTAGCAAATCTGATCTTGCTGATTTGGATGTTTCTACTGATGTATGTTATGCAATTGTTTGAAAGAGGTATGTTTTCATTCGAGGATCTGCCTCCCTCTTTGCCTCCTGTTGTTGCTAACATTTTGCAGGAATATGTGGACGTTTTTCCACAAGAGTTGCCGCCGGGGCTGCCACCAATTCGGGAATAGAGCATCAAATTGATTTGATTCCTGGAGCTTCTCTTCCTAATCGTGCAGCCTACCGTAGCAATCCAGAGGAGACTAAAGAGATTGAACGACAAGTTCAGGAACTACTCGATAGAGGTTATATTCGTGAGTCTCTTAGTCCTTGTGCTGTTCGATTTTGTTGGTACCTAAGAAAGATGGTTCATCACGCATGTGTACTGATTGTAGGGCTATAAATCACATTACAATTCGTTATAGACACCCTATACCACGTTTGGATGATATGCTTGATGAGTTGAGTGGTTCTACCATATTTTCTAAGGTTGACTTGCGTAGTGGTTACCACCAAATTCGTATGAAACTAGGCGTGTAATGGAAAACAACATTTAAAACTAAATTTGGCCTCTATGAGTGGTTAGTTATGCCTTTTGGGTTAACCAATGCTCCTAGTACTTTCATGAGATTGATGCATAAAGTTTTACGTGCTTTCATTGGACATTTTGTGGTGGTTTACTTTGATGATATCTTGATATACATCAAGTCTTTAGAGGAGCATCTCACTCATTTGCGTGCTGTTTTTGATGCTTTGCGTGCTGCACATTTGTTTGGTAATCTTGAGAAGTGCACCTTTTGCACCGATCGAGTTGCGTTTCTTGGCTATGTTGTCACAGCACAGGGCATTGAAGTGGATCCCGCGAAAATTGAAGCAATTTCGAGTTGGCCTCACCTTTGACGTTAACCCAATTGAGGAGCTTTTTGGTATTGCTGGGTTTTACCGGCGCTTTGTCAAGGATTTTGGGTCTATTGCAGCGCCGCTGAATGAGCTTACAAAGAAGGATGTGCCCTTTGTTTGGGGTGAGTCACAACAGGATGCATTCATGGCATTGAAAGCTAAGTTAACACATGCCCCTTTACTCCAACTTCCTGATTTTAATAAGACCTTTGAACTTGAATGTGATGCTAGTGGAATTGGGTTGGGAGGTGTGTTATTACAAGAGGGCAAACCTGTTGCATATTTTAGTGAAAAACTGAGTGGTGCTAGTGTGAACTATTCTACTTATGATAAGGAATTATATGCTCTTGTTCGGACTTTAGAAACTTGGCAACATTATTTATGGGCGATAGAATTTGTTATACATTCTGATCATGAATCTTTGAAGCATATTCGTAGTCAAGCAAAACTGAATCGTAGACACGCTAAGTGGGTTGAATTCATTGAGTCTTTTCCTTATGTTATTAAATACAAAAAGGGTAAAGATAATGTTATTGCTGATGCGTTGTCACGTCGTTATACCATGCTATCTCAACTTGACTTCAAAATTTTCGGTTTGGAAACAATCAAAGATCAATATGTGCATGATGCTGAATTTAAAGATGTATTGCAGAATTGTCAAGAGGGTAGGACATGGAACAAATTCGTCCTGAATGATGGATTTGTGTTCTGTGCTAACAGATTATGCATCCCAGATAGTTCCGTTCGTCTTTTGTTGTTGCAGGAGGCGCATGGAGGAGGATTGATGGGCCACTTTGGTGTCAAGAAGACGGAGGACATGCTTGCTGCACACTTCTTTTGGCCACGCATGCGTCGGGATGTTGAGAGGTTTATTGCTCGCTGCACTACATGTCAAAAAGCTAAGTCTCGCCTTAATCCACATGGTTTATATATGTCTCTGCCCGTTCCTAGTGTTCCTTGGGAGGATATTTCTATGGACTTTGTTTTGGGATTGCCTCGCACACAGAAGGGAAGGGATAGCATTTTTGTTGTTGTGGATAGATTTTCTAAAATGGCACACTTTTTTCCTTGTCACAAGACTGATGATGCTACACATGTTGCTGATTTGTTCTTTCGCGATATTGTCCGTTTGCATGGTGTGCCAAATACTATTGTTTCTGATCGTGATACTAAGTTTCTTAGCCATTTTTGGAGATGTTTGTGGGCTAAGTTGGGGACGAAATTATTGTTTAGTACTACATGTCACCCCCAAACTGATGGACAAACTGAGGTAGTGAATAGAACTTTATCTACTATGCTAAGGGATGTGTTAAAAAGAATCTGAAAAAGTGGGAAGAATGCTTGCCTCATGTAGAATTTGCTTATAATCGCTCGCTGCATTCTATTACTAAATTGTGCCCTTTTGAGATTGTGTATGGTTTTGTTCCTCGTACACCTATTGATTTATTGCCTCTTCCAACTACGGTGCAACATAATTTCGATGCTACACAACGTGCTGAAATGATTGTTAAGTTGAATGCATCTACTAAAGAGAACATTGAGAGAATGAATGATAAGTAAAAATGTATGGGGATAAAGGAAGAAAACATATTGTGTTTGCCCCAGGAGATCTTGTTTGGTTGCATTTGCGCAAGGATCGCTTTCCTGATTTGCGCAAGTCAAAACTAATGCCACGAGCTGATGGTCCTTTTAAAATCTTGGAGAAATTAAATGATAATGCATAAAATTGAGCTGCCTGCAGAGTTTGGGGTTAGTCCTGAATTTAACATTGCAGATTTGAAGCCATACTTTGGAGAAAATGATGAGATGGCGTCGAGGACGACTTCAATTCAAGAAGGGGAGCGCCATCTAAGAGTATACATGCCCTTCTTACGTCATCTGACCCACGTGCGCCCTCCTAGCCATCTAGGAGTCTCCGTAGCACTATTAGGTCATCCTAAAGCACGTGCGACAATCCTAGCCATCTGGACCCCCGTGGACCCCTCCTTGCCATCTAGGAGTATACGGACTCTCCTTACGGCATCTGACCCACGTGCACCCTCCTAGCCATCTAGGAGTATCAGTAGCACTTTTAGTTCATCCTAAAGCACGTGGGACAATTCTAGCCATCTCGACCCCCGTGGACCCCTCCTTGCCATCTACTCCCTCTGTTCCATTTTAATTGACTCACATATATCTAGATATGGATGCATCTAGACACATTTTAGTGCTAGGTACATACATATCTAGATATATGTGAGTCAATTAAAATGGAACGGAGGGAGTAGGAGTATACGGAGCCTCCTTACGTCATCTGACGCACGTGCACCCTCCTAGCCATCTAGGAGTCTCTGTAGCACTATTAGGTCATCCTAAAACACGTGCGACAATCCTAGCCATCTCGACCCCCGTGGACCCCTAAATGCTATCCAAGAGTATACGGACCCGCCATATGGCATCTGACCCACGTACACTCTCCAGCCATCTAGGGGTATCAATAGCACTTTTAGGTCATCCTAAAATACGTGGGACAATTCTAGCCATCTCGACCCCCGTGGACCCCTCCTTGCCATCTTGGAGTATATGAACACTTCTTACGTCATCTGAGCCACGTGCACCCTCCCAGCCATCTAGGAGTATCAGTAGCACTTTTAGGTCATCCTAAAGCACGTTTGACCATCCTAGCCATCTAGACTCCCGTGGACCCCTCCTTGCCATCTGGGAGTATATGGACCCTCCTTACGTCATCTTACCCACGTACACCCTCCTAGCCATCTAAGAATATCGGTAGCACTTTTAGGTTATCCTAAAGCACGTGCAACAATCCTAGACATCTAGACCACCATGGACCCCTCCTTGCCATCTAGGAGTATACAGACCCTCCTTACGTCATCTGACCCACGTGCACTCTCCTAGCCATCTAGGAGTCTCTGTAGCACTATTAGGTCATCCTAAAGCACGTGCGACAATCCTAGCTATCTCGACCGTCGTGGACCCCTCCTTGCCATCTAGGAGTATACGGACCCTCCTTACGGCATCAGACCCACGTGCACCCTCATAGCCATCTAGGAGTATCAGTAGCACCTTTAGGTCATCCTAAAGCACGTGCGACAATCCTAGCCATCTGGACCCCTCCTTGCCATCTTTGAGTATATGGACCCTCCTTACGTCATCTGACCCACGCGCACCCCTCCTAGCGATCTAAGAGTATCAGTAGCACTTTTAGGTCATCCTAAAGCACGTGCGACCATCCTAGCCATCTGGACCCCCGTGGACCTCTCCTTGCCATCTAGGAGTATACGGACCCTCCTTACGTCATCTGACCCAGGTGCACCCTCCTAGCCATCTAGAAGTCTCCGTAGCACTACTAGGTCATTCTAAAGCATGTGCGATAATTCTAGCCATCTGGACCCCCGTGGACCCCTTCTTGCCATCTAGGAGTCTACGGACCATCCTTACGTCATCTGACCCACGTGCACTCGCCCAACCATCTAGGAGTATCAATAGCACTTTTAGGTCATCCTAAAGCACGTGCGACCATCCTAGCCATCTAGACCCGCATGGACCCCTCCTTGCCATCTAGGAGTATACGGACCATCCTTACGTCATCTGACCGACGTGCAACCTCCTAACCATCTAGGGTCTCCGTAGCACTAGTAGGTCATCCTAAAGCACGTGCGACAATCCTAGCCATCTGGACCCCGTGGACCCCTCCTTGCCATCTAGGAGTATACGGACCTCCTTACGTCGTCTGACCCACGTGCACCCTCCTAGCGAGCTAGGAGTCTCCATAGCACTAGTAGGTCATCCTAAAGGACGTGCGACAATCCCAGCCATTTGGACCCCTGTGTATCCCTCCTTGCCATCTAGGAGTATACGGACCCTCCTTACGTCGTCTGACCCACGTGCACCCTCCTAGCGAGCTAGGAGTCTACGTAGCACTAGTAGGTCATCCTAAAGCACGTGCGACAATCCCAGCCATCTAGACCCCCGTGGACCCCTCCTTGCCTTCTAGGAGTATATGGACCCTCCTTACGTCACCTGACCCACGTGCACCCTCCTAGCCATCTAAGAGTATCAGTAGCACTTTTAGGTCATCCTAAAGCATGTGCGACAATCCTAGCCATCTAGACCCCGTGGACCCCTCCTAGCCATCTAAGAGTATACATACCGGCTAACGTCATCTGACCCACGTGCGCCCTCCTAGCCATCTAGGAGTCTTCCTAGCACGGTCATCCTAAAGCACGTGCGACAATCCTAGCCATCTGGACCCCCGTGGACCCCTCCTTGCCATCTAGGAGTATATGGACCTCCTTACGGCATCTGACCCACGTGCACCCTCATAGCCATCTAGGAGTATCAGTACCACTTTTAGGTCATCCTAAAGCACGGGCAACAATCCTAGCCATCTTGACCCCCGTGGACCCCTCCTTGCCATCTAGGAGTATATGGACCCTCCTTATGTCATCTGACCCACGTGCACTCTCCCAGCCATCTAGGAGTCTCCGTAGCACTTTTAGGTCATCCTAAAGCACGTGCGACCATCCTAGCCATCTGGACCCCCGTGGATCCCTCCTTGCCATCTATGAGTATACGGACCCTCCTTACGTCATCTGACCCACGCGTACCCCTCCTAGCGATTTAAGAGTATTAGTAGCACTTTTAGGTCATCCTAAAGCACGTGCAACCATCCTAGCCATCTGGACCCCGTGGACCTCTCCTTGCCATCTAGGAGTATACAGACCCTCCTTACGTCATCTGACCCAGGTGCACCCTCCTAGTGATGTAGCCCAACCTCCAGTTCCTACACATGACACACCAAGTGGACCAATGACAAGAGCACGAGTCAAGGCTCTACACGATAAGGTGAATTCGCTCCTATCTTTGTGTGACCTTGATACTCCGTTGAATGGTTTGCTACTTCATTCCGATACCTGGTGTATGCTTAGGTACAGGTCTCATGAAGATATGCCACCAAGTGAGGAAGATGGCCAAGCGATGAACCAAGGATATGAGGAAGAAGTGCGAGAAGCCCCAGGTGCCGGTACTACCGTGTGAGCGCGACCGAGGGATATGACGAAGAAGTGCGAGAAGCCCTAGGTGCCGGTACTACCGGAGTTGACCCTTCCGGTACTACCGGACGTGCACAACCGAAGACACCAGTGAAGCTCCAGGCACCGGAACTACCGGATGAAGGGTCGGTACTACCGACGATGCACGACCGGTACTACCGGGACGACTACCGGGGCAGCTACAGAAGAGCCGAAAATGCTTCTGTTTTTTAGGCGAGATAAGCGGTAGTACCGGCCAGGAGGGTCCGGTACTACCGGACATGCGCGAGCCTGTGCGCTGTCAAGGGCTGAGAGCCTTGTAATCTCACCCACCCCACCTACTTCGGATCTAGACTATAAGTACGTTCTCCTAGCTTCACTTTAGGGTTAGACTATGTTGAGTATTGAGTTGAGCTTAGCTCCTTTCCATCCTTTGGATGTTGCCTCTTTGTGAGATGCCTCCTAGTGAGAGTAACCAAGGCCTCCTTGTATGGAGATGAACTCCTCCGTGTAATTGCAATTACTCGCCCTTCACCGCGGTGATTGGACCGGTAGATTCGACCGGTGAGATAAACGGATCTTAGAGTAAGTGTGCTTGCTTCTTTGAGGATCGGGGGCTACCCACGGGGCATGTTACCGATCAATTAGTTGCTTGTGTCTTGCTATTTATCTTCCTTTGCCCCTTTTGTGTTTGTGTTCATCGTGTTCAACGTCATGTTCATCGTGTTCATCACCGATCCCGCCCAAATCCGTGAAGATCGGGACCGCACCTACAACATATGGTATCAGAGCAACGGTTGCCACGGATTTGATTTGTGTTTCCCCCACTTTTCCCCAAATTTTTCTTTGATTTTGAGAAATTTGAAAATTTCACCAAAAATAGCCCAAAATGCTTTTGGATCGATCTGCGATTTGAGTGCGTTTTTGCAAGTTTTGATCCGTGGATCTCGTGCTAGACTTGTTGATCTACCTTTGTTTGCGTTCCCAAGCCTTAATTTTGCCAATTTCCCACGAAATCGAGGATTTTTCGAGACCAATTTCCGCCCAAAATCGCGACCAAGAACTTCAGATCCGTCGTCACTGGTACTATCGGCCCGGGCAGCGGTACTACCGCCGGGCTCAACTTTTCTGAAATTTGTCTTTTCCTCGTTTCATTTTGGCACATCCTTCTGGTTGTTTAAGTCCTTTGAGTGGTGTGTTCTACATCTCCGGCATTGACAAGCTTCCGCGACAATACATCATCATTGACAAACGCCAACGACACCGAGGACTTGACACATTTCTGACCTCCGTTGTGAGCCATTCTTCCTTTCGCGTACCATATCCTATTGAGGCTAGCTCTTGATGATTGAGTTGATTTTGCACATTGATACTGTGTAGTTTCCGAGCAAAAGGTGTGCACTAGTTTCATATCTTGTTAGCTAAGGAAGTGGGTGTGAAAAGAGCTAAAGAAGCAAAAAGTGCCATCAACGCTTGAAAAGAGAAAAGTCAGGAAGCAAAAAAGAGCCAAAAGAAAGACAAAGGAAAGAAACACCACTTGCCACTTTCTAGGTTGCGCCAACGCTCGATGATCATAACATAGGTGGTGTCCCTAGTGCAGATCTTGGAATCCACTACTATTTTGCAATCGAGCTAGTTGCTCCTCGAGAACTTGTGCAACAACGAGCTTAGTCTTCGCTAGGTTGTTTTGCTCATTTTGAGAGTTGCACGAGTCCAATCTATCGCCACGTGTGTGTTTTTCTAGTTCTTCTCTTTTTGGATCATTTTGTCTTGCTTGGTGATCATTGTGGTTCTTTACTTGCTTAGACAATATCTCGGTTTCGGGTTGATTTCATTTTGCTTTCCAACCACCATACCTACCTATACACATAAGTGTGTGAGTTGGGTGTGAGAACCGGATTCTCATTGAACAAGCACATTTACTTTTGGTACTAGTTTATCTTGCTAGTCTTTTCCAATACATCTCACTTGTTCTTGAGAATCATGTTTAGGGGAAGTACAAATGGGAGTTCAAGCTCAGACGGTGATATCAATGGAGGCCATCAAGGCGCTCATGGCTATGTCACAAATAGCGAATTTGTGAATCTTCGACACCTCGTGCGTGATAGCCTAGGACGCTATGAATGCTGTCTCCAAGCTCAAGACGGCAACTTCACCGACATGAGACAAGATTTGCAAACCATGCAAGCCAACATAAATGAGCAAATGTTGCAAATGAATGAGCACATGGCGAACCTTGCACGTCATGGATCTTCTTCATCATCTCGTCATTCAAGGGAGTCTTCAAGATCATCACGCGGTGAGAAGATGGACACAGTGATCATCATGGATGACAAGAAATTCCAAGGCGCGACGAACATGATCAACGTCGCCATGATGATGGGCGTCAACAATCGCCTCGAGTACACCATGAAAATGGCCATCAAGAGCATCATCGTAACCTTGGTGCAAGGCAAGAAAGAACACCATCACCACCACCGCAACATCAAGAACGTCGAGAACCTCAGGCCAATGACAATGGTGTGCCGGGTGGCGATGACTATGGTGATCAAGGGTGTCCACATCGCCATCCTCCAAGGCCACGCCACCGTCATCGTGAACATGTCAACCGTGAAGAGAACCCAATGCCGCATCACGAGCCGCGTCCTCACCAAGATGATCATCAAGATAATCATCATCATCCCCGAGTAGAGTCAAGTGATAGCGAGTCAAGCCACCACCATGGTGATGGACTCAATCAACGGAGACGTGGACGTGCATTCCCACCTCCAAACCATCAGGATGAATATGACAACTTGAGCAATCATAGGCTTGACATACCCAAGTTTTTTGGAACAAGTGATCCGGAAGCATACCTATCATGGGCACTCAAGGTTGACAAGATTTTTCGGGTTCGCAACTTCTCCAACAACAAGATGGTGACTCTAGCATCCTTAGAGTTCGAGGAATATGCTCTCTTATGGTGGGAACAACTACAAGATGCCCGTGTGATGTGGGTTGGTCCCGATTTTCACGGATTTGTGCGGACGAACGACGAACACGAAGAACACGCGAAGAACGAAGAACACAAAAGAGGGGAAAACAAACACACAAGGGTAAATAGCAAGTAGCAACCCGGCAAGACTCGATTGGTAACAAATCCCCGTGGGCAGCCCCCAATCCTCCTCTTCCAAGCACACCTTACTCTTAGGATTGTTTGTCCAATTGGTCAATCCAACCAATCCAACCTAGCCACCTAAAGATGGAAGATTAGCAAGTAATCGCAACTACAAGCGGAGCCTTGGTATCCACGCAGGGATCTTCTCCTCAAGAGGAGGCCTTGGTTCATCTCCACATGTGGAGGCCTTGATTCATCTCCATAGGAGGAAAGAGACACTTTGAGAAGAAGGAGCAAGGCTCTACTTTAGTTCTCAAATCGTAGTCTAACCCTAACCCTAGGAAGGGGACGAACTATTTATACTCTAAATCCAAAGGGGATAAGATTACAAGGCAATGGAGCCTTTCCAGCGTGCAGATCCGCACACAGCGGTAGTACCGGCCTCAGCCCGGTAGTACCGGGTGTGCGGTAGTACCGGGCTAGTACCGGGGCCACTACCGGGATGGAACTCGAGGACACCCGAGGCTCCCGTGAGATCCGGTAGTAGACCCGGCAGTTGATGCGGTAGTACCGCGCCGGCGTCTGGCGGTAGTACCGGGGCGGCGAGGCGCGGTAGTACCGGCCCCGGTAGTGTCTTCAGCAGGTGACACGTCAGGCGGGGGCGGTAGTACCGGGTCGGAGCCGGTAGTACCGCCTGAAGCAGTTTGGGCTTCTTCTTCTCCTTGGCTGCTTTCTTGGCCACCTTCTTGGGTCTTCTCTTTGTCATCTCCTCCACTCCATTGTGGGCCGTCGTCAAGGTGGTTCCTAAGTATGCACAAAGTTTTCGTATGAAGTAGCAACCCATTCAAAGGAGTGTCGAGATCACACATAGATAGGAGTGAATTCACCTTATCATGGAGAGCTTTGACTCTAGCTCTTGTCATTGGGCCACTTGTTGTAGGAGCCATAGGTTGGGCTACATCATCTCCCCTCCCTTGGAAAAGAGTCGTCCTCGACTCTTGGTCATCCTCATCGCTTGATGTACCAAGGTATGGCGATAGGTCGGCGACGTTGAAGGTGTCATGGACCAAGTGTTTGGAGTTGGAGATGTCGATCTTGTAGGCATTGTCGTTGATGCGCTTGATGACCTTGAAAGGTCAGTCTCCACGAGGGTGAAGCTTGGACTTCCTTGCATCCGGGAAGCGATCTTTGCGAAGGTGTAGCTATAGAAGGTCTCCTTCTTCAAATATTATGGCGCGCTTGTTTTTGTTCATCTTCTTAGCATGGTCTTGGTTGTGCTTCTCAAGCGTGGCCCTTGTGTCTTCATGTAGTTTCTTCATGTACGCGGCGCGCTTGTCGAAGTCCATGTTGACTTGCTCTCGGAGTGGAAGTGGAAGCATGTCTAGCGCGGTGTAGGGGTTGGAGCCATAGACGACCTCGAAGGGTGTTCTCTTTCTTGCGCGGTGTAGTGCTCGATTGTAGGCGAACTCGGCGTGCGGGATGCACTCTCCCAATTCTTCAAGTTAGGCTTGATCAACACACGAAGGAGTGTAGATAGGCTTCGGTTCACCACTTCGGTTTGGCCATCGGTTTGAGGGTGGTATGCGGTGGAGAATAGTTGCTTGATTCCCATCTTGGCCATCAAAGTCTTCCAAAAATAGCTCACGAACTTGGTGTCACGATCCGACACAATGGTCTTGGGCACGCCATGAAGACGGACGATTTCCCTGAAAAACAAAGTAGCAATGTGTGAAGCATCGTCGCTCTTGTTGCAAGGTATAAAGTGTGCCATTTTAGAGAAGCGATCAATGACGACAAAGATGGAATCCTTGTTTGTTTTAGTGCGTGGGAGTCCTAAGACAAAATCCATAGCTATATCGGACCATGGGTGATGTGGAATAGGCAATGGTGTGATAACCATGAGAGTTTAGAGTAGACTTAGCTTTGAGACATGTAGAACATCGTCGAACTAGGCGTTCCACATCACGCTTCATTCTAGGCCAATAGTAGTTGGTGGCGAGCATGGCGTAGGTCTTGTCGCGGCCAAAGTGACCCATGAGTGTTCCTCCATGAGATTCCTTCAAAAGGACCAAACGAAGCGAAGACTCGGGTATACATAGTTTGTTAGCCTTAAACAAGAAACCTTGGTGCAAATAGAAATCACCAATTCCTTTGTGCTCCGAACATTGAGCGAAAATGTCTCCAAAGAAAGCATCGGTAGCATACAACTCCTTTATCTCATCCAAACCCAAGACACTAATGTCAAGACGTGTAAGTAGGTTGGCCTTGCGGGATAGAGCATCCGCGACCACATTGTCTTTACCTTTCTTGTATTTGATTACAAAGGTGAAAGACTCAATGAACTCAACCCACTTAGCATGTCTTTTGTTCAAATTTGTTTGACTTTTCAAATATTTCAAGGATTCATGGTCGGAATGAATGACAAATTCCTTAGGACGAAGGTAATGTTGCCACACATCCAAAACACGAACCAAAGCAAATAACTCTTTGTCATAAATGGGGTAATTCAAGCGAGCTCCATCTAGTTTCTCACTATGGTATGCGATGGGTCTACCATTTTGCATAAGCACTCCACCAATGCCCAATCCACTTGCATCGCATTCAATCTCAAATGTCTTAGAGAAATCCGGAAGGGCAAGGAGTGGTGCTTCGGTTAATAACCGTTTGAGCTCATTGAAAGCAAAATCATGTGCATTGCCCCAAATGAAAGGTACATTCTTCTTTGTAAGTTCATGGAGGGGGCAAGCAATTGTGGAAAAATCCTTGATGAAACGGCGGTAAAATCCGGCAAAACCAAGAAAACGTCTCAACTCCTCAAGTGACATCGGAAAAGGCCAAGTCCGAATTGCTTGTATCTTTGCTTCATCAACTTCGACTCCATCCGAAGAAACAACAAAACCCAAGAAAACAAGTTTGTTGGTGGCAAAAGTGCACTTAGAAAGATTTGCATAAAGCTTTTCATTGCGAAGAACCAACAAAACTTGAGCAACATGAGAAGTGTGCTCTTCCAAAGACTTGCTATAAATAAGGATGTCGTCAAAGTATACCACAACAAATTTCCAATGAAAGGACGCAAAACATGATTCATGAGACGCATAAAAGTAGAAGGTGCATTGGAAAGACCAAATGGCATGACGAGCCACTCATAAAGACCAAGCTTAGTTTTAAATGCGGTCTTCCATTCATCACCTTCACACATGCGTATTTGGTGATATCCACTTTTAAGATCAATTTTGGAGAATATAGCGGAACCACAAAGCTCATCGAGCATATCATCAAGGCGAGGGATAGGATGGCGATACCGAACGGTGATGGCGTTGATGGGGCGACAATCCATGCAAAGGCGAAGAGTGTTGTCGTGCTTGGGTACCAAGATGACGGGCACGGCACACGGACTCAAGCTCTCGCGGATGTGTCCCATGGCAAGAAGTTCTTGTATTTGCCGCTCGATCTCCTTTTCTCTTCGGGGTTGGTGCGGTAAGGAGCGCGGTTTGGTAGCGGTGCGCCGGGAACAAGGTCGATGCGGTGCTCGATTCCGCGTAGAGGAGGTAGTCCCGGTGGCACTTCTTGAGGGAAAACATCTTCAAAGTCCTTCAAAAGAGACAACAAAGAAGGAGGAAGGTTTGTGAAAGTGTTAGTCATAGAAACTTCACCCTTGCATATGAGCACATAGTGGAGGGTGGATGGGTTCTCTCTCAACTCCTTATCTCTCTTTTGTGGCAAATAGTGTAAGTTTTGTGGGAACTCTCTTTGAAGTGTCACACTCATTTGGCTTGTGGCTCTCACTCACTTTATGGTGGGTCTCTCGCTCACCACTCATCTCACTGACGAACGATCTTGTTGTGCCCTTGCAATGGTCTTGGCGTTGTCGGCGATGACTTGACTTGGTGTCATGGGACGAAGGACGAAGGTCTTGTCGTTGTTCTTGAAGCTATAGTAGTTTGTCCTTCCATCATGCATAGCACCTTGTCAAATTGCCATGGATGCCCAAGGAGTAAGTGACAAACGTTCATAGTGGAGAGGTTGAATTCCTGAGCGCAACACAGAGGAACTCGAAGATAGTTGAAAGCTTCAAGCAATTCAATCTAGGGTTTCTTTAAATGTGGTCTGAGGCTAAAAGCCACGACTTACAAGCCTATATAAAGGCTGCTGGACGTCCAACTTAGGGTTGGACCCGAAATCAAACTTATCTCTAACTTTCCTAACTTAAAAGGACTCTATTTGGAAACTGACAGAAACGACCGTCGAATTGTTTCGGTCACCGAGCCTTGTACGAGTCGAACCGGTACTTGGGTTGGACCCATTGGAAAGTATTTGTAATTTCCTTTCCAACCCGTGCTTCGTTGCATTATTTGGACTTCGTATGAAGAATCCTTGGCTGTTTCAAATTCGGGACTTCTGCCAGTCCGAATCGAATATCGCTTCCTTGATGGTTCCTTCTTCGTCTTCCCTCTTGCGCATGCCTCCCGCTCCTCCCTCGTGCCATTGGGGACGTCGTGCTCCAGTCCTTGCAGCTCCTCTAGCCCTCCGTCAACGTTCGTGTTATCAACAACCCTGATCATACACAAGTGCATAGACTTAGGTAGTATAAAATTCTCATTATCACAAACATTGTATTTAATTAAGAGTGAGTTCACCTGTTGTCCAAGTAACTTGGCACGAGCTCTTGTCATCGGTCCAATCCTCACTTCATCAGGCTTGTCTTGAACAGCAACATCATCAATGGAAGAAAATTGTAAAGGACTAGGGATGTCCTCATCATCCTCCCCCCTTGAAAAGGCGTCGATCCCGACGCGTCAAGGTACTCTTCAGTATATGGCGTCAAATCAGCAACGTTGAACGTATTACTCACGCCAAACTCAGTAGTAGGAAGATCTATCTTGTATGCATTATCATTTATCTTGGCAAGAGCTTTGAACGGACCATCACCACGCGGCATCAACTTGGACTTGCGCTGAACAGGAAATCTGTCTTTGCGAAAGTGCACCCAAACCATGTCGCCAGGTTGAAAGATCACCTCCTTTCTCTTCTTGTTTACACGAGCTGCATTGTACTTGCCTTTCTTCTCAATAGCTTCTTTAGTCTTCTCATGTATCTTCCTCACAAAATCTGCACGCTTCGTTGCCTCCATGTTGACTCTCTCATGTAACGGAAGCGGCAGCAAATCAAGCGGAGTAATGGGTTTGAATCCATACACCACCTCAAACGGACACAATTGCGTGGTTGAATGTACCGCCCTGTTGTATGCAAACTCCACATGCGGCAAACACTCCTCCCACACACGCAGATTCTTCTTAACCATTGTCCGCAGCAACGCCGAAAGTGTGCGGTTCACCACCTCCGTCTGACCATCAGTTTGGGGATGACAAGTGGTACTAAACAGCAGCTTCGTTCCCAGCTTGCCCCAAAGTGTCTTCCAGAAGTAGCTCATGAACTTCACATCACGGTCAGAAACGATCGTCTTGGGTACTCCATGTATGCGCACGATCTCCCTGAAAAACAGGTCAGCAATATGCGACGCATCGTCGCTTTTCTAGCAGGCAAGAAAATGTGACATCTTAGAAAAACGATCCACTACCACAAAAATAGAATCATGTCCTCTCCTGGTTCTAGGCAATCCTAACACAAAATCCATGCTTATGTCCTCCCATGGAGTTGTAGGTGCAGGAAGAGGAGTATACAAAATCTGGAGTTTGCCTTGTTGCAAGTGATGCAACGCTTCACAAACCTGTCCACATCACGCCTCATGCATGGCCAATAAAAGTGATCAGCCAACATCAGCAACGTCTTCTCACATTTAAAATGTCCCATCAAACCGCCACCATGTGATTCCTGCAACAACAGCAAACGCACGGACGACTCGGGCACACATAATTTATTAGCTCTAAACAAGTATCCATCATGCATATGGTATTTTCCCCAAGCTTTCACATCAGAACACTTAGCAAAAGGCATGGAAAAATCAGTATCATTAGCATATAAATCACGCAAACTCTCTAAACCAGGAACTTGAACATCTAAGTGTGTTAAAAGCATGCTTTTCCTAGAGAGTGCATCAGCAACCACGTTCTCTTTGCCTTTCTTATACTTAATAACTAGCCGGGTGGCCGCGCATTTGCGCGGCTAGATGTGTAACTGTACAACTATATATGTGGTTTTAGTATATACATATGAAAGTTAATTATTCGTTTAAGAAATCTTCTCCACTAAGAGGCAATGGGGTTATTTTGTATTCACTGGGCTCTCCACAGCTTACCACGAATTCATACATGCATCATACATGCAACAGTCATGTCGGTCTTCTGTCGTGGCATGACAATATATTTTTCGGGAGGATCTGTATCAAAGTTCAATATTTTTTCTATAATATTTATATTTGGCTGACATTTTTTCCAATATATATTTCAAATGATATGTAGCGGTGACATAATTTGAATAAGATATGTAGAGAAACAGTGCCAATGATAAATTTTGATGGCACATGGAGTGAAAATAAATTTTAAGTAAACTTAAAAAATTGATTTTCAATCAATGACGTGGAATATGTGCAACTAAGGATGTACAAACTCGAACAAAACTGAGAACCCGAACAAAAGGAGAATAATATGCATGCAGATAATAGAGATACTAACCTATCTAATTGATTCATTTCCTGTCTTTTCCTCGCTTAGTGACAAAATTTGTCCATTATATCAGAAAACCATCTCACCTGCAAGAGGAACTGGTGGTGCCCGCACTCCATAGCGTCATCTGCAGTTGAATCCCAGAAAAGAAAAGGGCAATCTATACCTATTTGAAGCCCACCAAAACTTAAGAAATCATGTTGTTCATTCTGAAAGAACCGTCACAATAGGTGAAAGAAAATTTCTTGTATTTTTTTTTGAAGTTAACAGGCTAACTGCATTGTGCAGAGGATGAAGAAGGGCATGGCGACTGATCGTTTAGTTAATCCTTCATGGATGGAGTGAAATTCTGCCACTTGGAGAACCACCTGCCGGGCCACCCGCTGTGTACGCAGAAGACAACGGCTGTTTGATGTATAGAAAGACAGGGTGTACTTCAAAAAAAAAAAAGGCAGGGTGTACGAAACAGGGCTGAGTTGCGACTGCTATTAAGTAATATATCCAACAATCATTAGGATTGAAGCAGCGTCACTATTTTCCGTCGTACTAACTATGAATCACCTAACAGTTCATTGGAGAAGAGGATAATTTCCTTGTTAAGTAAATCTTCACATGGATGCATAAGTATAATTCTTAAATTAGCTCACATTCTAAGTATATATAATAGGTATAATTGCTAACGATTCTGATGGTTTAATTTATTTTGAAGAAACATATATAAGGCAACTATACCAGCTACATCTAAAGTCCAAATAATTTGACACATGACTATAAACCTAAGGTTCCAAGCAGAAATGTTCGGTAAAGGCAGTTAACCGAAGGAAGTGCAATGCATGAAAAATAAAATAAAAATTCTAGCAAACAATACAACACTAAGATCCAAGAAACTAATAGCTAAGAGCATATTACCAACCATGGAGTTGTTCTGCTCAGTGTTCTGGGCCGTGGAGAAATATTAGTACTGCCATTATTGCAGCATGTCTTTTCACTGTAGATTAGCTTCAATGTAGCAAAATATTCCTTCTAAAATCATTGAGGTCACACCTACATCAAATCACAAAGAAAATAAAAATGACACTGAGGAGAGCGACGTTTGACGACCTGCACAAAAATGCAAAATCTTAAGCCTAAACATACCAGTGTAGTGGGGGACAACTAAAAGAAAAAATTCTAACATGTGTGCACATCGAGCTTAATACTCCATAATCCACATATATGAAAAAGGAAAAAAATCAAGGATCTTCCCTGAATTATTTAAGCTGACCGTGACAAAGGCAAAACTGATCAGATCAAATCCTTTGTAACCTGCAAATAAAATAGAAGGCTTGCACTTACATAGCTCTGAATTATCGTCTATGAAAACATTTAGCAAATAAAATTAGATTTTAAACTTTTAAGTAACACGTGGGACTAAATTTAATGCACATCTTGCTTGCAGAGAGCCGAGTCTAAGCAGAACTCACAGAAGAAATAATCAGGGATCCATATGCATTGACCACAATAGGCGACACTCATGCACAGGGTAGCGCAGGAGGAGAATCTGATCCAAATTTTGTTGGGATTAACCTGAGGATCTCCATTGTTGCCTCGTTGCTCTGAGCAAAGCAGCACCTATCACGGCCTCTATTACCTCGTAAGATAGAACTTTGTTAGATAGTTGGTCCCAATACACCTAACAAAAGAAAAACTGAAGGAATAACAACAATACCTTTATGAAGACTTAACCTGCGAGTGAAAAACGTGATTAATATGTTCTTGACATCCATGATCCATCTTAGCTAGGAAATGAAATACAATACCAGTATAGCTTTGGATTCACCAAGTGCAGGTAGAGTTATACCTTGGGCAGAGAACTTAACAACTGCATCACCATTCCGACACAGTTTTCGGTTACTTGCCTAGCCAGATAGGAGTGACAGGCGACAAACTCTTAACAATCTTTGGGAGGTGAAGCACAGCGCCATCAGACTGCCGTAGTCCCCCACTCTGTAGCCTCAACAATAAAGCAAGATAACTGATCTAATTCAAACTTCCATCATGCACACCCTTCTCCCTGCATTGTCCCTCGTTGATTGCAGTATAGCTGAGACATGAATGTTCAGGAGATTGTCAAAGACCCACTACAGAACATGCAGCTAGATTTGACCCTTTTTTTTATCTAAACTGCTGTAACTCGGCCTGACCAGACAGAATGGACGTATAGACATTCTTCCATTGTATGAAATCACATAACTGATATGGGGTTAGCCTCAAAAAGACATGCAAGGGTAGAAAGTCTAACCGGCACTGATTGGGGGTGGAGTACTATTTAGCCACTGATTGCACAACAGGTCAACAAAAGATAAATCCGGCAATAAATCCAGTCAGTTTGCGATTCCTTACAGGGAGAAATACATCAATTATCAATAGGAGATTGGAAAAAAGTAGGTCGTATCATTGTCGAGGTCTTAGAGTTATACGGCCACAACCACTGGCATATCAGGGGCCTGAAATACACATCGGGCTGTACATAAACCTAGGAAGAAAATTTAATCAAAACATGCTAGACATTTGAGATGAAGTAAATTAGTAATTAACTAAACAAATAAATGTCAAATCAAGAGATCATTTTGCGTTCGCCCCTTCATGTTCAGAATCCTTTGTTTGCTCCCATGGTTAAATTAGTAATGAACTAAACAAATAAATGTCAAATCAAGAGATCACTTGCTTGTTCGCCCCTTCATGTTCGGAATGCTTCGTTTGCTCCCATGGTTCAGCAATTAGGATCAACAATATGAATGGATCGTTGCCTGCATAGAAACAATTATTACCTCTTAGCTAGCTAGAAAAGTGTGAGTAGGTCGCTGTCTGTGAACGCGAATGACACATGCCTCGAATACCATTGAGTCAATGCCGGCCGTATTGCTTCCTGTTATGTGGCCGGCCGGCAAAACGTATTTAGTTTAGGCTGGCAACTTTGATCAGACGCTCCGCTAGGAGCCTAGGAAAGCAGCGACGATGGACGACCGCAATAGGAACGATGATTGCGCAGCTCAGGTGCGCGGCATTGGTGCACGCGCGCAGGCGCATCGTCGCCGACCAGGCGCAGCGGCGGTGGTCCACATCCGCAAGCGCATCGGCCGCTGTAGATTGCTTGCGGCAAATATTCGTTGTCGAATAGGAGACAGAGAGCCCTGCCAAGGTACGATTAGGTTATGCAATAGGGAGAACACCCGCTAAGATACGATTTGTTTAGGCGCACTTGGCCTAGCGAATCATCTTAACCGTAGAAATTCTTAACTTTGTTATTGGATCAATCATAACCGTGGATTGTCCTGTGTTTTAATTATATAATAGATGTATGGGAAGGATTCAATGAACTCAACCCATTTAGCATGACGTTTATTCAAGTTAGATCGGCACTTCAGATATTTCAAAGCTTCATGATCAGAATGTATGATAAATTCCTTTGGCCACAAATAATGTTGCCAAACCTCAAGAACACGAACAAGAGCATACAATTCTTTATCATAAACAGGATAGTTCAATTGTGCACCATTCAATTTTTCAGAAAAATATGCAATTGGTTTACCCTCTTGCATCAACACACCTCCTATTCCAATGCCACTAGCATCACATTCAATATCAAATTGCTTATTGAAATTAGGAAGCATAAGTAACGGTGCAGAAATCAAACAACGTTTCAATTCATCAAATGCAGCATCTTGGGCAGCGCCCCAAACAAATGGAACACCTTTCTTAGTAAGATCATTCAAGGCTGCAGCAATAGTACTAAAATCACGCACAAAGCGTCGATAAAAACCAGCAAGACCAAGAAAGCTCCGTAATTGACTCAGATTCATGGGGGTAGGCCAATTTTTAATAGCTTCAATTTTAGATTCATCTACCTCGACCCCATGCTTAGAAACAACAAATCCCAGAAAAATGACCTTGTCTTTGCAAAACGTGCATTTAGCAAGATTACCATAGAGCTTATTATCACGCAGCACTTGCAAAACTTGTCGAATATGATCAATATGTTCAGTTTCATTGTGGCTATAAATCAAGATATCATCAAAATATACTACCACAAATTTACCAATAAAATGCCTCAAAACATGATTCATCAATCTCATGAAAGTACTAGGTGCATTAGTTAAACCAAAGGGCATCACTAACCACTCATATAAACCAAATTTTGTTTTGAAAGCAGTTTTCCATTCATCTCCTTCTTTCATCCTAATTTGATGATAACCACTACGCAAATCAATTTTAGAGAAGATAACAGCACCACTAAGTTCATCTAACATGTCATCCAAAGCGGAATAGGGTGTCGATAACGAATAGTGATGTTATTAATCGCTCTACAATCTACGCACATGCGCCAAGTACCATCTTTCTTAGGGACCAAAATAACAGGAAGAGCACAAGGACTTAAGCTCACCCGAACATACCCTTTGTCAAGAAGCTCTTGTACTTGTCGCTGTATCTCCTTCGTCTCATCGGGGTTGGTCCTATAGGGAGCTCGGTTTGGAAGTGTAGCTCCTGGAATCAAGTCAATTTGATGCTCAATACCCCGCATTGGTGGCAAACCAGCGGGCACTTCCTCCGGAAAAACATCACCAAAACCCTGCAAGACATCAGAAACACCAATAGAGAGAGGGGTCATGTCGTTAGAAACAAGAATTTCCCCCTTGCACATAAGCACAATGGGTACTAGAGTAGGATCCTCACGAAACTCTCTCAAATCAGATTTGGTGGCTAACATTACTAAATTTTTCTCTCCCTCACTTTTCTTTTTACCACTCGAATTTGGCTGGTGGCTCTCACTCACCGAAGGTGGAGTCTCTCTACTAGCTAATCTCTCACGCTCATCCTCACGGTGAACCTCAACCTTTTGACGAGAATCATTTACAATATCTTGCGGTGTCAAAGGTCTCAAAACAATCTCCTTGCCGTGCCAATTGAGCTGATATGTGTTGGATCTCCCATTGTGACGTACATCACGATCATACTGCCAAGGGCGTCCCAACAACAAATGGCACACCGTCATAGGAACTACATCACACTCAACGGTGTCCTTATACGGTCCAATCTGAAACTCAATACGCACGATATGATTGATCTTCACTTCTCCACTATCCGTTAACCACTGAATAAAATACGGATGTGGGTGCGGTAAATATTTCAATTTCAGTTTCTGACAAAGCTCTTTACTAGCCAAATTGTGGCAGCTGCCACCATCAAGATCACCTTGCACGACCTACCATTACCAACAGCAGCTCTTGTTTGAAACAAATTGCAGCGCTGCTCCGCAGGACTAGGTGTAACACTCAATGCTCTAGGTGTGCAAACAATAGATGGCAAGTGTGTAGCATCAGCATAATGTAAGCCATCGTCAGTCTCCTCCGGCGAATCAGGATCAGCCTCATCACCACTCTCATATTCTCCCGTATCCTCATTGATCAACATCACCTTTTTGTTTGGACACTCACGCTTGAAGTGACCCTTGCCTCCACACGTATGGCAGTTCATATCACGTGCGCGGGCTGTAGAATTGGAAGAACCCGTACCACTAGCCGCAGGCTGCGGTGCCGGTTTAACAGGAGGGGCAACCGAAACTGATTTGGAGGTGTAGCAGGACCACGGGAACTAGCAACAGGACTAGGCGAGACCGCACTAGGTGTAGTCCGTGGTGTAAAACTTCCTCGCCCATAGGAAGAACGAGGTGCATATTTGGCATCTTCGGCCAACTGTAACTCAGCTTCACGTGCTTGATGCAACAAATCTTGTACATCGCCATATTGATGATGACGCACAATTCGCTTGATACTAACACTCAAACCTGATAAGAAACGCTGCATGGTTTGTTCAGGTTCTTCTCGCACTTTAGCACGCTGCATAATCATCTCCATCTCCTTGTAGTACTCATCAACGGACATAGTGCCTTGCTTCAAATTCTGCAACTTGTCATATAAAGAACGGATGTAATTACGAGGAATAAAACGATGACGCATCTCGGCCTTCATCTCGCGCCAAGAAAGAATGGGCACGTCATTAGCATCACGCCTAGCATTCACAAGTCCGTCCCACCACAGCAAAGCATACCCATCAAACTCAGAAGATGCGAGCTTGATTTTTCTATCTTCAGTACAGTCATGCAAACGCCATAATTTTTCCATCTTCAGCTCCCAATTGATGTATTCTTCCACGTCAATAGAACCTTCAAATTTAGGAATGCTGAATTTTGGTTTGCTCAGCACATCATCATCACCAAGGGCTGCATGACCAAGATTACGGCGTGCACCAAGAGGCGCAAAACCACGACCAGGAGGTACAGCAGCTCGACCGACGCCACGCCCAGCATTAGCATGGGGCATCCGCGCAGGATCATCCTCCGCAAACTCCTCAGCATCAATGTCATCTCCGGGATTACCATGAACACTTGCATCATCCGCAGGCTGGTTCTGACGCTGCGTCAACCCCTGCACGGCGCGAGTCAAGTAGCAAGACTCGCTTGTATGGTAGTCAACGTAGCCGCAGAATCATTAGCTGTTTGTAGCACAGTCTCAAGCTTCACATATGTAGCAGTCAAATCAGATTGTATCTTATCACACTGGTTATTGAACTGCCGGGATAAGTGATCACGAAGAGCCTCATACTCTCTCCAAGAAACAGTCGCTGTTCCAGCCTTTGTTTGCCTCACCACACTATCTCTTTCCTCATCTGAAGACATGATTAGTGCACACAAGAATATACGGAAATATGTGGAAAACTCTCAACTCACTCAAAACCGAAAGAAATAATGGATCTTACCGTTCCAAAGTGAATTAGAGTAGCTTACCAACTTGTATGAGCAGTACGGGCACGGATGTGATGCAGCGAATATTATGGGTATCAAAGTGTCACACACAAAACCAGGGTATTTTAGTGGAGCTTGGTAGGGATACCTAGCTACACCAATCTACAAATCCTAGTGCTGATCGTATGACACACTGGAAACGCACACGGTGGAGATAAACGGGGCAAAACAACTATGAACAAGAGTGTCACAATGCACAAGAGAGACACTAGCAAAAGCTCAACGTATAAGGGCACAAGATTGCTCAACTCTACTAGTATCCAACAGCACGAAAAACAGCTCCACAGTCCACAAATTTCAGCTTCTTTTCCAAGTTCTCTTTTCTCTTATTTTTTTTATACTTCGTTTTCTATTTTACCCAAACAGCAAAGGAGTCAACTTTCGAAACACTGTAGCTGCAGTAAAAATTTCAACACCGCAGAAAACGTGCAACAAACTTTCCTAGTTGAGCAGCCCTAGAGCAATGAAAAAGCTAGTCTCGTAGGTAAGTGCCTACACCACAAGAAAGGCTTGCTAGGGTTGTAAAACAGACAGGAAAAGGACTCTATATGGACTCAGATCAAGAACTCGAAAATTACAGGAAACGCAAATCGGATATTCCGAGTCACGAGGCAATCGGATATTCTGACTTGAAACCGAACTGAATATTTTTTATATTTTTCTGTTTAGACTCTGACTCGAACTTGCAAACAAAGAAACTACAGAACCTAGACTTCTACGACTCGGACAAGAACAAGCTACGCAAAGGAAAAACGACCAGCAACTAAAACTTGTAAACCGATGCAATCTAGGGTTATGGTGAAATCTAAACCTAATATTTTTGTGGGGCTTTTTCTGTATAGGACGAAAAACAGTAAATCTACGGGGATGGATTTGTGGATGCTCACCGAGTAAACGCTGGAAATCTGATACCAAGATGATAAGGGGTTGCCCGATCTTCTCAGTGAGCCGATGATGGATGGATGATGGATGTGTAGATAACTCGCGAGATGCTCTCGAACTCTCCGGCTGCTCCCCGTTGCCAATGCAACAGCTCTTGAACCCAATGGATATTCGCAACACCACACGCTTGCGCAACGTAGCCGCCGACCACGAGCGGTTCTGCGATCTCCCAATTCCCAGTGGAACGACAGATCACACTTAACTTCGGTAATGATAATCTCCAGAGCGCAACACAGTGGAGAGGTTGAATTCCTGAGCGCAACACAGAGGAACTCGAAGATAGTTGAAAGCTTCAAGCAATTCAATCTAGGGTTTCTTTAAACGTGGTCTGAGGCTAAAAGCCACGACTTACAAGCCTATATAAAGGCTGCTGGATGTCCAACTTAGGGTTGGACCCGAAATCAAACTTATCTCTAACTTTTCTAACTTAAAAGGACTCTATTTGGAAACTGACAGAAACGACGAGTCGAATTGTTTCTTTCATCTCAACCCAAGTGTCGATTGGTTGTTGGTGGTTAGCGACGCGAGCATCTTGTAGTTGTTCCCACCACAAGAGAGCATACTCTTCAAACTCCATCGATGCTAAGGCAACCTTCTTGTTGTCGGAGAAGCGTTGCACGCGGAAGATCTTGTCAACCTTGAGTACCCATGAGAAGTAACTTCCGGATCACTTGTGCCGTAGAACTTGGGTATGTCAAAGCGGACGTTGGTCAAGTCATCATAGTTGTCACCATGAGCACCACGTGGGAATGCACGTCCACGTCTCCTTCGATTGAGCCCATCACCATTATGTTGGCTTGACTCGTTATCACTTGACTCGTCGCGATGGTGTTGGTGACGATCATGAGGAAGCTCTTGACGAGGGCGCATGTTGAGGAGGTAGCTCTTGTTGAGGAACGGGTTGCTCGACATTGTTCGCATTGTCATGATTGTGATGACATGGCCTAGGCGGATGACGAGGGTGACGTCCTTGTTCACCAAAGTCATTCGCACCAGAACGCCATTGTCATTAGCCAATGGGTCATGACGAACACGTTGTGGCGGTGGTGGAGATGGTATGGGTTCGTGACGTTCATCATTTTGGTGAGGTTGTTCTTGATGCGCATTGGCATTGTTCGCGCGAAGATCATGTGGTTGTTCAACTATAGGAGGAGGTCGTTCATGGGCGTCGCGTCTTGGATCATATTGATGTTCTTGTCGAGGTTCATGACATCCATGATGTGCTTGTGTCGACCTTGAAGTGCTTCTTGTACGGCTTGAGTGTGAAGAAGCTCATTGTCGCGCAAGGTTGTTGATAGCTTCGGTCAACCGCTCCATATTTGCTTCGTTAGCACTCATGCGGGCGTTGAAGGTGTTCTCTTGATTTTGAAGATGGCGCTCGTAGCGTCCTAGGTTATCACGAAGAAAGTGTCGCATGCCCACAAGCTCCGATTGTGTGACATAGCCATGATCACCGTGAACTCCACCATGGATTTCCTCATCCGAGCTTGAGCTTCCATTTGTACTTCCCCTAAACATTTTCTCAAGAAACAAGTGAGATGTGCGGTAAGGAAAAATCAAGACAAACTATATCCCAAGTATAATGTGGCTTGAGAGGAGAGTATCCGGTTCTAACACCCAACACACACACTTATGAGGATAGGAAGGTATGAAGTGGCAAAGGAAACAAGCAAACCTGCCGACAAGTATATTGTCAAAGGTAGAGAAAATCCACAATGATCAAAATACCAAAGAAACTCCAACCACAAATGATGAAGAAAACACACACAAAAGGGAATGATGGGTTGGGCGACCAAGGGGCGAGCACTCGAAGATTGACAACCTAACGAAGACTACGTGCTCAAATGTCACCCAACACAAGATGGACGCTAGCTCAATTGCTTTTGAGTGGGCAACAGATTTGCACAAGAGTTAACACTCACACTCACTTTGGCGGTCTTAGCTTTGTCGCAACCTATAAGAGATGATACTTGGCACCACTTGATTCTTTTCTTTTCTCTTTTTTTTTGATTTTTGCTTTTTGACGAAGATTGCTTCTCTTTTGCTAGTGCCAAGCTCTCTAACGATACACACTCGCCAATACTTGAAGACAAACACTCAACACGTGCAATGCCTCGCAATATCACCGAGCTAGTCCAATAGGTCAAGTTGCGTGAAAGGAAGAAGGGCTCACAACGGATTATGATGGTGGGGGAATGTCGAGTCCTTGGTGGCGTCGTCGCTTGGCGTTGATGATGCGTTGCTGCGGAAGCTTGTAGATGTCGTAGTCGTAGGCACACCAAGAAAGGACTCAAACCAAAGAGGAAATGCCAAAACGAACCAAGGAAATAGAAAAAAATTCGGCCAAATTTTGAAAACCCGGTAGTACCGGATTGCCCGATTTCTGACGGTTGACTTTCATTGTTGGGCGGAAATTGGCCTGAATATCCTCAAATCCATGAGAAAATGGCAAAATTAAGGCTAGGGAACGCAAACAAAGGTGGAGGGGGTCCTAAAGCAACAGTTCCATGGACAAAAACTACCAAAACCGCAACGAATCGACAGATCAGCTCGAATCACGGCAAGGCAATTTTTGGTGGAAATTTTTGAATTTCTCAAAAACGAAGAAAAATTTGGTGGATTTTGGTGGAAACACAAATCAAATCCGTGTCAACTTAGAGCTCTGATGCCATATGATGTGGGTTGGTCCCGATTTTCATGGATTTGTGTGGAGGAACGACGAACACGAAGAACACGCGAAGAACAAAGAACACAAAAGAGGGGAAAATAAACACACAAGGGTAAATAGCAAGTAGCAACCCGGCAAGACTCGATTGGTAACAAATCCCCGTGGGCAGCCCCCAATCCTCCTCTCCCAAGCACACCTTACTCTTAGGATTGTTTGTCCAATTGGTCAATCCAACCAATCCAACCTAGCCACCTAAAGATGGAAGATTAGCAAGTAATCGCAACTACAAGCGGAGCCTTGGTATCCACACAGGGATCTTCTCCTCAAGAGGAGGCCTTGGTTCATCTCCACATGTGGAGGCCTTGATTCATCTCCATAGAAGGAAAGAGACACTTTGAGAAGAAGGAGCAAGGCTCTACTTTAGTTCTCAAATCATAGTCTAACCCTAACCCTAGGAAGGGGACGAACTATTTATACTCTAGATCCAAAGGGGATAAGATTACAAGGCAATGGAGCCTTTCCAGCGTGCAGATCTGCCCGCAGCGGTAGTACCGGCCTCAGCCCGGTAGTACCGGGTGTGCGGTAGTACCGGGCCAGTACCGGGGCCACTACCGGGATGGAACCCGAGGACACCCAAGGCTCCCGGGAGATCCGGTAGTAGACCCGACAGTTGACGCGGTAGTACCGCGCCGGCGTCTGGCGGTAGTACCGGGGCGGCGAGGCGCGGTATTACCGGCCCCGGTAGTGTCTTCAGCAGGTGACACGTCAGGCGGGGCGGTAGTACCGGGTCGGAGCTGGTAGTACCGCCCGAAGCAGTTTGGGCATCTTCTTCTTCTCCTTGGCTGCTCTCTTGGCCACCTTCTTGGGTCTTCTCTTTGTCATCTCCTCCATTCCATTGTGGGCCGTCGTCAAGGTGGTTCCTGAGTATGCATAAAGTTTCTGTATGAAGTAGCAATCCATTCAAAGGAGTGTCGAGATCACACATAGATAGGAGTGAATTCACCTTATCATGGAGAGCTTTGACTCTAGCTCTTGTCATTGGGCCATTTGTTGTAGGAGCCATAGGTTGGGCTACATCATTGTGTGCAAAACCACCAACAACCTATCAATACTTGGGTTGAAATGAAGGAAGAGATGTACACGCGCTTTGGAGACGGCGCAAGGTGTGAGGTCCGTGGATGAGTACTATAAGGAAATGGAAATCTCAAGGATACGAGCCCATGTTGAGGAGTCACAAGAGCAATCCATGGCTCATTTCATGAATGGCCTCAACTATCCTATCAAGAAGATTGTGGAGTTCCAACCTTATACCAGCTTGGTTGAGCTAGTCCATCAAGCAACAAAGGCCGAGCGTCACGTGCTTGAAGAGCTCAAGTATCTCAAGACAAAATCTTTCTTTGCAAACAAGTCGTCATCCTCAACACCTCCAATGACTCAAGCTTCACCTCAAGCAAGCATGAGAGGTACCCCAAAAGTCGCATCTTCTACACCTCAAGAGCCTCAAGCTTTCAAGAAAGCGCCTCTCCCAAGCAACAAACCTCAAGGACAACCTACCGGCACAAGACTCTTGCAATGTTACAAGTGCGGAGGTCATGGACACAAGTCATTTGAGTGTACAAACAAGAAAGTCATGATTGTCAATGACTTGGGAGAATATGAGTCGATGAGTGAAGAGGAGTACATTGCCACCAATCAAGCCACCACCACACATAGTGCTCAAGATGACTCCAATGAGATATTTTGTGATGGTGACCCCAATGAACCAACCTTGGTTGTGACATGAGCTTTGACCACCAATGTCCAAGTAGAGGAAGACCAACGATGCAACTTATTTCAAACAAGAGCGGTTGTTAATGGAAAGTCAATCAAGGTCATCATCGATGGTGGAAGTTGTCACAACTTGTCAAGCAAGGAACTTTGTGACAAGCTCAACTTGAAGATCAAGAAGCACACCAACCCATACCATGTGCAATGGTTGAGTGATTGCGGAACCGTCAAGATTCAACATATGGTGCAAGTGTCTTTCAAGATTGGAGCTTATGAAGATACCGTCGATTGCGATGTTGTGCCTATGACCGTTTGTGATGTAGTGCAACCTTCGCACACAACACCAACACCATCAAATGGCCCAATGACAAGAGCAAGAATCAAAGCTCTCCATGATAAGGTGAATTCACTCCTATCTATGTGTGATCTCGACACTCCTTTGAATGGGTTGCTACTTCATTCAGATACGTTGTGCATACTCAAGAACAACTACCAAGAAGATCACCAAGCAAGTGCAGAAGTTGGACAAGAAATGAGTCAAGAGGAAGATGAAGAAGACGAAGCATCAGCTCAGCGGTACTACCGCCAGGAGGGCCGGTACTACCGCCAGGGCCCAGGCAGCGGCACCAGACGTACTATCGCTGGAGATGAAGACCTGCGTGGAGTTCCAGGCAGCGGTACTACCGCCGCTACAGCGGTACTACCGCCAAGAGCAGGTCACGGTACTACCGCCCGAGGTACCGCTGGAGGTACCGGCACGCCCGAAAACGCCACTGGATACCCCTACGGTACCTCCGGTACCCGCTTCGTACTACCGCCAGCGAGCGCATATAATCCCAGCGGTACTACCGCTGGCGTAGCGGTACTACCGCTGGACCTGAGAAGTTTCGGGCTGAAGCCCATGTAATAGCCCACAACGTACCCTTCGCCTCATAGACTATAAATAGACGCTCCCATCCAGATCTAGGGTTAGACTATGATTTGGGAACTAAAGTAGAGCCTTGCTCCTTCTTCTCAAAGTGTCTCTTTCCTCCTATGGAGATGAATCAAGACCTCCACATGTGGAGATGAACCAAGGCCTCCTCTTGAGGAGAAGATCCCTGCGTGGATACCAAGGCTCCGCTTGTAGTTGCGATTACTTGCTAATCTTCCATCTTTAGGTGCTAGGTTGGATTGGTTGGATTGACCAATTGGACAAACAATCCTAAGAGTAAGGTGTGCTTGGGAGAGGAGGATTGGGGGCTGCCCTCGGGGATTTGTTACCAGTCGATTCTTGCCGGGTTGCTACTTGCTATTTACCCTTGTGTGTTTGATTTCCCCTCTTTGTGTTCATCGTTCTTCGCGTGTTCTTCGTGTTCATCTTCCCTCCGCACAAATCCGTGAAAATCGGGACCTACCCGCATCATATGGTATCAGAGCTCTAGGTTGACACGGATTTGATTTGTGTTTCCACCAAAATCCACCAAATTTTTCTTCGTTTTTGAGAAATTCGAAAATTTCCACCAAAAATAGCCTTGCCTTGATTCGAGCCGATCTGTCGATTCGTTGCGTTTTTGGTAGTTTTTGTCCATGGATCTGTTGCTTTAGGACCCCCTCCACCTTTGTTTGCGTTCCCTAGCCTCAATTTTGCCGATTTCCCACGAATTCGAGGAATTTTGGAGCCCATCGCCCAAAATTCGAGTCAAACTCGCACAGATTCGTGCGCAGCGGTACTACCGGGCGGACCAGCGGTACTACCGCCAGGGCCAATTTTTCAGAAATTTTTCTTTTCCTCGGTTCGTTTTGGCATTTCTCTTTGGTTTGAGTCCTTTCTTGGTGTGTTACGTCTACAACATCGACAAGCTTCCGCAGCAACGCATCATCAACGCCAAGCGACGACGCCACCAAGGACTCGACATTCCCCCACCATCATATTCCGTTGTGAGCCCTTCTTCCTTTCGCGCAACTTAACCTATTGGACTAGCTCGGTGATATTGCGAGGCATTGCACGTGTTGAGTGTTTGTCTTCAAGTATTGGCGAGTGTGTATCGTTAGAGAGCTTGGCACTAGCAAAAGAGAAGGAATCATCGTCAAAAAGCAAAAATCAAAAAAAAAAAAGAGAAAAGAAAAGAATCAAGTGGTGCCAAGTTCATCTCTTGTAGGTTGCGACAAAGCTAAGACCGCCAAAGTGAGTGTGAGTGTTAACTCTTGTGCAAATCCGTTGCCCACAAAAAGCAATTGAGCTAGCGTCCTTCTTGTGTTGGGTGACATTTGAGCACGTAGTCTTCGTTAGGTTGTCTATCTTCGAGTGCTCGCCCTTTGGTCGCCCAACCCCATCATTCGCTTTTGTGTGTGTTTCTTGATACTTTGTGGTTGGAGTTTCTTTGGTAATTTGATCATTGTGGATTTTCTCTACCTTTGACAATATACTTGTCCGGGTTTGCTTGTTTCGTTTGCCACTTCATACCTTCCTATCCTCATAAGTGTGTGTGTTGGGTGTTAGAACCGGATACTCTCCTCTCAAGCCACATTATACTTGGGATATAGTTTGTCTTGGTTTTTCCTTACACACATCTCACTTGTTCTTGAGAAAATGTTTAGGGGAAGTACAAACGGAAGCTCAAGCTCGGATGAGGAAATCCATGGTGGAGTTCGCGGTGATCATGGCTATGTCACACAATCCGAGTTCGTCGGTCTTCGACACCTTGTTCGTGATGGCTTAGGCCGCTACGAGCGCCGTCTCCAAACTCATGATGCCAACTTCAACGCAATCAATGCGAACATGGAGCGGATGACCGAAGCTATCAACAACCTTGCGCGACAACGAGCTCCTTCACGCTCAAGCCGTACAAGAAGCACCTCAAGGTCGACACAAGCACATCATGGACGTCATGAACCTCGACAAGAACGTCAACATGATTCAAGGAGCGACGCCCATGAACGACCTCCTCCTATCGTTGAACAACCACATGATCTTCACGCGAACAATGCCAATGCGCATCAAGAACAACCTCACCAAAATGATGATCGTCGCACGCATACCATCACCACCACCGCCCAACGTGATCGTCATGACCCATTGGCTAATGACAATGGCGTTCCGGGTGCGAATGACTTTGGTGAACAAGGACGTCACCCTCGTCATCCTCCAAGGCCACGTCATCAAAACCATGACAATGCGAACAATGTCGAGCAACCCGTTCCTCAACAAGAGCTACCTCCTCAACATGCGCCTCGTCAAGAGCTTCCTCATGATCGTCACCAACACCAACGTTCCGAGTCAAGTGATAACGAGTCAAGCCAACACAATGGTGATGGACTCAACCGAAGGAGACGTGGACGTGCATTCCCACGTGGTGGCCACGTGACGACTATGATGACTTGACCAACGTCCGCTTTGACATACCCAAGTTCTACGGCACAAGTGATCCGGAAGCTTACTTCTCATGGGTACTCAAGGTTGACAAGATCTTCCGCGTGCAACGCTTCTCCGACAAAAAGAAGGTTGCCTTAGCCTCGATGGAGTTTGAAGAGTATGCCTCTTGTGGTGGGAACAACTACAAGATGCTCGTGTCGCTAACCACCAACAACCAATTGACACTTGGGTTGAAATGAAAGAAACATGTACAAGCGCTTCGTGCCAAGCCATTACACTAGAGACTTATACAAGAAGTTGCAAGAGTTGAAGCAAGGTTTGAAGTCGGTTGATGAGTACTACAAGGAAATGGAAATCTCCATGATGAGAGCCAATGTCAACGAGTACGAAGAGCAATCCATGGCTCGTTTCATGAATGGCCTCAACTATCCCATCAAGAAGATCGTGGAGTTCCAACCATATGCCTCTTTGGTTGAGCTAGTACATCAAGCTTCCAAGGCCGAGCGCCACGTGCTTGAAGAGCTCAAATACCTCAAGACAAAGGCATTCTACGCCAACAAGCCTTCTTCGTCAACTCCTACACCTTCACAAGCTCTTCCTCAAGCGAACACTCGAGGTCCTCCAAGAGTCTCTCATCGACACCTCAAGCGCCTCAACCTTTCAAGAAAGTACCTCCCACTTCCAAGGCGCCTCAAGGATCTTCGTCCGGCACAAGACTCTTGCAATGTTACAAGTGCGGCGGACAAGGGCACAAATCTTTTGAGTGCACCAACAAGAAGGTCATGATCATCAATGACATGGGAGAGTATGAATCTATGAGTGAAGATGAGTACAATGCTTTGAACAAGGTCGCCACAATGCAAAGTGCTCAAGAAGAAGAAATGAGATATATTGTGATGGCGACAACAAAGACCCTTCCTTGGTTGTGGCAAGAGCTCTAACCACCAATGTTCAAGTAGAAGAAGACCAAAGATGCAACTTGTTTCATACAAGAGCGGGAGTCAATGGAAAGTCCATCAAGGTCATCATAGATGGTGGAAGTTGCCACAACCTAGCGAGCAAAGAACTTTGTGATAAGCTCAACTTGAAGTTCAAGAAGCACCCACATCCTTACCATGTGCAATGGTTGAGTGATACCGGAGCCGTCAAGATTCAACACATGGTGCAAGTGTCCTTCAAGATTGGAGCCTATGAAGATACGGTTGATTGTGATGTTGTGCCTATGAACGTTTGTCACTTACTCCTTGGGCGTCCATGGCAATTTGACAAGGGTGCTATGCATGATGGAAGGACAAACTACTATAGCTTCAAGAACAACGACAAGACCTTCGTCCTTCGTCCCATGACACCAAGTCAAGTCATCGCCGACAACGCCAAGACTATTGCAAGGGCACAACAAGATCGTTCGTCTAGTGAGATGAGTGGTGAGCGAGAGACCCACCATAAAGTGAGTGAGAGCCACAAGCCAAATGAGTGTGACACTTCAAAGAGAGTTCCCACAAAACTTACACTATTTGCCACAAAAGAGAGATGAGGGAGTTGAGAGAAAACCCATCCACCCTACACTATGTGCTCATATGCAAGGGTGAAGTTTCTATGACTAACACTTTCACAAACCTTCCTCCTTCTTTGTTGTCTCTTTTGAAGGACTTTGAAGATGTCTTCCCTCAAGACGTGCCACCGGGACTACCTCCTCTACGCGGAATCGAGCACCGCATCGACCTTGTTCCCGGCGCACCGCTACCAAACCGCGCTCCTTACCGCACCAACCCCGAAGAGACAAAGGAGATCGAGCGGCAAATACAAGAACTTCTTGCCATGGGACATATCCGCGAGAGCTTGAGTCCGTGCGCCGTGCCCGTCATCTTGGTACCCAAGCACGACAACACTCTTCGCCTTTGCATGGATTGTCGCCCCATCAACGCCATCACCGTTCGGTATCGCCATCCTATCCCTCGCCTTGATGATATGCTCGATGAGCTTTGTGGTTCCGCTATATTCTCCAAAATTGATCTTAAAAGTGGATATCACCAAATACGCATGTGTGAAGGTGATGAATGGAAGACCGCATTTAAAACTAAGCTTGGTCTTTATGAGTGGCTCGTCATGCCATTTGGTCTTTCCAATGCACCTTCTACTTTTATGCGTCTCATGAATCATGTTTTGCGTCCTTTCATTGGAAATTTGTTGTGGTATACTTTGACGACATCCTTATTTATAGCAAGTCTTTGGAAGAGCACACTTCTCATGTTGCTCAAGTTTTGTTGGTTCTTCGCAATGAAAAGCTTTATGCAAATCTTTCTAAGTGCACTTTTGCCACCAACAAACTTGTTTTCTTGGGTTTTGTTGTTTCTTCGGATGGAGTCGAAGTCGATGAAGCAAAGATACAAGCAATTCGGACTTGGCCTTTTCCGACATCACTTGAGGAGTTGAGACGTTTTCTTGGTTTTGCCGGATTTTATCGCCGTTTCATCAAGGATTTTTCCACAATTGCTTGCCCCCTACATGAACTTACAAAGAAGAATGTACCTTTCATTTGGGGCAATGCACATGATTTTGCTTTCAATGAGCTCAAACGGTTATTAACCGAAGCACCACTCCTTGCCCTTCCGGATTTTCTAAGACATTTGAGATTGAATGCGATGCAAGCGGATTGGGAATTGGTGGAGTGCTTATGCAAAACGATGTGTGGCAACATTACCTTCACCCTAAGGAATTTGTCATACATTCCAAGTCCAAGTCCAAGTACGGCGTCCATAACAGCTTCAACATCGCCGACATACCACCTTACCTTGGAAACCCAAGTGATGATGAGGACGAAGAGTCGAGGACGACTCTTTTCCAAGGGGGGGGGAGATGATGTAGTGCAACATTCGCACACAACACCAACACCATCAAATGGCCCAATGACAAGAGCAAGAATCAAAGCTCTCCATGATAAGGTGAATTCACTCCTATCTATGTGTGATCTCGACACTCCTTTGAATGGGTTGCTACTTCATTCAGATACGTTGTGCATACTCAGGAACAACTACCAAGAAGATCACCAAGCAAGTGCAGAAGTTGGACAAGAAATGAGTCAAGAGGAAGATGAAGAAGACGAAGCATCAGCTCAGCGGTACTACCGCCAGGAGGGCCGGTACTACCACCAGGGCCCAGGCAGCGGCACCAGACGTACTACCGCTGGAGATGAAGACCTGCGTGGAGTTCCAGGCAGCGGTACTACCGCCGCTACAGCGGTACTACCGCCAAGAGCAGGTCACGGTACTACCGCCCGAGGTACCGCTGGAGGTACCGGCACGTCCGAAAATGCCACTGGATACCCCTACGGTACCTCCCGGTACCCGCTTCGTACTACCGCTGGACCTGAGAAGTTTCGGGCTGAAGCCCATGTAATAGCCCACAACTTACCCCTTTGCCTCATAGACTATAAATAGACGCTCCCCATCCAGATCTAGGGTTAGACTATGATTTGGGAACTAAAGTAGAGCCTTGCTCCTTCTTCTCAAAGTGTCTCTTTTCTCCTATGGAGATGAATCAAGACCTCCACATGTGGAGATGAACCAAGGCCTCCTCTTGAGGAGAAGATCCCTGCGTGGATACCAAGGCTCCGCTTGTAGCTTGCTAATCTTCCATCTTTAGGTGGCTAGGTTGGATTGGTTGGATTGACCAATTGGACAAACAATCCCAAGAGTAAGGTGTGCTTGGGAGAGGAGGATTGGGGGCTGCCCTCGGGGATTTGTAACCAGTCGATTCTTGCCGGGTTGCTACTTGCTATTTACCCTTGTGTGTTTGATTTCCCCTCTTTGTGTTCATCGTTCTTCGCGTGTTCTTCGTGTTCATCTTTCCCTCCGCACAAATCCGTGAAAATCGGGACCTACCCGCATCAGTTTGTCACTTACTTCTTGGAAGACCTTGGCAATATGATAGGAGTGTTGCACATGACGGAAGGACAAACTACTATAGTTTCAAGAACAATGACAAGACCTTCGACCTCCGCCCTATGACTCCTAGTCAAATAATTGCCGATAATGCCAAGACCATTGCAAGGGCACAACAAGAGCGTCTTCAAGTGAGAAGAGTGGTGAGAGAGTGATCCACCAAAAAGTGAGTGAGAGCCACAAGCCCAACATGAGTGAATCTTCAAAGAGAGTCACACCAAACTTAACTCTATTTGCCACCAAGAGAGACATGAGGGAGTTGAGAGAGGACCCATCAACACTTCACTATATGCTCATATGAAGGGTGAAGCCTCTTTTACTAACACCTTCACAAACATTCCTCCATCTTTGTTGTCTCTTTTGAAGGAGTTTGAAGATGTGTTCCCTCAAGAGGTGCCACCGGGACTACCTCCTCTACGCGGTATCGAGCATCGCATCGACCTTGTCCCCGGCGCACCACTACCAAACCGCGCACCTTACCGCACCAACCCGAAGAAACGAAGGAGATTGAGCGGCAAATACAAGAGCTACTTGACAAGGGCCACATCCGTGAGAGCTTGAGTCCGTGCGCCGTGCCCGTCATCTTGGTACCCAAGCACGACAACACCTTACGCCTTTGCATGGATTGTCGCCCCATGAACGCCATAACCGTTAGGTATCGCCATCCTATCCCTAGACTTGATGACATGCTTGATGAACTTTGTGGTTCCGCTACCTTTTCCAAAATTGATCTTAAGAGTGGCTATCACCAAGTAAGGATGAGTGAGGGTGATGAATGGAAGACCGCCTTCAAAACAAAACTTGGTCTTTATGAATGGCTTGTCATGTCATTTGGTCTTTCCAATGCACCTTCAACTTTTATGCGTCTTATGAATCATGTCCTTCGTCCTTTCATTGGAAAATTTGTGGTTGTCTATTTTGATAATATCCTCATTTATAGTAAGTCGGTGGAAGAGCATACTTCTCATGTTGCTCAATTTTGTTGGCCCTTCGAAATGAAAAGCTTTATGCTAATATTTCTAAGTGCACATTTGCCACCGATAAGCTCATTTTCTTGGGTTTTGTTGTTTCTTCGAATGGTGTTGAAGTTGATGAAGCAAAGATAGAAGCTATTCGCTCTTGGCATTTTCCTACGTCACTTGAGGAGTTGAGACGTTTCATGCGTTTTGCCGGATTTTATCACCGATTTATCAAAGATTTTTCAACAATTGCATGCCCTCTCCATGATCTTACAAAGAAAAATGTGCCTTTCATTTGGAGCCATGCACATGATTTTGCTTTCAATGAGCTCAAGAGGTTGTTAACCCAAGCCCCACTACTTGCACTTCCGGATTTTTCCAACACTTTTGAGATTGAATGCGATGCAAGTGGTTTGGATATTGGAGGAGTTCTTATGCAAAATGGTAGACCTATAGCATACCATAGTGAGAAACTAGATGGAGTTCGCTTGAATTATCCAATTTATGACAAAGAGTTGTATGCTTTGGTTCGTGTTTTGGATGTTTGGCAACACTACCTTCGTCCTAAGGAGTTTGTCATCCATTCCGACCATGAATCCTTGAAATATTTGAAAAGCCAAACAAATTTGAACAAAAGACATGCTAAGTGGGTTGAGCTCATTGAGTCTTTCACGTTTGTAATCAAATACAAGAAAGGTAAAGACAATGTGGTTGCGGATGCACTATCCTGCAAGACCAACCTACTAACACGTCTTGATATGAGTGTTTTGGGCTTGGAAGAGATAAAGGATTTGTATGCCACCGATACTTTCTTTGGAGACATCTTTGCTAAAAGCTTGGAAACAAATGGGATTGAGGATTACCATTTGATCAAAGGGTTCTTGTTTAAGGCTAACAAACTTTGTATTCCCGAGTCTTCGCTTCGTTTACTCCTTTTGAAGGAATCACATGGAGGAGCACTTATGGGACATTTTGGACGTGACAAGACCTACGCCATGCTCGCCACCAACTACTATTGGCCAAGAATGAAGCGTGATGTAGAATGCTTAGTTCGCCGATGCTCTACATGTCTCAAAGCTAAGTCTACACTAAACTCTCATGGCCTATACACTCCTTTGCCTATTCCACAAGCACCTTGGTGTGATATTGCTATGGATTTTGTCTTAGGATTACCACGCACTAAAACAAACAAAGATTCTATATTTGTGGTCATTGATCGATTCTCTAAGATGGCTCATTTCATACCATGCAACAAGACCGATGATGCTTCACACATTGCAACTTTGTTTTTTAGGGAGATCGTTCGTCTTCATGGAGTGCCAAAGACCATCGTTTCGGATCATGACGTCAAGTTCGTGAGCTACTTTTGGAAGACATTGATGGCAAAGATGGGAATCAAGCTACTCTTCTCCACCGCATACCACCCTCAAACGGATGGTCAAACCGAAGTGGTGAACCGAAGTCTTTCCACTCTACTTCGTGTGTTGATCAAGCCAAACTTGAAGAATTGGGAGGAGTGCATTCCACATGCCGAGTTCGCCTACAATCAAGCACAACACCGAGCAACAAAGAGAAGCCCCTTCGAGATCGTTTATGGTTTCAACCCATACACCGCTTTGGACATGCTACCTCTACCACTCCGTGAGCAAACAAGCATGGACTTCGACAAGCGCGCCGCCCACATGAAGAAGCTACATGAGGATACAAGAATCATGCTTGAGAAGCACAATGAAGACCATGCCAAGAAGATGAACAAGAACAAGCGCGCCATGATATTTGAAGAAGGCGACCTAGTATGGCTACACCTTCGTAAGGATCGCTTTCTGGATGCACGCAAGTCCAAGCTTTACCCTCGTGGAGATGGACCTTTCAAGGTCATCAAGCGCATCAACGACAATGCATACAAGATCGACATCAACAACTCCAAGTACTTGGTGCATGACACCTTCAATGTCGCCAACTTATCTCCTTACCATGGACCATCAAGCGATGAGGATGAACAAGAGTCGAGGACGACTCTTTCCCAAGGGGGGGGGAGATGATGTAGCCCAACCTCCGGTTCCTACACCTGACACACCAAGTGGACCAATGACAAGAGCACGAGTCAAGGCTCTACACGATAAGGTGAATTCGCTCCTATCTTTGTGTGACCTCGATACTCCGTTGAATGATTTGCAACTTCATTCCGATACCTTGTGTCAAGTGAGGAAGATGGCCAAGCGATGAACCAAGGATATGAGGAAGGAGTGCAAGAAGTCCCAGGTGCCGGTACTACCGGTTGTCACCACCGGTACTACCGGGTGAGCGCGACCGAGGGATATGACGAAGAAGTGCGAGATGCCCCAGGTGCCGGTTCTACCGGAGTTGACCCTTCCGGTACTATCGGACGTGCGCAACCGAAGACACCAGTGAAGCTCCAGGCACCGGAACTACCGGATGAAGGGTCGGTACTACCGACGGCGCACGACTGGTACTACTGGGACGACTACCGGGGCAGCTACCGAAGAGCCGAAAATGCTTCTATTTTTTAGGCGAGATAAGCGGTAGTACCGGCCAGGAGGGTCCGGTACTACTGGACCTGCGCGAGCCTGTGCGCTGTCAAGGGCTGAGAGCCTTGTCATCTCACCCACCCCACCTACTTCGGATCTAGACTATAAGTACCCTTCTCCTAGCTTCAGTTTAGGGTTAGACTATGTTGAGTATTGAGTTGAGCTTAGCTCCTTTCCATCCTTTGGATGTTGCCTCTTTGTGAGATGCCTCCTAGTGAGATGAACCAAGGCCTCCTTGTATGGAGATGAACTCCTCCGTGTAATTGCGATTACTCGCCCTTCACCGTGGTGATTGGACCGGTAGATTCGACCGGTGAGATAAACGGATCTTAGAGTAAGTGTGCTTGCTTCTTTGAGGATCGGGGGCTACCCATGGGCCGTGTTACCGATCAATTAATTGCTTGTGTCTTGCTATTTATCTTCCTTTGCCCCTTTTGTGTTTGTGTTCATCGTGTTCATCGTCGTGTTCATCACCGATCCCGCCCAAATCCGTGAAGATCGGGACCGCACCTACAACACCTAGCCATCTAGAAGTCTCCGTAGCACTATTAGGTCATCCTAAAGCATGTGCGACAAATCTAGCCATTTGGACCCCCGTGGACCCCTCCTTGCCATCTAAGAGTATACGGACCATCCTTACGTCATCTGACCCAGGTGCACTATCCCCAACCATCTAGGAGTATTGATGTAGTGCAAACCACCCTAAGTTCACCATGGACCTCAAAGGTGAACTCCTTCCACTATGTGATTCGCTATATGTCACCTTCGAACGGTATACTACTTGACCATCGTCTCCTGTGCTTTACTAGGTATGACATGGCGAGTAAATCTACACGTGAGGATGACCAAGGTGCACGAGGAGCGAAGGCCGACAAGACAATGGCTTGGAAGAGAAGATGAAAGCGTCAAGGCGAAGGAGAAGACGTGGGGCCAGAATCGGATGAGGCGGCGGTCGAAGACCCAGCCGACCTCCAGGCCGGCCAAGGCCGGGCCCACGGCCAGCCAAGTCGCAGAGAGCGCCGGCCTCCAGGCTGGGCACAGGGCCCGTCCACGCGCAGATGGCGCCGGCCTCCAAGACGGCCACCTTCGAGCTTGCCCAGTCACCGCGTGACTTATCCGGGCCTTTTCCCATTTTACCCCTGTCTTGCACTAGACTATATATAGGAGCTCCCCACCTCCTAGAAGAGGAGGTTGGATATGAGTTAGAGTTGAGCTAGGCTCCTTCCCACCTCTAAGGTGTTGCCTCCCCTTGTGGAGAAGATCCCCTTGTGGATTCAAGGCCTCCGCTTGTGGGGAAGATCCCTCTTGTGGATTCAAAACCCCTCCTTGTAGTATCTACTACTTAGCAATCTTCCATCTTTGTGTGGAGTCTATTGGAGCCAATCTTCCAACCTTGTGTGGATTCTATTGGGCCAGATTGGACCGACCGGTGAGGGAAACGTGTCCTTGTATCGTGTTTGTGGTCTTGTGTTCTTGCGTTCTTCGTGTTCTTCGTATTCTTGCGTGTGTTCATCCGAATCCGCTTCAAATCCGTGAAGATCGGGCACCCCTTGTAGTGCAAACTACATCATATGGTATCAGAGCAATGGTTGCCATGGATTTGACTTTGTTTCCCCACAAATCCCCCAAATTTTGCTTTGATTTTGAGAAATTTGAAAATTTCACCAAAAATAGCCCCAAATTGATTTTGTTCGATTCAGAGATTTGTGTGCGTTTTGGTAGGTTTTGATCCGTGGATTACTTGCTTTACTTGTTGATCTACCTTCCCTTGCGTTCCCATAGCCTAACTCTTCCATTTGACCACGAATTTGAGGATTTTCGAGTCAAATTTCCGCTCCCGGAACTCGTCGGTTTGCCGTCGGTTGATCTAGTTTTGGCCGGTCAAACAGAACGCGATATCGGTTGAACCGCCGGTTCGCGGTCGGTCAAACCGAAATTTTCGGTCAAAAATCAGGTTGAGCCACTTTAAAACCGGAATTTTCCGGTATCGCCCAGAATTTCAGCACACCTCAAAATTCTTTTTGCCATATCTTTTGATTTCGGACTCCGTTTTTGGTGTTTTTTGGCTCGTTTCGAAGCTACGGATAAGGCCTACATCACCATTGCGGTTGTTCCATCATCTAACACCACCAAAATCCGTGGGCAAGCACGAGACAACAAATGGTGAAGATCGTCGACGAAAGGTATAACTTCACGACTCTTCGCCCCTTGCATTCCTTTGTGAGCCACACTATATCTTTGCGATTACCAAGTCCTATTGAGGTTAGCTCTTGATGATTGCTTGGGCTTTGCACATTTGCACCGTGTAGTTTCCGAGCAACAATTGCATGCGCTAGTTTTCATATATCATATATCTTGTTGTTGGCACAAAGTTTGTGAGAAAAGACTCAAAGAGAGCAAAGTGAAAAGAAGCAAAAATTGCCAAATCAAAAAGAAAGAAACAAAAGAAGAAACACCACTTGCTATACCTTGTAGGAAGCGTGCAAGCTCGATGAACATCTTGTAGGTGGTGACTTTTGTGGAAATCTTGTAGCCCACAAATAATTTGCAATCGAGCTAGTTGCTCCTCTTGAACTTGTGCAACACCGAGCTTATAGTCTTCGCTAGGATCATTTGGTTCTTTAGCTCATTTCTATAGTTGCATGAGTCCCATTTCTCTCCACGTGTGTGTTTCCATGAGCTTTGCTCATTTCTTTTGAGATTGACTTGTTTTGCTTTGTGATCATTGTGGTTCTCTACTTGCCATTACAATATCTTGATTTCCGGTTGATTCAATTTGCTTTCCACATACCATACCTTCCTATCCACTTTTAAGCCGTGTGTATTTTGGAGTTTGCTTTGGATACTTGAACACAAGTACTTTACTTTGTGATCGTTTCCTTTGGTTGTCCACGACGTCCAATACTATCTACAAAGGTGAGAGGTTGTGTTCTAGTTTCCTTGCCACTCCACATATATACACTTGCCTTGTGAGTTAACATGTCTAGGGAGAACGAATCCAACTATGGAGATGAAGATGTCTATGAGGACACCATGAACTACCGCGGCAATGATGCCTCAGGCATAGAGGACATAGGGGACGTCTACACCAACTATGACCCCCATGACATGATGGATCATCATCAAGACTTCCGCTACCGTGACTACGACTCCACGAGCGTGCATGACACGGTGGATCATCACCAAGACTTCCGCTATGACTCCGACTATTCAAGCTTCAACGACATGGAGCGGTACAACGACGTCAACATACCATCATCATATTGTATCGACTTCAAGTACACACGAGTCGATGACATGGAGCAGTACCACGAGACCGATGACACAAGCTCCAACGACAATGGGGCGCACCTTCCATCACATGCCTCATCATATGGTACTGATTTCGACTACAACAACATGGTGGAGCGCCACTATTACGACTACAACTCCGATGACATGGTGGAGAATGCCTACGGCTACCACTCCTCAAGCATGTGCGACGACGTCGACACCTCCGACAACAAGCAAGAGAAGATGAACCCCGTCACCACCATGATCAGGGGCAGCATTACACACTATGTTTCAGGCCCAAGTTGGAGGAACGACAAGGACGCCAAGAACGCCAAGCATCGACATTCTACATCAGCAAGAAGACGGCGCCCCAAGAAGTGCATTGACAAGGCCAATCCAAGTCAAGGTCCATCAAGCTCCCGAAGGCACCATAAGAACAATGCTACGGTGAACCATGACATGATCAAGCTTCAAGGCGAGATCGACACACTTGCCAAGCTTCGGAACATCTCATAAAGCTCGAGTACAAGCTCCAACGAAAGGTCGCCAAAAGATCAAGAACATCGACATCGCCATGAGGAGAAGCATCCAAATGACTTTCGACGTCATGCCTCCCCTCAAGAGCGTCAACGTCGACATGAGGAGAAGTCAAGACGCAAGGCACGCCATCAAGCAAGTGCTCATCGTTTGGTGTCTACTTCAAGTTCCACCACGACATTGGAACCAACAAGAGTTTCAAGATCCATGTTTGATGAGATCATGGACGGCATCGACAAATTCTTCGAACATAGCTTACATCGACGCCGGAAGAAGGCCACAACCAAGACGGCTCCCTTCTCAAGCACTTCTCATGAGATGACTTCTACACCAAGTGCTACCACCACATTGCCTCCCATATGGCAAGAAGAAGACATCAGATGCGACAATTGCCAAGGCCAAGACAATGATCCACGAGAATGTCCCAATCTCTTATGCCCATTATGCAATAGAAGAGGTCACATGATGTGGGAGTGCAGAGTTGGTGAACAAGATGGTGCCCAAGGTCACATGATGTGGGATTGCAAATTAGGTGACCAAGATGGCGAGAAGCTTGCCGAACATGGGATTTTCCCTTCGGCAATGGAGTCAAGTGATGATGCCTACGCTATGGCATTGACCTTTAGAGGCGAGATGGTTGAGGAGGTTGAGCATGCGAATTGCCCTTCAACCTTGGAGGCGTTTGGAGTTGAGTACATTGAGCCTACCCTCTTGTGCTTGACTTATGAGATGGTACCAAACCCATGTGAGTATGAGAGCCACTTAGCCCACTTGAGTGAGAGTGATAGTGAGTTGAGTGCCTCCACCATATGTGAGTTTCAGTGCTTTCATTTTGAGGGAATGAGTGATACACCACATGAGTTGAGAGAGTTAGTTGATAGGTCTTGTGAGGCCATTTCGATTTCTAACAACTTACCACCTTGCTCTAGTGTATTCTCTCATTGTGTGCTAGGTTCCATGGATGATGAGACGCCACTCCTCGACATGACGGTGCCTCAAATGGAGAAGATGTACATGGAGGATGATGATGATGCCACCCCATGTCTACATCAAAATGGACAAGTCGGCTACATGAAAGCCCCTACTACTTCAACACCTACTTCACATGAGCGGGAATACCAAGGTATGGGTGTTGATGTGACCATGATCCCTCTAGTGGACATGATGAACTTTGAGTGCTTGCATGCTATGGATGATTCTTTGGATGTCACATATGAGTCATTCGTTTTCCCTTGTGATACGTTGTTTGAAACCAATGTTGATCATGTGGAATTACCTATTTGTAACGATTTTGCCCTGAGCATGCCTTGTTATGAATGTTTCCATTTTTCTCATATTGTTGCATGCAACATTTTGAACAATTTCTCTTTCACATGTGTTGTTTGCAATAATGTTGAAATGTCTGATAATGAGATTGTCCCCATAGCTTTCTCACATTTGGGAGATGTTTCGTTTTCTCTTATGGACCTTGTTCCATCCTTCACTTTGCATAGTGACCACTCACATACATCATATTTTCTAATTGATTTTGATGTGTTTGGCAATTTGCAAATGAAGAGACACGTCATGATGGATGATGTGTTCATATACCGTGCACATAACTTCTTTTGATGTTTTGTGTGTGTCGGTAAATGCATGATAATGTCAACCTCAATTGAGCCTGAATTGACAAAAAGAGCTCTTGAGAGCATATATGTGAGAATCCAACTCTCAAATATTTCTCATGGTTTGCATCAAACAAGTTGAAAAATTTCTCTTGCTTATGGTTTGCTTGCAATCATGATGATGTTTTTGGTTTTGCTTTTGACAAGCATGTATACTTGATCTTTCATATGGATGATTTATGTGTTGCAACACATGTGAGCAATTGTTCTTTGAGATGGTTTGTTTGCAACCATAATGACATTTTGTGCGGGTCTTGTCATGAGTTTCTTGGTTCCTACCAAGTTGGTGTCCCTTCCAATATGTTTCAAGATGAGATACCTAGATGGCATTCTCATATTTTCATGGAGCTTTTGTGTTACCTTTTCATATTCTTGTGTTGTGCTAATGGTGCTATGAAAAAGAATGGACATGTCATTGTTGCATGGTTTGCTTGGTCTTTGGTGTTTGTAGGCATGGTGAATCCCAAGTCTTCGACAACACATCTACCTCCTTTGCATGGTAATGAAGAGCAAGAGTCGAGGACGACTCTTTTTAAAGGCGGGGAGATGATGTACTGCAAACCACCCTAAGTTCACCATGGACCTCAAAGGTGAACTCCTTCCACTATGTGATTCACTATATGTCACCTTCGAACGGTATACTACTTAACCATCGCCCCCTGTGCTTTACTAGGTATGACATGGCGAGTACATCTACACGTGAGGATGACCAAGGTGCACGAGGAGCGAAGGCCGACAAGACGATGGCTTGGAAGAGAAGACGAAAGCGTCAAGACGAAGGAGAAGACGCGGGGCCAGAATCGGACGAGGCGGCGGTCGACGACCCAGCCGGCCTGCAGGCCGGCCAAGGCCGAGCCCACGGCCGGCCAAGTCGCAAAGAGCGCCGGCCTCCAGGCCGAGCCCAGGGCCGGTCCACGCGCAGACGGCGCCGGTCACCAGGCCGGCCACCTTCCAGCTTGCCTAGTCACCGCGTGACTTATCCGGGCCTTTTCCCATTTTACCCCTGTCTTGCACTAGTTTATATATAGGAGCTCCCCACCTCCTAGAAGAGGAGGTTGGATATGAGTTAGAGTTGAGCTAGGCTCCTTCCCACCTCTAAGGTGCTGCCTCCCCATGTGGAGAAGATCCCCTTGTGGATTTAAGGCCTCCGCTTGTGGGGAAGATCCCACTTGTGGATTCAAGACCCCTCCTTGTAGTATCTACTACTTAGCAATCTTCCATCTTTGTGTGGAGTCTATTGGAGCCAATCTTCCAACCTTGTGTGGATTCTATTGGGCCGGATTGGACCGACCGGTGAGGGAAACGTATCCTTGTATCGTGTTTGTGGCCTTGTGTTCTTGCGTTCTTCGTGTTTTTGCGTGTGTTCATCCGAATCCGCTTCAAATCCGTGAAGATCGGGCACCCCTTGTAATGCAAATTACATCAAGTATCAATAGCAATTTAGGTCATCCTAAAGCACGTGCGACCATCCTAGCCATTTAGACCCCCGTGGACCCCCCCCCCCCTTGCCATCTAGGAGTATACGGACCCTCCTTACGTCATCTAACCCACGTGCACCCTCCTAGCCATCTAAGAGTATCAGTAGCACTTTTAGGTCATCCTAAAGCACGTGGGACAATACTAGCCATCTGGACCCCCGTGGATCCCTCCTTGCCATCTAGGAGTATACGGACCCTCCTTGCGTCATCTGACCCACGTGCACCCTCCTAGCCATCTAGGGTCTCCGTAGCACTAGTGGGTCATCCTAAAGCACGTGCGACAATCCTAACCATCTGGACCCCCGTGGACCCCTGCTTACCATCTAGGAGTATATGGACCCTCCTTAAGTCACCTGACCCACGTGCACCCTCCTAGCCATCTAAGAGTATCAGTAGCACTTTTAGGTCATCCTAAAGCACGTGCGACAATCCTAGCCATCTGGACCCCCGTGGACCCCTCCTAGCCATCTAAGAGTATACATACCCTTCTTACGTCATCTGACTGACGTGCGCCCTCCTAGCCATCTAGGAGTCTTCGTAGCATGGACATCCTAAAGCACGTGCGACAATCCTAGCCATCTTGACCCCCGTGGGCCCCTCCTTGCTATCTAGGAGTATACGGACCCTCCTTACGGCATCTGACCCACGTGCACCCTCCTAGCCATCTAGGAGTATCAGTAGCACTTTTAGGTCATCCTAAAGCACGTGGTACAATTCTAGCCATCTCGAACCCCGTGGACCCCTCCTTGCCATCTAGGAGTATGCGGACCCTCCTTACGTCATCTGAACGTTCACCCTCCCAACCATCTAGGAGTATCAGTAGCACTTTTAGGTCATCCTAAAGCACGTGCGACCATCCTAGCCATCTGGACTCCCGTGGACCCCTCCTTACCATCTAGGAGTATACGTACCCTCCTTACGTCATCTGACCCACGTGCACCCTCCTAGCCATCTAAGAATATCAGTAGCACGTTTAGGTCATCCTAAAGCACGTGCGACAATCCTTGCCATCTGGACCCCCATGGACCCCTTGATGAGGACATCCCTAGTTCCTTACCATCTTTTCCTGTTGATGATGTTGCTGCTCAAGACAAGCCTAATGAAGTGAGGATTGGTCCAATGACAAGGTCAAGAACCAAGTTATTAGAACAATAGGTGAACTCACTCTTCATTGAATATGATGTTTGTGATTATGAGAATTTTATACTACCTAAGTCTATGCATTTATGTATGATCAAGGTTATTGATAACACAAACATTATCGGAGGAGAGGAGCAGCAAGGCATGGAGGAGGACATGGACAACATGATGGACAAGTGTTTCAAGAGCTCGAGGGAGGAGAGGGAGGCAGGAGCACTTGAAGAAAAAGGGTTCTGGACTCATCCGGAATATCCGGTCTATTCCTGATCGAAATATCCGGTCCATCGAGGAGGCGCTCCAAAAAGGTTCTGGCATCCATCGGAATATCCGATTCATTATGGACCGGAATATCCGGTTTAAGTGAATAAATCCGCCCGAAGTTTCTGTAGACAACCGGAATATCCAGTCACCCGTGGACCGGAATATCCGGTTCGAGTGAAAAGGGGCCTACGTGCCTTTTTCGAGACCGATTCGACCTGGGTCGGTTTGTATCTAGTTAGGGTCGGTAAACTCCATTGTAAGAGGTAGACCACGTTTATGTTAAAACCTAGATTGGATTGCTAAGCATTCATCTATAGAATTCCTCTTTGTTTCGATCGGGAATTCAACCCCTCCACTTTGTTGCGATATGGAGGTTCTTGCTACCAAAGTTCGAGTGGGATCTGTTGTTCCATTGGGAATTAGTAGATTGCAAAACCGCTTCGTGGTCGGCGGCTACGTTGCATCGGTGTGAGGCGTCGCGAATATCCATTGGGTTGAAGAGCTGTTGCATTGGCAACAGGGGAGCAGCCGGAGAGTTCGTCGGATTCTCGCAAGTTATCCTTCATCATCATCCATCCACCCACTGCTCATCGAGAAGATCGGCCACCCCTTATCATCTTGGTATCAGATTTCCAGCGTTTACTCGGTGAGCATCCACAAATCCATCCCCGTAGATTTATTGTTTTTCGTCCTATCCAGAAAAAGCAAAAAATATTAGGTTTAGATTTCGCCATAGCCCTAGATTGCATCGGTTTACAAGTTTTAGTTGTTGGTCGTTTTTCCTTTGCGTAACTTGTTATTCGTCGAGTCGTAGACGTCTAGGGTTGTTTCCGAGTCGTTTTCTGTTTTTTTCTGCCGTGGCACAATTTCGTCAGTTTTTCTGCTGTGGTTACGAATTCAGTGTTTCGTCCAGTTTTCGTCTAGTTTTCACCTACGTGCGTCACAGTTTTGTCAGTTTTTCCTGTCATGGGTCTGTTTTGGAGACATAGACACAGCCTTTCTACAGCCCGTGTTAGGAGCTTACCCATATAAGACTAGCTAACGTTTTATGCCCACAGGCTGCTCGTTGTCGTGTGTCTTTGTATATTGTTAAGTTGCTGGCCATAGAAAATTGAAAAGTTAAAAAAAAAAAGAAAACAAGGGACAAACAGAAAAGAAGAAAAGAGGCCAAAGTGAAAAATTGTTGTGATCAAGTTGTGACACCACTAGTATTTGAGCAATCGTGTGCCTGTTAATTTGAGCTACTTGCTAGCGTATTTCTAGTACATTGTGACATTCTTGTTCATAGTTGCTTTTCCCCGTTTATCTCCATCGTGTGCGTTTCCAAGTGTGTCATACGATCAGCACTAGGATTTGTAAATTGGTGTAGTTAGGTATCCCTACCAAGCTCCACTAAAATACCCTGGTTTTATTGTGTGACACTTTGAGACCCATAATATTCGCTTCACCCCATCCATGCACGTTCTGCCCTACGAGAGGTGTCACATGGTATAAAATCCTAGATGATCTCATTGGTGCTTCTGGATGGTGGTACATATGAAAGAGAAACAAAATAAAGTGAGGTTGGAGTATATGCACGGAATTGTCGAATATGGTCTATGGAAATTAAATAACTCCAATCCTACGATCAGTAGCCAAAAAACATACATGAATCCTCCAAGTCTATGAAAGTCGAATAGCATATGTCCTTTATATTGCAACTTTTTTATTCTAGCAAACTAGACAGGATTTGGATGTTGTGGTAAAACGACAAAATCCGTAATGTTTTGCTTTTGCAATGCATAATAGACGAAAATATGAAGCTTGAATGCAGTAAAAATCGACGTGTTCTGGTTGAACAACACATTATCAAGTTGTGAAGCTGAATTGCTGAAATGTAGAGTCGTGCCATTTATATTTAAGAAAGGTCTCCAAACCAGCAGAAACTACTTTCGGTCACCTTATCTTGATGCAAGAATTTATCTCAAATATTCAACATGATAATAAGTTGACAGATGTCAATCCCATTTTCTAGAATGTCGATAACAAGCACATTTCGGTCACCATATCTCTGCACCTTAACAAACACATTTCGGTCACCTTATCTCTGCACCTTAACAAGCACAAGGTAGCAATTATGAGCTCAAATACAGAGCACCCCATGTAGTTAGATATTGCGGACTGCAAAACAGGCTAGCACCTTGAAGTGTGTGATATCTGTGCCATCCAATTTACAAAGTAAAACGGTAACAGTTCAACCATCCTATTCTCAGGTTCTGAGGTCCAACAGTCAACTTAAACCAGATCATACTGGCGTATTCAGAGGTTAGTACCCACGCCGTGCAAAAAAGAGGACCGCAAACAGTCCACCATTTTCAGAACATGTCATTCCAACTGACGTTGTAAATGTTAGACAGGTAATTAGACATGCCAGACAGAAGGACGCTATCCATAGTCTCCATCATCTTGTAATTGACATTCAGATTCTCCTGCTGCTTCGCTGCTAGCAACTTCTCCTCTTCTAGCTCATGCTGGAGCCAAAACAATGATTAAGCGTCAGAGCATGCTTACATGATAACTGCATCAGTTACTAAATGGAACAAAATAGAAATCCTAAGTTGATACAAGTTAAGAACTGAGGGTCTACAAAGTGAATGGGATCTTACCTCGATTAGTGCCAGGTTTTCCACCTCATGTTTTCTGGAAAGCAACTTCAACCTTTTGACCATCGCATAGTCGGGATCTGTATTTTTCACCCAGCAGAACTTTAACTTCCTGCCAGGTCTCCTTAGGCGATCATTGAACATCTCAGCTGTAGCGTGGATTGCCCTAACAGGCCTTGGCATTCCGGACATCATAAAAGGGAAGTCATGCAGCATACTCACCACAACTTTAGCATCCTTCTCAGTTTCCAACTCTACTAATGCACATTGTGGGATATTATAGGGAATGGTGTAGTTCACAACAAAACTAACTTTTCTGATGGTACAAAATTGACTCAAAGCTGCTTTTATGACTTCCTCCGTTGCCTGGTGAGAGAGGTTGTCAAGGTACACAGTTCGTTTGACCTTCTCCTCGAACTCTTGATATTGTTTAACGGCTTCCAAGTTTGCAGTACTCTTACTTTGATTAACAGCCTGGACATCTGAAGTGGAAATCTTTATTGTAGATGTATTATGGCTGGTACTGGTAGCTTCTACTGGAGAGGAGGTACGTGGCTTCTTGCGCGGGATGCTTTTCTTAGCTGGATTAGTTGGTCCACTGCTTGGGGCCTTATTTCTAGCCACATCAGACGACTGGTAGGAATCAGGTGGTTCGCATGTTCAAACACCTCACACTATAGCAGTCATTGACAGTTTCCTGCTTGGGTTGGTCTTAGCCTTTGTAGCCTGGTGAGAGAGGTTGTCAAGGTATACAGTTCGCTGGATATTCTTCTCGAACTCTCGATACACCTTTAGGACGTTCATGCTTGCAGTATTGGTACTTTGTTCAGCAGCCTGGCCAACAAAAGCAGAACGCTTCATTCCAGGGGTGTTCTGGCTGGTACCTGTAGCCTGTATTGAAGAGGTACGCCGCCTCTTGTACACGGATCTGTTGTTAGCTGAATCAGTTGAGTTATTAGTAGTGGAGGTCACACAACTCGACAGCTATGTGCACTTAAGTCACACAACTGGAGAACTGAATTTTTTGGTCACACAACTGGAAATTTGGTGCACTTTGGTCACAAACGGGCCACGTCATCCCGTTTTGGACTGTCATTTTTCAGAAAACCCCCTGGGATAATATTAGGAGGGCCAAATTGCAAAAATATGCACCTGACTGGTGGGGCCCACCTGTCTGTCTCGTCTTCTACATCAAGCACGGACTGAGAGCAGGGCTGCTGTCCCACGCGCGCCATGTCGGGAGCACGCCCGGCCGACGCATCTGGGACGCGGCGGCGGCCGGCGCTCGGTCGAGCAGGCAGCCATGTATGATTCTAGCTAATGTACACAGGCATACATCAGCTAAATTAATAATGGCGGCGATACTTCCAGCTCCCCAGCTTCGCAAGCCGTGGCCGGGTCGTCGGAAAGAAAAAGAAATTATGTACACAGGACTAGCTAGAACCTATTGATGGTCACTAGGAAGCTGAGACGAGCTGGCCGTCGTCGAAGTTCAGGGAGTAGCTCTGCAGGTCGTAGCCGAACCTCGCGGCGCCGCGCCTCGGCCGCCGCATCACGGCGCTCTTCCAGCTGGACCTCACCCTCCAGAAAAGCTGCCTCACCGGCGCCGGTGCCCGCCACGGCGCGCCGCCGGAAGCTCTCAGACGCCATCTTCGGCCGGCGCTCGGGCGTGCAAGGGCGGCGCGGCGCCCGGCCGGCGCATGTGGGGCGCGGCGGCGGCCGGCGCTCGGGCCAGCAGGGGAGGCGCGGGGGCGGCCGGCGCTCGGGCGCGCTGGGGCGGCGCGGTGCCCGGCCGGCGCATCTGGGGCGCGGGGACGGCCGGCTCTCGCAGCCCGAGGTCGTCGCACCGCGCGGATGCAGCAGGAGGCAGCGGGCCCCTCGAGGTGTGCATCAGGCTAGGAGATGCTCGCGTCCTCGCAGCCCGAGGTCGGAAGAGGAGCTGCCTGGGTTGGACTCCGGCGACGGCTTCGGCGGCGGACGGGAGACGCGCAGGCTGCCATGGCGGCTTGAGGTAGAAGACGAGGTGTAGAATTTTTCAATTTAGTCCTCGTAATATTAATCCAGGGGTTTTCCTGAAAAATTCCAGTCCAAAACGGGATGACGTGTCCCGTTTGTGACCAATGTGCACACGTTTGCCAGTTGTGAGACCAAAAAATTCAGTTTTCGAGTTGTGTGACTTAAGTGTACATATCTGTCGAGTTGTGTGACCTCCAGTGCAAATAACTCGAATCAGTTGGTTCATTGCTTGGGCCATTGTTTTTAGCCTCATTGGACACTAACAGCTTCTTGCAGAAAATGGGATGGTTAGCTTCTTTAAAGACATTCTCATAGTTCACAGCGGAGATTATTGGGTTCCGGCTTGGGCAATTGCCCTGTTCATCTTCTACTTTGTTGTCAGTGTCATGTATCATTTTCTTTCTTGGGGACTTGTTCTGCTCGTCCTTACCCTGCTTTCCTGTGGTTGTAAGGTTCTTGCTTCGACTGTTGTTGATATGATCTTCAGGCGATTTCTGAGCTGCTACAGGAATTAGCATGCTCGGGATGTTGTTGTTGGCCTTTTCAGATGGTACGGCGTAACTGCTTGTATAGCTTCCTTGCTCTTCAGCAGCGACCCTCAGATTCTTGCTCGGGGTGCGCTGTCATTTGCCTCATTTTGTAGTTTGTCGCCAGAGGCCTGAGATTCAGCAGACGGTGTCTTGGTAAGAGTGTTGCTACTGGCCCCATCACACAGTCCCACTCTTGGGGACAGGTTGCTTGTCTCCCCCTGTTCTGGAGCAGTTATCAGGTTCATGCCTGGGTTCTCATTCATCAGTTTAGGTACTTCCTTACATCTGGTGATGTTAGTCTGCTCAGGATACTATTTTATGGCTTCCAAAACTGCAGAACTCTTACTTTGATTAACACCCTGGCCATCAGAAGTAGAAAACTTCATTCCATATGTATTCTGGCTGGTACCGGTAGCCTGTACAGCTGAGGTACACGGTTTCTTGCGTGGGGTACTTTTCTTAGCTGGCTCAGTTGGTCTATTGCTTGGGGAGTTGTTTCTAGCCACATCAGACATCTTCTTGTTAGGAATGGGGTGGTTAGCATGTTCAAACACCTCAAACTCTATAGCAGTGGTTGACAGCGTCCTGCTTGGGTTGGTCTTAGCCTCTGTAGCCTGGTGAGAGAGGTTCTCAAGGTACACATTTCGCTGAATCTTCTCTTCAAACTCTTGATAGACCTTTATGTCCTCGATGTTTGCAGCATTGATACTTTGCTCCACAGACTGGCCAACAGAAGCAGCAAGATTCATTCCAGGGGTGTTCTGGCTGGTACCAGTAGCCTGCACCGAAGAGGTGCGCAGACTCATGTGTGGGGTACTTTTGATAGGTAAATCTGTTGGTCTAATGCTTGGGGCATTGTTTTTAACCTCATCAGACAACTTGATGGGAGTGGGGTGGTTAGCTACTTCAAACAACTCCTCATACTTCACAACGGTGATTGTTATGTTCCAGTTTGGGCTATCACCCTTTTCATCTGCTAGTTTACTATCAGTATTATACAGAAGTTTCTTTCTCGGGGAGTTGTTACATTCCTCCTCATCATCATGTTTTCTGGTGGTTGCATGGTTCTTGCTCAGGCTGCTGTCAAAATTATTTTCAGGCAATTCCTGAACTGGTAGAAGAAGTATCATGCTCGGGTTGTTCTTGTTGGCGTCTTCACACAGTCCGTTTATAGCAGCGTAACTGATTGCATCACTCCCTTGCTCTTCAGCTGCGGCTCTCAGATTCTTTCTCAGGCTGCTGACATTTGCTCCATCCAGTAGTTTGTTACCTGAGCTATCGCTCTCAGATTCAGCAGATAGTGACTTGATCATGATGTTGCTATTGGCCTCATTACACAGTATAGCTCTTGGAGAGTGGCTGTTTGCCTCACTCTGTACTGGAGCAGTTATCAGGTCCTTGCCTGGGTCGTCAGTAATAGGTTCAGGTACTTCCTTACTTCCCGTGTTACTAGTGTTCCCAGGTACTTTCTTGCTCACTACTAGGGAGGCGTCAGACAATCTCTTCCTCGGTGGTAAACGTATATGTATGATGTTCCAAGGACGGTCTACTTCACTATCATCAGAGTCCTTGCTGGTTTCCGCAGCCTGGTTTTCCGAGGCAGACATTCCCTTGACAAACAAAATACCCCTGCAGGTCGTGAATCAAATGGCATGAGAGGATTTAACAACAACAAAAAGTTGCTTAGCTGATCATTTGAAAAAAAAATAACATATGCTGAAGTCAAGAAGGTCCAATAGGTTCATCACTTTTATAGAAATGCCAGACTGAATGTACACTACAATGTAGCTGCCTAACATAGAAGTATCCTTGAGTTGCAAATACACTGCATCAAAACGTCCGGGCTATAATTCGTTGCTACGCTAGCCATAATTAAGAGCCATCAATAAAACAAAGTAGACAAAAAGTACCAGATGATGCTAATGGTGTCACAGTAAAACAATTACATGAGCTGATCTATGTTAAAACGTCACAGATACGAGGATTCACCATTTCACGAGATGGTGAGAATGGGCAAGGCTAATACATATAAGATGAATAAAAAATATGAAAAATAGTGCGTATTCTTCTCCACGCTTATGCTAAACGCAGTAATGCAGGCCAAAAATATCAGTAAAAAATGTATAAGCCAGAAACATAGAAATTGATCCTTAAACATGATCACCAGCAATTAGCAGCGTCAGAATGGAAACATAGTATTCAGAAGGAGTCTGGCAATCAACATTCGACCGAATTCTGCAATCTACAACCTACGACCTAACAAATTAACAACCTCTACAATCTTTTTTTTGCGAAAACAACCCCAGATCTATTAGCCAACACAGAGAATACAACTCACCCCGAAGAAAACCGAAATTACATCCCGGTCCCCGGGAACCCAACACTCTCCAACACCGACGCGGAAGGGGATCGCGCCGCCGCATCGCCGGAACCAGCACCCTCCTGGCGCTGGCGCAAACCTTGACGTCGCAGGCGAGTAGATCGCGGACGGGAAGATGCCCTTCTCAGCCATGGCAAGCTCGCACGATGGAGAGGAGAAGAGTTGGAGAAGCACCTCTGCTTGGAGATCGTCAACCTCGCCGGCCGGCTCGGAAGACGGAGATCCAGGTCGGGCCGACGGATCCATCGATCCTCGACCCCCAGAAGTCGCGCGCGCCACGGCGAGGCCCCGGAGACCCTCGACGCAGAAGGGGAAGCACGCCGACACCAAACCACCAGCCGCCAGCATCACCGCCTCCACGACGCCGCCGGCCGGATCCCTACCACGACCTACACTATATACAAGCCAGGATCCGGGGTTCCCCCACCCTCCCGCCGCCGGAGCGGCCGCCGGGGGAGGAGAGGACCCAAGGATCGCAGGCGAGCGAGGTGGTCTGACGGGGGCGCCCAAAAATCGCCTCTCTTGATCTACTGTAGATGAGGAGGAGAGCTTCGGCCGAGCTCTAATCTTAACTTCCCTCTCAACAACCTCTACAATCGACGGCAGAAGAACCGCTCGTTCGAAATGGAACCACAATCTCAGCTCGATCAGTCACAGAATCCGGGGCCACCCAAATTCCGCGGCGACTGTGCGCGCGGAGGAGGAGGAGGAGGAGGAGGGAGATGATCCAGAAGGAGGAGATGAGAAGGAACTCACCGGGGTAGGGAGGAGAATCGGTAGGGCTAGCGGCTGGGGCGCCGTCCGCGCAGATTAGCGGAGGCGCGTGAGGAAGAGGGGGGAGGTGGACGGGGTGGCTGTCGATCTAGTAGCGTGGGAGGATGCAGCGGCGGCCAGTCGCCGGAGAAGTTGCCGTCCCTGGAGGCTGGAGAGGCGCGCGCGAGAGGGGTGGAGCAGTGAACGGGAGGCGCTGGGGGGATGGCCGGTAGTAGGTTCTGAAATGCCATGCCTATAGGCTACAAACCCTGGGTGCACCCAGCAATTCCGATGGCATTTCTGGTCTTTTTTTTCCTTACTTGTGCTGTCTTTCTCTTTCACGGCTGAGATTCTGGAAGGCTTTTGTTGCACGCATTTTGTACAATCTCGTTTAAACCGGGAAGTTTCACTTAAAAATTATCGGAATTCAAACTACTTGGCCTCCGCGGACCACGATCATCGACGAGGAGGAGATGGCAATGGCTTAACAAAGAGTAGGAAAGAGCGTGATGGACGTGGGGTCGAATCAAGCGATCTCACTTTGATATTGTTACTTTCTGGGTTTGTCTGGCAGCGGTCTTCCCTTTACTTATCTTCGTGTGTTGGCCTAAATATATCTACCATCCCTCTTGGAAGAGGGCTAGGCTTAAGAGCCGCACAACGCCTTAACATGACTTCAGTTATACGGCTGGAGACATAGAAGAATGATTTAGGCACTCCAGTATTTGATTTGTACAGGCTCCGAAATTGTGTCTCAACATTTTATACCATTGTCTTTGATAATATTTTGGTGGTTTAGAGCGTCCTGTTCCGCTTATTATTGCGTGACATCTAACATGTCTCTAAAAATGTGTAACATGCATGGACGCTTCTGAGTTCAGCACCATTTAGACGAATTTTGCAAGCTTGCAACCAAAGATCAATTTTGCATGAAATTGCTAAGGATGTGAATATATAATCAACGAGTTAAAACATCCACTACACTATGACATAAAGACCTTGACTTAGATTTATGCTCTGTTTTTTCCTGAAGCTCTCACTCATCGCCATGCATGGACATAGATCATGATGGTCCACACATGAACAATGGTTTTATTCCAGAGTATATCATTAACCTTGCAGGCATGCACAACTACATTTATAGACAAGAGCAACCTATTAAACTTTTTTCTCCATATCGTTCGTGATAATATTGCATCCCAGAATCTAGAGTACATAACTCAGGTCGAGCTAATTAAAGACGAATAGAAGTATCCAGCTGACGGTGGCTCCGAGGAGAAGGACACAGTAGCCTGCCGCGAAAAGTCCGCGGCCGTGGTCTGCAGCGCCTTTGACTGTCATAGGGTTGCGCTTGCGCCCTTGAGGCATCGGCGTGCTGTAACCGTAGCCTCCGCCGTAGCCGTAGCCTCCTCCATAGCCGTTGCCAGCACCGTGACCGGGGCCGCAGTTGCTCCTGATGGTGACGTTGGACCGTCCGATCTCGGTGTTTTGCGTCCCTTTAGCTCCTGCATGTGTGGGTTGCAGCAAATTAACGAACGAATTAGTATGTGAATCAGATCAGCGAACTAGTAAGGGTCGATTTACGACAAGGCATAGAGAGATCAATCATACCAACATCTTTGCTGGCATGTGCGAGATCATCAGGAACCGCAAGAACACCTGACCGGAGAACTATAAGGATGAGCAGAGCGATCACGAAGAGGAGAAGGCAGCCTGGTGTTCTGGGAGAAGGATGGTCCATGGTGCCACGCGTGCGTACAGGACGGCGCACAACAGCGGTATATAAAGGCGCCTAGTACTGTACTAGTCTTTGATTTAGGAATGATTCCCAGGGGATCTGATCTGATTTTATATCGAAAATGATAGTAGTATATAAATACTAAATCGGATGTCTAACTCCCTTTTTATCATAAAACATATCTTTCCTTGACGATGCGATTTGCATCCGTATATAGAACAAATCAGATATTCAGATCTATATTGTCAAAGTTAAGCATCCATCGATCATCTCTTGCCAAGCATGTAGAATAGTAGATTATGAGTATTATATGTTAAAAATGAAGCAACGGAATTGCCGCCGACAATGCAAGGAGAACGAAGGTGGACGGCCGGCTGAGGTCCCTAGCTGCAGCACTGCGCCCACGGTGCTGGTTGCCGTTGCCGGCAACTGTCCGAGGGTTAAACACGGGCGGCGCCTCAGGCATACCGCGTCCACGCTCGCCGCCTCCGTTACCATGACCTCCATGTCCACCATGGCCTCCGTGACCGCCACCGCCTTTTCTCACGGTTGCCACCAAGACGTTCGATTGGTCAGTCCCTAGGTTTACCCATTTGTCAGTGTAAACCTGTTACGGCGTATGGCAGTCTGTAAAAAAAATGAGAGCGGAGGAAAAGGAGAAGTCTATACTAGAAACTGAAGTCGTTTTAGCTTCCCGAGTTTGAGTTTATATGCTCCTGATGGATTAGAAAAATGAAAAGTAGTAGTAAAACATTTTTAAAAATCCCGAAACAAAATTGATGATGAATATATACATGTTTTCTAAATATGTGCCAAATTTCATGATGAAATAATATATAAGTGTGCTGCTTTGTAATAAATAGCAAAATCAAATTTGACTTAATATATTCTTATTTATGTATCTAAATTAGACAAGGCAACATTTTTTGTTCTCCAAACTTCAGTTAAAAATCAAAGATATGTATTAAAGAACCCATTAACATGATTCAGATAATAGCTGGCTACACAAAACCAAAGTTATGAATACCGTTTATATTGGCCGATGTGCCGGTCTGGGCTGAATGTCGATACTGACTGATATTTCAGACATATTGCTCTTTTCGGTCAAATTAACAATATGAGACGCATATCCAGTATTTTAAACCACAAAGCCAAAAAAAGGGTCTCTTTGAATCGTTGGATTTGGGAAATGCAGGAAGATGAAAATCGCACGATTGTAATGTCATGCTCATTCCAACCTTAAAGAATTTTTATACAGCAATTTTTGTCTGATATCATAAGAAATGAAGCAAATGAATTCGTACCAAGTGGTTTGAGTGGACGTTTAATTCCTATGAAATGTGATGCAAATGATTTGTTAGAGAAATGCTCTAGCGGATTCAGTCCTACAAACCAAATAACCACCATAAGAAAAATTCCTAAGGATTTAGATCCATCAAAATATCTGTGCAAATCCTAGGAATCGAAGAGGCCGTCACATTCGTCTGTCTCGGTGTACTTGCAAAATAGGGGCAACGAAGAAACTCATACTCTACGGCTCTACGCGGAAGGAGACAGAGATAAGGGAGCCCGTGCAGTACTCAAGTAGTAAGCGTACCTATGGCTTGGCCATCTGCGCGAAAATCAACTCCACGAACACCCCCGACAATGGCCGATAGGAAGAAAACGAAGAGGAGGACGAGGCAGTGCCTCCTCGTCAGCTGCTCCTTGACACCTCAGATCAGACAAGCTAAGCCAACATATGGGCTAACGCAAACCTGCTGCTAATGACGCCATCATTTGGTAGCTAGCTGCCTCCCTCCCTTCGCCTACCTTGCAGTACTCATCTCGCCCTTCTCGCAAAACAAGTGATAAATGTGGTCTAGACTAGAAGAGAGAAACGAATACGTGTGGAGGCAGAGATGCTTGCAACCTCTACCTACCGGCTAGAGTTAATTGCACTAGCGGTCACACATCTCGTCGTGTATGTGCACTTAACTCACACATCTAGAAAACGGGATTTTTTGTCACACAACTGAACAAATGGGTGCACACAGGTCACAAACGGGCCACGTCATTCCGTTTTGGACTGGATTTTTTTAGAAAACCCGCTTGTTCTTTCTGTTTCTCGCGTGTGTAGGCTGTGTCTGTGGTGGGACATGTTTGTCGCAAGATGAGTTGGGGAACGAGTGGACGTATGGCCACGAATCTCCTGGTGCTTTATTTAGGGTTAGGGTCTAGAGCTGTAGTATAAAGAGATATATGCATGGTTGGTCACTTAAATTTGCCGAGATGAGTATTTTGGTCGCTGAAGTTGCAAGACGTGGTCCGCGGGTCACTCAACTTGGCAGAGATGAGCAAACTGGTCACAATCGTGAACTAACACATTGACTGGGTTGTTGACCGCACACATTGACCAATGTTTTTGCTAAAACAACCTATGAAATCACACTGACTAGGCTGTTGACCGCATACTTTGTGATTTTATAGGGTTGGTTTAGCAAAAATATTGGTCAAAGTATGTGGTCAACGACCTATTCAGTGTGCTAGTTCATGATTATGACCAGTTTACTCATCTCTACCAAGTTGAGTGACCCGCGGATAACATCTTGCAACTTGAGTGACCAAAGTACTCGTCTCAGCCAAGTTCACTGACCAACCACGCATATATCTCTAGTGTAAATGCATAATCACTCACTGATAGCCAATGTGAGACGTCGCTTCTTTGGAAACGTGCTAGAGAATACATATTGTTATACTTACAAACAATCTACAATGCCCGACGCTGACTGGGCAATTACAGAAACGAATTGAAGTACACCGCTAAAAATTCTACTCATCTGCCCATGCGAACATAGCGACTGTATGGATGTGGAATGAACAAACTCCGCAATGTGCAGTAACTTAATGTAACCTACTACTACTACTACTACTACTAAATTACGACTGACATCTTCACTCAATTCAGACGCCAGATTAATCCCTGCCTTATTCAAGACACACAGCCAGCGATTTTGATCCAGACTCAACTCATCAATGTATTTTTTTCAAATAAATAAAGAATGTTGAAGAATGGGCATTGCCTTTTGTAGAAGAACTGCACAAGGATATCAGAGCCTCCAATTTGCCCGCACTTTCACAGAGGAGGCTGACCGACCACCATGGAATGTAAAAAATGCCAGATGTCTGTATTTCTATCTACATGAAAGAATTCCAAAACGTGGGCATTTACCCTGCGGAAGAAGTGACCCAGATTTTGGGCGAAAGCTGCTTAGCTGCAATCCAGACCACATTCCTCCAGAATGGGGCCATCACTCTTTGCAAGGAAAGGATCAACTCGGACCCACAGGAGCGAGAAAATTGAAGCCAGGAGAATGGACCAGACAATGACAATTGTTGGCGTTCTGTTTTGTCTTCCGACCAAACCTTTGAGAAATGGATATAGATGGATAATCACCCAGAATGCAAAGAAGAGCTTTCCGAAGAGAGGCCCCCATGACTCATACCCGTTGTTGATTGCGTTGGAAATTCCAGCCACAACCCCAATAAAGTTTAACAGAAGCAGAGTAGTTGGAACTATCAGCAATGTCGTCCATTTGAATGTATATAATTCTGAGAACTCTTCATCATCTCCACCTTTTGATGTAACTGTGAAGCTAGTATCCACGCCAGCAAGGACCTTCAGAAGTCCTTGAAATATAGCGAAGAGATGTGCAGAAACACCTCCAATGACCCAAAACTGCTCATTTCTCCACCAATCATCAATGGCCACTCCACTCCATCTCATTTCAAGGATGCCGGTTGCGAAAATACAAATAAAAAGTGACATGTACCAGAGACTAGCAGCATTGGAAAGCTGCAAGGTTAAATTGTAATGATGGTAAGGTTCAGAAGAAATGTCAGACGATGTAAAATTGTAATTATAAAAAGTTTACCTCAGGAGTGATAAATTTTCCCGTGAGCAAAAACATATGGCTGGCAAGGTACAATAAGCGAACAGAGGAATGGAAGTCCATGGATATACGATAGAATTAATATAAGAAAATCTCTCCAAGAATTTTAGCCCGCCACCATACCCATACCATAGAGGGCAATGGTTGCTGAAGAAAATTTCAACAGCTCCAAGGGCCCAACGAAGAACCTGGTGAAGACGATCAGAAAGATTCAAAGGTGCAGAACCTTTGAATGCAGGCCGCTTTGGAATGCAGTAAATAGATCGCCAACCATGACAGTGCATCTTAAAACCAGTCAGGATGTCTTCTGTAATTGATCCATAAATCCAGCCAACCTGGCCAAAAACATGAAGGTCAGTAATATTTTCAATAGTTAAAACAGTATTTCAATCAGTTCTAGGCTATATACCTCCTTCCCCCAGGCAGTCTTATCTTCGTAACCACAACCAATAACATGTATAGCTTCCTTAAGTAGAGAAGCTGGGTTTGTACTCTTCAGGGTCCCACCATTCTCAAGAAGTGTCGATGCAGTAAACACAGAAGACTGACCAAATTTCTTTTCAAGTTTGTCTTGGTTTACAATCCCAGCCTTGTTATTTTCAGTTCCTGAGGTGAAAATTAAAATGTTAACAATGAAAAACATACCAGATAAATGGAATTTTACTATGTTGGATAGGATGTATTTCAACCTTTCGGAATCACTACAGATAGTAATTTTAGTGTGAAATAATTGTAGAAGTATCCTTTTTTAATCCATGACATTTACGCTTTATTCAGACAGTATAGACTTAGGGTGACAAAGTGACACTGGTTGCTGCTACATTAAGTTATCTGGTCATCGTACCTGGAACGCCTTCCTCGATCTCATTAAGAGCATATGCAGGAGACTGATTTTCTGCTCTCTTGAAAAACAACATTTTCTTCTTCTCCTGCTTCGCTTTTGTTGTCTTGTTCTTGTCATTGCACCAGAAACAGCAGCACCATTTTGGCCAGCAATTGCAAGTTCTTGATGGGGGCTTCTTTGTTTTTGGAGCATCATAACCATATAACGCTTGGCGTCTAAAGACACATCCAGTACCAACGTAAATAGGGCCTTGAATGCCATCCAAGCCTTTCATGTTGATCTGTAAAATACATACGTCTTACGAAACCCAAATCACAGTGACAACAGTATAAAGAAAACAAGGTCCTAGGAATAGGGTAGCTGAACCTGAAACTTACATCGAAAAAGACAACGTTTCTGTTAGCATATCGATCGTGGCGGTCAATACCATCAAATCTCTGAGGGAACTGCACATAGCACACTTTCTTCCCTACCAAAGGATCCATCATGAAACACATTGCTTCCCTTACGGCCTTGCAATTGTTGATGTAGTGATCACAGTCCAAATTCAACATGTATGGAGCATTTGTAAGAACAGCAGAGACACGGACCTGCCAATTGACAAAAACCAAGATTGTAAAACATCAACCATATTTACTACTACAAGGTTACAAAACAAATGATGCAGGGCATCAAGTACACGGTGTTTACCAGTGCATTCATGGCACCAGCCTTTTTATGATGATTATAGCCTGGCCTCTTCTCTCTTGACACATAAACCAAGCGAGGAAGTTCATTTCCTTCCACATCACAGCCACCACTTTGTCCGAGGAAGACCTGTTGGCAAAAAAATATTGGACATTTTGAGGTAGAAAAAAAAACAGGACCATCACAATGCCAGAATAATGTGTGTGGTAGTGTGGTACAACACCCGAACGTGTAAGAACATACCTGAATCATGCCAGGGTGATCGCGCACATTGTTTCTAGGCCAAGGGCTTCCGTCCTGCATTGAACCTTTTGAGCCTTGGCAACCAAGGCATTGATTCTAACCTTGAATTCCTCGTAATCTCTCTGAATGAAAAAATCGAGCTATGTTACTAATCTATTGACAAAAATAAAAATCCCATAGCAAAGCATAACAAAAGACCAATATAATTCACCTTCATTGCTCTCCTCTCTCTTACAAAGTTTGCTGCCACCTTATCCTTCAGGTAGTCTATCTTCTGCTGGAAGTACCACTCTGGAGCACGAGGCTCGATATTGAACTTTTTGGAGAAAGGAACCCATTTCTTTGCGAATTCAGATGTTTCAGACAGTGCTTCAAATGTAAGCATGGCTGCACCATCATCAGAAACATAGCAGGAAACTTTATCGACGGGATAATCCACAGAAAGGATGGAAAGGACAGTGTTTGCTGTGACTAGGGGAGGTTCTTTTGAGGGGTCAACTGTACTGACAAAGAAGTCAATTGGAGCAAGTTGAGAAGGCTGGCCCCCCTTTTCAAATCTGACCAGACAAGCAAAAAGTTTGTTAGCATCAAAGTTCAGAAAGGAGATATGGTAAGTAGTCGGTTGTCACATTTAACCAACCTTAGTGACAAACGGTCCAGGTAAGTCTCTCTTTCGATGGGAAGCCACTTCGGGAATTGATCAAGAATCCAAGACATGGCAAACCAGATTTCACAAATTACAGATATGAGCCACAAAGCAAATGCATCATTCACCGGATGCATCACTCGGTACTGGAAGAAGAACCCCAAAACCACCAACCGAATGACAATAACCATCCTATAGGGATTAATCCGGCTTGAAGGAATTGTAACTTTTCTAGACAACGGCTGCCGAGCTTCATCCATTCTGTTCAACAAATTTAAGACATGTTTTACAAATATAAGTTCTAGGAACACTCTTGTCATGGAGAGAGCAAAGAAGTCCAAACACTTCAAGTTAAGTTATATCATGTATTCAACAGATAAACTAGTACACATGATGCCACGAATTTTTTGAATTATGTGAAGATAAAGTTATCGAGGAACTACTAGCTCAAAGACAAAATAAGATGGAATAGTAAGAAATAAATAGTTGTATTTGTTTTCAGCGAATCTAACCAACTATATCCTTAATTGCGTCATCTAGCACATAGCAACAAATTATGGTCTGTGATTTTTGGAATGTCAACCATAAATTGAGTAGAATTTGTTCTACTTTAATCTACCTTAAGATGACACTGAATATTGCCATATATATGCTTACTATTTGGATAGAGGTTGGCCTTTAGTGAAATCAACTAGTAATTTATGTAAATCTACCAATTCTAGCAGTTGAAGTAAGTAAAGAACTAAGCAGACCCAAAAATGGTGAATCAAAGTTGGAGTACATACAGTGGCAGATCTGCATCATCGTCGCCATCCCAATCACCGCCACCTTCGCTCCTAAGCTGCTGCAGCCTCTCCTGCTTGTGCTTCCAGCCCTCCATCCTCTCCTTCCAGGCCACACTGCCGTAACCGTAAGCAGCAAGGTCCTTGGACGGGTCCATGGATCTCGGTTGCACTGCAAGCAACACGAAGACAGTGATGAGCACACACATATAACCAGCAGCACACCGAAACACCAGCAGACCCAAATAATCACCCACCAGGAAGGCTGGGATCCGCGAAAGGGAGAGGGTGGATCCTCTTCCCCCCACCGCCGCCTCCGCCCATGTAGGAGGGCACGAGAGCGTGCTGCTCCGGCGGGATGTCGTCAACCTGGACCAGAGTCAAATTCAGCTCAGCGGCCGGGGGATGCAGGTATTTTACATAATTAAGCAGCACAAGCAAAGCACAGTATAAGAAAAGAAGGAAGAAGAAGGCCGTACGTACCATCTGGCCGTTGGTGAGGAGTGGCACATTGGGAATGGGCTGGAACGTCGCGTCGCCACCACAGCCGTAGGTCATCTACCCTCGCAGCATAGCCTCGGCGATGTACTGCGGGTCTTCCTCCCGGCCGTCGATGCCGAACTCGCCCTCTAGGTCGTCCACGCCTTCCTCCTCCTCGTCGCCGGCCACCCGCGCGCACCCTGCGAAATTCAGAGCGTCAGAGGAGCTGCCAATCCAGAACCCAAATTAAGCACAAGAGTATGGCGTGGCGTACCCTTGAGGCGCTTGAAGCGGGTCTTGCACTGGGGGCAGGCCTGCGAGCCCTCGCGTCGCTCGTACTCGTAGCAGGCCCGGCAGACGGGGAATGTGCACTCGTTGCAGGCGACGAAGAGTTCCCCGTCTGGGCCCGACCCGACGTCGTCCCCGCATATCTGGCACGCCGGCGCCTCCGCCATCCGCGCCGCCCCGCCGGCCCCGCCAACCTCGTCCCTCCGGATCACCACAAGCTCGTTCCGGTTGTGCGACCCGGCCACGAGCCCGGCGCTCGCCTCCATCGCTCGCCCACCGCCTCGGATCTCACAGGCAGCAGCGGCGGCGGCAGCTCGACTCGGGGAGATACCAGCTCACCCAGACATGCGTGCGCAGGCAGGAGCTGGACGCGGACGCTAGTGCAGCAGGCGGTGTGGTGCTTGCGTGGGGGATGGGATGGTATAATAATGCGGCGCCGGTGCCGGTGCGTTGCTTGGAGAGGAGAGCTGCGCAACCACGGGTTGGTAGCTAGGGATGGACGACTGTTGCTTTTCTCCGGTTTTTTCTTTTTTTGTTTGTTTAAAAGGACGCCGGTTAGGAGAAAGTGTCGGTGTGGCACCAAAACGGCATGGGTTTCCTTCCCGTGTAAGAAGAAGAAGAGAGAGAAGGTTGGTAGAATGTCTGCTCAGCTGATCAGCTCAATCCTCGCTCTCTTCCTGTGATGTGCTGAGCTGGAAATTATTAAGTGCTGGCTGCTAGTGCCTATATGTGGGTGGAAAAGTTGTTAAAGAATTGCTAGCCCCGTATCAACCCATGATCGTGGCATCTCCTTTGCTAATGTTATGTCCTTGTGTTGCATGCTTTGGAAATGAATAGTAGCGGGCAGCATAACCTTTTCTACAAGAAACACTAAAGCCTTGTTTGGTAGTACCGTATATTTTAAACAATTGGTGGGGATAATTTACACGGGGATTGTGTGAATTGAGTGAAACCCGAACCTGTACCCAATCTCCTCAATTTATTCTCAATCCAGTAAGTAGGAGTAGTGGATTTGGTATTGAGAAGAATACACTAGAGTCTAGAAAATTGTGGGGAAATGTGAGAATAAAACATGTCAAATACGGGTTGTCTATGCTGATGATAGATGAAGATGGTATCGTGTTGTCTGTGGTGGTGACAGCTAGAAGACATTTGTCTGTGATGAGAATAAAACATGTCAAATACATGCGGGCATTTGTCTGTGTTGTGCTGGTGACAGCTGGAGAAACATGAGCGTTCGCACGAACTGTGAATAGTATATTACAGGAGAGAACCAACACAACACATGTGGATCGGTTGATGTTGTGGATCAAGACAGCATGTGCTTAACGGTCTTATTTCTCGTATAGAGAAAGGAGATATAGCCTCGCTCCAAACCTTGTTCATTCATAAAAGTTGTCGGGATACAAAAATGGTATGTCACGTTTAAAAGAGAAGATGTCGTTGGTGGTCGATGGAGCTTACATCATGTTGATGAAGCGGCCACGGCAGAGCACATAAACTGTGGAATGGCCTCCTACTTGCTGGTATGATTGGCTGCAATAAAATTACGGTTGAATCAGATTGTATCAAGATAGTGCAAACTATGTAATATGGTGATGGCCCTTAAAGAGGTTGATCTACGGCGCCAGAAAACAGTCTTGATCTCCGGTGCGTAGTTACCTTCGTCAAAAGTAAATGGGTTAGGTTGAGGCTCCAAGTGCAGAGTGTGTAGTAAGTGGAAGACGTATTTTCCCCACGAGGGTGACTCGAGTGTTTAATATCGAACTCTCGGGGAATCAGTAGTGAAAGATTTATCTTCCTATCCTTCTTTTGGTCACCTACAAAACAAGGTTAATTGTTTTGGTCCTCAACCTCACCTGTTGTTGTCAAGTACAAGGTGTATGAATGATATCAAGATAAATATGCAATGCAAACAAGATATAAATATGCAATGGTGGTGAATGAATGTGCAAGGATGATGATAACGATGATAAATGATATTTTTGGGTTTTTTATGATGAATGTAAGATGGAAAAGTGTTTTTGTATTTTCGGATTTAATAATTGCAGAAAATGGAAAAGTGGTAAAAGTGGTTGGAAATGTGTTTCTTATGATTAAAAATGGACCGGGGTTCATGGTTTCACAAATGCACTCTCTCTTTTAATGGTGTGTGATGCATGTAAAATGAATACATGAACTTTGCACTATATCACTCATATTCTAATCATATTTGCATCATATAAGGGTTATACCACTGTTATTTAATGATATTAGGAAATAAAATAATTGTTTCCTATTTTTATGGAACTAACCCTGCGTAGGCAGAAAACCCTATTTCTTTCCTTTTATGTTTCAGGGACCTAAACGACGTCATAAAAATCTGGAAAAATACAGGGGTCATTATTTTGGAAGGAGGAAGACGTAGGAGCGAAAGAATCAAGCTAACGGAGGCCGGAGGGCCAAAAGGGGTGGCCCACGCGGCCACTGTACCTGGCCGCATGGGGCCCACTAACTTGGGCCTCGAGGCTCCGTAGCCGTCGATCTATTCTCCACCGCCTTCGTCTTGACCTAAAAACGCCTATAAAAGAAGTCCCACGGCGTTCTCGAAAACGAGCGCCGCAGAAACACAGAAACACCGAAACAGAGATCTGGAGTTGCAGATTGGAGGGGGAAAACTCCGGCGGGGCGCTGCCAGGGTGGTCTCCACCTTCTCCAACGACTTCTCCGCCATCTCCATGATGAAGGGGGAGTAGTCCACACTCTGGACTATGGGTTTGTGGTGGTAACTTATGTATCTCTCCTCTCTTTGAGCTTCACTAATTAGTACCGTATGAGCTGCTGAACATGATTACGGTCATCTATGTAATTCCTATGGTGGATATTGTGGTATGAGATGATTTGTTATGCATTTATTATTGTGTTGGAACTTTTATGACTTGTCATACTTTGATAGAATATTGTTCTTTAAGAAGTATGATGTATGTGGGTACGGGATGGCCGATGTGACACAGTATAGGTATTGAGTGACACAGTACCGCCCAACATCCTTTATCTGGGGTAAAAAGGAAGAGTATGATGTGGGAGTGACAGCAACCACGCTAGCCTTACGAGGGTGACCTAGCAACACAAATGAGTACTTCTTTCAACTATGTGTTTTAGGACATATAGCCATCATAAAAGCTACCATTAAAATATGACAATTATGTGTACTTTATCTATAACATGATAATCGCCGTAGATGAGAGAGAGAGAGAGGATTGAGTGAAACCATGAACCCATGTCCATTGTTCCTATAAGAGAAAACCTTTGTCTTGTCCTCTTGCATTAAAGAGGATTGGGACACTTTTACATTCTTGTTTTGTTACATTAAACTTCCATGTCAACCACCTTGTTCATTAAACTTGTTTAGTGCATAATCAACTAAAACTTGTGACACTTTAGTTGTAGGGAATAGATAACTTTTCCTTCTTGCTCCTGCGGATCGATACCTTACTTCCACAGTGAGAGGTGCTACAGTGGTCCCTGCTCTTGGGGGTTATCAAGCACTTTTCTGGCGCCGTTGCCGGAGAGCGTAGCGCTTAAGTTTCTATTCTTGTATGCACTAGACTAAGCTTGGGGAGGTTCCTTTAAACTTGTTTGGTTGTAAGTTTCTCATCAGTTTTACTATGGCTTTTATGAATCGTGCATCGCTGCACCTTGCTTTATATGAAAGTGCTTATGCCACTACTCCTAAAGTGGTTGAAACTACTGTGTCTGAGGTACCTAAAGTGGGATATAAAATTCCCATTGGTCATGTTAAAAGAGTTATGAAAAATCCATTTACAGGGGATGGAACTAAGTCTACACGTGAACACATAGAGACAATGGAAGAAATATGTGGTTTATTTAGGCTTCCTGCTATCTCTGAGGATCAGGTAAAAGGGAACCTATTATATTTGTCTTTATCTGGTAATGCTCATGATTGGTACAGGTCTTTGGATGAAGAAGTGAAAAGTGAGTGGAGTATTTTGAGGAAGGTTTTTCTTAAACATTTTACTCCTAAAGAAGCTTATGAGAACCCATGTCATGATGAGTGTGAAACTGAAAATTCTATGGTCCTACATGATAACCCATGCTATTATGATGAAACTAATAATGCTCCTTTACTATTTAATGCTACTAGTGAACTTATTTATGATAATAAGAAGTGTTGCTTAAATATGCTATATGATAATTCTTTAGATGATGGTCCTATGCTTATTGATAATCCTCCATGTTTAGAACTTGTTACTACTCTATGTGAGGATAAAAATGATATACGTGTTGTTTGTGAAAATACTCTTACTAATGAGAGTCCTACTTTGTTCCTGAATTCTCCTAATAACACCATAGAGGAGAAATTTGCTTATGTTGAGAAATACTTATGTGGTTTGCAATTATCTTTAGTTCCAAATCTTTGTTGCAACCATGATATTAAACTTGATATTGATCTCAATAACTATTTTGAAAGAGGGAAGCATGCTAATTGAATTCCAAAATAAATTTTATGATCCTCTTTATTTGCCTAAATTCTCTAAGTTGAATAATTCTTGTGGTTATATGGTTGAATTTGCTTCTACTACTTGCAACTATTATGAAGGAGGTGATAAGAACCCTCTTTATGATACTAATAATTATGGGCTGCAAGTAACTATTGTTAATGGGCATTGGAAAACTTCTATTTATTGTGATTCATTCATATACAAAATGCCAATGCATAGAAAGAAAGTTAGACTTCGTTGTTATTACTTTTGTGTTTTGTTTTTCTCTCTACTAGGTTTCAACTTTATTATTATTTTCATTGGCTTGAGAGCACCATGGGATCCTGGTATTATGCATGAAACACTTCTCAAAGATCAAGAGGGACAACCACTCAAGCTTGGGATGCCAAGCCACCTCACTCCAACCATCTTGATAACAAGTAAGTAAGCCTAGCTATATGGCTATAAAGAAAGCGCTTTGCGGGAGGCAACCCGGTTATTTTTATGTGTGATTTTCTTTGTGTCCTCTTGCTGTAACAAGAGAGTTTGTTTTTAGCTTAGTTTATAGAATTTTGAATAAAGTTCCAAGTTTTACCCATACTGGTTTGAGAAAGTTGCTTATAGCGTTTGGAGATTTTATTCCTTCACGAATCTGTGCACGGTATGATTTGTAATTCTTATTCTGTAACTCCGAATGAGCTCATATTTGAACTGTAGTTGCAACTTTTCATCCTCTGTATGCATGAATTTTTGCAGATTTTTTTGGCAAAGTTTGGTAGGGTAGAAAAATACGTTTTGCTGCTGTTGTTTTTCTTGACAGATTCTGTCCCATTTTGTTTTATGCATGTTTTGAACTTTTATCTTGAATCTTTTTGATTCAAATGAGTTTATAAGTAGGCATACAACATTATATATTTTCTGGACATTCATATGATGTTTTGTTTAAGGATTATATGCAGCAAGAAACCTATTTGTTTATCACTACTAATGCACCCCCACAGAAAAGAAAATGGGAGAAACGGTGTTTTCAAGTTTTTTCACATGGATTGGAGGAGATGCACCAAGAGTTATCCAAGTATGGTGAAGACCATAAGCTTGGGGATGTGAAGACAACCCCACTGGACCTACACACTCTCGGTTTGCACACGTCTAACTTCTGTTTTTCGATCGAAACACTTTATCGCATAAACTTGGAGCGTCTTTTTGTTTGTTTTTGGTTTGTTTGTTATTTTGTGAGACCACCACATTATCATTTATATGAGAAAGAGCTACTGGAAATATGGGTTGAAATATGTTGGATGCTTTTATCATATTGGGAAAAGGGATGTTTGAGTTGAATTTTAATGATACATATAGTTGCATGATTCATGAGCTTGTTAATGAGTAATAATTTGCAAATGCTTTATTAAGAGCTATCACTTATTCATGTTTTGATGCTGAAAGTTATTTTACTTTGTTTAACATGGATTAGTTAGTTCTATGGACACTCATGCATGCATCTAGATGGTCAACTTTCTCTCTCTTGCTAGCCCAAACATTCCAACAAGCAAAAACTTGTTTCCAACACCTTCAACCAAAGTTATTCCAGTGAGTCCACCATATCTACCTAAGGGCTTTATGCTATTCCGAGTATGTATATCATGATATTTGTATTATCTATACCTCTGAATGAAAATGTTTATGTTATTAAATGTTATGGGAAAAGTTGGTTATATAGCTCTCACGAACTTGATGCACAACTCTATTTTTATTGCATAAATAAAACATGACTCATTGTGATTAATAATATGATGCTAGTGGCTTGATAAATGTCCGAGGTTGGGAGTTAGCCCATATGTGCTGTCACATGCAAAGCTTTCAACATGCTCCTTCATCTCATTTAGTTGATATCATGTACTTTTGTTTATGGATGACTATCATGGTGAAATAAGGTGGAAATGAAGTAGTTTAAATGAGTTTGTATAAATGGTTAGAGAGACGCCTGGGCCGCTAATCTAAGCCATGCATCATTCATGGTGGAAATTTACTTACATACTATGGTGAACCGTCTGTGATGCACCTTATAATAAAAAGCTATTCCAATGGTAAATAAAAAGGGTGTTGAGGTTGTTCATCTTGTTTGTTTGTCTTGTAATTTTGATATGGGCTTGTTCCATATCCTGGGACAAGAGGTACCCCAGTTGACGCTCTTGATGATACTATTATTACTTACAATGATATATAACTTGAACTTGCTTTGTTTCCTAAGTTGAGTAATCATGGTGTAGGTACTTGTATTCAAGGGGCATGAGACACCTAACCTTTACTTTATCAAGCACACTACTCATATTTGCTTTCACATTAAACTTTAATCATTCAAGATGCTATGATAGGGGTAATGAGAGCTTGACACCAAGAATTCCACATTGCAATCATTAACTTAAGTAGAAGAGTTTGGAAGTTAGATGAAACTTATGCATGCTTTACCTCTACTCACATATATATCTTTTCCAAAGTGTCCATCTTTTGTATTCAGATTTTCATCTACACTTTATGACATATTCGTGCAGGAATAAAATCTCCGAACGCTATAAGCAACTTTTCAAGACCAAAATGGGTAAAACTTGGCACTTTATTAAAAACTCCAGAAACTAAACTAAAAACAAACTCTCTTGATACAGCAAGAGGACACAAAGAAAATCACACATAAAAATAACCGGGTTGCCTCCCGCAAAGCGCTTTCTTTATAGCCATATAGCTAGGCTTCTTACTTGTTTATTGAAGATGAAGCTCATGAGGGAGCTTGAACTTTGATGTTCCCCTCTTTCTTGGGAAGTGTTCCATGCACTTCTTGTGTGGGAACTGAAACTTCACGTTCCCCTCCTTTGAATCAATGATAGCACCTGTAGTACGAAGAAAAGGTCTTCCAAGAATAATAGGACTAGAGGTTTTATTCCCCATGTCCATGATTAGAAAATCCACAGGCACAAAAGTCATATGTAACTCTACCATAACATCACTTACTTTCCCTAAAGCATGTTTAATGGAATCATCAGCAAGTGCAAGTTCAATAGAGCATTTTTCAAGATTTTTCAATTCAAGTACTTCATATAGTTCTTTAGACAAAACAGAGACACTAGATCCTAGATCAAGTATGGCATGATGTGTCTCTTTTCCAATAGTTACTAGTACCTTGGGAATCCATATATCCCCAAGCTTAGGTGGTATCATGGCCTCTTGGTTGTACCTAGCAATTTTCTCTTTCAAGACATGATTAGCAATATAGGAACCAAAGCCAGCTTGATTAGTGTTGATGGAAGGATCACTTGCAAACTTTTGTAAGATAAGATTAATTCATGCAAGCTACAATTTTCTAAGTCAAGCAAAGGATCCTTGACTTCACTAAGCATTTTAACTTCCACACCCAAACAAGTTTCTCATTCCTTTTCTTTAAAGCATGATTCGAGGCAATGTGGGGGTCTTCCTCAACATAATTTTCAATATCCTTGTCCAAAGGTTCTAACATAGAAGATATTCTTTCATTCAATTCTCTAGTCAACTTCTTTTTAGATTTGGCATAATTCAATATTGTTTCCATTTTTAAAGAAATTCCAGAAAGAGTGTTATTTGTCTTTTTCATGCTAGATTTGGTATGAAGGACAAATGAATGCATCTCATTTTTAGTAGGATAATCTTCCATGTAAGTTTGCAAACATGATGTTGACCTATCCATAGAGACTTTTAGTTGCTTGATTCCAGTTTCATTTTTGATTCTATAGAATTCCCAAATAAATTTTCCATTAAATTATTAGCATGTGAGGGATTTCCAGAGGCAAATCTTCCACTAGTTAATGAATCTAGAAAACTTTTTGACCAGCCATCTATTCCTTTGTAGAAGTTTCTTATCAAAGTAGCAGGGTATACTTAATGACACCATTTTTACTAATGTCTTTAATCTATACCAAGCATCCATTAATGACTCTCCATAGTATTGACCAAAGTTACTCATTTCAATACTAGGATTCATTTTGGCAAAGTTTTTATGTATTTTTTAATTTTATATGCAAAACTGAAAATAAAATGAGTCTCACAAATGCAAACCGAATTACAAATGCAAGACAATGACAAAACAAATAATTTTGCTTTGAAGGTAAAGATGGATAAGATGATGCTCACGTAGGTGCAACCTCCCCAAGCTTAGGTGTTAGCACAAGTTGGTGATGTTGACTTTGTTGTGATCTCCTTGGATAAACCTTCGCAGCTATGATTCCCGGCAACGGCGCCAGAAAACAGTCTTGATGGCCCTTGAAGAGGTTGATCTACGGCGCCAGAAAACAGTCTTGATCTCCGGTGCGTAGTTACCTGCGTCAAAAGTAAATGGGTTAGGTTGAGACTCCAAGTGCAGAGTGTGTAGTAAGTGGAAGACGTGTTTTCCCCACGAGGGTGACTCGAGGGTTTAATATCGAACTCTCGGGGAATCAGTAGTGAAAGATTTATCTCCTATCCTTTTTTGGTCACCTACAAAACAAGGTTAATTGTTTTGGTCCTCAACCTCACCTGTGGTTGTCAAGCACAAGGTGTATGAATGATATCAAGATAAATATGCAATGCAAACAAGAAATAAATATGCAATGGTGGTGAATGAATGTGCAAGGATGATGATAACAATGATAAATGATATTTTTGGGTTTTTTATGATGAATGCAAGATGGAAAAGTGTTTTTGTATTTTCGGATTTTAATTGCAGAAAATGGAAAAGTGGTAAAAGTGGTTGGAAAGGTGTTTCTTATGATTAAAAATGGACCGGGGTTCATGGTTTCACAAATGCACTCTCTCTTTTAATGGTGTGGCAGACAATGGACACATAGAGTTGACATATGAGATTGCAACACAAAGTTTGATATCAAGTTACTAATTATATGGGCATCACGTCCTAACATAGAGATCTTTTGGTTATTAATCTCACTTATACTCCACCAAGATGCGAACTAAATCATAACACCTTAGTAATTAAGATAACTCAGAGTATAGCTTTAAGTATCATGACATGAAGTGAAAATAAGAACATGCTAGATCTAGTCACAGGAAGAAGCTTGGTCACCCTCAACCCTTGTAGCATGGTATTTTTGTTTATCCCTAGTGAGGCAACAAAGTAAGGTAAAACACCCAAGTGGATCGCGATATTTCAGTTGTCAACTTACCGCACTCACCACCCCCGTTACTCCAACTAATGCACACATCACCCCACACACGCCCTCATAAACATGCTTGATCATAACAAGTAGATAAGAACGGGGTACATAATATGCATCTATATTCATAACTGAAACAAACATTTGCAATCTCAACATATATTAACTCACAAAAAGATCCACCACATAGGAATTACATATATGACCGTAATCATGTTCAGCAGCTCATACGGTACTAATTAGTGAAGCTCAAAGAGAGGAGAGATACATAAGTTACTTCCACAAACCCATAGTCCAGAGGTGGACTACTCCCTCTTCATCATGGAGATGGTGGAGATGTCGATGGAGAAGATGGAGACCACGTCGGCAGCGCCCCGCCGGAGTTTTCCCCTCCAATCTGCAGCTCCAGATCTTCGTTTTCGTGTTTCGTGATATGGCGGCGCTTGTTTTCGAGAACGTCGTGGGACTTCTTTTATAGGCGTTTTTAGGTCAAGACGAAGGCGGTGGAGCAAAGATCGACGGTTGCGGAGCCTCGAGGGCCAAGTTGGTGGGCCCCACGCGGCCAGGTACAGTGGCCACGTGGGCCACCCCCTTTTGGCCCTCCGGCCTCCGTTTGCTTGATTCCTTCGCTCCTACGTCTTCCTCCTTCCAAAATAATGACGCCTGTATTTTTCCAGATTTTTATGACGTCGTTTAGGTCCCTGAAACATAAAAGGAAAAAATAGGGTTTTCTGCCTACGCAGGGTTAATTCCATAAAAATAGGAAACACTTATTTTATTTCCTAAAATCATTAAATAACAGTGGTATAACCCTTATATGATGCAAATATGATTGGAATATGAGTGATCTAGTGCAAAGTTCATGTATGCATTTTACATGCATCATATGGCGGGACTTCTGTCTGACCAGCGGCGACAATACACAAGGAATGTTCTTTTCTATGTCGTAATTTTACTCGTGTATATCTTTTAAGCATGGTTGTAGGGAAGCTAATATAACTGCTCATGTTTTAGCTAAATTTAGCGAGGTCGAACATGTTATTTGGCATGATGATCCTCCTATTTGTGTGTGCCCTGTAATTGAGACGATGTTATTATGTCGAATAAAAATATAATCCACCGTGGTGGCTTCCCTCCAAGAGCAACAGGGAAATATGCTGCTCCTGAACTGAAATTCGTAACTCTAGCGGGCCTTTCTTCCTCCTCGTTCATGAATAATTTTTTGGAGCATCACTGTTCCTTCGGTTCCACGGGAGAGCTTCCTTTCTAATCTAACATTTGTGACTGATTTTCATGCTACCCCGGTGGCGACCATGGCGAATCTTCTCTGCCTTCTGTGACCGTTTGATTGAAAAGATGTGACCAAAATTGGCGACTAAGTCTCATGGGGCCGTCGACGGCAACTTCTCGAAAACGGTGGCGGGCCGACAGAACTATGGCAAACAATATTTTATAACCTGGGGCTCTCCGCTCCTAGTGATGCTTGTGGGGAAATGGAGAGTGGGATTGTGGTATTAAGAGGTCGGGAGTTTAGGGTTTTACATAATATATACTTTTAATTTAATAAAATATAGTAAAACAACAATAGTAATATTTTTTTTAGTATACATAAGAAACCATTTTCATATATACATAATTACGAAAAAAAACTTTTATGCAATAGCGCTGCATAAGCATTGAAATGATTTTCAAATATGGTTAGGGTTCATAGAATATCCAAATGCATTCTCTACAATTTCAAAAATATAAATAGATGATTGTAAAATATTTCAAAACCATTACAATTTTGAAAATGCCATATTTTTATCTATTGAGTTTTCTTTTGATTTGAAAATTACGTTTAAACAAATCTGATATATTTTTTACTTTCTTGTGAAATTTAAGCTATCGTATATTCGTTTGTGATTGTAGGTGGAGATGCTCTAATCCGACATATATTTCACATATTGACGCCGAAATAATAAAAGACCAACTTCAAACAAGGTACTCATCCGCGTGCAATATACTAGGACTATAGGAGCAGTGGTATGGAGCTAGGGTAGGTGCCAGTGCCGGCAAAATGGACACGGTTGACCACGTGGCCAAAAGATTTCACGAAATGAACATTCGGCGAAACTATTTCCCCGAACTAACCATTTTGAGTAGCGCCGCACGATCGGGCGCTACACTCTGCACCATAGCACCTCAACATCAGGCGCTATACTACTGATCGATCAGGCGGCCCACGATCGGTCGGGGCCCACCTTTTGGTAGTATAGCGCCTGATCACAAGGCGCTATACTACTGATCGAGTAGCGCCTGATGATTAGGCGCTATACTACGCGTACAGTTATGTGCCCGGCCAGGCTCTCCCCAGTCCTAGCTGCTCACTCCACCCGACCGACAGAGAGTACGAAGGGCTGCTGGCGGCTGCTCACTCCCACCTCTCAAATCCCCTCCTACCTTCCCCAAATCTGTTGATTTCGTCCGTGGATCTTGAAACCCCTACTGACTAGAGGTAATCTTCCTCCTTTCCTAACCTTTTTGACCCATGTAATTCTTGTTATTTGCTAGATTTCTGTCTACATTGTGGAAACCCTAGATATTCGAAAAGTCCAAAATATGGATGGTTAATGTTGGTTCATGAGCCCTATTTTGGCTTATATGTTGTGCATGGAGCATTTGCGTAGGGGTAGGGTTAGGTTGTTTGTTATTGAAGCAATATGTCTTAGGATAGATATTACTAGTGCTTTTTTTAAAACTTTGCTTAGTGTTGTTGTCATAATTTTAGGAATGTCACGAATTGTTCATGTTCACCATGTGGACAAGGATGCCTTTTTGAAAGGCAATTTGGAACCGGACCCGGATGAGTTAGCCATTGTTTTCGAGCAAAGTCCAACATATGATGAGGTTTTGAAACAAGTGAGAATTGATTTGAATTGGATGGAGCCAAATGATGTTGTAGAGTTGGAGGGAAAACATAATTCGGGGCATGGAGTGCACCTTCGTTGGAAGTTTTTGCGTATCAACTCCGAACTCCATTGGGTTGCATACAAGGAGACCGTGTCCGAATCACTTGACAAGTCTATTGAGCTATTTGCCACTAAAAAGGTTGATGCTCGTGTGAACTTGGACTTGAACCGATGTGCCTCCTCATTTGATGGTAGGAGTGAACCACCCATGAATCAAAGTGAAGTGACCGAGCCTACTTTGAGCCCGTTAGAAATGATGTCTACGGGGATGATGAGTATGAGTACGAGGATCATGGGGTCGACCTCCACAACAACAATGTTGGAGATTTGGACACATATAATGAGCAAGAGACCATGGACAATGACATCCCTTATTCTCGATGCTATGCATTGGACTCGGATGATGATGGCCCTGATGAAGAAGTTGATGAGGAGGGGTTCACCGCCAAGGAGGCTGAAGTTTACGAGAAGGTATTAGGGTGGGATCATCGTATCTCATTGTTTCGTGATCTTAGTCTCACGGATGAAGCCACGGTTGACGGTGGCAAGGGTGTAGTTCTTGGAGTAAGGCCAACTTCTTACCGTGATATGAATCATGAGGACAATGGGTTAGCTCCCGGTTTGAAGTTTCCCACCTTGTTGGAATTTAAGATATGGATAAAGGAGTATGCGGTTAAGTACCATCGTCCGTTTAAGGTGGTTCACTCGGACAAGAAGGTAGCTGATGTCTTTCGGTCGTCCAACTGGAAAGTGCTCCCAGCTCCATACCGAGAGTAGAAGCATACAACCACCAATGCCGCATCCTGGTAGTGTCCTACGACAGGCGTCGTCCAACTGCATGAAAAGGCAAACATGGTGAAGTTAAGACATTCTACAAATGCAAATGTAAAAACGTACTAAAATTAACCAATTCATTACCTGTCGGTACAAGTAGGCAAGTGCAGCAGAACCCCAACTCCAGTTGGAGTCAAAGACGGTCAGCACCTTTAGCCACATCCACTGAGCCGTTGTGCCACCGCTGTCCGCAAACAAAGTCCTAGAGATAACGTACCACACGTACACACGTGCATACGTCTAGATCACTATCACTAAGTAACACAATAGTGATAGTATTAAGCATGCATACTACTCTTCCACTAAATGATACATCAATTACTGCTGCATTGCACTGCTAGATTGCTAGAGTAACTAAGTTGCAAGAACAACACATAGGCACTATTTTCAGTCGCGGTACTTGCAAGAACAAGCCAATACCACAGTCTATCGGGCTATCCGGCCGGATGGAGTTTTGAGCTGGCATCATGGGCATGGCTGAGCAAGATCGTGATGAATCAAAACCAAATGCCAGACATGAAACACGAGGCAAAATGGACACGGTTGACCACCGTCTAAACCTAGCCACTATCGAACCTATCTCTTGCCTACGGAGGGGGTCGAGAAGATTGGTTACCTGATGAAGCCGGGAAGAGACGCAGCAACGAAGGGGTGGCGAACGGCGGCGAACGGAGGGATGGACGACCGGAGGTGGTCGACCCCGCGGCCTCCTGGCGCAGGTCGCGCGCCTGTCGCCGGCGCCGGATCTTCACCAGCCCACGCGCCTGCCGCCCGATCTCCTCCTCCTAATGCCGCCAGATGTGTGAGGATTAGAGAGAGGGGAGAGAACCATCATTGCAGCCGCCGCCTATTTCTCTGTCTCGGGTCAGGGTTGGGGTCGGATGAGTGGGCGCTAGGGCTTGGGGAGATCTACCCGGCGGTTTGTACGCGCAGTATAGCGCCTGATCTTCAGGCGCTACTCTATCAGAAGTATAGCGCCTAGTGGTCAGGTGCTATACTACCAAAAAGGTGGGCCCGACCGATCGTGAGGCGCTTGATCGATCAGTAGTATAGCGCCTGATTTAGAGGCGCATCGTGCGGCGCTACTCAAAATGGTTAGTTCGGGGAAATAGTTTCGCCGAACGTTCATTTCGTGAAATCTTTTCACCACGTGGTCAACAGTGTCCATTTTGCCGCCAGTGCCACCCCCGTGTTCGATGTAACCACACTGTCCTCTGCCTAGTCCCTTCGGCAAGCAGTAACTCTGACCAGGTCTCTACGCGCTTTCGGCCCTTCACTCCGTTTCCGCGCATGTGTTCGTATTTTCCAGTATCCCGCCGACACTTTCGGCTCTCCCGCGCGCTGCGTCACTCCACTCCCGCCGCAATCATAGCGCACCAGAACTTTTTAAAAACTTGGTTATACGGTGACGGGGCCTTCAGCTAATTGAGCTATAACCTATTCGTGCTCAACTACCGTTGATTCTAAGGATTACCGCAGGATTTATACAGGATTTTATTCGTATGGAATTTTTCCTATCTGACACCTTTGATTCGTGGGATCCTATCCTACGGAACCAATCCTGTAGGAACTGCGTAGTTCGTTTTCACGGGAAAACAAAAATTAGCTCCGACCTCATGGAAAACCCTGGCGCGAAGAAAGCCCGCGCGAGAGCGTCGGCAGGTCTCGCTCGTGCCAAAAACACACTGCTTCGTCCATCTTCTAGAGACAATATGTTCCGAGAAATCAAAGAAAAAATCCATACGTTCTAAACGTGCACTTCTGAACGGAACTCTTGAGGTGCTCCGCGCTCATGCTCTTCTTCTGATCCATGCCTTGTTGAGCACAGATGCATGTTGTATCACTTCATAGTCGCCAGGTGAAACAGAAGGAGCAAGATCTGAAGAAAGATTATCGGAGTGCGAAAGATTTGCTATGAGGAAAGACTAACGGCTAATTTTCAAATAACAGCATTATATGCTTGTGAGTTCCAGTGTTTTTCCTTCGTTGCAATCTGAAAGGACACGGATGTCGCCTAGAGGGGGGTGAATAGGCGATTTAAAATTCTTTATGGTTTAGTCTTGAATAAATACGGAATAAAACTAGTGTTTAATTTATCAAGCACGAAACCTAAACAAGCTAGGTTTACCTATGTGCACCAACAACTTATGCTAAACAATATAAGCAAATATGTGATAGCAAGATATATTATTTCAATCTCGATGGCTATCACAAAGTAAATAGCATAAGTAAGAAGCTCGAGTATAGTCGAGGCACTTGGAAACGATGATTTATCCCGAAGTTCACTTCCCAATGGAAGCTACGTCTCCGTTGGAGCGGTGCGGAGTCACAAAGTGATCCCCGAATAGCCGTCAAATGGCACACCGTAATCTCCTTCGTGCCTCCACCAATGCGGAGTGCCACGAACCACTTTGGGACACTTAAGGGTGGTCACCGAACCCGTACAAGGATGAGGCACACTCCACAACTTAATTGGAGGCTCTCACCGAATTCCCGCGGCTCCCAAAGCCACAAGAATCACAAGGTTGGGGCGCGTCTCCACAACTTAATTGGAGGCTCCCAACAATCCCGCGAGCCACCAAAACTCCAAGATCAACTAGGACCGTCTAGGGCACCCCAAGTACCCAAGAGGACAAGCTCTAGGGCACCCCAAGTACCCAAGAGTAACAAGCTTCTCAACTTCGATTTCCACGTATCACCGTGGAGAACTCAAACCGATGCAACCGATGCAATGGGCAAGAACACAAGAAGTGCTCAAAATCCTTCACTCTCAAATCCCACCAAAAGCAACTAATGCTTGTGGGGGGAGAAGAGAGGAAGAACAAGGAAGAACTCAACAAATGGAACTCCAAAATCTAGATCCAAAGGCTTCCCCTCACTTAGAGGAGAGATGGATTGGTGGAACAATAGATCTAGATCTTCTCCTTCAATCCTCCAAATATCAAAGAGTTTGGGTGGAGAGATTGAGAGATATCAAGGAAATGAGCTTGCAACAATGAAGGAGAGAGAAAGCAAAACGTGATGGGCAGAGCTAGCTGGCTGGAGGTAGGTGGAGAAAAAGAGCCATTGCAGCCAGTTTCACACCGGAGTCTCCGGCCCTAGTGACCGGAAACTCCGGTCTGGGGTGGAAACTTCGGCCTTCTGGGGCCGGAAACTCCGGCCCCCACCAGGGGCTGAACCACTTTCAGACGAGGAGCAGCACGGCAGAACCTCCGATCCCCTGGGGCCGGAAACTCCGGTCTTGGGCGGATACTCCGGCCCCTTGGGCCGGAAACTCCGGACCCCACCAGGGGCAGAACAAGAAAAACAGACTTCGACGAAAATCCTTGGGTCCGAAGACTCCGGCCTGAAAAGCAGCAACAAAACAGCACAGCCTGAAAAGCGATAACTTTCTCATTCGAACTCCAAAACAGGTGAAACCAATTTCGTTGGAAATATTAAGGGTCACAAATATAGAGGGGATACCACACATGCGAGGTGTGGACCCTAACTCGAAGGTGGACCGGTAATATTTCCAACGCCGAGAACAAACAAGTTTTCCAAACAAAAACCATTTTCGATGAACTTGGGCTTGTCATGAGGATCACAACAAGCACCAAAACCCAACTAGGAGAAAAACCAAATAAGAACAAAGAAAGATGATGATGCCAAGTATGCAAAGGTTTGAGCTCTCTCCAACTGATACGCTTAAGCTTTAGTCGAGAGCCCCTCTTGATAGTACGGTATCTATCCTATAACCCGGTCTCCCGACTAACAACATGAGACCGGTAAAATAGAAACCCTATCAAGATCATACCTTTGCCTTGCGCATTCCACTTGACTAGATGATGACGATCTTGATCTTCTCAAGTGGACCACCTTTCTTGATTGCGCTTCGCTTGGTGAAGATCCACATATTTCTCCCCCATACTCCACTATGAGAGAGCCTCTCATCGGCACATCTTCACTTGACCATTATCTCCAAATGGGTGGCAAGCTTCAAACATATAATATCTTTGAGATACTTCTCTTGAACTTGCACAACTCAAGCTTGATGACGATCACCACTTGACGTCATCCTTCATGGGCTATATGAAATCTTCATTTGATGCTAGCCCATAGAAAGATACCTAACCGTACATATAAATGTCACACACATATCATGGGTTAGTTCACAAAGCTATATGGACAATTGCTTACCATACCAAGAGATACATGATCTCACTTGGTACATCTTTTAGCTTTGTGAGTTGATCAATATCTTGATCAACCTTGTATCTTTTCTTCTCTTTTCAATAGACGATGTCTTGAAGAAAACCATGAATGATCACTAATCCTTTTCTTCAAGACATACTTGCAATATGCTTAACTCACATATGACCAAACATCGGATAACTCCTCGAATAACAACTTGGTCATCACATACTCTTCTTCTTGATCATATCAAGTATATATCCATACACCTCGATGATCTTGATGCCAAATACTTCATTATATCAATATATTCAAGGCATCAACCTTGAATCCAACATATGGAGTTCAAGCATGGTCTATGGACAAACACTACAAGTATAACTCAATGCAACCATTAGTCCATAGGGATTGTCATTAGTTACCAAAACCACACATGGGGACGCCATGCCCTTTCACAATCAAACAGCCAATTCTAAAAATTCATGTACCCATAGGATACGGTTGGTCAGGACATTGCATTCCTTTGTACTTCCGCTTCCTTTGATTTTCCTACCCTTAGAATCAAAGGAGCCCTTAGGTATATTATGGTCCCTCGATCTCTCGCCGTTTGGACTGATTATAAAATTATTCCAATGAATTCTGATGGAGAAGCCAGGGAATACACACACATGCAGGGTGAAGAGGTAATACGTATTGAAAATGGTTGCATCGAATGGAGGAACAAAGTTCGTCAAAAAAGAATGAAGAAAGCATGATGTCCATGTGATTTAATATATCGCTACTCGCTACGTTCCACAATCTAGAATGCTTTAGTTTTTATCCATATTCATCTGCATACACATGTATTTAGACACACTTTAGTATATATGTTCACTCTTTTTGTCCAAATATAGACTAGACACACTTTAGTATATATGTTCACTCTTTTTGTCCAAATGTAGACAAAATGGGTAAAATTTAAAATATTATATTATGTAACAGAGGTTGTGGTTATTGCTCCAAACTCTAATGCTCCCGCCACTTTAAATAATCAAAAACAATATTAAAGTTTCAAATAAATGTGAAGAAAATTATGATATTCTGAATAATGCATACTAGATGCATGCAAAATCTCAGTGCCAAATCTTTATTATAGTCTACACAGAAATGATTTTTTTTGTAAATTCAAAATTATGCATTGTTGACTATAATCAGATCTGGAAATTTGTCATTTTTGTGTAGGTCTAAATGTACAGTATTTCAAACTATAAATTTGCACGTCTATAGGATATACTATCTAGAATATGCAAAAATTTCAGATCTTCTTGAAACTTTTAAATATATATTTTTTAATATTTTGAAGTTGCAGGAGCACCGGAGCTCGAGTGCAAGAAATCTCAGTTACTTTTTTTGGGTTTTTTAGCGTGCCACGTTACATGTTCTACACAATATTTAACTCGAGTGCAGGTGGTGTGTTTTTGTTCCGTTTGGTTGACTTGTCTCATGTGGACCGCGGGTCGCCTCGCATGTGCGATTTCTTGGCCCTGTTTTTCTCATATACAAGGCTCTGTACGGTTTGTATTGTTTTTTCACCCCGAATTTGCTTATGAGTTGGGTCATCTCTTATATCATTTGGGCGGTGAATACGACCACCTTGAGCTAAAAAAAATAGTAGGCTAGTATTCTAGATACCACAGAGTGATGACCGAGTTCACTAGTTCTCAAGGTAGGTCACTTGGGGCTGTGCTTCTAAAATGGATGTAATTTTTCTATGATGGGTTCGTTGTTTCTTGGACCGTGTTTGGATGTTTGCATTCAAGTATGGTATCGGACATTGGCATTTGGTTCGGCCTGAATACCCGAATTAGAGATGTTTGGATGGTGTAGCATTGAGTTCCCGAAGAAAGGAAAAATAATCGGATGGATGTTCGTAGTATTTGATACTCGATACTCCCATAATAGAAATAAAATTTTGGAACATGTCAAAAACAAATCGACACAAAATTTCGCGTGTACATTCGTACATTTATGGTCCCACGTAAAGTTCCGTGGAAAAAAGACATTTTTATCAGTTGTGTAAAAAAGACAAACTTCGGTGCTCGAAATGTTTTCACCCGAGTTTTTTTTGTCATTTTGTGCAAGCACATAATGTCGGGAGGTACATGCGGAGTTTTTTTTTTTATCATTTGACGATACGTTTTGAACAGTGGTGCCATATGGCTCCTATGATGTACGGCGGGCTAGACACTTTGCTAATTGGTAATCAGTGGTCCATGTCACGTACTATGCAGAGTATTATGCGTGTATCTGGCCATCTGGGTAATCACTCTGCGAGGCAGGGATATTTCGGTCATATGTAGGTGGAGGATCTTCCTTCATCGAGTACACAGCCTAAATCCAATCTATTAAATAACCAACATATTTCTTGTATACCAACGCCCAGGCAACGTGTATCCAAGCCCAACCTGAAATTTTTCATGTTGACATAATCGTCCGTCAAATGTATCTCGCTCAATTAGCATACGCCAGATATAATGTACGCATAATGATATGGTCACAAATCTCATCAATACAAAAAGTCTCCCAAAAATATGGGGTTTCCAACGGCCAAAACTGTATACAGGACTAATATGTGTACATGAGCTTAATTTGATGTATCGCTGCTTATTTATAAAATTGAACCGTTTAACACATTTCCACATCTTGTAGTGTGCCATATGATCTTATCTTGGATGGCAAATCTGTTAACAGACCATCGCCTTGCAAGCTCTCGCAGATACAAAAAAAACTATTAGCTAGCCTAAAGACCATTGTTTTGGAAAGCAGAAACCAAAGGGGTCCCTACACCGGTCTATGATCTCAAGGTACACAGCTAGAACTACAATCATATTACAGAAGACTCGGTGCAATTCAATCCAGTATATTCCCCCGCAGCTCCCATAATTTCACTGTGCCATCATCGCTCGCCGAAGCCAACACCCTCGGGTCCTATATTTGACAAGGATTAGGCACTCTATGCAAAGTAAAAGATAGTTAAAACCATTACTGATCGTGATCGTGATACACTAAGGTTGAAACAAGGGAATCTACTACCAGCTTAACCAAATGAGACCAAACTGTTGCTAATTCACGGAAATTACCTGAGGACACCATCGGACAGAGTTAATATCCATGTCATGTGCCTTCTCCTTTTTCAATATTAATCTGTACGATGACCCCTCAACCTGCATCCCGTTCAAGGTAACTGTTAATACTTTGACACACATATCTTATGCTGCCTCCAGCTTGTGAAAAAGAGAATGTCATTGATGGTATAGTGAAACAATAACTATACCATCATACATTCTTTTAAAGGATCATAGACCTACGTTAATTTAAGTGTAATAAATATGAAGGGCAGAAAATGGTTGTTCAGAAGCCAATGGTCATGTGCTTTAAAAAAAATTAAAAACCGTCAAGCATTTATTCCTACAAAACTATAGCTAATAATAAAGTATGCAATCCATGTTAGAACATCACACTTCACTATCTACCGCAAATATAACTTGAACAAAAAGGTCAGGTAAGCACATCCCAGAAAGATAAATCATGAGTCGTGAGATACCATACTACTCTTCTCCTCAACAAATAAGCAAATAGCATCATCGCCTGCCCCACTGGCAATAACATCCTCGCTGCCATGTACAGAGGAGTATGAAAATGTCAAAGGATAGTAAAAAGGGAATATTCTATTTCAATTCAGCATGGGAATTCATATTGACTTATAACTTATGAAAAGACTTCAGTACACTAGAATGGTCAACAATGTCTTTGATGATTCAGAATGACAGCATAATTTGTCAATTCTGGGAGATCTAAGTTTGTTCAACATAAAAAAAATGATAATGGTAGCTTGAAAACACATCGGTAAATAGTCAGATTCAGGCTAAGAAATGCTATCTTTCATAAAACTGTATTATACCCTAAACATGTTTACTGACAATTAAGGACTTTTAGCAGCTTCTGCATGGATTCTGTCCAACAGGAATATTGATGTGTATAATTACGTTACTTGCATCAAATATAATAAACCCTTCTTTGCTTGAATTCATAGATAATGCTTGTGTTTTCGGATGCAGCAAAGGAATATAATAGTTCAGTTTACCTTGACCAATGGGCTGAAAAAATAGTTCGATCATGATATCCACTTAGAGTAGAAACATGCCGCCTGAAAGAAATAACAATCAACCAGTTGAGGGATGGTGTGGGAAGGCGACAGAGTGGCAATAGCTAACTGCTGTAATAGTGTAATGTGACAACGATATCAATAGAAATGTTACACAATTTACAATAAAGTCAAGTCATAGTCCTTAAACAAGCCTCGCTTAGAACAAACAAGTATGTCTAAACTATTCAGAACCTTAACCAATACTACCTCCATTCCTAAAAATAAGGCATATGCATTTTTTTCTGAAGTCAAACAATGTAATTTTTGACTATCAACAATTATAATATTTTATAGATATACCATGAAAATATTTAATGATGTATCTAATAGGATTGATTTGACATCGTAGAGGTTGATAATTGTCTCTAAAAATTGGTCAAAGTTCACATGGTTTTTTTTGACAAAATATATGCGCTTTCCCTTTTGTGGAAGGGTGGTAGTATACACTAGAGCCACCATATCTGTGGAAAGGGCTGAATATGCGAAAGATTTGCAGTACGGTATAAAATGGAACTCAATGCAAGTATATTAGATGATAATCATGGTTTTTAAGGCGGTAAAGCGTTATAAGGCGGAGGAGGGGCGCTCTGACGCCTAAGCGCCCAAGGCAAGCGGTAAGGCGAGGCAAGGCGACGCCTTAAACGTTGCAGGAAAAGAGGAATCGGCAGTTCTAAACTTAATAAATAGGAAAAATAGAAATGGCTGAGAGATGGGCCACCACTTATGCATTTCTCAGTGGCCCAAAAGCCCATCTAGTGGCCATATACTCCCCCGTGACCTAACTGAACTCTCATCCTTCCCTTCTTCCCCGTGACCTAACTGCACAGCCGCCACACACCTCTTCTGCTCCCTTCTTCCTCCTTGTGGTAGCACTGTGCACCATAGCAGCACACAACCTCCAACTCCTACGTTCCTCCCTCCTCTTCATGGCCCCACCCTTCTTCCTCACCGGAGCATCCTTTCACCATCACAACAGCAGAGTAGATCGGACAAGGGAGGCGAAGAAAGAAGCAGGTGCGTGACGAGATGCTCGCTGTGGTGCCGGGAGGCAGCGGGGCCGTCATCTCCAAGCCCCAGGAGCAGCCACAACGGCGATGCAGCAAGGATCAGCCGGCGGCAGAGACCTCTTACGCGGCTGGACACTTCCCTAAGGCAAGCCGTACACTTCATGTCTAAGGCGAGGTGGACGCCTTGCCATCCTGGGGCGCCTCGACGCTTAGGCGACGCCTTAAAAACCATGATGATAATAGCAGGAAAAATGATTGCATTCAACTTATACAATTTTTGCTGCAAATAAGAGTGTAAACTGGGATATATACCAAATAACAACTTCTCTGTGAAGAACAAGCATATCCTTGATTATTAGTTTGCATATGCCTGGACTGTCCAAGGTACTAAAGTGGTATACAAATGCCAAACTAATAAAGATAGAAAGCACAAGAACAATAATATGCTTGATTTAACTCGCAAAAAAAATATATATATATGCTTGATTTTACTGGCATAGTATAATTTTTGGGGAGAGCGGGGACTAACTACCACAAAGCTTGTCTTCTTCTGCAGCCATATCTTTTAGGCACAGCTGTGTTATTGCAGTGTTATCAAACTTATGAGAAAAAAATGTAAGTAACAAACATGAACGATACTGCCCATATAGAGAACTTATGCATCAGTAACATCACTCTTACCAAGATTCATGACCTCCAGTTTTTGGTTGCGACAAATCAACACTTGTGTCCCAAATTTTCAACGTACGGTCATCACTGGATAAAAACTATATGACGTTAGTAACTTCTCTAAGGCCTGTCTGGAACACAGGAATTCAGCAGTGCTAAAGAATCTGGGAAATACCGCGTTCAAAACAGAGCGTCAGAGCCTAGGACGTCATGCAAAAAAAAGAGGGATACTAATCCAGCATGGTAGAACGAACCTGCATGTGACCATCCTATCTCCTTTCGGATTAAATGATATTGACCATACTGTTGAGGAGTGGCCACTGTAATCAAGAAGGAGATCAATTGCAGCAGGGAAAGATCCAATAATCAGTTAAGTACTAAAGCCAAAAGGAATGGTCAATGCACAGTATTCTGTTACCAGCGAGAGAAATAATGTCCATTGACAATTGACATGAACAATAAAATGGAGATAAATATGCTCAAATATATCTGAAGATGAATCACAGAAAGTGGATCATATTATCCAAACAAGATGAACCGTATAAAGGCAAGCCTAATGGTTAATATGAACATAAAACAAAAAAATTACTATGATTGAAAATTTGACATGTAGTCCCACATTATGTTTGAGCAAAGTGGGAACTGGAAAAAGAAAGAAAGCAATGCAAGTATACAGTAATAATAGGAAGTCTATACCAATATAAAAGGCGGTAAGCAATCGTGGAGCCCAAGTTTTCATCGAAATAATAAAATCAACACCCATGCAATTCATAAAATGGACAATTTTCATGTATCACATCTTTTTTACATTCACCGGCATCACATAAAGCTCGTATAATTTCGTGTGAACATATATTAGTATGATATTACAATCAAATAAGTTAGAAGATACTATACCACAAGCTAGTCAAGTTTTATTAGGCATAGAGAAAATGGCTTGTACCAAAGAGCTTCGTTACCAGTTATCTGCTTCAGTTAATGTCTGTACACAATGCCACTCATCATCGCCATCATCAGCCCAGACCTACATCAAAGCGTCCATATTATGTCACATAATTACTACGCACCAGTCTGAGGAAGAGCACATCCGTTATGCCTACTCCCAGCCTAAAGTTGCAAGACATCCAACACAAGACAAACTGACGTATGAGCATGGTACATCTTACTGTTTCAAATTAAATTACCCTGATTGTATTGTCATAGCTGACGGAAACTAGAACATCAAGGATGGGGTGCCACTGGACCATCTTCACATCCTGAGTGTGCCCCTGCAACACGGCTACACACTCGTACTCATTCCCTGGCTGCATCTCCCATATCCACACCGCCTTGTCCCGGCTGCACGTCGCGAGCAGCGACCCAGACTGGCTCCATGACGCACTCTTCACTTCATTCTCATGCCCCTACACATTCACAGCAAAAAACAAAATTGACTGTAATTCACAGCAGAGTTAACATCCACCGGTAACCAACACCGCCAACAGCAAGCCGTTGATAACATCGAACCCGAAAAAAAAATTCAGCAGAAATTTCACCTCCAGTGTGGCGACGCACTCGAAGTCACCACCAGAGTACTCCCATATGGCAGTCGTGGCATCGAAGCTCGCGGTGGCCAGCAGCTTCCCATCCGGGGACCAAGCGCACGATCTCACTGTGCGGTTGTGCGTGTCTTCTAGCACATCCTAATAAAACCAAACAGACGCGAAATAAGGAAATGAATCACCCCAATGTGGAACAAACTAAACTAGCTGGGCCTTTACCGAGCACTGCCAGCCGCCGTCGGGAGCGCGCTTCCAGATCCGTACTGTCTTGTCCCCGCCGCAGGAGGCGAGGACGGGGCTGGCGCCGGCGCCCGGATTGGGGTTCCAGGCGAGTGCCCACGCCCGGTCGGCGTGGCCCGTCAGGCGGTGGGTCTCGCGCAGCTCCACCGCGCCCCCGCCGCTGGCGTCCATGGCCTGCTCCCCAGTGATAGCCGGTGCCTAGGGTTCCGGGCGCGAGTCACCGGTGATGGGTGCACGGGGAGAGCACAGAGGGGAGGAGGAGGAGGAGGAGGAGGTGCGAGGCGGCGACCAGCGAGGAGAGCGAGGGATGGTGGGGATAGTCGGAGGCGAGGGTTTACTGGTGGACCGCTGGAGTCAACCGCGCGTGGAGGGCACGTGCCTACTCCCCGGCTATGCTCTTTGAGAACCAGGGCGATTCAGGATGACCAAGGGCAAATTTAGTACAAATTCAAATTTTGGTGAAACTTTTTCCTTCAAGTATGAATAAAATAAACATAAAAATAAATGGTGCACTTTCAGCGAACCATGGTAGTGGATGTAGACAGGGACGCGGAGGATAGGAGACAAGCACGTGGCGGCGCGGGCAGAGAGGGGAGGAATGAGCAGCTAGCAAAACACACCATTAGTAAACAAGCCCGGGGGTAGGTAACCTGTCTGTCCCCCGAAACTCCTCCTCTCCCGCGACCGCGCCGCCCCCGCGGCGGCCGGCGCGGCCCTCCCCCGCCCTTCCCTCGCCCCCATCCAGCCTCTCCCCTCCCGCCGCCGTCGGCGCGAGCCGCCGAGCGAGGCTCGGGCGGTGCCGGCGGCGGCGGTTGTTCTTTCCCCGCGCACGGAGGAGGTCACGCGGGGCGGCGAGCTTCCGGCGGTGGTGCGCTTAGGGAGGGGGTGGTTCGGAGCTCTCCGAGTGGAGCTGGTGCGGCGGCGCCGGCAGTGGAGCGGCGCCGGCGCCCTGCCTTCGGCCCAGATCTGGGCCCATCGGGTCCCATCTGGGCTTGGGCGGGCCGGGGCGCCTGCGGCTGCAACTCCTCCTGAAGATGGCGGCGATGACGACGCGGTGTAGGGGACGGCGGCGCTGCGACCTGCCTGTTGCAGCAGAGCGGCGGGAGCTTTACGGGCCTGTTCGGCCCGGCTAGGCCAGTGTGGGCCTGGTTTGCTCCGGCGGCTCTGTCCGGTCGACTACCGCCTCTCGGTGGTGGAGGTTGTTCCCTCCCGTGGGTCGGCGATGCTGCTGTCCCTCACTCCGGTGATGTCGTATGCTCTATCTTGCAGGTCGTGGTTCAGTTTTCATGAAGAGACGGCGAGGATGATGGCAAGATCGTTGGCGCATGCTGGTGGACGGAGAAGCGGGTGGTGGTGATCCAGTTGCGCCGAGGTGTTTCTGTGTCTGGGGCCGGGAGAAATCTTTGTCGCTTGTCGACACCGACGCGGTGCCGTCTTCGGGTGGCGCCATTCCTTGTTGGAGGGTGTCGTGGGTAGCCCCAGTTCACTTTACTCCGAGTGCCGGGGGAAACCCTAGGACCAGCGTTGGTCCGGCAGCAGCGCCGTGTTGACGGCGCTCCTCTCGAGGTGCTGCTTGGCACTGGGCGCATCGGGATGCTGGGAGCGTGGTGGACTTATCGGAGAGGGTGCAACGGTTGCGGGTTATCTTCGTTTCATCGATTCGACATGTCCTTCATTTCTTTTTCTTTGGGCATTGTGTTTGCTGAGGCCCCAGCATGTGTAGTGTTGCGTTTGTATGCGTGGTTGTATGATGGTTGTTACTTTATTTATAAAGCGGGACAAAAGCCTATTTAGAGGAGAATGAGCAGCTAGGATTTGGCCGACTGAGTGAAAATCGCTGAGAAGGGGCTCCTCGAGCGTCGCGCCTGTCGGACAGCCATGAATGTGTAATGACTAGCGGCGATGCTTAGTCTCTCATGTGGGTCCATCCTGTTAGTCTGAGTTGTGTTCGGGTTCCATTAAAAGATGCTTTGATCATGGGCAAGTTCACCGGTTGGCACGCACCTCCTCTGCTCATGACTCGTGTTCGTCTTATTCTTTTGAGCTCAGTTGTTGCATAGGTTGATGCAGTAGTACGACCCTGCCCACTGACCGGTCACGAGAATCTACAACTTAGACGAGGTAGTCAAAAAGTCGTATACCAGAAAAACACACAAGTAGAGAAAATAAAATTGACACAAGGTGAAAGGAGACTTTCTCTTTGATAATCTATTCTCATATTAATGGTGCGTTATGTACAACTCATGTCGAAAAACTAGTGAGGCGCTTATATATACTACTAATGGATCTACTGGCCCAAAGGATGAACCCATAACGTTAGTCGGAGAGTTTTGACTAGGTCCCTTGGGTGAGCCCCATGGTTTCCCAGCACCACCGATTGGGCCGATATCGCGTATTCTCATTGTCAAAAAATTCCCAAAAATCATCTAAAAAGTTCTGAAAAAGTCAATGGCAAAAATACTTGGAAAAATAGAATACATTGTTGCATTGCACGAACTGACTCATAAAAAAATTGTGTGAGAAAACTCGGAAACGACTCACTAAAGGAAAAAAAAAAAAGAGTACTCAAGTCACCGAGATCGAGAAATGATGAGCTTGTTGGGATTCTCCCCGCTTAACCTTACATCTCTCTAAATCTCATCATATCAGTTCTATGAACACATATTTTAAAACAAGATATTGCTAATGACTAAGTGAATAAATCAGTAAGAATTTCGGCAGGCAGGGTCCGTCGTTCTTATTTTGCACTTCATGTGCATAGAACAACTTGGGATCAATATGCTTTGTTAGATTGCTCTTCACGTATCCCGTCCTAGCTTGTGTAAATCCTAGCTGCTCATTCCTCCCCTCTCTGAGTAGTGAGGAATGAGCAGCTGCTCATTTGGCCGACAAACTACAGTAATGGTGGAGGTTTGACTAAGTTCAAACCACATGTTAGCAAGATGTGGCATATCATCCTTCGAAACCACACAGTCATGATGCTTTCATATAGTCCTCTGATTTTCTAAGTGGTTCGTCAAAACAGACACTAGAATATGCTTAGACGATTTTGTTAACTGAATAGATACTACGGTTGTTAGGTTAGTTAGTTTGTTAATACAGCTAACGATATTTTAGCTAGAGATAACTCTCCGGCCGGCCTATCCTTGCTTTGCAAGATGCGTGCTGTTGCTGTTGCTTTGTAAGCTATATATAGCACCCGATGGTTCAATACAAATCAGTTGCTATTTGCCAATCTATCTCGTACGTAGCTAGCTCGGGCTCCTTCATGGTATCAGACTCTTAGATCGGATCCACCTTCCGCTGCTCCCTCCCTACCTCCCACGCCATGAGCTCCTCCTCCTCCTCGTCGGCCTCCGACGACTCCGGCTCCGATGAGCACTTTGGCATCCCGGTCGCAACTCAAACTCTCCCCACCCCTCAACTTCAAGCTCTCCGCATCCGTGATCATGTGCTAGTCACTCTCGATTACGAGAAGGAGAACTACGGCGTCTAGCGTCGTCAATTCGTCACCACCCTCTCCAAGTTTGGTCTCCGTGATCACATCGACGGATCCCCGGCGCAGGGCACGTCGGATTGGGTGCTCAACGACTTCGCCATCGTCTCGTGGTACGACGCCACGGTCACCCCCTCCACCTTGGAGATCGTGGAGGCCCGGCACGCCACCGCGCTGTCCCTCTGGCGCTCCATCCGCGCCGTCTTCCGCGACAACCGGGACACGCGCGCCACCTTCCTCCGCGACGAATTCCACAACTTCAACCAGGGCGACCTCTCCGTCGTGGAGTACACTTCCACGATGAAGCGCATGGCGGACTCCCTCCACGACCTGGGCTCCCGCGTCAAGGACCGCGACCTCGTCCACAACGTCCTCCGTGGCCTGGATCAGCGTCTTCAACACGCGGTTCCCCACATGACGCGCAGCCGGCTCCCCTCCTTCATCAAGCTGCGCTCCTTCCTTCAGCTGGAGGAGCAGCGCCTCGGCCGTCAGGCGCGCGTCGTCGCCCACAACGCGCTCATGGCACAGGCCTACCACCAGGCGTACCAGCAGGTACCTCCTACCCCGGCGTACCAGCCGATGCAGCTCGCCCCGGCGTACCAGCCACCGGCGCCCGCTCACTTCCACCCCGCGGCGCCATCCTACTTCAACCCCGCGCCGCTCGGGCTCTACGGTGCCTCGCCCGCCGGCTCCTTTGGATCCTCGGGCCACGGGAAGAAGAAGAAGCGGAAGAAGAACCCGACGGCTGTCGGCCCTCTTGCCCTTGGCCCGGCCGTCGGCCACCCTGGCGGCCCCCGTCCGCCCGCGCCGCGCCCGCCCCTGCTGGTCCCTCCGTGGCTGGCACGTTCCAGGCGTGGGCCACGCCCAGCCTCCTCGGTGCTCCGCCCCGCGCACCCGCCGTGCCCCTCGCCCTCTCCGTCAACTTGGCGCCTGCCAGCACGGCCGGCTCGGCGCCGCAATGGGACCAGTCCGCGCTGATCGCCGCCCTCAACCAGATGTCTCTCCAAGGCAACGGCGGGGCGACGCAAGGCCCCGGCGGCGAGTGGGTCTTCGACAGCGGCGCGTCTTCCCACATGGGCTCCGGTTTCGGTATATCTTCCACTCCCATCCCATCTACTTTTCCCTCCCGCATCATCGTCGGCGATGGTTCCTCTCTTCCCATCACCGGCACCGCTTCTCTCTCCCTACCCACCTCCTCCCGACCCCTCTCCCTCCACAATATTCTCATCTCCCCTACACTCATCAAAAACCTAGTTTCTGTTCATGCTTTTACGCGTGACAATTTTGTTTCAATTGAATTTGACCCTTTTGGTTTTTCTATCAAGGATCTGGCAACGGGACAAGTGATTCACCGATGTGACTCCACCGGCGACCTCTACCCGCTAGTACACCCGCCTACATGCCTCCACGCCACCGCCTCTGCAGCTCTTTGGCATCAACGGCTTGGTCATCCCGGTGCCGAAGCTTTGGCGCGTGCTTCTACCTATTTCAAATTCAATTGTAATAAAAGTTTGCCCACCCATTGTGATGTGTGTCAATTGGGCAAACATACTAGGCTCCCATTTTCTCACTCCACCACTAGAACTACTTCTCCCGTTGAGCTTTGTCATTGCGATTTATGGACAAGTCCTGTATTAAGTTTGTCGGGTTTTCAATACTATCTTGTTATTCTCGATGATTTTACGCATTTTGCTTGGACATTTCCCATCCGACAGAAATCTGAAGTGCATCATCTTCTCACCCGGTTTTATGCCTATGTTCGCACTCAGTTTTCTAGCTCCATCAAGGCTTTCCAAACGGATAACAGGCGTGAGTTCGACAACACCGCCAACCAAGCCCTCTTTCACACCCATGGCACCGTATTGCGTCTCACATGTCCTTACACATCCCAGCAAAATGGCAAAGCCGAACGTGTTCTCTGCACCATCAACAACGGCATTCGCACGCTCCTCATACACGCCTCCATGCCGCCCAAGTGGTGGGCAGAAGCCCTAGCCACCTCAACCTTTCTCCTCAACCGCCGCCCGTGTAAAGCTCATGCCCGTACCACCCCATACGAGCTTCTTCACGACCACGCACCTGATTATCGGGCTCTTCGTGTTTTTGGTTGTTTGTGCTACCCCAACATCACCTCCACGACACCGCATAAGCTTGCCCCACGATCTATCCCATGCGTGTTTCTCGGCTACCTCGATGGAAGAAAAGGCTACCGATGTTACGACCCCGTATCGCGGCGCGTTATCTTTTCTCGCCACGTAACTTTTGTCGAACAAGTGTTTCCTTTCAGATCGCTGCACCTCGGCTCTTCATCTGCTCCCGCCGCGCCGTCGCCAGCAGCTTCTGTCGATCGCGCGGACGTTGAACGCGCGGACGTCGATCACGCGCCTCCTGCATGCCTCCCGAGCGGGCCATGCAGCCCACATGGCTTGCGTGGAGGCCATCCTCGCGCCCCGTCGGTCGGGCCATGCAGCCCACCTGGCTCGCGTGGCGGCCCATCTTCGTGCCCCGTCACCCCGCTGGGCCGCGGCCCATCTTCGGCCGCCACTGCTCCAACGCGTCCTGCCTCGCCCGTCGTCTCTTCGCCGCCACCAGCGCCTGCCGCTCGACACCCCATGTCGACTCGCACTCGTCACGGTCTCTTCCAGCCGAATCCGCGCTACGCCAACATCGCCACCACTCCGATCTCACCAATTCCTTCCTCTGTCAGGGAGGCACTTCGCGATCCTCATTGGCACGCGGCGATGCAAGAAGAGTTCGACGCCCTCTCCTCCAACAACACATGGACGCTCGTTCCACGCCCGCCGCGGACTAACATTGTTACTGGAAAGTGGGTTTACAGGCACAAAACACGTGAGGACAGCTCCCTCGAGCGGTATAAGGCGCGTTGGGTCGTTCGTGGCTTCACCCAATGCCCCGGCATCGACTATGGGGAAACCTTCTCTCCTGTTGTCAAGCCGGCGTCGATCCGTGCCGTGCTGACCCTGGCGTGCTCTCGCAACTGGCCTGTCCACCAGCTCGACGTCAAGAACGCCTTCCTCAACGGTGTCCTCGACGAGCAAGTGTATTGCTACCAGCCCGCCGGCTTCGCCGACCCTCTTCGGCGTGATCACGTGTGCAAGCTCGTCAAGTCCCTCTGCGGCCTGAAGCAAGCACCGCGAGCATGGTTCAAGCGCTTCGCCACCTTCGCTGTCACCATTGGCTTCACTGCCTCTCGCTCCGACGCCTCGCTCTTCATCCTACGGCGGGGCTCCGAGGCGGCGTATCTTCTCCTCTACGTCGACGACATCGTCCTCACGGCTTCCTCCTCTACGCTGCTCCACGAGCTCATCGACAAGCTCAAGCTCAAGTTCGCCATGAAGGACATGGGGCCCTCCACTATTTCCTCGGCATACGCGTGAAGTCGCACACCTCGTGGCTTCTTCCTCAGCCAGGAGCAATACGCCGAAGAAATCCTCCACCGCGCCGATATGGTTCAGTGCAAGCCTGCATCTACGCCGGTGGACACCTTTCCGAAGGTTCCCGCCGATGCTGGTCCCCCGGTCGACGTCCCCTCCGAGTACCGCAGTCTCGCCGGCGCCCTGCCGTACCTCACCATGACGCGGCCGGATCTCGCCTACGCCGTCCAGCAAGTCTGCCTGCATATGCATGATCCTCGCGCCGGTCACCTCGCCATCGTCAAACGGATCCTCCGTTATGTTCGTGGGACTACTAGCTCCGGACTGCTCCTGCCGGCCTCGTCCTCCCTCGACATCGTCGCCTACTCCGACGCGGACTGGGCCGGTTGTCCGGACACACGGCGGTCCACCTCCGGCTACTGTGTCTACCTCGGCGGTGCACTTGTGAGTTGGTCGTCCAAACGACAAGCCACCGTCTCGCGCTCGAGTGCGGAAGCCGAGTATCGCGCCGTTGCCAATGCCGTTGCTGACTGTGTATGGTTGCGGCAACTCCTCGACGAACTCGGCTCTTCTCTTCCCAAGGCCACGGTGGTTTTCTGCGACAACATATCGGCGGTGTACATGTCCACCAATCCTGTTCATCATCGACGGACCAAACATATTGAGCTGGACATCCACTTCGTGCGTGAGAAAGTGGCTCTCGGCGAACTCTGCGTCGTTCATGTGCCCACTACTCAGCAGCTCGCCGATCATGACTAAAGGCCTACCGACAGCGTCGTTTCAGTCTTTCCGGTCCAGTCTATGCGTTTTGCCAAGCGCCAACGCATCGACTGCGGCGGGGTGTTAACTGAATAGATACTACGGTTGTTAGGTTAGTTAGTTTGTTAATATAGCTAACGATATTTTAGCTAGAGATAACTCTCCGGCCGGCCTATCCTTGCTTTGCAAGATACGTGCTGTTGCTGTTGCTTTGTAAGCTATATATAGCACCCGATGGTTCAATACAAATCAGTTGCTATTTGCCAATCTATCTCGTACGTAGCTAGCTCGGGCTCCTTTAGATTTATAGAAACTGTAGTTCTACCACAAGAAAAACTATACCTAGTCTGGGTTTTGGAAGTGTGCAGGTTTGATAGGTACCCAACACATCACCCTAGCTTTCAACCGATTCGTAGGGATTTCTCAGCTAAAACAGGTCAAGGTCTTTGGCCCGTATCGGAATATATGCTTAACGCCTTTCCAATATACCTACCGAACAAATTGGCGACAAATGGCAAGGTTGCACTTTTCTGGTGCGATTCTTCTTGGTAGGCTAGGTTTTTTTCTCTCATCTTATTGAAACGGCGGTCTACACTTCCAACTGCGATTCTTGTCTGCTATCCTAATGTTGCACTCTAATTTGCTCATGCAGATGCTTATGGAAATTATGTAGCGCCATTTTGCTCCGAAAAATCATATCGATGTGTTTAATTTTTTTCAGGTAGGGCCGGGTGAGGTAGAAGTAATGACTAATTGTTTTTAACGTAAGAAAAAACATTTAAGTTGAACATCGACAAAACAGCGATACAAGCGCACATTTTCGTCAGAAGCGGGACGAACATTTATTTTACACAGGTTTTGTGCTGAGAAACGGCCATCTATGATGTGCCTCATTGAAACAGCAATTAGTTTACACTTTCCCGTGTGATTTCTAGGCTATGCTAACTCGGGCACGTTAATCTGCCCCTGCACGCTCGACTGGTCCATGTGGCAAATGTTTACCCAATGGACAGAGTGTCATTTACTCTGAATGAATACATAGGACGTGTTTGGTGCGAGAATTTGAATCAGACGTTAAAACATGTTTGGACGTAACTGATTACGGTGGTGGTAATAGATGACGTTAAAACATGTTTAGCTCGGTTGCTCCGTTATCCTTTTACCCGGTATCGGATTACAACCCAGTTGAAATCTGCTTCCGCCCACATCTGTAATCCGACCACATTACCGGTTTGGCTCGAACAAACCGACTGCCTCCGATTCCCTCTGTCCTGCTCTGCCCTGATCTTTTTAAAAGTGCCGACCATGGTGGCAACGGAGGAGCAGTCCCACTGCCCGGAAGAGCAGCGAGAGGAGCAGTCCCCGGAAGAGCGCCGATCTCGTTTTTCTGGCCAACCACCACTTTCTTCGCCGTGATAGCACGCCTATTCCCAAACTAGGTTGAGATTCTAGATGTAATTCTCTTTAAATTCTGGGTGTTGAGATTTTCTTCTTGATGCTTGTACGGTCTTGAAAATTCTGTTTTTTCTAGTTTAAATGGACACCCATACCATCTGTTGAGCCAAACGGGTATCTGTTTTACCTCAGGATGTAAACGGCAGCGGCATCCGCTGGGCCCGTATACGCCGCCCGCCAAAATAAGTCTAAACGGCGTATGTGGCTTACCACGAAAATTAAGTGACGTATGTGGCAAACCTGCGAAAGCCGCTAGCGCCAGCGGCCCACCGCGAGGGTTTCGTCCTCCCTTCTCTTTGGGCGCCGCCACTGCCTGCGTCTTTGGGCGCCGCCACCGTGCCGGGGTATTGGGCCGCCGAGCGCCGCTGCTAGCCGCCCCTCTGCCCGTTGCTAGCCACCGCCGTCGAGATCAACGGCCGCGCGCACTCCTGGTATGAGCTTCCCTCCCCTCCGCTCCCTCCCCTCCGCTCCCTGACGAGAGGATCCACGGCCAGTCCGTCCCGGTGGGTTTCCAATCCAGGGAGCACGCAGATTTCTCTCCTTGCCTTCACCTCCCGCCGGTTAATCCAGGGAGCACGCAGATTAATCTGGTGGGTTTCCAATCCAGGCTGCCCTTGTTGAGCGTGCCGGTCACCGTGGTGTCGAAGCGCAGCTCGGAGCCGTCCCGGTAGCCGGCCTCGCAGGCGGCCGGTATGTGCACCGTCAGCCGCCGCGTCTCCGGGTCGAACTCGTAGTTGGCGTAATTACTGAATCAAAGGGCACTGAATCGAAGTATCGCATGGCCCAAATGGCGCCGTTCTAAAACGAGAAGCAAAACATGCTAGCTACACCTCTGCAATACACACGCACTCCATTCTGCAATACACACGCATCAAGTTATATTATGCTAGTACTCTGTCAAGTTCAACCTGTCTTGGCCTAATAACTAGTACTGTGTGATGTTAGAACCTGGATTGGCTTAATTACTACCGTAGTCCTCTGTGATGGAACATGTCTTGGCGTAATTACTAGTCCTCTGTGATGTTGAACCTGGCTTGGCTTCATGGACATGATGATTCAGGCTTTGTTTCTTTGTTGTCAAAGAAATGTACTTTTCTTTTAGTTTGCCGTGCTTTCGCAGGGTTCGCCGGCACCATGGATAGGAGGGATTTACCCGTCAACTATGACCCCGTAGTCGACGCCAACACCCCCATCTCGCAGAGAAGAAAACGAGCAATTGAGGTAACTGCAGACGAAACAGCTTCGTCCCCTAAGGAGGAGAGATTCAAGGTGAGATAGCTCTCCCCTGCGTGGCCTGTTTTTGTATTGCGTCTTCAGTTTTCCATTTTATTGAGCTTGGGTGGTGATATTGCAGAGAAGAAAGAGAGCAATAGAAAGTGCAGAAGAAGCAGAGTTGATGCCTCCAAGGTCAAATCATGTTACTGGTGAACCGTCAACGACACATCTTGCCACCACGCCAAACGCGGCCGTACTCCCGGCAAGCTCTGGTATTTGCTCTCTTTTGAGTGTTGTACATAGTCTTGCTGAGAATTTACTCTAGTAATTCTCTGGTTTGGTAAGCTAGTAGCAATAGAAAGAGTATCGTAGCTTTGTAGGTTGCACATGTTAATGAGTCTTCAGTTGCCACAATCTGCTATGACATGTGTATGTTATGCTAGTGCATTTTCCCCTCTGTCCAGTAGTATAAAATTATATGTGTTCTTGACTTGTTGTCAACCTCTAGTGGCTGGACCATCCATTAAGTCACTTCATCTCCAAGAGGATGATGATGATGTTGACAAGCAGAGGATGATGTGGGAAGCTCTCGAAGAGAAGCAACAAGTGTGGGATGCCATCGATGAGCAGCAAAAGTGATTCTCTTTGCCTCAGTCATTTGGTCGTGCTATTTTTTTCTCCTGATTTTTAACTGCCCTGTTTGAGTGCAGATTGAAAAAGAAAGAGGATAAAAAGGAAATGCAAGAGAAGAGGATGCAGAAGCATGAGGAGAGGAGGCAGAAGCAAGAGAATAATAAGAAGAGGAAGTTGGAGGTTGAGGCAGGAAAGAAAGAGAAGAGGGCTCCGAATATGAATATGATCAGAGAAGTGAGTCCCAGAACCACCAGGTCTCCTCGGGTCAATATGTTGAGGTCTCGTATTGGGATTCTAGCAAGTGCGGCAGCCTCAAAAAGAGAGAGATTGAGGGCTGAAAATTCCCCTTCGGAGAAGACGACAAGGTCACTATCTATGTCACCGTCACCATCTCCAACAACTTCAAAATCACTTCATTCACGTGGTGAGCTGAGTGAAAAATGTTCTTACAACTTCTACTGTTATTGCAAAACAAATTTAGTCACAATGTTCTTACAAATGTTATGTACTACCATTGCTAGGCCGCAAAATTCGCCGGTTAACTTCTACTGTTTGGAAGGATTTTAATCCTCGCTATGAAGGTGGAAAGCTTGTGGAAGCTGAGTGCAAGCACTGCGGTGAGTTTCTTTCGGCTGGACGAGAAATGGGTACAAGTGGTGTACGCAGACACTTGGCCACGTGTGAAACCAGGTCAGATCTGCACCTTATTGTCCAGAAATTGAAGACTTCAATTTCATCTCCTGGTGCCTCTGTACTAGAAAACTGGGAGTTTGATAAGAAAACATCTAGAATGCTGTCACTGAATGTTGAAAACTGGGAGTTATCTGTCCTGAATGTACACACCTGAATTTATCATCAGTACTGACTGTATGCTGTTATCATCAGTACTGCCTGTATACTGTTGCAGAATTTAAATTCCAGAAGAAATATTTTTCAGGATTCACAAGTTGTGTTTGTTGCTCGTCTGAGAATTCGTGCACTGCAATGATTGTTGGACCGCTCCATTTTAGTTTTTGCAATGATATGGCTGTTGTGGAGCTAGCAGCATGTGGCGCCAGCCTGGTTAGAGCGATCTCTGCCCAGCGTATCAGCTGCAAACGCATCGCGGCGTTGCGGCGCCATTTAACCGCAAAGTGCCGTGAAAATAATTATGCGGCAGTAACCAAACCTGCGTAGCAGACGTGCGGCCGAAGCGGCGCTAGCCGCATCGCCCAGCGACGCGCCGTTTACATCCTGAGTTTTACCCATTCCGTTAACAATACCGGTGTAATCTGATTACATTTGCGTTTACATTACCTTTTCTCAACCAAACACGTCTCGTACCGTACGCCATCAGTAGTAATTTCTAGATTAGTCCAGACTCTTTTTCGTTTTCGTCCCGGGCACGGAAGCTAGCAATGGACGGAAAAGTAGGCACCAAGTCCTTTCGCCATCGGTTTCGCAGCGCGCAAGAAACTCCACCTCCCTATATATACCGCCGCCCTCACACCAAGCCACCACCACGGCCACCTTTCCACCGAATCCACCAAAGCAGTCGCAACCCGCCGCCTTTGTTCGCTCACGTCGGTATAGATGAGGTTAGTCGCGGCGTACCTGCTCGCCACCCTCGGCGGGAACCCGAGCCCGACCAAGGACGACGTCCGTGCCATCCTCGCCTCCGTGGGCGCCAAGGTGGAGGAGGAGAAGCTCGAGATGCTCTTCAAGGAGGTGGAGGGCAAGGACCTGGCCGAGCTCCTCGCCGCCGGCAGGGAGAAGTTCGCCTTCGCTACACGTTTGCGAACAGTTTGTCCGAGTTCTATTGGAGTCCTACAGCTACACGTTTTCCTTGCCATCGGTTTGGCCGAGTTGCAGCTAGTGGTCTGAGTTTTGCATCGAGGGAAGGAGCAGCACGCACGTTCCGTCCGCGTGCGTTCTGGCCGCGCAAGCTGATCGCTCACTGATCTCTGATCGCTAGCTGATCGCTGCCGCTTGCTGCTATTATTCAGATATGGTTTTATCCAGACCTGTTCGTGTGAAGGCTCCAAAATATGAGGATGTATATCATGATTACACTACTATTGTGATAGGTTCGGCACTTGATTCCGCACCCATAGACTGGAGGTTAGAGAATTCAGCTACATATTCAGAATTTAGATTTGAGAATCAATTATGGACCAAGGTTTTGCAAGATGTCGTGAACTGAATAGCACTTTTGGTGGACGTCTTGAACATGCTCTTGCCTATCGTCGTGTGGATGAGACTGTGGCTGGCTGGTGGAATGATGAGAGGTCCGCGCAGGATATCACCGGTGGAACATCTAGTTGGGGAGACTTCAAACAATTTTTGCGTACTAGATTTATGCAGCAGTCCACGGAGCTGGACAAGGTGATTATACCTGAAGAGGTTGAACCTTTGAGCGGGCTGAATATGCAACTCAAAAGGGTACATGATGAGGCTTGCAAAATAGTTGACAAGTGTCAGCGATGGAGTTTATTTCAGACTCAATGCATGATAAAAGGCAAACACTGCAAGCTCATGATTGATGGTGGTAGCTGTACTAATGGCATAAGCAAGGCAATGGTGGCAGCATTAGGGTTGTCTACTTGGCGTATTCCTGAACCTAAGCATTTGGCGTGGATAAATAATTGTGGTATGCTGAAGGTTACTCATAAGGTGCGTGTGCCATTTACAGTTGGTGACTATGTTGATGAGGTTGAGTGCGATGTGTTGCCATTGGAGGTATGTGGGCTGTTACTTGGTCGTCCGTGGCAGTATGATCGCAATGTTAACCATGCTGGGCGAGCAAATACATATTCTTTTGTGCATGATGGTAAGCAGCGGACTTTGAGGCCTATGAGCGATGATCAAATCAAGTCCGATGTGGTGCTGGTGATACACAAGGAGAGGTTGCATAAAGCTGAACCAAAACAACGGTTAGCTAAGTTGCAGCAAGTGGAGCATGATGCAAGGAGCGTTGGTACAGAAACTGATTCAACTATGCATGTAGATGACAAGCCTGTGTTTGTTGGTGACAAGCTAGTTGAAGACAAACCTCCTAGTGGGGAGACGAAGGGTATTGCAGCGAGCGTTCCAGTTCGTGTTGACATGGGTGTTCAGACCGATGACAGTGGTGCTGATCGTGTTCCGGTGCATATGGTGCCGCGGGTAGTCAGCCACAGTTTTGTGAGAACACCTCGGAGACGTTTTGTTGGAGCAGCAGTGTGTGTGCATAGAGGCAAGGATGGACGTGTTCGTCAGTTGTGTGGCCCGGGCATTACTACTTTGCAGGGTCGTGCTAAGCAGGTTCATGTTCAGCAGCAAAGAGCTCCATCAAGTGTTGAGAAGAAGAAGGTGGTGGCGCCGAAGTCCAAGCTCATGTGGCGAAGAAAGGAGGCGTCAAGTGTTGTGTCAAGTCAAGCAGGCCGAGAGGGAGGATGTGGTGTGGTAGGCAAGCAAGACTTGAAGATGGCGAACATGCGTGGTGCTATTGTTTATATCCAGCCACCTTTTCGAGCAGACCCTCACGCGTTGGGGACAACGCTTTTTAAAGGGGGGGAGGATGATACGGGCATGACGGAGGAGGTGAAGCCCAATTTCAGGACTCCACCAAGTTAGATGTATTCGTCGTGTGTTGCTATTTTAAATAATTAGAGTTTTTAATAATTATGAGGTTGGGCTTGGTTTGGGCCTGTCCAACCAAGTCAACATAGGGCCCATTAGTGGGGCGGCACTGTAGCGCGATACTGTAGCGCGGTACTGTAGTACCCCTCCATATAAGGCTAGGGGCTGCGAGTTAGAAGGGGTTCAGAAAATTAGGTTAAAAACTACTACGTGTGTTTCTTGGTGGAGCATCCCTCCGGGGACGGCGATGCCGTTTATCAGTTTGTAATAAAGATTGCTGCGGAGGTTCTTGTGTTCATCAAGGATTGTCGTACTTTGGTTGGAGGCGTGGTGATCTTCATCACGTTGCTTGTTGGATTCGTTCCTCTTCTCCAGGTTTGCGTTCATCGTGTAATTGGGAGAATTATTACCTTGGTTGTCTCGCTGTGAAAGATCGGGCAAAACTCTAGGATCGACGGGGTTGATCCTTATCAACGGTGCTGCCATTGAATAGGGGCGGAGCCAAGCTTTGAGATCGAGCCTCCTGGTCCTCCGCTGGGCTCTCGTAGGACGGTGCCGGTGCTGCCGAAGGAGGCCGCCGCTGCATCCCTCGGACGGCGGCTTTGCTCCCATCGGGTGGCGGCGTTGCTCCCATGGGGGTGGCTTTGCGGCCTAAGGAGGCCGGCATTGCTTCCGTCTTGCTCCCGTCGGGCGGCGACGTTGCTCCCATGGGAAGGCGGCGTTGCTGCGGAAAGAGGCCGGTGTTGCTCTCAACGGACAGCGCCGGTGCTACTGAAGAATGCAGGCGTTGCTCCCGTCGGACGACGGCTTTGCTCTCGCCGGGCAGCGATGTTGCTACCGAAGGAGGCTGGCGTTGCTGCCGAATGAGGCCGGCGTTGCTCCAGTTGGACGGTGCTGGTTCTGCAGAAGGAGGCCGGCGTTGCTCCGGCCGGTTGGCGGCGGTGCTGCCAATGGAGGGTGGCGTTGCGCTCTTCGGACGGGCTGCGGTGCTGCTGAAGGAGGGCGACGTTGCTCCCATGGGACGGCAGTGGTTCTTCAAACGAGCTATTTTTGTGCCGATTGCAACTCCGGTGACCGACGGACTGGTGGCGGTTAGGCCCTGCATCTGAGCTGTGTGCGGTGTGTGCGCAGGGAAGGGGTTGGCGGGGACTTTGTTATTTGCCTATTTGTTTTTGTGGGAAAAAAGGAGACGCACATGCAGCGATGGTCCCTCGTTAACCAGGTGAAGTGGACACGTGTCGCCCTCTCAATGCGGAGGATTCGGGCCTCGGATCCTCCGGAGGACGCTCAGCGCCCCCCAATATAAAAAGGGAGAGAGATGACATATCCAACAAATCGTGGACATTTAACCCCCTAATCCAACGATTTACAGCGTAACCGTGATTTGCGGGGGCGGAGCGGAACGCACCACAACGCTGAGCGCTATGCCCACACCCGTGATTGAAAATCATAGCGGCCGCTGATCGAATCCCTCTCCACGCCGGTGAATCACAAAAAAACTGCCGCAAATCAGACCGCAAGATTTGGGGAGGTAATATTGCCCTACCAATCGCGAGCGTGATTCATGCAGTCCTCCGGTCTCGGCCTCGCCATCCTTTCCACGCAGTCGCCCTCTCTCTGTCTCGCGTCGACCTCCAGCTTCGCACCGCCGAGCCGCATGTCCTCTCTTCACTGCAGAACATCCACTCGAGTAATCCGTGTCGAGAAGGGCCGCTGCCGTCAGGCCATCCTCCTTTCCCCACAATTATACCGTCAGCGCCGCAGTCCATGAGGTTGTCGCCCAGCACCATGCCACACATCACACCCGATATCGCTGACCAGCATGCATGCAGGGTCCCGGCGCCCCCACCCAGAGCGCGACCTCCGCTGGGGCTGCCGCCGTCATGTCCTCTGCACGCGAGCTTCACCTCCGCTGCGGGCTGCGGCCAGCAACGCCGATTAGATGCACATTGCACAGGAACGCAGCGCCGAAAATGAAGGTAAATTGCTGAAATTGGTGTTTTCTGAATTCTTCGTGCGCAATACGAAGGATTTGTGTTAACAGCACAATACAAGCATGTATTGTCCTATAAGCCAATTGCTTTAATTGTATACGAACAGAGAAATACGGCGGCTCCGGCAGCGGCTAGGTGCTCTGGCGCGCGGCGTGCGGATCCGATCGTGATCCTCTTCGGTGGCTTGGGGTGCTTGTTGCATATTCTTGGGTTCGTTTGTAAATTTCTGTTCTTCTGGGGACCTGTTTGTAATATGCTCGAGCTACCTTAATATATGTGGATCGGATCTTTTTTCAAAAAAAAGAGAAACTAGGAAAAATTGCGCGGCGACACGCCGTGCCCGTGTGGTAAAATTTAAATTTGGAAATGCCCTTACTTTAAAAGTGTGGAAATTTGGAAATCATTGTAATGCAAAGAGAGCTTACGCTTGAATAATTGTTTAGATTTCGGGAAATGATGTGTGGTAAAATGAAATTCAAATTTTTGGGAAATATCCTTTTTTAGAAAGTGTGGGAATTTGATAAATTATTGAATTTGTGGTAGATGTTTAATTTAGCTCAATAATTAGAGGAAATACATTATATGAGATTTTAATCCAATTCATAATTAGGGGATATGATTTTGTATTCTCTGCAATTATTAATCTAATAAAGCGTTTGTGAATTTTTTTTGCTTTCATATATTTATAAGAAGTATAGTTGGATCTTTTTTTTAAAATGTTGGCCCTTTTATGGATTTTGGAAACATGTTAGTTTTTTTTTCCATAAATAGCAAGTATTTTTTTATATTCTATTCGGTTGGATATGTTGTTCATATTTTTCAGTTTGATAGGTTCAATTTTTTTTGAACACTTTTTATTTTATGCAAATTGGTTTAGTAAAATGGTCCTACCTGTTAGGAGTGCAACTTTTTTTGTAAAATTATTTTTTAAAAGGGTTATTGTTCATGTTAATTTGTCTGATGTAGTGAAATATTATCGTATGGAAATTATACTTTTTTAATGCATATATTGTGTGGAGAGTTTGGGAATATGTTTATTATTATTTTATTTTTTGATATGTTGTTTGCATTTTTTTTTGGAATGCAACTTTTTTTGTAAATATATTTTTTAAAAGGGATGTCGTTCACGTTAATTTGTTTTGTGTAGTGAAATATTATCGTTTGCAATTTTTTTAATGCATCTATTGTGTGGAGAGTTTGAAAATATGTTAAATTTGAATTTTTTTACATTCATTTTTTACATTTTTTCAGAATAACAAATTAAAAGTTATGGTTTTTCATGATTTTTAGTATTTATTTATGATTGTTAAATTCATATTGTGTGGAGAGTTTGAAAATATGTTAAATTTGAATTTTTTTTAAGTATCTGTTTGAACTTTTCGGGATGAAAAAATTAAAAGTTGTGGGTTTTCATAATTTACAGCATTTATTTATGACACGCCGCACCCATGTGGCGGAATTCAAAATTTGAAAATGTCAACATTTGTAGATTATGTAGATTTGGGAATTGTTAGTACGCAAAGAGAGTTCATGTTTGCAAATTTTCTAGATTTCGAGAAGTAGGCAAATTAGAAAGTTATTTAGATTTTTTTTCATGTTTGTAAAGCGGTTAGTTTTGAAAGGTAGTTGGAATTTTGAAATATTCGAAATCGGAAATGTCTGTTTTCGTAACTTGTTTAGATTGTAAAATTGTTCGAATTCAAAAAATATATATGTTGAGAACTCGTTTAAATTAGCTGAATTTGTCAAATGGGGGAGCTATTTATGATTGAATTGTTTGTACGTTTAGTAAATGCTCAGATTTTGTAGACATGTTGATATGCTGGTAATATTAGTGAATACCGTCGTGTGGAAAACTCAAATTTGGAAATGTCCACAACTAAATGTACTGAAATATAGAAAATGTTTACACCTTGACCAATTACACCCTACCTAATTTAAAATTTGTTTAAATTTCTTTGGGAAACACCGTGGTATGCAAAATTCAAGTTTGGAAATATGTGCGTCAAAATTTCTTTAGTTTTGAATATAATGAAATTTGGGAGAATTTTGCACTTTAATTTTATTTAAATTTCGGTCTTTAAAATACCGTCGTGTGGAAAACTCAAATTTTGGAATTGTGCACGGTGCATTGAAATTCTGCACGGTGCACTGAAATTTAGAAAATATTTGCACCTTGCTTATTTACACCTTGCCTAATTAAAAAAATTGTTTAAATTTCAGTGGGAAACACCGTGGTATGGAAAATTTATTGAAAATATGTGCACCTTGCTTATTTACACCTTGCCTAATTAAAATTTTTGTTTAAATTTCAGTGGGAAACACCGTGGTATGGAAAATTTAAGTTTGAAAATATGTGCGTCAAAATTTCTTTAGTTTTAGATATTTCAATTCTTGGGAGAATTTTTATCGTTAAATTTATTTAAATTGTGGACTTTAAAGTACCGTCATGTGGAAAACTCAAAATTGGAAATGTCCTGATTGAAATTTGGTTGGATTTCGGTGCACTGAAATTTAAAAAATGTTTGCACCTTGCCTAAGTGCACCTTGCCTAATTAAATATTTGTTTAAATTTCAGTGGGAACGCCGTGGTATGGAATATTCAAGTTTGGAATTTTGTGTGTCAAAATTTGTTTAGTTTTGAATAAATTGGAATTTGGGACAGTTCTGCATTTTGAATTTATTTAAATTTCTGATTTTAAAAAGAAGAAGGAGAAAAAAAAGGGCCGAGCTGGCCGAGCCAGCTGCGCAGCAGCCAGCCCGGCCCATCAGGCGGCCCAGTTGGCCAGCCCACCCCAGCCGCGATGTGACGCCGATGTCAACGGCGGCTGAGCTCTGCCGCGGCGGGGCGGAGCTCGCCGGCGGCGCGCCGCTGCGTTCTAGGACGCGAGCCTGGGCGCGACAGACGCGCCTCGACGCGGCGCGCCCGAAAGTGGCGGCGCCGCCGGGCTTTGGTCGCCGGACCGGCGGCGGTGACGCGCGGAAGCGGCGGACGAAGCGGCGAACCACGGCGGCGATTCCGGCGACGGTGCGGCGCCCCGGTGGCCGATCTGCGGCGAGGAGATGGAGGTCGTGCCGGCGGAGCTCGGCTTGTGCGTCGATCTGGCGAGAGAGCAGCGAAACGGCGGCGGAGCGCGGCGGCGCCTGCGGCGACCTCGGCGATGAACTCCAGCTCGCGCGAGAGGAGGGGGGTCTGCTGGTGTTTTTTCTCAAAGGCCCCTGAGTTTTCCGGTAAATGTAATTAAGTCCTTTTCTTCGGGAAAGTGTGAGCTGCGGCGCTATTTGTCGATCTATGGGGTGTTTTTCTGCAAATCGACGCGGAGAGTCGCGGCCACACCGTCGGATCCGCGATCGACGGCGCGGAGGCACGCACGCGCTGTAGAAGCGCGATACTGTTCATGAACAGTGCGTGTGGGACGACGTGGCTCAATCCTGTCCGTCCATTTCGCGATTGGACGGCGCAAAAATTGTGGGTGACGTGGAGGGTTGGAGGGAGGCCCAAACGGGTGAGGTTTGATATAGGTATAGATACGGCATCGCGATTGCCTGACAAGCTAATTCGAGTTTGTATCAGCCTGATTCTTATTAGCTCCTCTACGGGTTTTTTCTTTTTTTGACTTTTCCTCTACAGGTTTTAGTTTAATTGCCTCTGCACTCTGCAGTACAAACATTGCGGTGCTCACTAAGTTTTGCTCTAGCTGACAGGTATCCAGATTAAATAGTACTAACACGATTATAATCTCTCTGGAGTTGGAGCTAATCAATGCATACTTCTTAATTAATCAATTAGGTGATCGACGAGTTGATTTTCTACTTCTCGCTGAAGCGGAGATTGACCTTTTATTGTGCTGGTGATAATGCCTCAAGATTTTGTTCATGGAAATATTTCTTTACATCTTATAGAATTGTACAGTATTGATTTTGCTTTGTGCGCCTCACGATTTCAGGCTGTTATAGGGAAAATTTTAGGTGTAGTTTTCGGCGGATCAATGTAGAACATGGAAAACCGTGTGCCACTGAAATAGCAAAGATGAAAGTGTCATGTTATTTTCTTTTCTGATGAATGTATCAAATAGTTGTTTAGTACGTCGGATCTCTTTTTAAATATCGTTTTTATTGGTTGTACATTCGTGTTGGTTTTATTTTTTTGTTCAACGGCATATAACGGTAATCTTTAACTGACACACTGAATTTTGGTTACTGATTCTTGAGGTCATTATTTTTTGTCCACCTCCGCCATCGACCTCCTCCAACAGCCGGATGCCCATCCCCTCCCTCCTATTGGTTCAGTATAATCCGTGATTAAGCAATTCCCAACACTGGGGCGTACCCAAACGAAATGGTCCGCCACAACTCAATTTTTAGGTGGGAAAGAAAGTGGTATAATTTCATCTTTTTTGTTGTTGTGAACTCTGAATATGTAGGCTGTTGCTGAATGTTGGCTTCTAAATTTTCTTTGTAATTGTTATGCATAATATCTTTTGAATGTCAGGCTGTACACTATACAAAAATTATTTCATTGTATGCTACATTGGTTGGTAATCGGATCCGAGAGCAATACTCTTATGTTTGGACAAATCTGAGTAAGTGAAAGCATAGTGCTAATCTATTCTTATTGTTTTATTGTACATATTTGCTTTTGATACCTGTGATTTTATTCTGAGTTTCTGAAAAAATATATAATTGTTTATAGGTTAAATTTAACGAATAGAATATGTAAATTAATGGGCCAGCTCATATTATTGCATGTACACAACAATACTTTCCAAACATTTCCAAAGTTAGTGCAAATTAACGGGCCGGCTCATATTATCAGGTGACAGTGTGACACAAATTTCCAGTTTCGGCATTGTAAGAAACGTGCATGTGCACGTGCTCGATTACTAGTAGAAAAACAAGGAACCCTTGTCGATTTGTTTTGTCCTCTCAAACCTGAGAATTTCTTAAGATTTGTGCTGAATCTGAAGAATGAGAAGAATTGTTTGCTTTTATCCTATTGTGAATATTGCTTGCCTCTTTTTTTTCTGTCACGGATTCCTAGTATCAGGAACACCAGGAGAAGCATTACCTTCTGAAATTAGCTGATTATCATGTTTTCCAACATCAAGGGGTTCACAACAATACCAGGAGAAGCATTACCTTCTGAAATTAGCTGTTTTTATCCCATTGCGAATAGCTGCTTATCATGTTTATCTTCAGACACTAGTAGGAAAATGACTTTCTGTGGATCACTTTTTGTGGCGCATGAAATAGCCGTGCGCCACAGAAATAAATTATGTGACACATTGTTTTGCATGCGCCACAGAAATTTGGAATTCTGTGGCGCACGAAAACCACATGCGCCACAGAAATACACATTTATGTGGCGCACGTCCCACATGCGACACATAAATGTGTATTTCTGTGGCGCACGGCTATTTCATGCGCCACAGATATTTTTAGATCCAGATGCAAATTCTCTCTCCTCTGGTCAAACCCACGCCGCCACACACGCATCCTCTCTCTTCTCCCCCACCACGCATCCTCCCCCATGGCCCCACCACACATCCTCTCTCTGCTTCACTTCCTCCACCCACTCCATCTGCTACTCAATCTCGATCCAACCCCACCGGCGGCCGGCGGCGCACTATCTCCTCCCCAGCCGGCGGCTGTGACGCCCCTCCCCAGCCGTCCCCTCCCCCGCCGTCGGCCGCAACGGCCCTCTCCTGTCGCGGAACCGGCCCTCGAGGTCCGTCTCCTCCACTGTTTCGTTTCGGTGCCCTGCTCTTGTCCTGTGGTTCGATTGATTGATTTTGGTTCCGGCAGGTGGTGCGGCAGCTGGTCGGTGCGGGCCACGACGTGCACGTGGTCACGGCTGCGCCGGAGTTCGTCTTCACCACCGAGATCGACGACCCCAGCCTCCACATCCGCAGGGTCCTGCTCGACTGCGGCGCCGTTCAGGCCGACGCGCTCACCATCGACCGACTCACATCCCTCGAGAAGGTCAGTCCTATTCAGCGGCCGTAGCCATCATCATCGCCGCACCATGTCATTTTTCTGAATCTTTATCCTCTGCTCTCTCCTTGTCCTGTGGCTAGCTGAATGTCCGTGCAGTGGAATGCAGTACCACCAGACGGCCGTGGTGCCCCGCGACTCCATCCTCAGGACTGAGGTGGAGTGGCTCACCTCAATCAAGGCCGACCTCGTGGCAATCCAGAGGGAGATGGCCGGTCTCATCGGCGAGCGTGATTTCGTAGCATCAGCGGCGGCCGGCGGCGATGGAGACCCTGGCGCAGCGGGCGGCGCTGCTGCGGGACTCGCTAGGCCGAAGCCAGGCGTCCACGGAGCGCTGGACGGCGTGGCCCACCACGGTGGCTATGGTGGTAGCTGTATTTTTTTTAAATCTGGCGCATCTATGTACAGTGCGCCACAAAAATCTGGGTTTTCTGTGACGCATGGGCCGGTGTACCACATAATTTTAATTTAGTGGCGACGATTCTGTGGCGCACTCACCGTGCGCCACAAAATTTTATAACGGTGCGCCACAGATAATCTTTTCTGTACTAGTGAGAGGTGGAATTCTTTTTTGTAGATTAAGAAAACAATTGGAAGATACATGATCATTTTGATAGTTAAATTTATGTACACACAACTATTTTCTTATATTTGGATAGATATATTCATTAGGAAATTTATGGACAACTTGGGGGCACAAATACACCTGGTTACAACCATGATTAAACTAATGGCCGGGAATACATCTAATGGGACAAAAAGATAATACAATAATTTTGAATTCACATAAAACATTACACACATGTTATTTAAAGGAAGATATATTTTTATTATTAGTCGATACGTCTGTTGCACGCTCTTATCCATATTAATTGTTGCCAAATCGGATATATCTATACCTAAAACATGTTTTGATACATAAGATTTGACAACAATTAATAGGAATCATAGGGAGTATAATAATCTATGTCTATAAAGTAAAACCCCACTAAGATGCATTAATGATTTTGTAGCTCAACATGCAAACTATCCACATCGTCATTCGTCTTAGCCAGTCAATTATCCATGTCATTTTCACAATACTTATTAACCTTCATATGCAAGCTACACATCTTGAAACATCCAATTGTTCAGATTAATAGGTTATTATGTGCACTCATGTTATGTCTATTACATTTAGTTTCTCGACTATACCAATTGAATTTTTTGTTGGAGGAAGACAATAATATCGAGTTATTATTTATGTCCAAGTTTATTATTAAGTTTATATCTTTATGTTACATAACTGCTTTGACACTTGAAGTGAGTATTCAAAGGAGAACCTTCAAAGCATGTGTAGAGATATAGACAAACCAAGTGATCCTAGTCTTGTCTCTAAGATTAGCTTATCTTGTTACGATCACGTTTTCATGATCATGGACTTTATATAAGTCATACAACTACAATAGTTCTGAACAGACCCAACTGTATGATCTTACTATGAGACAAATCGTAGGTGAAGTTGGCGCGTGATTATAGAGTTTTCATTAGTTCTATCTATATATGATACGTCTCCAATATATCTATAATTTCTTATGTTCCATACTTGTATTATACCAATTGCTACATGTTTTATTCACACTTCATGGCATTTTTATGCATTTTCTGGGACTAACCTATTAACAATATGCCACAGTGTCAGTTCCTGTTTTCTGCTGTTTTTGGTTTCAGAAAAGCTGTTCTGCAAATATCCTCGGAATTGGACGAAACAAATTGCCACGTTCCTATTTTCCCGACACGTTCACGAAGTCCGAATGAGAGACGAAGGGGGGCAACGAGGCGCCGTCCCCACCCCATGGCGTGGGTGGCCCCCCTGCCGTGCCGCCATGTGGGGAGCAGGCCTTGTGCCTCCACCAACATCGCCCCTTCACCTATTTATTCTCCCCGAGGCGAAAACCCTAAAACACCGAGCCATATTTCCAGAAAACATCTGCTGCCGCCGCCGTCAACCCTAACTCGGGGGGTTTCTGAAGCTCTTCCCGGCACCCTGCCGGAGAGGGGAATCATCACCGGAGGGCTCTACATCGCCATGCCTGCCTCCGGAGTGATGTGTGAGTAGTTCATCTTTGGACTATGGGTCCATAGCAGTAGCTAGATGGTTGTCTTCTCCTTTTGTGCCATCATGTTTAGATCTTGTGAGCTGCCTATCATGATCAAGATCATCTTATTGTAATGCTACATGTTGTGTTTGCTGGGATCCGATGAGTATTGAATACTATGTCAAGTTGATTATTGATCTATCATATATATGTTGTTTATGATCTTGCATGCTCTCCGTTATTAGTGTAGGCTTTGGCCAAGTTTATGCTTGTAACTCCAAGAGGGAGTATTTATGCTAGATAGTAGGTTCATGCCTCCATTTAATCTGGGACAGTGACAGAAAGTTCTAAGGTTGTGGATGTGCTGTTGCTACTAGGGGTAAAACAGCAATGCTTTGTCTAAGGATATTTGATTGTTTACATTATGCACCATACTTAATGCAATTGTCTGTTGCTTGCAACTTAATACTGGAAGGGGTGCGGATGCTAACCTGAAGGTGGACTATTTAGGCACAGATGCATGCTGGATAGCGGTCTGTGTACTTTGTCGTAATGCCCAAGTAAATCTCATAGTGATCATCATGACTTGTATATGCATTGTTATGCACCTCTTATTTTGTCAATTGCCCAGCTGTAATTCGTTTACCCAGCATGTTAGTATTTTATTATGGAGAGACACCACTAGTGAACTGTGGACCCCGGTCCATTCTTTTACATCTGAAATACAACCTACTGCAATCATTGTTCTTTTTCATTCTCTGCAAGCAAACATCATTTTCCACACTATACGCCTAATCCTTTGTTTTCAGCAAGCCGGTGAGATTGACAACCTCACTGTTAAGTTGGGGCAAAGTAGTTTGATTGTGTTGTGCAGGTTCCACGTTGGCACCGGAATCCCTGGTGTTGCGCCGCACTACACTCCTTCACCAACAACCTTCAGAACATCGCCGACTTCCTACTGGTCGATTAAACCTTGGTTTCTTACTGAGGGAAAACTTGCTGTACTCATCATACCTTCCTCTTGGGGTTCCCAACAACGTGTGTCTTTCACGTCATCAAGCAAGTTTTCTGGCGCCGTTGCCGGGGAAGTCGAGTTGCTTCTGCAAGGGGAGTCTCTCACTTCCAATCTCTTTACTTTGTTTTTGTCTTGCTTATTTTATTTTTATTTTGTCTTGTTTGCTTTCTTTATATCAAAAACACAAAAAATTAGTTACTTGTTTTACTTTTTGTATTTCGGCCTAGTTTTTTTGCTAAAATGAGTACTCCTGAGAACACCAAGTTGTGTGACTTCACTAGCACAAATAATAATGATTTCATATGCACTCCTATTGCTCCACCTGCTTCTAAAGCAGACTTTTATGAAATTAAACCTGCTCTATTAAATCTTGTTATGAAAGAGCAATTTTCTGGTGTTAGTACTGATGATGCTGCTGCCCATCTTAATAATTTTGTTGAACTTTGTGAATGCAAAAGTATAAGGATATAGATGGGGATATTATAAAACTGAAATTATTTCCTTTCTCTTTGAGAGGAAGAGCTAAAGAATGGTTGCTATCTTTGCCTAGAAATAGTATTGATTTGGACAAAATGCAAAGATGCTTTCATTGGAAAATATTATCCTCCTGCTAAGATTATATCTTTGAGAAGTAGCATTATGAACTTCAAGCAATTTGATAATGAACATGTTGCCCAAGCATGGGAGAGAATGAAATCTTTGGTAAAGAATTGTCCTACCCATGGACTGACTGCTTGGATGATCATCCAAACCTTTTATGCAGGATTAAATTTTTCTTCAAGGAATTTGTTGGATTCGGCTGCTGGAGGGACCTTTATGTCCATCACTTTGGGTGCAGCAACAAAGCTTCTTGATGATATGATGATCAACTACTCCGAATGGCACACTGAAAGGGCTCCTCAAGGTAAGAAGGTAAATTCTGTTGAAGAAACTCTTCCTTGAGTGAAAAGATTGATGTCATTATGTCTATGCTTGTGAGTGGTAAATCTCATGTTGATCCTAATAATGTTCCTTTAGCTTCATTGGTTGCTCAAGAAGAGCATGTTGATGTGAACTTCATTAAAAATAACAATTTCAACAACAATGCTTATAGGAATAATTTTGGTAACAACAACTATAAGCCATATCCTTCTAATAGTGGTATGGTTATGGTAATTCTTATGGTAATTCTTACAACAATAGTAGGAGTGTACCCTCTGATCTTGAAGTCATGCTTAAAGAATTTATCAATACACAAACTGCTTTTAACAAATCGTTGAGGAAAAGTTTGGTAAAATTGATGTTCTTGCTTCCAAAGTTGATAGTCTTGCTCTTGATGTTGATCTTTTGAAACTGAAAGTTATGCCTAATGAGGTTAAAGATAGTAAGCCTTTTGCTACAGCCAATGCTATCCAAGTTAAAATTGACAACAATATTAGGATGTTGGCTGAATTGCATGCTAGGTGGGAAAGAGAAGCTGAAATTGATAGAAAGAATAGTATAGCTCGAGTTTGTACTATTACCACCACTAGTAATGCTGAAGCATCACATGTTAGTAAACCTCCTACTATCAATGGTAATGTTATTGGTGTTGGCAATGTTTCCACTTCACTACAAAGCGTGCAAAATTGCCTAAAACTGCTGAAACTGTTTGATAAAAGTGCTGAAATTTTTCGAAGTATTGGAGGCAATGGTCCCATTACTTTTGATCATAATGATTTTGATTTTGATGGTTGTAGCATTTCTGAAGTTATTATGTTCTTGCAAAAGCTAGCTAGAAGTCCTAATGCTAGTGCTATAAACATGGCTTTTACAAAACATATTACAAATGCTCTCATGAAAGTTAGGGAAGAGAAATTAAAACATGAAGCTTCTATCCCTAGGAAGTTGGAAGATGGTTGGGAGCCCATCATTAAAATGAAAGTGAATGATTTTGATTGTAATGCTTTATGTGATCTTGGTGCAAGTATTTCTGTTATGCCTAAGAAACTTTATGATATGCTTGACTTGCCACTTTGGAACACTGTTATTTGGATGTTCATCTTGCTGATAACTCTATGAAGAAACCTTTGGGGAGAATTGACAATGTTCATATTATGGTTAACAATAACCTTGTCCCCGTTGATTTTGTTGTTTTGGATATTGAATGCAATGCATCTTGTCCTATTGTTTTGGGAAGACCTTTCTTCGAACTGTTGGTCTGTTATTGATATGAAAGAGGGAATATTAAGTATCAATTCCCTCTCAAGAAAGGTATGGAACACTTCCCTAGAAAGAGAATGAAGATGCCTTTTGATTCTATTATTAGAACAAATTATGATGTTGATGCTTCTTCTCTTGAGAACACTTGATTTTCACTTTCTGCGCCTAGCTGAAAGGCGTTAAAGAAAAGCGCTTATGGGAGACAACCCACCTTTTTATTTTCTGTCATTTTATTTTATTTTGAGTCAAGGTGTTGCTTACTTCTGTAACAACTCCTTTGTATCTTTATTTTATTGCATTGTTGTGCCAAGTAAAGTCTCTAGTTGAAAGTTGATGCTAGATTTGGATTTCTGCGCAGTGACAGATTTTTGCTGTCCACCGTTTTGAGCTGTATTCACTCCAGAAAAATCGAAAATTCTGAAACAATTCACGCATGATCCTTATATATGTACGCAACTTTCATTAGTTTTGATTTTTGCATCTGAGCAAGTTAAGTGCCTCGAAAAAATTCGTCTTTACAGACTGTTCTGTTTTTGACAGATTCTGCCTTTTATTTTGCATTGCCTCTTTTACTATGTTTGATTGGATTTCTTTGCTCCATAAACATCAGTGGCTGTAGTTAATGTCCAGAAGCATTGGTAATGATTGTGTCACAGTAGAACATGTGAATTTTTGATTATGCACTAACCCTCTAATGAGAATTACTTTGAGTTTGGTGTGGCGGAAGTTTTCAAGGAGCAAGCGAGAAGGATGATATGATGTGATCAAGAAGAGTGAAAAGCCTAAGCTTGGGGATGCCCCCGTGGGTCACCCAGCAATATTCAAGAAGACTCAAGCGTCTAAGCTTGGGGATGCCCAAGGCATCCCCTTCTTCATCAACAACTTATCAGGTCATCTCTAGTGAAACTATATTTTTATTCTTCCACATCTTATGTATTTTACTTGGAGCGTCTGTGTGCTTTTATTTTTGCTTTGTTGTTTTTATTTTCTGAATAAGTTGGATCCTAGCATTCTTGTGTGGGAGAGAGACACGCTCCGCTTTTTCATGTGAATACTCATATTCTTCACTTATATCTTTTGAGTATTCTTATCTAGCTACTGCTATGCTTTTAGCTCCTGTTTTTCATGCATCTCTTTTAGAGCTGTTAATTCTTGTGGAAAGTACTCTCTTGTTTCATTTGTAAATTACTTGGAGAGTTTCTTGGTTGATGTGTTGGTTCAGAAAATATTGCATGTGGTAGTGGTATAGTGAGTAACTTGCATAATCTTGTAGATCATTTAACTTTGATAACTTGATTCTTTGCAAACGTTTTGAGATATTTAGATGGTAAAGCTTGCTGGTTAGTTAAGTTAAAATCATTAGTGGATTGTTGTCTTTAAGTTTGTACCGTATGATGCATGTAAAATGCATACATGAACTTTGCACTATATCACTCATATTCCAATCATATTTGCATCATATAAGGGTTATACCACTGTTATTTAATGATTTTAGGAAATAAAATAATTATTTCCTATTTTTATGGAATTAACCCTGCGCAGGCAGAAAACCCTATTTTTTTCCTTTTATGTTTCAGGGACCCAAATGTCGTCAGAAAAATATGGAAAAATACGGAGGTCATTATTTTGGAAGGAAGAAGACATAGGAGCGAAGGAATCAAGCAAACGGAGCCCGGAAGGCCAAAAGGGGGTGGCCCACGCGGCCCCTGTACCTGGCTGCGTGGGGCCCACCATCCTGGCCCTCGGAGCTCCGTAGCCGTCGATCTTTTCTCCACCGCCTTTGTCTTGACCTAAAAACGCCTATAAAAGAAGTCCCACGGTGTTCTCGAAAACAAGCGCCGCCATATCACAGAAACACAAAAACGAAGATCTGGAGCTGCAGATTGGAGGGGGAAAACTCCGGCGGGGCGCTGCCGGCGTGGTCTCTATCTTCTCCATCGACATCTCCACCATCTCCATCATGAAGAGGGAGTAGTCCACCTCTGGACTATGGGTTTGTGGAAGTAACATGATACGGATCAAGGGGATGATCCTCTGATTTTATCCCGATCTTTCACAGCGAGTAACCCAGATGGTAAATCCTTCCAACAACACCAATGGCGTCACCTGAAGGTGGGGAATAAATTCCAGCAAGCAACGTGAAGATAACAACACGCCTCAAAACCCTGAGCTCGACAATCCTTGAAGAACACAAGAACCTTCGCAGCAATCTGTATTGATAACACGGCAGCGCCGTTTCCCCGGAGGGATGATACACCTTGAACACGAGATAGTTTTTAACCTAAATTTCGGAACCCCTAATACCTAGGCCGGCCAACTCCTTATATGGGGGAGGTGGTGCGGCCAAACAACTTGGACTCTAACCTGGTTCGGTTTTGGACAGGCCCAACCCGAACATGACCATAATAGAAAACACAAATAAAACCCAAACTATTTATTACAAAGACTAACTCGGTGGAGTCCTAAAATTGGGCTTCACCTCCTCTGTCCTGCCCATATCATAACATATGTATCTTTCCTCTCTTTGAGCTTCACTAATTAGTACCGTATGAGCTGCTGAACATGATTACGGTCATATATGTAATTCCTATGTGGTGGATCTTTTTATGAGTTAATATATGTTTGAGATTGCAATGTTTGTTTCAGTTATGAGTATAGATGCATATTATGTACCCCATTCTTATATACTTGTTATGATCAAGCATGTCTATGAGGGCGTGTGTGGGGTGATGTGTGCATTAGTTGAAGTAACGGGGGGTGGTGAGTGCGGTAAGTTGACAACTGAAATATCGCGATCCACTTGGATGTTTACCTTACTTTGTTGCCTCACTAGGGATAAACAAAAATACCATGCTACCGGAGATGTGGGTGTGACCATCGCCACTACTCTATGACTAGATCTAGCATGTTCTTATTTTCACTTCATGTCATGATACTTAAAGCTATACTCTGATTTATCTTAATTGCTAAGGTGTTATGATTTAGTTCTCATCTTCGTGGAGTATAAGAGAGATTAATAACCAAAAGATCTCTATGTTAGGACGTGATGCCCATATAATTAGTAACTTGATATCAAACTTTGTGTTGCAATCTAATATGTCAACTCTATGTGTCCATTGTCTGCCACACCATTAAAAGAGAGAGTGCATTTGTGAAACCATGAACCCCGGTCCATTTTTAATCATAAGAAACACCTTTCCAACCACTTTTACCACTTTTCCATTTTCTGCTATTATTAAATCCGAAAATACAAAACCACTTTTCCATCTTGTATTCATCATAAAAAACCCAAAAATATCATTTATCATTGTTATCATCATCCTTGCACATTCATCCACCACCATTGCATGTTTATTTCTTGTTTGCATTGCATATTATCTTGATATCATTCATACACCTTGTGCTTGACAACCACATGTGAGGTTGAGGACCAAAACAATTAACCTTATTTTGTAGGTGACCAAAAGAAGGATAGGGAGATAGATCTTTCACTACTGATTCCCCGAGAGTTCGATATTAAACCCTCGAGTCACCCTCGTGGGGAAAACATGTCTTCCACTTACTACACACTCTGCACTTGGAGTCTGAACCTAACCCATTTACTTTTGACGTAGGTAAACTACGCACCGGAGATCAAGACTGCTCATTGGGCATCAAGCTTGTTTTCTGGCGCTGTAGATCAACCTCTTCAAGGGCCATCAAGACTGTTTTCTGGCGCCGTTGCCGAGAAATCATAGCTGAAAAGATTTATCCAAGGAAGCTCCTGCACTAGTCCTGTTTTCTAGCGCTGGATTCATCACAACAAAGTCAACATCACCAACTTGTGCTAACACCTAAGCTTGTGGAGGTTGCACCTACGTGGGCATCATCTTATCCATCTTTACCTTCAAAGCAAAATTATTTGTTTTGTCATTGTCATTGCATTGTCTTGCTTTTGTAATTCGGTTTGCATTTGTGAGACACATTTTATTTTCAGTTTTGCATATAAAATAAAAAAATACAAAAAAAACTTGCTAAAATGAGAGAAAGAACTAAATTGTGTGACTACACAAACACTCCTAATGATCAATTCATCTCTAAAGCTATTGCCACACCTGAGATTAAAGCTGATAGCTATGAAGTGAGTCCTAGTTTGTTAAACTTGATAACTAGGGAACAATTTGGTGGTAGTGCTATGGAGGATGCCTCTATGCATCTTCATGATTTTATTGAAATATGTGACATGCAAAAGTTTAAGAATGTTAAAAGTGATATCCTAAAATTGAAGCTATTTCCTTTTTCACTTAGAGGGAAAGCTAAAGAATGGTTGCATTCATTGCCATCCGGTAGTATTAATTCATGGGATGATCTTAAAGAAGCATTTATTAAGAAATACTATCCTACTGTTAAAATTTTGCAAAATAGAAATAACATCCTTTCTTTTAGGAAAAATGAAAATGAACATGTTGCTATGGCTTGGGATAGGATTAAACTTATGCTTCGAACTTGTTCATCACATGGGGTTAATGAATGGACCATATTACACTCTTTCTACAATGGTTTAAACTACATGTCTAGAAACATACTTGATTCTGCTGCTAGAGGTGCTTTTATGAGTAAAACTATAGTTGAAGCTAAAAATATATTAGAAAGCATTTTGCAAAACTATAGTCAATGGCATACTGATAGGGCACCCAATCCTACTAAGAAAGTGAATTCTATTGAGGAAACTAATGATTTGTCATCTAAGATGGATACTATTCTTGCTTTGCTTAATAAACCTAGTGTTGAAAATGTTCTTTGCAAGAACTAGTTGGTAATAATTCTGAAAATATTGATGTGAACTTCATTAGGAACTATGGTAACAATGGGTATGGGAACAATAATTACAACTCTTATAATAAACCCCCATATGTTCCCAACAATCATCCTTTTGTTCCATATCCTAATGCTAACGATAATAATTGGAAGCCTATGCCATCTCGCAATGATGATTCTGAAGCTAACAAAATTCTCGTAGAACAAGTTGGTAGTCATAACACCATGATACAAGAGTTGAATAAGTCGGTTGCTTCCCTTAGTTCTGATATTAAAGGCTTACAACTCCAAGCTGCAGGATTAGACAAAGCTTTGTCAAAACTAACTAATAATCAAGCCACTTTATTGAGTATGTCTGCAGGGAAACCACAAGCATCACCCGTGGTTGGAATGAATTCTATTGCTATTACTGATAATGTTCCTCTTACTTTGGAGGAAACTCTTAATGAATTATTGAACTATCCTGAATATTTGCTGCCATTCATGTCTCAACTTGGTAGTTTGAGAGAAGAAGTTAAAAAAACTGAATATGATGAATCTCTTATGTTGATTGAGCAAGAAAGAGTTGCTAAAGAATCTATTAGGGTAATGAAAGAGAGAGAAGTTGAGGAAGTTAAAATGCTTAGTGAAGTCAAGGACCCTTTGCTTGACTTAGAAAATTGTAGTTTGCATGAATTAATCTCTATCTTACAAAAGTTTGGAAGTGATCCTTCCATCAACACTAATCAAGCTGGCTTTGGTTCCTATATTGCTAATCATGTCTTGAAAGAGAAAATTGCTAGGTACAACCAAGAGGCCATGATACCACCTAAGCTTGGGGATATATGGATTCCCAAGGTACTAGTAACTATTGGAAAAGAGACACATCATGCCATACTTGATCTAGGATCTAGTGTCTCTGTCATATCTAAAGAACTATATGAAGTGCTTGAATTGAAAAATCTTGAAAAATGCTCTATTGAACTTGCACTTGCTGATGATTCCATTAAACATGCTTTAGGGAAAGTAAGTGATGTTATGGTAGAGTTACATATGACTTTTGTGCCTGTAGATTTTCTAATCATGGACATGGGGAATAAAATCTCTAGTCCTATTATTCTTGGAAGACCTTTTCTTCGTACTACAGGTGCTATCATTGATTCAAAGGAGGGGAACGTTAAGTTTCAGTTCCCACACAAGAAGTGCATGGAACACTTCCCAAGAAAGAGGGGAACATCAAAGTTCAAGCTCCCTCATGAGTTTCTTCTTCAATAAACAACAAGTAAGAAGCCTAGCTATATGGCTATAAAGAAAGCGCTTTGCGGGAGGCAACCCGGTTATTTTTATGTGTGATTTTTTTGTGTCCTATTGATGTATCAAGATAGTTTGTTTTTAGTTTAGTTTCTGGAGTTTTTAATAAAGTGTCAAGTTTTACCCATTTTGGTCTTGAAAAGTTGCTTATAGCGTTCGGAGATTTTATTCCTGCACGAATCTGTGCACGGTATGATTTTTAATTCTTATTATGTAACTCCGAATGAGCTCATAGTTGAACTATAGTTGCAAATTTTCATCCTATGTATGCATGAATTTTGCAAAAAATTTCGGCAAAGTTTGGCAGGGTAGAAAAATACGTTTTGCTGCTCCTGTTTTTCTGGACAGATTCTGTCCCATTTTGTTTTATGCATGTTTTGAACTTGTATCTTGAATCGTTTTGATTCAAATGAGTTTATGAGTAGGTATACAACATTATATACTTTATGGACATTCATATGATGTTTTGTTTAAGGATTATATGCAGCAAGAAACCTATTTGTTTATCACTACTAATGCACCCCACAGAAAACAAAATGGGAGAGACGGTGTTTTGAAGTTTTTTCACAGGGATTGGAGGAGATGCACCAAGAGTAATCCAAGGATGGTGAAGATCATAAGCTTGGGGATGTGAAGACAACCCCACATGACCTACACACTCTCGGTTTGCACACGTCTAACTTCTGTTTCGATCGAAACACTTTATCGCATAAACTTGGACCGTCTTTTTGTTTGTTTTGTTTGTTATTTTGTGAGACCACCACATTATCATTTATATGAGAAAGAGCTACTGGAAATATGGGTTGAAATATGTTGGATGCTTTTATCATATTGGGAAAAGGGATGTTTGAGTTGATTTTTAATGATACATATAGTTGCATGATTCATGAACTTGTCTGTGAGTAATGATTTGCAAATGTTTTATCAAGAGCTATCACTTATTCATGTTTTGATGCTGAAAGTTATTTTACTTTGTTTAACATGGATTAGTTAGTTCTATGGACACTCATGCATGCATCTAGATGGTCAACTTTCTCCCTCTTGCTAGCCCAAACATTCCAACAAGCAAAAACTTGTTTCCAACACATTCAACCAAAGTTATTCCAGTGAGTCCGCCATATCTACCTAATGGCTTTATGCTATTCCAAGTATGTATATCATGATATTTGTGTTATCTATACCTCTGAATGAAAATGTTTATGTTATTAATTGTTATGGAAAAAGTTGGTTATATAGCTCTCACGAACTTGATGCACAACTTTATTTTTATTGCATAAATAAAACATGACCCATTGTGATTAATAATATGATGCTAGTGGCTTGATAAATGTCCGAGGTTGGGAGTTAGCCCATATGTGCTGTCACATGCAAAGCTTTCAACATGCTCCTTCATCATTTAGTTGATATCATGTACTTTTGTTTATGGATGCCTATCATGGTGGAATGAGGTGGAAATGAAGTATTTTAAATGAGTTTGTATAAATGGTTAGAGAGATGCCTGAGCCGCTAATCTAAGCCATGCATCATTCATGGTGAAAATTTACTTACATGCTTTGGTGAACCGTCTAGTTGATATCATTCATGGTGGTGGAAATTTACTTAAATGCTATGGTGAACCATCTAGTTGATATCATTCATGATTAGCTGCCATGCATCATTCATGGTGGAAATTTACAGCCCATATGTGCTGTCACATTCAAAGCTTTCAACATGCTTCTTCATCATTTAATTGATATCATGTACTTTTGTTTATGGATGCCTATCATGGTGGAATGAGGTGGAAATGAAGTAGTTTAAATGAGTTTGTATAAATGGTTAGAGAGACGCCTGGGCCGCTAATCTAAGCCATGCATTATTCATGGTGGAAATTTACTTACATGCTATGGTGAACCGTCTGTGATGCACCTTATAATAAAAAGCTATCTATTATATAATTAAAATACAAGACAATGAACGGTAGAGATTTAGCAACGCAAAGGCAGATATAATTATTGGTATAGATTTATCCCTCGGACGGATGCACGACTCGGAAAAACAAGTAGAGAACGTGCCGTACGCAAACACCGCATGTTATAACGAAGGAAAGAGAAAGCCTAATTTGGTTCGAAAAAAAGAAAGATAAAGCGTAACCAAATCAAATTACATCACTGCTTAATCACGGCGTCATCTTCTTTCCCCAAAGCCGCCGGCGGTGGCCTTGCTCCGCCACATCTAGAGTCGTCTGTTTCTCATATAGGTTGCCACGAGGAGAGGACGTACGATCGCTCTCCAGGCAAACCAGCTAGAGTCAAGAAATGCAAGATCAGCCAGCCAGCGGAATTGGCAGCAGGGAGAATTGGTAGTCCAGTGAGTGCATGATGCAAAAGGATCGATCTGAGGTAATAAGCTGACGGAGAAATGGTAGTCCGACAGCTTTCGTGATCTTTATACATGAGTCGACGGAGGCTGTCTCGGCTATTTTCGGGCGCAGCAGATCGTCCTCTGACTTAACAAGTCAAGGCAGTTTCTTCGATGTTTATACGTGTGTAGACGGAGACGATCACGGCAATATTCGGTAGCAGATACTGAAGTCGTTTGCAATCAAGCTGTGATTCTGCGTGGGCATCCAATACTACTTTACATAGTCGTAGCACTGGCAGCTTAACCTTGATGCATTTGATTCGTCAGATTTAACATCTCATGTTTCTATTCCTGTCGATCATTAGTTGGTGACAGAGCTGGAGTAATTAGAAGTTCCGTTCAGTATTCAAGGTGAATTGCGCCTCCTATATCTCATTTTCTTTCTGGTGGTTGTCCTTGCAAGCAAGAGCTTAGGTGACTCCAGCGTTTCACATCAAATATTACTTCTCTACTCCTGCTGCTATCAATTTCTATTTTGTTCGATAGATCAACTGGAGTGTGGTTAGTCAGTCTGTCATTTGGTGGATATCTCATATTTTTACAGCTGGGATACCCTTTTGGATAATGGTTGGTGGAAAAATATGATTTCAGTATATTTTCTTGGCGAATTTCAGGTAGCATTTACTTCTTGCATATTTTTTTCCTTTTTCTTGGAAAATACTTCAGTTGTTTGTATACCCGCACTTAAATAATAATATGTATCTTTATTGGTAGTAATGTCTTAGTTAAATAAAAGAAGGAATCAGAGTCGCGAAATGTTGAGAAATTTCTTAATAAAATAAGTGGGAATGAGGAGAAGCAGGAACCACCATTTAAAGCATATGGATTCAGAGTAGAACATATTGCCATTTGAAGAAATTAATGACCCGGACTTCTAACTATTATTTTCAATCTATTCAAGCGACGTGACATGACTGTAGGAATCTCAATGCAATTCTAAGGTCTTGCTTCCAAACTGAATGTCTTCAGGCAATACGGAACATATTTGCATTTGAAGGAATAGAAGACCCCAAGTGCCAAATATTGTTTTCGCTGTATTCAAGGTACATGCCATGATTGTCTAAATCTCAATACGAGTGTAAGGTCTTCCTTCATGACTGAAATTATGCATTTAAGTGCAACTCGGTAGGTTCTATTAAGGCTAATTATTAAATTCAAGCATAGTATTTTTTTAGACGAAACCGCAGTCGGAGCTGCTTATTCATTGCTTTAGAAGAAGAGTACAAGATGTACAAACAAACAGAAACGAACATAAAAGGAGCCCGGAAATGCCAGGCTCCAAAAAGATATGAAAACCTAACACATCAGTCCGGTTCCCTTGGTCTGTGGAGCAGCATGGTCTGTGAAGCATAGTATTTGAAAGAACTGCCAAGCGAAGGATGCTGGACAGTTGGAGCAAACGCACATGGCGGTCGGTGCATATGTCTCCCTAATTATTTCTTCTTCAAGTTATGATTGGACTTCTTACTAACTTTAGCTACTCTCTGGAAGCAAGATGGGCATTTAATTTGATCCCATGTGCTATTTAAAACTGTAAGATCAATTTTGATTTCCTAAATGTCTTCATGCATAACAATTCAGAGGTCTAAGTGTCATATTTTTATTTATTTGCAGGTTACATGATTTGATCGGATCATTTTTTGTTCCGTCACGGACATATAAAATAATTCAGAAAAGATCCTCAGTTGGGTGCCTCGATTATGGATTATTAAGATGGATGTGCAAATGTTAGACTTTTTCTTTTAGATGACCCCTGCTGTACTGGTATGTTTAGGCTTCAAACTTTGTACTTTGCTGCAGATTGTGGTATAGGTGATGTGAAACGTTGCTCTGCGCTCATGGTACCTGATGTCAAAACATATCTCTGCTAATAAAGTCATACGCGCATTGCCCAGTCTCATTTTTTGTTTTCTTTGCGTTCTGATGTAGGTGTCAGCTCTTACACAGATGAATTAGACTGATCTTATCAAATGCCAGAAGGATTTTTTTGGCTACGCTGAAATTGATCTACAGTGAAAATAGATAGTAAAGCAAGGATTGTGCACCTCCCATTGAGCTCTGCGATGTCCACATGGAAGAGCAAACATGGAGCTACAACAATGGCAGAATAATGTCTGCACGCCATCGAACACTGAGCAGAAGTACTCCATGGTTGATGATATGCTCTCAGCTATTAGTTTCTTGGATCAGATATATGCTATGCTTTCACTCATTCTTGTTTGGGGCACACGTACAAAATAACGTGGGTAAGTTGGTAGCAAACCCATTTTTTCTCCGACAGAACTTCTCTTCGTAGATGATACATAGAATTACCTCTTGAAATTAAGAAGTCGTTTGAATAAAGAGGTTGTAGCTCTAATTCATATATTATGGCATGTTTTGATTGAAAGCTAAAATTTCTAATTTTCTCCGTTTTGTGATCAGAATAATGCAAAATCCTAAAGGATCAAATAGACAAGGAAATTAGGACACAACTTCTCATGAGTCATGGCATTACCTTTAGAACTATATACAAAACACTATTAGCGGAAACTCACCCATTGCTGAAGTCATGTTTCCTGATTCTAAAGCATCCATGTTATCATATATAAGTTTTGTTTCTTTCTATTATAAGCTAGCCTTCCTACGAATTTACTTGAATTATTTGTACGATTATTTGCTTCCTCTTCTTAGTCTTTATTTGAAAAAAAATCTGTTTCGTACAATTAGTCCAAAAGAAGGCACCACAATGTACGACATCCAACAATAAAATGCACAACCAACATGATGTGATAGGAGGTAAATGAGACTACAAACAAACCTTCACAAGGATGCATATCACATACGCCTAAGCAACAATATATGGATCTACCAATCAGTTTATGTAGTATAATAATAGATAAGAAAAGAGGCACCATATTCCCACTGAACTGAATCATTATAGTGATGTAGATGAATTCATATTTTATAGAAACAATATTCTTTTTATACACGGCTGAAAAAACTCATCAGGGCAAAATATCATAGAAGATTATATTGGGTAAATGAATCATTTGATAAGAAAATTATAGAAGATACGACTATGGTTGATAAAGAGTACAATTGTACTTAGAAACCTTTCGTAGGAAATTCTCATTGGTTGGATAAGGAAGCATACTTCCTATATTGAACTTGAAGTATGATGAAAAAACAAGTTGTCAAATTAAATTTATATTAGAATTGTAATGTCCATAGCATTTGGAAATGATGATAATTTGTTTAACATGTAATTAGTTCTGTGCCAGGAGATACAGAAAGCAAAGGAATATTTCGAACATAAAAAGGCAAACTAGCCGCGCAAATGCGCGGGCCATCCGACTAGTTCCAATGGTAAATAAAAAGGGTGTTGAGGTTGTTCATCTTGTTTGTTTGTCTTGTCATTTTGATATGGGCTTGTTCCATATCCTGGGACAAGAGGTACCCCAGTTGACGCTCTTGATGATACTATTATTACTTACAATGATAGAACTTGAACTTGTTTTGTTTCCTAAGTTGAGTAATCATGGTGTAGGTACTTGTATTCAAGGGGCATGAGACACCTAACCTTTACTTTATCAAGCACACTACTCATATTTGCTTTCACATTAAACTTTAACCATTCAAGATGCTATGATAGGGTAATGAGAGCTTGACACCAAGAATTCCACATTGCAATCATTAACAGAAGAGTTTGGAAGTTAGATGAAACTTATGCATGCTTTATCTCTACTCACATATACATCTTTCCAAAGTATCCACCTTTTATATTCAGATTTTCATCTACACTCTATGACCAATGTAGGATGTTCTTACTTATCATTATGCATACATGTGGTCCATATTACTATCTTCTATGTTACACTTTGTGAACTATCATTGAACATCCTTGCATTGAATACTTGATATCACTTCATAAACTATTTTGCATATTGCTACCCCTTTGAAGAATGAATCATTTGACTCTATGTAGCAATAGCAATCATCTTTGATATCCATTGTTATTGCTATATTGCAAAGCCCACGTTAGTTTTATCAAATTCATACTCGAGGACGAGTATTGGTTAAGCTTGGGGATGTTGATGCATGTAAAATGCATACATGAACTTTGCACTATATCACTCATATTCCAATCATATTTGCATCATATAAGGGTTATACCACTGTTATTTAATGATTTTAGGAAATAAAATAATTATTTCCTATTTTTATGGAATTAACCCTGCGCAGGCAGAAAACCCTATTTTTTCCTTTTATGTTTCAGGGACCCAAATGTCGTTAGAAAAATATGGAAAAATACGGAGGTCATTATTTTGGAAGGAAGAAGACGTAGGAGCAAAGAAATCAAGAAAACGGAGCCCGGAAGGCCAAAAGGGGTGGCCCACGCGTCCCCTGTACCTGGCCGCGTGGGGCCCACCATCCTGGCCCTCGGAGCTCCGCAGCCGTCGATCTTTTCTCCACCGCCTTCGTCTTGACCTAAAAACGCCTATAAAAGAAGTCCCACGGCGTTCTCGAAAACAAGCGCCGCCTTATCACAGAAACACGAAAACGAAGATCTGGAGTTGCAGATTGGAGGGGGAAAACTCCGGCGGGGCGCTGCCGGTGTGGTCTCCATCTTCTCCATCGACATCTCCACCATCTCCATCATGAAGAGGGAGTAGTCCACCTCTGAACTATGGGTTTGTGGAAGTAACATATGTATCTCTCCTCTCTTTGAGCTTCACTAATTAGTACCGTATGAGCTGCTGAACATGATTACGGTCATATATATAATTCCTATGTGGTGGATCTTTTTATGAGTTAATATATGTTTGAGATTGCAATGTTTGTTTCAGTTATGAGTATAGATGCATATTATGTACCCCGCTCTTATATACTTGTTATGATCAAGCATGTTTATGAGGGCGTGTGTGGGGTGATGTGTGCATTAGTTGGAGTAACGGGGGGTGGTGAGTGCGGTAAGTTGACAACTGAAATATCGCGATCCACTTGGGTGTTTACCTTATTTTGTTGCCTCACTAGGGATAAACAAAAATACCATGCTACCGGAGATGTGGGTGTGATCATCGCCACTACTCTATGACTAGATCTAGCATGTTCTTATTTTCACTTCATGTCATGATACTTAAAGCTATACTCTGATTTATCTTAATTGGTAAGGTGTTATGATTTAGTTCGCATCTTGGTGGAGTATAAGAGAGATTAATAACCAAAAGATCTCTATGGTAGGACGTGATGCCCATATAATTAGTAACTTGATATCAAACTTTGTGTTGCAATCTCATATGTCAACTCTATGCATTATCTGCCACACCATTAAAAGAGAGAGTGCATTTGTGAAACCATGAACCCCGGTCCATTTTTAATCATAAGAAACACCTTTCCAACCACATTTATCACTTTTCCATTTTCTGCCATTATTAAATCTGAAAATACAAAAACACTTTTCCATCTTGCATTCATCATAAAAAACCCAAAAATATCATTTATCATTGTTATCATCATTCTGGCACATTCATCCACCACCATTGCATATTTATTTCTTGTTTGCATTGCATATTTATCTTGATATCATTCATACACCTTGTGCTTGACAACCACATGTGAGGTTGAGGACCAAAACAATTAACCTTGTTTTGTAGGTGACCAAAACAAGGATAGATAGATAGATCTTTCACTACTGATTCCTCGAGAGTTCGATATTAAACCCTCGAGTCACCCTCGTGGGGAAAACACGTCTTCCACTTACTACACACTCTGCACTTGGAGTCTCAACCTAACCCATTTACTTTTGACGCAGGTAAACTACGCACCGGAGATCAAGACTGCTCATTGGGCATCAAGCTTGTTTTCTGGCGCTGTAGATCAACCTCTTCAAGGGCCATCACCGTACTGCAAACTCTACTAGAATTGTTGAAGGTGTTGTTGGACTTGATATCTTTCCATGTCTAAAAGTGATTCGTAATAACTGAGTTGTGCTGAAGGTCGAGGGATCTAGCGAGGTACTTGTACCACCGTGAACGGCCCTTCTTGGAATGAATTTTAATCATGCTCTTAATGTTGAACCTGCTAGTTGTTTGCAATAAGCTTGTGAGTTCTTTTTGACTAATGTTAAGCTACGGTTTTTGGCACTTCCACCATCCAAATTTGCTAGCCTCTTCGTTGTTGTGCATTGCCTTCTGCTCACATTGAGAGTTGTGCATACTTCGCCAGTACATCCAAACCCGTGGGGGAACTTTCTCTTGTTCTCCTACACATAAGCCCATACATCTTCCTCAAAACAGCCACCATACCTACCTACCACATCATTTCCATAGTTGTTCCGAGATATATTGCCATGCAACTTCCATCTTACATTACATGACTTGTTGTCATTTATCATTTATATATTGCTTTGCATGATTCTATACAGCTGATGTGTGGTTTACCCATGTTACACTAGATCATTGCACATCCTGCTACACTGGCAGAGGCATACAGTTTCATACATCATGTTTTGTTCATTATGAGTTATTTGTACCAAAAAGTGTGTTGTCATATTAGGATGTTGCCCCTAAAAGGGAAAAGAGCCATGGAGGCCATCGAAAAGAGAAACAGAAAAATAAATAGAAAAAGATAAAAAAGAAAAAAAAGAATAAAGAAAAAGGGGGCAACATTACTATCCTTTATCCACACTTGTGCTCATGTTTCAGCACCTGCAGTATTGAAAGTCATCATTTGTGCTCATGTTTAGCACCTATACTCCATGTGAGAGAGTTTTCATGTCTTACTAATAACTATGTGGGGAATTTACACTATAGAACTTGGGTTGTATATTCCAATGATGAGCTTCCTCAAAAAGCGCTCTAGGTCTTCATGAGCAACCAAGTTGGATGCACCCCCACTAGTTCCATTGGAGAGCTTTCATACACATATAGCTCTATGTGCATCCGTTGCATGGCAATCACTACTCCTTACATAGCTCCGATTATAAGACTTCCTCTTGTCTAATGATCACTTATATCTTTGTGAGACTTTCTTCCTTTGGCCTTCCAAACCCCCATTAATGTTCTTTTAGCCATAACATCCTGGTGCCAATACCAAATGCTTACGCTCACCGGTTGAGTAGGCTTCGAAACAGTAGATTCATGACGTTCATGTTTATATTTACTTGACTGAATCCTTCTATGTTATGAAAAATTGCTTGATGCTTGGAATTGAAGGATAGAACTCCTATACTGGATACTTAAAACATCTTTAATGAACCTTGTACGGTTTCATGTCTTTAAAGCAATAGTTCATGAAAAGTTTTAGCTTGTTTAACTATCTTGCTTTATTATCTCTTATTGAATATCAATTATAGACTTTTGCTTTGAATGATTTGATCTCAGCTCACATGCTTTACAATATTATTTGATCAAGATTATGTGGGTAGCATGTCACTTCAGAAATTATTTGTTGTTATCGTTTTACCTACTCGGGGACGAGTAGAACTAAGCTTGGGGCTGCTTGATACGTCTCCAACGTATCTATAATTTCTTATGTTCCATGTTTATATTATACCAATTGCAACATGTTTTATTCACACTTCATGGGATTTTTATGCATTTTCTGGGACTAACCTATTAACAAGATGCCACAGTGCCAGTTCCTGTTTTCTGCTGTTTTTGGTTTTAGAAAAGCTGTTCTGCAAATATCCTCGGAATTGGACGAAACAAATTGCCACGTTCCTATTTTTCCCGACACGTTCTCGAAGTCCGAGGGAGAGACGAAGGGGGCACCGAGGCGCCGTCCCCACAACATGGCGTGGGTGGGCCCCCTGCCGCGCCGCCATGTGGGGAGCGGGCCTCGTGCCTCCACCGACATCGCCCCTTCGCCTATTTATTCTCCCCGAGGCGAAAACCCTAAAACACCGAGCCATATTTCCAGAAAACATCCGCTGCCGCCGCCGCCATCAACCCTAACTCGGTGGGTTTCTGAAGCTCTTCCCGGCACCCTGCCGAAGAGGGGAATCATCACCGAATGGGCTCTACATCGCCATGCCTGCCTCCGGAGTGATGTGTGAGTAGTTCATCTTTGGACTATGGGTCCATAGCAGTAGCTAGATGGTTTGTCTTCTCCTTTTGTGCCATCATGTTTAGATCTTGTGAGCTGCCTATCATGATCAAGATCATCTTATTGTAATGCTACATGTTGTGTTTGGTGGGATCCGATGAGTATTGAATACTATGTCAAGTTGATTATTGATCTATCATATATATGTTGTTTATGATCTTGCATGCTCTCCGTTATTAGTGTAGGCTTTGGCCAAGTTTATGCTTGTAACTCCAAGAGGGAGTATTTATGCTAGATAGTAGGTTCATGCCTCCATTTAATCTGGGACAGTGACAAAGTTCTAAGGTTGTGGATGTGCTGTTGCTACTAGGGGTAAAACAACAATGCTTTGTCTAAGGATATTTGTATTGTTTACATTATGCACCATACTTAATGCAATTGTCTGTTACTTGCAACTTAATACTGGAAGGGGTGCAGATGCTAACCTGAAGGTGGACTGTTTAGGCACAGATGCATGCTGGATAGCGGTCTGTGTACTTTGTCGTAATGCCCAAGTAAATCTCATAGTGATCATCATGACTTGTATATGCATTGTTATGCACCTCTTTATTTTGTCAATTACCCAGTTGTAATTCGTTTACCCAGCATGTTAGTATTTTATTATGGAGAGACACCACTAGTGAACTGTGGACCCCGGTCCATTCTTTTACATCTGAAATACAACCTACTGCAATCATTGTTCCTTTTCATTCTCTGCAAGCGAACATCATTTTCCACACTATATGCCTAATCCTTTGTTTTCAGCAAGCCGGTTAGATTGACAACCTCACTGTTAAGTTGGGGCAAAGTAGTTTTATTGTGTTGTGCAGGTTCCACGTTGGCACCGGAATCCCTGGTGTTGCGCCGCACTACACGCCTTCACCAACAACCTTCAGAACATCGCCGACTTCCTACTGGTCCGATTAAACCTTGGTTTCTTACTGAGGGAAAACTTGCTACTGTACTCATCATACCTTCCTCTTGGGGTTCCCAACGAACGTGTGTCTTTCACGTCATCAATATACCATGAGAACATGTAGTGACTGAAGGGGATCGTAGGCAGAAAACAAAAGTTTTCCTAACAAAGATAACCTTAAACTAGCAAGGATCTATACTATGCAGATATAGTAATACGGAGGAGACGGTATACATACCCTTGTAGACCGAATAGCGGGCATTACGCTCCCGCAGAGGCGTTGTCAATGAAGCCGACGTAGCCGACCTTGAGGTCATGAAGACGAACACCTCCAAGTGTAAGCATCAATGATCAAAAGATCTGTTTCGATGACGACGCTCGATGAAGATGATGGTGGCAATGACGATGGTGATGCTGACCTCATGATGGTGGAGGTGAACTCCAAGCGCCCCAAGCGTGTCGCCTCGCAGGGAGTCGCACACGTACGACGAAGATGACGATCTCCCGGCTCCGATCTAGGACGAGCAGCGGAAGACTTGGACCGGAAGACCAGCAGCACGGCGTCACGTCTAAACCTCAACCCATGCGCATCTCCAATTGCAGAGTCACATCTAAACGGATGAGAGATATAATTGGGTGAATTTCCAAGGCAAGGGGCACCTCCATATATAGGTGGAGGAGGGCTGCCACCCTCCGTGGCCGGGCGGTGTGGGACTATTCCCACAACCCTCCCCCCCCACGACCTTGAGGGTGCGTCGGCCCTAGGTGGGCCCCATTTGGCCCACCTAGGCCGGCCGGCCCCTCCCCAATTTTTTCTTTTTGGGGATTTCCGCCTAATGGGCCTCTAAGGCCCATTTAGGTGTGCAACCTTTAAAATTCAAATTTATCTAAAATAAAAATATATTTAATCATTAATTCAACTAATTTAATATTAAATACATAGTATCTAATTAATTGTAGCTCCGAAAACTATTTCGTTGCTCTCCGATCTCCATGGGAACTAACCCGGAACGCTTCCGGCGCTCTCTTCTATTTTCTCTTCTGTGTCCAATCTATTATACATGTCATCTTCCCTTAAGTGTGTTACCCTAGCGATTCGAGATCTCGCCAGACATAATCGGGACACGCTGTCCGATTAATGACTAATTTGTGGACCTTGGATACCCAGAATTAATCCCTGTGAGATAACGAATAACTTTGTCGTTCGAACCTTCAGACGTCGAGTCTTAAACCTTTTGCCTAGCGATACTAAGCGTGTCCGAGACTCGTTCATAGATATCGTGATACCTAGCTTGATCTCATTATTGACAACACTATCTTCTAGTCGTCTGTGATAATATGTCTCTGTGACCTAGTCACATGCTTGCAAACTAATTTGACATAATCTCACCGAGTGGGCCCAGAGTATATATCCTGCTATGCGGATTGCCAAATCATGCTCTTGATCCCTTGTCTCAACATGCTCCCTTCCGATACTCGAGAGGGACACCTTTATTGTCAGACATTTACGATATGACGTTTGATGCAGTCAAAGTATCTTTCAGGAATAGCGATGAGAGTTGATCTCACGGTCAAAGGCGTAATGTCTACGTCCTAGAAATGTTGGGTATGTCCATCACGTCATTCTCCCAATGACATGACTCCATTGCCAACTGACATCAATGTCCCATGATCGGAAAACCTCGATCATCGATAGCACAATGAACTATAGTGACGTAGAGGCTAATAGGACCTGGTTGTCTACGTACCACACGTGTATTAATGTTTCTGCTTAATATAGTTTTATCATGATATAAAACATATTATTAACAAATGAGACATAACAAATAAACTATCTTTATTAAGTGCCTCTAGGGCATATTGATACTGTTGGAGATATGCCCTAGAGACAATAATAATTAAGTTTATTATTTATCTGCATGTTTGTTATTAATGTTTGTATCTTTATGCTACAACTGTATTGGGTACTTGTATAGCAAATACAACGTATGCAAGAGGAAAACCTCCGATACACGTGTAGAGATACGAACGGAAAAAGAGTTCCTGGTCTTGTCTCTAAACTAGCCTATCTTGTTGCTCGATGTTCGTGTTTTCCTGATCATGGACTTTGTATAAATCATTCAACTATAGGAGCGGATTATCGGAATGATAATCGCACTGAACCGACCCACCGTATGATCTTGCTATGAGACAAATCGTCGACGATGAAATAGCGATTGATCATCTATTTAGTTATCATTAGCTAGATCCCTATGCTATGAGAATATATTGTGACCGCTTATTCGACATTCGGGCTTTGATTTCCATCAAACGTCTTGCAGTAACATGGGACTATGATAGGTGGCTTTTGGGCTTGAACTAGAATATGCATTGGAATAGAGATCGTTCAAGAATGGCACTTACTCCTCCAGATGATGGAGAGATACATCCTCTAGGCCATCTCAAGTATTGTTGTTGTCACCCAATCGTCTGGCCAGACACAAGTGTGATTTATCACGGGACAACATAAATACGGAATGAAAAAAGAGAATGATATTGGTACGAGAATAATATGTGTTATGATCAAAGGGTTTAATCACACTAGAGCACATTGTCTCAATCTCGAGATATCATTGGTATCGTGCACGTAAGGGGATTAAGCGTAATGGTTAACGCACAGGTTCTGTTGTTCATTCACAACACAAGGGTGCCAGAACGAATGCCTAACCCACTGCTGGTTATTGTTTGGTAAGCTCCCAAACAATACTTTGTGATTGCTGAACCTTTCGGGTCACACGCTTAAGCTGTAGGTCAATCTTTGATCGAGAGTAAAGATGTAGTTTTAGTGGGAATGAGATTGTGTCGGAGTAGCTCCGATGTCACTGGGATTTGTTCCGGTGAATTATAAGTTAGAGAGAATGCGGACATCTAATGTCCCGGGATGATAGGAATGGTTTCTATCATCAGCGGATTTAATCCGAGTGCTTGTAAAGAAGGAAATATTGTTCTGATGTTTTTGTCGGCGGATACTAGGTATCCCGGTTCATATAAATATGAGTTATATGATAAGTAATTAATTCCGGGAATTTTCTGTAAAAGGAAATATTCATTTAGGAATTAATTAGACAAAACAATTAATTATTTATTTAATTAATATATTGGAAAAATATAAATAAAGGATTTATTTGGAGCCCAATAAAAGGGGGCTGCCAAGTGGGCCCATGGGGCCCACAAGGCAGCCGCACCCACATGGTATGTGGGGAGGGGCCGAGTCCGAGTTGGGGGGGGACTCCCCCTCCCCAGCGGCAAGGGCGGCGGCCCAGGGCGGGCCACAGGGGGCGGCCCAGGGCGGGCCCCACATGGCAGGAGGCGGGTGGGGGAGGAGTCCAACTCCTCCCTCCAACCCGAGTTGGAGTGGGGGAGGGTTTCCTCCCCCCTTCCTTGTTTGGGAAAGGCAGGTTTGGAGGGAGGAGTCCAACTCCTCCCCCAATCCGAGTTGGGGAAGGGGAGGGACTCCTCCCTCCCTTCCTTGGCCGGCCGGCCCAAAGGGGAAGGGCTTCCCCTTCCCCAAGTACCTCCACCCCTTGGCCTCCTTTATAAGCAACCCCAAGCCCCTAGGGTTTGACACAACAACAATTGAAGCAAGTTCTCTCTCTCTTGTAGATCTCATGTGTTGAGAATTAGACGTCTCTAATCTTCTCATATAGATCTAATCTAGTTGATTAGATCTACCACCTAAACTACGCCGCAAGGCTGACTCTCTTCACCACGTGCTAGTAGCTAGGCGGTGAACGCACGGGGTGGGTTGACACGGTGTATGTGTGGATACCGCTAGAGCGGGATTTGCGCAAGTAAGTTCCTTGGACAACGGAACAACTTCATCAAGGTCTACATCAACGACGACGTACGGCAACAATCTCACCTCCCGGCGTGGACGTGAGATTCTTCATCAGGCTTCACCGACATCTACTTCGACAAACACAAGATCTTCCGCAAGCGTGTTTGTAAGTATTCTGGATCATCGCATTATGGGGTGCAACGTACCTTCATAGAATAGATCTTGGCGGTAAGGTTACGGATAAATTTTAAAGTTTTCCCGCAACCCAATAGTGGTATCAGAGCCGATCTATGCGTTGGTATGATTTGATCTAGAGCACCAGTTGGTGTGAGCATTGCATGGTTCTTGCATTAAGTTTATTTTAGTTGCTTCCCAAGAAGTTGTGCATCATATTCCATGGCAGTATTGGCAAGATCTTTACGAACTTCTGGCTATCCGCGGACCTTCCGGCTGCTCCTAGTATGCTTGTTGGCGCCAACGATGTGCTTCAGTAGCTTCGGGTCTATACCCTTAGTTGTGGACGTTGATGTATATACGGACTGGGCCTGAGGGTTGGACGCCTCACGGGGGTCACGCGCACATGTGATCGTTTAGATTGGGGTTCTGCAACGTTTTCGTAATGTTGGGATCTCAATCACCCCGCAATGTTAATCTAGCAACTAGCCTAAACGTGCTTCAATACGTAGGTAGTGACGGTAATTCCGTAGAGCCTACAAAGCCACGTAAAACTTGCAAACAAAGCGTTAGATACGTCTAACTTGGTTTTGCAGGATTGTGTGCATGTGTTTTGGTATAGCTATTTTGTTACGGTGTCTTAACATGATGGTGGGAGCCAAAACAATTGATCGAGTTCGTCATCGACAATCAAGCGAAGAAGAGTTCGTCGTGGAGACCGGGAGGAGGCGCCGGCATTGCGTCGGCGACGTGTACTTGGCGAGTTTCGGATATGGTAATTTTCCTTCGGGAATTTTGCCATGACCGGGAACAATGAAGATGGTGATCCTCAAGGACGAGCGCCAAGGACTTCCGAGAAATAACAAAGGCTATACCAAAGCACATGAATTATTATTAATTGCCTTTGTTGTTTGCACCTTGATTGCGCAGTAGTCGTTTATTAGGGTGAATCCTCAAATAAAATCAAGGAGATCGTGTTCTTACCAACCGTGGCACCGTCAAACCGGATGCTTGTTGCCGTACGACCTGTATCCAGGAGTAATGTGTACCAAGGGTTCGGGAGGCGGGCGCGAACAGTTCCAGCAGCCAGTGTCGGTTGGTTGTCTTGACGTCCAAGCATAACATATGAGTTCGGAACACATCCGTCGAAAGACGAACAGGAGTTGTAGCTGCTGCAACTAGCATAGTGCTTACCGTTGGCCGACGGACATGACATGTATCCATGCTTGCTTCGTAGGGCAATCGGGTCCTGAATCACTTAGTGCCAATCATGAGGATTATTGGACTTAGTGGGAGCATATCTTAGATTCATGTTTGATTGAATTAAAGTAGTGCATTAAAATTAGTAATAAACTAGAAGTCTAAATAAACTTGTTTTGTTGTAGAAGATGGATCCCGTTGAATATGTGCATAAAATTAGTTGTTAAAATAGTTAACTGTGGGAAGCGTGATCTTTACGGATTGGCTTCACGGGCTGAGAGATAATCTCAGTAGACGCGATTAGAGCATATTCTGGATACAATTGTTCCAGAAGTAGAAGAAGAATATTCTCCTATGGAGAAACATGAGTATGAAGTGAGTATGGTTATGCTAGACAGGATGTGTCCCAAGCTTAGCGACAGTTATCCATACTATCGCCCCTTCCGTCTTATGGAAGTTTTGAAAGCTCGGTTCATGTGCCAGTTATGTCTTGCTAAACGACAAACTCAATGGAGAACTTAGATCTTGCAAACTATTAAGCGAAAGCTTGATGAGGGAGCACAAGGTTAAGTTCTGCAAAATACTCAGGAAGCTTGAGGATATTGGGCAACCAATTCCAGGAAATCAAGTTGTTGACACACTTCCAAGATACTACCATAATTGTACTACGCCTTGTGGCGTGTTATGAATTGATGGGAGTAGAGAAGATAGTCAAGGAAATCTTCAAAATGCTCTTATCAGCTGAGTTGGATATCTATGTGCATCATCTGATGACACATCCTTCTTGCAAGACAGTGGCAAGTCCACAAGAGGTATACGAGTTATACACAAGTTATTGACATAATCTCGACTCGAATATATTTTGGTATGTGAATACTGAAATTTTTCATGTTGCATGATCGCAATGTGAAAAGGGAAAGAGACAAGAGATTTAGGAAGAATTGGAGGAAGTGGGGAAAGAAAGGCACTCAATGCGCCATGATCACCACTATGTCTTCAATCCAAGTCAATGAAGAAGATTTACACTAGAACTTTAAATAAGAGTTATTTTCAGTTTGATCATTATGTAATGAATATTTTGTATTCTGGAACAAGTCATTGTTCGAATTATAAAGTATGTGTGGGAATTCCAAGTTTGGAAATTCAAAGTTTATATCTTCTTTATTGTGTTATGTCATTAATTATTTGTTTGTTAAGTCTTTATTGTTTTGATTCAAGTTATTGCTTAAAGTTTTAAGTAATAAATAAAGTTAGTTTAATCTTTAATTTGGAGTTATACTTTTCGTTGGTTCTCTTTGAGACTCTTAAAGTTATCTCTAAATTAAATGGATAAAACTAAAATCACAAAGTGTCATACACTTGGAGAAATTCGAAATTCATAAAGTGCTAGGCATTTGATGAAAATCGAAATCCACAAAATGCTAGGCATTTAGTAGACTCGAATTTGGCAAAGTGCTAGGCACTAGTAAATTTCGAGATTTACATAAAGGAGTGGAATCTACCCATTAATTCAATTCTATTGAGGAATTAATATGAAGTTGCATATTAATGAAATAGAGTTAATGAAATTATTGAAGTTTCAATGTTTCATAAATTCAGTGGGAGAGTGTGAGAATCAAAATAAAGGAATCAAAGGAATTTGATTAAAGTTAAAGAAAGGACTTAATAAAATATTGTAACATTGTTGACAAAGAAAATTATTTCTTAGTCAAATTACTTATGATGGATTTTGGTAACTCGAAATCATCATGGTAATAAAATCTTTTGCAAGATAAAGATTAAAAGGAAATGTTACAAGTCTTGCTTAATGTGTTGTGAAATTAGAATTCCAAATTACCCACTAAAGTAAATAGATTATTTTGTTTGATATCTTGGGATTTGTGTCAATTATAACTTAGAGTTATTTTGATAGTAAGTTCCATATTTTTCAATTAAGGATTTAAAGTTTTAAGTTCGAATTGAAAAGGTGTTTTGCAAAAGTCCAAAATTGTTATTTTGGCAAGTGTTCCACACATAATTCTAAATGCTTGTTGACTTTAGAATTGGAGAAAAGTGTCTTCTCATGAAGAGAGTGGAAATCATAATACTAAATTAAGGCTGAGAGTCTTTGGGCAAGTGTTAGAATGAGAAGGGAAAACATGCAAATGTTTCCATATCATTACTTTGTCCAGGAATACATGTAAGGCATACATGATTCGAATTAAGTATTAAAGGAAAAATCATGTGAGGAATTTGATGATTAAATCACTAGGTGATTGAAATCATTTAATGTCCAGGAACATGATATAAGCAAAACAATTACAAGCAAAATAAGAACATTCATTAATGACGGCATTTGTCATAAAAGGAGTTCAAGAAAAATTCATGAGACTCTAAGATCCAATCTTGAGAGTTGTTTGGATGTGATGTAAAATCATGTGCATGAATATTTCATAAAGAAAGGACAGATATGAATATCTAATATTCATAGAGCTAGTCTTGAAAAATTGTTTTATCAAGGACGAATAACTGATAGTGAGAAGTTGCAATACTTTTCATATCAATTGCTTGATGCTGTTATTGAACTAAAGTAGCAATATTATTGCTAAGGATAATTAGTTTGGATTATGAAAATAATCTAGATAATTATATTATGAATGTTTGAAGTCAGTCGTATTAATGAGTAAGAATTTATTCTTTTCATTATATAAATCGAAGGGACTTAAAAGACAGTGGGAGCTGATATTATATTTATTGAATGAGGCTAGGCCGAATTATAAATATATAAATCTCGTGATTTAAAGAGTTTAAATAAAAGGTCGAAAATGTCTTATTAAAGTTTTGTCTCTAAGATAGAATTTAATAAACATGAGTATGAATGTACTAAAGTGCAATTCGAAAGGTAATTTCGAATTGTGTCTTGAGTCAAAGAAAATTCATAGCGTGATATTTGCAAGATACCTTGACCTTCGTAGTCCTGGATGAGCGAATAGAGAGGAATAAGATCAAATCATATTTAATGTGATTTTGCTTATGACATTGCTATATATAGTACATAAAGCCGGAAAGTTTCCAAAGTGCTAAACTTTTATAAAGTTTTGCCACCGGCGTTAATGAGAAATTCTTAATAAGGATATTCTCATAAGAGCAGTTAATTAAGATTGTAATTGATCATATAAAGGTTTGGTAAAAGAACCTGATGGTGAGATTACAAAAACAACAAGGTGGATTTTGTAAAGCTTCAAATAGTGTGTATAGAGAAGTTACTCGTATACATATTTGTGGTGGAATTATGAAATCAATTTAATCTGATAATTGCAATTTCAATTGATAAATACTTGGTGTTTTGATTTTATCAAAAACACTTGTATCTTATGAGTGGATTCTACAACAAAGATAGTTTATCTATCGAGGATAGTTGCGTCATTGATGTGAGACGTCATGATAAGCAAGTTATTGGATGAGTCATTACTCAGGTGAGGTTTCTATAAAGATGGTATGATAATATCAACCGGGTATTATTAATGCTACTACGGAACCGGAAAGGCCCATATCCAATTCCTAATATATCCGACTTACATAGTCAAGTTTGGCATGTGAGGTGATAAATAAAGTTTATGAACTTTGGTTGGATCAAAGTGCGGACACAGTTTCAGATCCGCATGCGAAAGCGTGAGTGGCACCTTAGTTCCATTTGGTGTCATGTCATCATGCTAACTAGAATCATTATTGTTTCTAGTGCAAGTGGGAGACTGTTGGAGATATGCCCTAGAGACAATAATAATTAAGTTTATTATTTATCTCCATGTTTATTATTAATGTTTGTATCTTTATGCTACAACTGTATTGGGTACTTGTATAGCAAATACAACGTATGCAAGAGGAAAACCTCCGATACACGTGTAGAGATACGAACGGAAAAAGAGTTCCTGGTCTTGTCTCTAAGACTAGCCTATCTTGTTGCTCGATGATCATGTTTTCCTGATCATGGACTTTGTATAAGTCATTCAACTATAGGAGTGGATTATCGGAATGATAATCGCACTGAACCGACCCACCGTATGATCTTGCTATGAGACAAATCGTCGACGATGAAATAGCGATTGATCATCTATTTAGTTATCATTAGCTAGATCCCTATGCTATGAGAATATCTTGTGACCGCTTATTCGACATTCGAGCTTTGATTTCCATCAAACGTCTTGCAGTAACATGGGACTATGATAGGTGGCTTTTGGGCTTGAACTAGAATATGTATTGGAACAGAGATCGTTCAAGAATGGCACTTACTCCTCCAGACGATGGAGAGATACATCCTCTAGGCCATCTCAAGTATTGTTGTTGTCACCCAATCGTCTGGCCAGACACAAGCGTGATTTATCACGGGACAACATAAATACGGAATGAGAAAAGAGAATGATATTGGTACGAGAATAATATGTGTTATGATCAAAGGGTTTGATCACACTAGAGCACATTGTCTCAATCTCGAGATATCATTGGTATCGTGCACGTAAGGGGATTAAGCGTAATGGTTAACGCACAGGTTCTGTTGTTCATTCACAACACAAGGGTGCCAGTACGAATGCCTAACCCACTGCTGGTTATTGTTTGGTAAGCTCCCAAACAATACTTTGTGATTGCTGAACCTTTCGGGTCACACGCTTAAGCTGTAGGTCAATCTTTGATCGAGAGTAAAGATGTAGTTTTAGTGGGAATGAGATTGTGTCGGAGTAGCTCCGATGTCACTGGGACTTGTTCCGGTGAATTATAAGTTAGAGAGAATGCGGACATCTAATGTCCCGGGATGATAGGAATGGTTTCTATCATCAGCGGATTTAATCCGAGTGCTTTAAAGAAGGAAATATTGTTCCGATGTTTTGTCGGCGGATACTAGGTATCCCGGTTCATATAAATATGAGTTATATGATAAGTAATTAATTCCGGGAATTTTCTGTAAAAGGAAATATTCATTTAGGAATTAATTAGACAAAACAATTAATTATTTATTTAATTAATATATTGGAAAATATAAATAAAGGATTTATTTGGAGCCCAATAAAAGGGGGCTGCCAAGTGGGCCCATGGGGCCCACAAGGCAGCCGCACCCACATGGTATGTGGGGAGGGGCCGAGTCGAGTTGGGGGGGGGACTCCCCCTCCCCGGGGCAAGGGCGGCGACCTAGGGGGGCCCCACAGGGGCGGCGGCCCAGGGCGGGCCCCACATGGCAGGAGGCGGGTGGGGGAGGAGTCCAACTCCTCCTCCAACCCGAGTTGGAGTGGGGGAGGGTTTCCTCCCCTTCCTTGTTGGGAAAGGCAGGTTTGGAGGGAGGAGTCCAACTCCTCCCCCCAATCCGAGTTGGGGAAGGGAGGGACTCCTCCCTCCCTTCCTTGGCCGGCCGGCCCAAAGGGGAAGGGCTTGCCCCTTCCCCAAGTACCTCCACCCCTTGGCCTCCTTTATAAGCAAACCCAAGCCCCTAGGGTTTGACACACAACAATTGAAGCAAGTTCTCTCTCTCTTGTAGATCTCATGTGTTGAGAATTAGACGTCTCTAATCTTCTCATATAGATCTAATCTAGTTGATTATATCTACCACCTAAACTACGTCGCAAGGCTGACTCTCTTCACCACGTGCTAGTAGCTAGGCGGTGAACGCACGGGGTGGGTTGACACGGTATATGTGTGGATACCGCTAAAGCGGGATTTGTGCAAGTAAGTTCCTTAGACAACGGAACAACTTCATCAAGGTCTACATCAACGATGATGTAAGGCAACAATCTCACCTCCCGGCGTGGACGTGAGATTCTTCATCAGGCTTCACCGACATCTACTTCGACAAACACAAGATCTTCCGCAAGCGTGTTGTAAGTATTCTGGATCATCGCATTATGGGGTGCAACGTACCTTCATAGAATAGATCTTGGCGGTAAGGTTACGGATAAATTTTAAAGTTTTCCCCGCAACCCAATAGATACGTCTCCAACGTATCCCTAATTTCTGATGTTCCATTCTTATATTATGCCAATTGCTACATGTTTTATTTACACTTTATAGCATTTTTATACATTTTCTCGGACTAACCTATTAACAAGATGCCACAGTGCCAGTTCCTGTTTTCTGCTATTTTTGTATTCCAGAAAAGTTGTTCTAGAAATATTCTCGGAATTGGACGAAACAAAATCTCAGGGCCCTATTTTTCTATCACGTACACGGAGTCCGAAGGAGAGACGAAGACGGGCACCGAGCCAGCCACACCATGTTGTGGTGCTGCCCCACCTCCTGGCGCGCCGCCACGTGGTGAGGGCCCCTCGGGTGCCCATCGACGTTGCCCCTTCGCCTATAAATTCATCTGTTCGGGAAAACCCTAGAGACCCGAGTCTTATTCCACGAAAAGTTCCAGAGCCGCCGCCGCCGTCAACCCTATCTCGGGAGGGTTCTGAAGCTCTTCCCGGCACCCTACCGCAGAGGGGAATCATCACCGGAGGGCTCTACATCGCCATGCATGCCTCCGGAGTGATGTGTGAGTAGTTCATCCTTGGACTATGGGTCCATAGCAGTAGCTAGATGGTTGTCTTCTCCTCTTGTGCCATCATGTTTAGATCTTGTGAGCTGCCTATCATGATCAAGATCATATTATTGTAATGCTACATGTTGTGTTTGCTAGGATCCGATGAATATTGAGTACTATGAAAAGTTGATTATTGAATTATCTTATATGTTATTTATGATCTTGCATGCTCTCCGTTACTAGTAGATGCTCTGGCCTAACTCCAAGAGGGAGTTTTTATGCTAGATAGTGGGTTCAGTCTCCATTTAATCTGGGGGAGTGACACTAGGGGTAAAACATCGATGCTTTGTCAAAGGATAATTGTATTGCTTACATTATGCACTTTACTTAATGCAATGATCTGTTGCTTGCAATCTAATACTAACAGGGGACACAGATGTTAACCTGAAGGTGGATCATTAGTCATAGATGTAGTTGGATAACGGTCTATGTATCATGTTGTAATGCCCAAATAAATCTCATAGTAGTCATCATGTCTTGTACATGCATTGTTATGTAGTTCTCTATTTTTCAATTGCCCAGCTGTAATTTGTTTACCCAACATGTCAGTTATTTATTATGGAGAGACACCACTAGTGAACTGTGGACCCTGGTCGATTCTTTTACACTGATAATACAACCTACTGCAAACACTGTTCTTTTACATTCTCTGCAAACAAACATCATTTTCCAAACTATACGTCTAATCCTTTGTTTTCAGCAAACCGGTGAGACTGACAACCTCACTGTTAAGTTGGGGCAAAGTATTTTGGTTGTGTTGTGTGCATGTTCCAAGTCAACCGACAGGACTTCCCCCTCAATACCACTTTTTCTGGCGCTGTTGACACCTCCAGAAGTGTCTTCATCTCCTACTGGTTCGATAACCTCGGTTTCATACTGAGGGAAAACTTGCTGCTACACTCATCATACCTTCCTCTTGGGGTCTCCCAACGAACATGTGCCTTGCACGTAATCAAGCACTTTTTCTAGCGCCGTTGCCGGGGAGGTCAAGCTTTCTGCAAGGGGAGTCTCTCACTTCCATTCTGTTTACTTTGTTATTGTCTTGCTTAGTTTATTTTTATTTTGTCTTGTTTGCTTCTTTTTATGAAAAACATAAAAAAATAGTTACTTGCATTTATTTTTATTTTTTGGTTTTGCTTTATTTTTGCTAAAAATGAGTACTCCTGAGAACACCAAGTTGTGCGACTTCACTAGCACAAATAATAATGATTTCATATTCACTCCTATTGTTCCACCTGCTTCTAAAGCAGACTTTTATGAAATTAAACCTGCTCTGTTAAATCTTGTTATGAAAGAGCAATTTTCTGGTGTTAGTACTGATGATGCTGCTGCTCACCTTAATAATTTTGTTGAACTTTGTGAGATGCAAAAGTATAAGGATATAGATGGAGATATTATGAAACTGAAATTGTTTCCTTTCTCTTTGAGAGGAAGAGCTAAAGAATGGTTGCTATCTTTGCCTATAAATAGTATTGATTCATGGACTAAATGCAAAGATGTTTTCATTGGAAAATATTATCCTCATACTAAGATTATATCTTTGAGAAGTAGCATTATGAATTTCAAACAATTTGATAATGAGCATGTTGCCCAAGCATGGGAAAGAATGAAATCATTGGTAAAAAATTGTCCCACCCATGGACTGACTGCTTGGATGATCATCCAAACCTTTTATGCAGGACTGCATTTTTCTTCAAGGAACCTTCTTGATTCAGCTGCTGGAGGTACCTTTATGTCCATCACTTTGGGTGCTGCAACAAAGCTCCTTGATGATATGATCATTAATTATTCTGAATGGCACACCGAGAGGACTCCCCAAGGTAAGCAGGTAAATTCTGTCGAAGAAACCTCTTCCTTGAGTGATAAGATTGATGCTATTATGTCTATGCTTGTGAATGGTAAATCTCATGCTAATTCAAATAATGTTCCTTTAGCTTCATTGGTTGCCCAAGAAGAGCATGTTGATGTGAATTTCATTAAAAACAATAATTTCAACAACAATGCTTATAGGAATAATTTTGGTAATAATTATAAGCCTTATCCTTCTAATAGTGGTAATGGTTATGTCAATTCCTATGGGAATTCCTACAGCAATAATAGAAGTGTACCCTCTAATCTTGAAGTCATGCTTAAGGATTTTATTAGTACACAAACTGCTTTTAATAAATCTGTTGAGGAAAAGTTTGGTAAAATTGATGTTCTTGCTTCGAAAGTGGATAGCCTTTCTCTTGATGTTGATCTTTTGAAAATAAAAGTTATGCCTAATGATGTTAAAGAGAGCAAGATTTTTGCTACAGCCAATGCTATCCAAGTTAAAATTGGCAACAATATTAGGATGTTGGCTGAATTGCATGCTAGGTGGGAAAGAGAAGATAAAATTGATAAAGAGAATAGTATAGCTAGAGTTTGCACTATTACCACCACTAGTAATGCTAAAGTTTCACATGCTAACATAATTGGTGTAGGCAATGTTCCCACTTCATCTACAAAACGTTTGAAATTGCCTAAAACCACTGAAACTGTCCCTGATAAAAGTGCTGAATTTTTTCGAAATATGGGAGACAATGGTTCCATTACCCTTGATCATAATTGATAGAGGCTAAGGTGTCCGATCTTTCGATGAGATGATAACTATCGATTTGGGTGGCGTCGACGTTGACGATCCGACTACAAACGTGCGAGGACGTTGCGCCTTAGCAATCGCTACGCCAATTCCAGGAGGTTATTGACAGCCCTGTGTAGCACGGTCGACCCAACCATTAGGGTCCAATTCCTGCACGCAATCGAAGAACAAGCAAGAATTGAGATGCAATATGAATATTGCGAATATGGATGAAGTACAAATAAGTTGGGGTTCCGATAGCGGTCTTGATCTGGCCTATTTGACACAAACATGAAGAACACGAAGTTGTAATGGTGGCTAACTTTTTAACTAAACAAAACCCAAGTTTTAACCTAACAGGGCTAGCTATTTATTTAGGCCAAATATACGCGTGGACGGATGGCAGCGGCGGCGGCAGAATCCATCTGCATGGGCGCCTGGTGATGGGCTAATCTCCTTCAGGCTGGGCTAATCTCCTTTTCCTTGCACTCTCGATGCATGGCCACAATGCATGTCTTGAGTCGGTGCATGCACATGGCCGGCCCACATGCCTAGTACCACCCACGTACTCCCTCCGTTCCAAATTAATTGATTTCCATTTGTCCACACGTGGATGTATATATACGTGTAACATGTCTAGATACATCCATGTGTGGGTAATAATGAAAGTCAATTAATTTGAAACGGAGGGAGTAGATGCATAGGTTTTGTACATGGCCCATCTACATGCACTTGCATGGTACGTATCCTGGTGGCCCTCTCTTTGCTTGCTCACGTATACACCAAAGTCTTGTCGTGTCTCGCATCTTAACTCGAGGCTTATACAAATCCTCACGATATCTGCATAAGATAAAAATAGGTGTTGCATCTTTGTTCCTATTTATAAAATAATACATGAGAATGTTAGTACTCCCTCCGATCCATATTAATGGTCTCAACATTGTCTAGATACTGATACATCTAGTCTAAATACTTAACTAGATACATCTGTATCTAGATAAAGTTGAGTCCATTAATATGGATCGGAGGGAGTACTAGAAATCACCTGGAAAACATTTTCATGAGCAATACTTTTGGTCGTATCCAGGGTAATCATGTCCTCATCAGCCTCCCTTTCTTGAAAATAAAGCCGTACTCGGCGGTGTTTCTTCTGAAACATGGTAAACAAAAGAGACAAGGTGTACACATGATAGATGTATATAAAGCGAAAGATGCAACACCTATTTTTATTCTCATGTATTATTTTATAAATAGGAACAAAGATGCAACACCTATTTTTATCTTATGCAGATATCGTGAGGATTTGTATAAGCCTCGAGTTAAGATGTGAGACACGACAAGACTTTGGTGTATACGTGAGCAAGCAAAGAGAGGGCCACCAGGATACGTACCATGCAAGTGCATGTGGATGGGCCACGTACAGAACCTATGCATCTACGTGGGTGGTACTAGGCATGTGGGCCGGCCATGTGCATGCACCCATTGTGGCCATGCATCGAGAGTGCAAGGAAAAGGAGATTAGCCCAGCCTGAAGGAGATTAGCCCATCACCAGGCGCCCATGCAGATGGATTCTGCCGCCGCCGCTGCCATCCGTCCACGTGTATATTTTCCCTAAATAAATAGCTAGACCTGTTAGGTTAAAACTTGGATTTTGTTTAGTTAAAAAGTTAGCCACCGTTGCAACTTCGTGTTCATCATGTTTGTGCCAAATAGGCTAGATCAAGACCGCTATCGGAACCCCAACTTATTTGTACTTCATCCATATTCGCAATATTCAGATTGCATCTCAATTATTCTTGCTTGTTCTTCGATTACGTGCAGAAATTGGACCCTAGTGGTTGGGTCGACCGTACTACACAGCGTTGTCAATAACCTCCTGAAATTGGTGTAGCGATGCAACGTCCTCGCACGTTTGTAGTCGGATCGTCAACGTCGACGCCACCCAAATCGATAGTTATCATCTCATCGAAAGATCGGACACCTTAGCCTCTATCAAGTGGTATCAGATTTCAGGTTGCTCGGTGAGAAAATTTATCCCTAGATTAGATTGTTTTTCATACCTACAGTACACAGAAAAAGCCATACAAAAATATTTAGTTCATCCTTTTCCCACACACAGTTTTAGCCTTTTTCACCTAATCACTTAGTTTATGTTTTGTTGAATTTTCGTTGCATCGTTTGTTGAGTTGCTGGTTTTAGTGTCTAGCTTTTAGAGTTTCGAGTTCTAGTCACGTTTCTTCGACGCTGCATCACATCCGCCGCCATCCACTTTGTTTTCTGGTTCGCTGCCCATTATTTCTTCCGCGTCCGTTGTTGCATCCTTTTTCACGTTGCATCCACATACACCAGCATCCACCTCTATGTCATACTTCGCTCCTATCATTCTCCGTTGTCGCCATTCCTTTGCTTAATTGCCATTCATCGGTCACTCGTTTTGTTCTCCACCGCCATAGCCTCCAGTCCCATCCGCCTAAACAAAAGAAGAAGAAAAAACGAGTGAGAAAGGAAAGTTTGTTACGAGACGGAGACCGATAGATCCGATCTATTTTGGAAGAAAAGATTGGTTCCTAAGGAAAGAGTCTTTTGTTGGATTACGAGCTTTAAAAGTGTGGTCGGTACAAAAAAGAAAAAAAAGAGAAAAAAAAATACCGACACTTGAGCTGATCGATTCTTCCTTGATTCATTTATCCGTGCTGGAGATAGGCACGTAGTACGTGTTGCATACACTATCTTTGGTCTTTGGACATCGTAACTTGGTACAACCAGCTGCAAAATCTTTTCAGATCGGTCTCTCCTTGGTACTTGTGCTGGTTGGTGTAATCACGTGCGCATTAAATCTATAGTGATACTCGCTGGAAACACCAGTTTGACGTGTTGAATATTTTGAAGGTACAGCGTTGTCCTGGTCAGATCAGAAGCACGTCCCATCACTTTTTCCTCAGGTTTTGTGCGGACGTCATATGATGAGGACATGATTACCCTGGATACGATCAAAAGTATTGCTCATGAAAATGTTTTCTAGGTGATTTCTAGTACTAATATTCTCATGTATTATTTTATAAATAGGAACAAAGATGCAACACCTATTTTTATCTTATGCAGATATCGTGAGGATTTGTATAAGCCTCGAGTTAAGATGCGAGACACGACAAGACTTTGGTGTATACATGAGCAAGCAAAGAGAGGGCCACCAGTATAAGTACCATGCAAGTGCATGTGAATGGGCCACGTACAAAACCTATGCATCTATGTGGGTGGTACTAGGCATGTGGGCCGGCCATGTGCATGCACCTATAGCAGCCCACCCGGGTGCACAGAACACCGGGTCGAGCTAATTTTTTCTTCATGTGCACCCGTGTGGCCGTGTGCTACCGTGCAGCCCAACACGAGAAAGCCCAATCAATAGCACTCGATCGATTAGCACCAAAGCTCGTCCCACTGCCCTCCAACGTCCAGCCTCCCAGGCTCATATTCCGATCGTACCCCTGCCCTCGAGGCCTTGACCGTCCAAGCTCCAGTCGCTAGTCCCCGTCGGTCGCCGTCTGATGCACGCCTCGCGCCCTCGCCGGTCGCCGTCTTCGCCGCTCGTCGGAGATGCCAGAAGCTGATTCCTAGTCCGGCCGCTGCTTCCCTTTCGTCCGCAATTCCATTTGTGACTCTCGCCCTAGCCCCAATTGTCCACTCCTCTTCATTTTCCAAGCGGCAACAAACACGGGTATTATTCTTAGACATTTAGATCTAGTAATTTACATTTGTAGTTATTCAGTGTGTTAGTTTGTGCAGTTTGTCTCAATATCACAAATTTTTGATTTAGTTAGGGCATTCATGAACCCAATTGTATATCAGTATATATATATTGTATGTCAATATTTTCTTGATGAACTGATTTGAGTATCTCTAAGTAGCTGTCTCTGATGCAATTCATTGGTATTTATAAATTGCAGCGCATATTCAGTTTAATCATGGATCGCTATGTACTGAAAAGGAAAGCTCCATCAGGTCCTTTACCTCCACCGGATATGAATTGGGAAGAGGAGATTCAGTTCGATCCCGGCAAAAGAAAATGTATAGATCAGTACCGTCCTAATCAAAAGGATGTGGTAAGAAGAAAATACTTGGCTAATGGCCCTTGCCAACCTCGCACTCATGATTTTCCACTTAGAATGATTGCAAGCAAGAACAGAAGGTTTAGTGCAGGATGGTTTGACGATTATGGGAGCTGGATTGAATATAGTGAGTCCAAGGATAGAGCATATTGCTTTTGTTGCTTCTTGTTCAGAGGCCGCAGTAATAAAGGGGCTGGTTATGACGCATTTGTTGTCAAAGGCTGGAATACTTGGAACAAGGGTGACAGACTAAAGGAACATGTTGGTGGTATTGATAGTGTTCACAACCAAGCAATGAAAGATTGTGATGCTTTATTACAAGACCAACACATCGATGTTGCTTTGCAAAGGTCAAGTGAGGCTGCCAAGATTGCTTATTTTACTCGTGTAAATGGCTCAATTGATGTTGCTAGATTGTTGTTGAAACAAGGCTTGTCTTTTCGTGGTCATGACGAGTCGAAGAGACAACTTCTGCGTACCTAAAATCTGCAATTGATTCTCTGTTTGCAACATACAAGCTGAGCTACAAGCAAGTTAGAGGTCAAGGTTATGATGGTGCTAGTAATATGCGAGGCGAATTCAATGGCTTGAAATCATTGATCTTGAGAGAAAGTAGCACGGCTTACTATGTCCATTGTTTTGCTCACCAGCTTCAGCTAGTTGTTGTGGCTGTAGTAAGGAACCACCGAGTCGTTAGTCAATTCTTTGGGATGATTTCTACCTTGCTGAATGTGGTGGGTGGATCCGCTAAGCGGAGGGACATGATCCGAGATATTAATCTTGAAGAAGTGTGTAAGGCCTTAGGTTGTGGGCAACTTGAAACCGGGAAAGGACTAAACCAAGAACAATCCCTTAAAAGGCCAGGAGACACTCGCTGGAGCTCTCATTGTAAAACACTTGAGAGCTCGGTCGACTTGTTCCCAACAATTGTCAAAGTGTTAAAATTTGTGGAAGAGGAGGACAAAGATAGAACAAACAGAGATCAAGCATTGGGTCTTTTAGTGTACTTTCAGTCATTTGATTTTGTGTTCTGTTTGCAGCTCATGTTGACTATTTTGATAGTAACAAACATCATGTCACAAACACTGCAGCGTAAGGATCAAGACGTAGTGAACGCTATGCATTGTGTGAAATCAACAAGAAGTCACTTGGTTGAGCTTAGAGGACACGGGTGGCAACCTCTCCTAGATAAAGTGTTTGCATTTTGTGATAAGCATGATCTAGTCAAGTTGGAAATGGAAGAAGACTATGTTAACCCAAAGAACAAAAGGCAAAAAACCGGAATTACCAACCAGCACCATTTTCAAGTGGATTGTTTCAATGACGTTCTTGATTGGCTAGTTCAAGAGCTTGATGGTCGACTCAACGAGACAACCTCTAACATGCTTGTTTGGTCCACATCTTTGTGTCCAAAAGACTCATTCCATGGTTTTAATTCAGAGAATTTGATGAGTTTGGCCAAACTCTACCCCAAGGACTTTGATTCTGGAGAACTCAGGGAACTTAGTCATCATCTTTGTCTCTACATTGCAGATGTGCGATCTGATGATAGATTCTCCAATTTACAAACAATTGCTGAGCTTTCTCAAATATTGGTTCAAACAAGAAAACATTTATGCTATCCTTTGGTTTACCGTCTTTTGAAGCTAGTATTAGTAATGCCAGTTTCCACTGCCCAAGTTGAGAGGGTCTTTTCAAAAATGAAGATTGTGAAAAATTATTAACGCAATCGCCTCAATGATGAAAGTTTGAGTGATGATCTTATTTGTTATGTGGAGAAAGAAGAAATGAAGAAGTCACTAATGATTCGGTGGTTGATCGTTTCATGATATTGAGAGGTCGCAAATTCTAAAATCTAAAGGTAACATGTACACTTGATTATTTAGTATGCTCATTCTTTTATTTCAAGTTCTTGCCAAAGTTTCTCAATGTTCGATTCTTTCTTATATTTTATAGGTTGGTGGACAGCTCAAACTGCAGTGCTGCCAGCGGTGGATAAGGACCTATTTTGTTAGTCAATGTTATCTTTAGTTTCCCATTTTACCTTAGTTAATCAATATTGTCAAATCACAACGGATTATTCATTTTTATTAGCACTGTTATTGCCACTTCTCTGTTATTAGACATATCTGATTGGCTCGTGTCTTTTGAAGAATTAAATATGGTAAAAACTGGTGCATACTTTAAAATTTGGTGTACTGTTGCATAGAAATTTTTTACGTGTTGTAAAGTTGTGCACCCTGGAGTCAGCAGCTCTAGCTCCGCCGCTGTGAGCAAGCAAAGAGAGGGCCACCAGGATACGTACCATACAAGTGCATGTGGATGGGCCACGTACAAAACCTATGCATCTACGTGGGTGGTACTAGGCATGTGGGCCGGCCATGTGCATGCACCCACTCAAGACATGCATTGTGGCCATGCATCGAGAGTGCAAGGAAAAGGAGATTAGCCCAACCTGAAGGAGATTAGCCCATCACCAGGCGCCCATGCAGATGGATTCTGCCGCCGCCGCTGCCATCCGTCCACGCGTATATTCACCCTAAATAAATAGCTAGACCTGTTAGGTTAAAACTTGGGTTTTGTTTAGTTAAAAAGTTAGCCACCGTTGCAACTTCGTGTTCTTCGTGTTTGTGCCAAATAGGCCAGATCAAGACCGCTATCGGAAGCCCAATTTATGTGTACTTCATCCATATTCGCAATATTCAGATTGCATCTCAATTCCTGCTTGTTCTTCGATTGCGTGCAGGAATTGGACCCTAGTGGTTGGGTCGACCGTGCTACACATCGCTGTCAATAACCTCCTGGAATTGGTGTAGCGATTGCTAAGGCGCAACGTCCTCGCACGTTTCTAGTCGGATCGTCAACGTCGATGCCACCCAAATCGATAGTTATCATCTTATCGAAAGATCGGACACCTTAGCCTCTATCAAGTGGTATATCTGTATAAGATAAAAATAGGTGTTGCATCTTTGTTTCTATTTATAAAATAATACATGAGAATATTAGTACTAGAAATCACATGCAGAACATTTTCATGAGCAATACTTTTGGTCGTATCCAGGGTAATCATGTCCTCATCAATAATGATTTTGATTTTTATGATTGTAATATTTCTAAAGTAATTATGTTCTTGCAAAAGCTAGCTAGAAGTCCTAATGCTAGTGCTATAAATATGGCTTTTACAAAACATATACAAATGCTCTCATGCAAGTTAGGGAAGAGAAATTGAAACATGACGTTTCTATCCCTAGGAAGTTAGAAGATCGTTGGGAGCCCATCATTAAGATGAAGGTGAATGATTTTGATTGTAATGCTTTATGTGATCTTGGTGTTAGTATCTCTGTTATGCCTAAGAAACTTTATGATATGCTTGATTTGCCACCTTTGGAACACTGTTATTTAGATGTTTATCTTGCTGATAATGCTATGAAGAAACATTTGGGGAGAGTTGATAATGTTCACATTATGGTTAACAATAACCTTGTCCCCGTTGATTTTGTTGTTTTGGATATTGAATGAAATGCATCTTGTCCTATTGTTTTGGGAAGACCTTTTCTTAGAACTGTTGGTGCCATTATTGATATGAAGGAAGGAAATATTAGGTACCAATTCCAACTTAAGAAAGGTATGGAACACTTCCCTAGAAAGAGAATGGAGCTACCTTTTGATTCTATTATTAGAACAAATTATTCTATTGATGCTTCTTCACATGGAAACACTTAATTTTCACTTTTTTGCGCATAGCTGAAAGGCGTTAAAGAAAAACGCTTATGGGAGACAACCCATTGTTTTATTTCTGCAATTTTTTCTTTTATTTGAGTCAAGGAGCTTTCTTACTTATGTAACAACTCCTTTGTATCTTTATTTTATCGCATTGTTGTGCCAAGTAAAGTCTCTAGTAGAAAGTTGATGCTAGATTTGGATTTCTACACAGGGACAAATTTTTGCTGTCCACCGTTTTGAGCTTTAAAAATTCCAGAAAAATTGAAAAATTCTAATAAAAAATTTGCGTCATCCTTAGATATGTACGCAACTTTTATTAGTTTTGAGTTTTCTGATCTGAGCAATTTAAGTGCCTCGAAAATATTCGTCTTTACGGACTGTTCTCTTTTGATAGATTCTGCCTTTTATTTTGCATTCTCTCTTTTACTGTGTTTGAGTGGATTTCTTTGCTCCATAAAACATCAGTGGCTGTAGCTAATGTCCAGAAGTATTGGTGATGATTGTGTCCTTGCAGAACATGTGAATTTTTGATTATGCACTAACCCTCTAATGAGAATTACTCTGATTTTGGTGTGAAGGAAGTTTTCAAGGATCAAAAGAGAAGAATGATATAGTGTGATCAAGAAGAGTGAAGAGCCTAAGCTTGGGGATGCCCTCGTGGGTCACCCAAGCATATTTCAAGAAGACTCAAGCGTCTAAGCTTGGGGATGCCCAAGGCATCCCCTTTTCATCAACAACTTATCAGGTCATTTCTAGGGATTATTTCACATCTTATGTGCTTTACTTGGAGCGTATGTGTGCTTTTATTTTTTGCTTTGTTATTTTCACTTTCTGAATAAATTGGATCCTAGCATTCTTGTGTGGGAGAGAGACACGCTCCGCTTTTTCATATGAATACTCATATTCTTCACTTATAATTGTTGAGTATTCTTGTCTAGCTACTGCAATGCTTTTAGCTCCTGTTTTTCATGCATCTCTTGTTCAGAGCGCTTAGTTCTTATAGAGAAGTACTCTCTTCTTTCATTTATAAATTATTTGGAGTGTTTTGTGTTGACATAAATTGATTGGTGTTTGGTTGGAAACAGAAAATGCTACATGTGGTAGATGGTATATTGAAAAGACATACTTATTCTTGTAGATCATTGTCTTGGATAATTTGATACTTGGCAATTGTTTTGAGCTCTCAAGTAGTTCATGTTTAAACTCTTGCATCATGTAGTTAAAAACCTATTAGTGAATAACTACCGTAGAGCTTGTTGAAATTTGGTTTGCATGTTTGGTATCTCTAAGGTCTAGATATTTTCTAGTAAAAGTGTTTGAGTAACAAGGAAGACAGTGTAGAGTCTTATAATGTTTGCAATATGTTTTCATGTAAGTCTTGATGTACCGGTTGATATCATGTGTTTGCTTCAAACAACCTTGCTAGCCTAAACTCTGTACTAAGAGGGAATGCTTCTCGTGCATCCAAACCTTGAGCCAAAACCCATGTCATTTGTGTCCACCATAATTACCTATTATGTGGTATTTCCTGCCATTCCAAGTAAATACTTCATGTGCTACCTTTAAACTATTCAAAAGCTATTATCCCTTATTTGTGTCAATGTTTTATAGCTCATGAGGAAGTTATGTGGAGTTTTCTCTATCAATCTTGTCAGACAACTTTCACCAATGGACTAGTGGCATATACATCCGCTTATCCAATAATTTTGCAAAAAGAGCTGGCAAATGGGGTGCCCAGTCCCAATTAATTACAACTATAACCTTAATTCTCTTCACATGTTTTGCCATGATTTATCAGAAGTATTTTCAAAATGTTAAACAATTTCAAAAAGACACTCCTCCATGGTATGTGATTGTGATGGAAGGCACCCGAGGATTCGGTTAGCCATGGCTTGTGTAAGCAAAGGTTGGGAGGAGTGTCATACCAATTTATAAATGTGCATGTGTAAACAAAAGAGAAGAGGGATGATCTGCCTTGGGTAGAAATAACGTCCTTCATGGGAGCCGCTCTTGAAAGTCTGGTTGACAAGGGGGTAGAGTGCCCACTACCATTCGTTGACAACAACAAACACCTCTCAAAAACTTACTTTATGCTCTCTATATGATTTCAAAAACTTAAAAAGCTCTAGCACATGATTTAATCCCTGCTTCCCTCTGCGAAGGGCCTTTCTTTTACTTTATGTTGAGTCAGTTTACCTACTTCTTTCTATCTCAGAAGCAAACACTTGTGTCAACTTTGTGTGCAACAATTTTTATATGCTTACTTATTGCACTTATTATATTGCTTTGTGTTGACAATTATCCATGAGATATACATGTTGAAAGTTGAAAGCAATTGCTGAAACTTAAATCTTCCTATGTGTTGCTTCAATGCCTTTTACTTAGAATCTATTGCTTTATGAGTTAACTCTTATGCAAAACTTTTTGATGCTTGTCTTGAAAGTACTATTCATGAAAAGTTTTTGCTTATATGATTCAGTTGTTTACTCATTATCTATCTGTTAGCAAACTATAGACCATTGCCTTGAGTCACTTCATTCATAACATGAGCCTTGCAATATTATTTGATCAAGATTGTGTGTTAGCATGTCACCTCAGAAATTATTTTGTTTTATCGTTTTACCTACTCGAGGACGAGTAGAACTAAGCTTGGGGATGCTTGATACGTCTCCAACGTATCTAATTTCTGATGTTCCATGCTTATATTATGCCAATTGCTACATGTTTTATTTACACTTTATAGCATTTTTATGCATTTTCTGGGACTAACCTATTAACAGGATGCCACAGTGCTAGTTCCTGTTTTCTGCTATTTTTTGTATTCCAGAAAAGCTGTTCTGGAAATATTCTCGGAATTGGAGGAAACAAAATCCCAGGGCCCTATTTTTAATTATGTCACGTACACGGAGTCGAAGGAGAGACGAAGACGGGCACCGAGCCAGCCACACCATGTGGTGACGCGGCCCACCCCCTGGAGCGCCGCCACGTGGTGAGGGCCCCTCGGTGTCCACCGATGTTGCCCCTTCGCCTATAAATTCATCTGTTCAGGAAAACCCTAGAGACCCGAGTCTTATTCCACGAAAAGTTCCAGAGCCGCCGCCGCCGTCAACCCTATCTCGGGAGGGTTCTGAAGCTCTTCCTGGCACCCTGCAGGAGAGGGGAATCATCACCGGAGGGCTCTACATCGCCATGCATGCCTCCGGAGTGATGTGTGAGTAGTTCATCCTTGGACTATGGGTCCATAGCAGTAGCTAGATGGTTGTCTTCTCCTCTTGTGCCATCATGTTTAGATCTTGTGAGCTGCCTATCATGATCAAGATCATATTATTGTAATGCTACATGTTGTGTTTGCTGGGATCCGATGAATATTGAGTACTATGCCAAGTTGATTATTGAATTATCTTATATGTTATTTATGATCTTGCATGCTCTCCGTTACTAGTAGATGCTCTGGCCAAGTTGATGCTTGTAACTCCAAGAGGGAGTATTTATGCTAGATAGTGGGTTCAGTCTCCATTTAATCTGGGGGAGTGACAAAAACCTCTAAGGTTGTGGATGTGTTGTTGCCACTAGGGGTAAACAGCCATGCTTTGTCTAAGGATAATTGTATTGCTTACATTATGCACTTTACTTAATGCAATGATCTGTTTCTTGCAACCTAATACCAACAGGGGACACGGATGTTAACTTGAAGGTGGATCATTAGTCATAGATGCAGTTGGATAACAGTCTATGTATCATGTTGTAATGCCCAAATAAATCTCATAGTAGCCATCATGTCTTGTACATGCATTGTTATGCACTTCTCAATTTTGTCAATTTCCCAGCTGTAATTTTTTTACCCAACATGTCAGTTATTTATTATGGAGAGACACCACTAGTGAACTGTGCACACCAGTCCATTCTTGTACACTGATAATACAACCTACTGCAAACACTGTTCTTTTACATTCTCTGCAAACAAACATCATTTTCCACACTATACGTCTAATCCTTTGTTTTCAGCAAGCCGGTGAGATTGACAACCTCACTGTTAAGTTGGGGCAAAGTATTTTGGTTGTGTTGTGTGCATGTTCCAAGTCAACCGTCAGGACTTCCCCTTCAACACCACTTTTTTTGGCGCTGTTGACACCTTCAGAATTGTCTTCATCTCCTACTGGTTCGATAACCTCGGTTTCATACTGAGGGAAAACTTGCTGCTACACTCATCATACCTTCCTCTTGGGGTCTCCCAACGAACGTGTGCCTTGCACGTATCACATATCTCCTTCAGTCTCCCAGTTGCACTAGAGTAACACAATCTAGTTTACAACATAAGTAAAAGCTTAGCACTGCTAGCAGCTTGGTGCATGCTTGTCTCGTGGAAGAGAAAGTTTAGTCAACGGACCTCCCACATTGAGATCTGTATGTACTTTGCAACACTTCTATGTCAACTCGTTTGACATCATCCCGTATCATATGGTAACAGTGAAATATATCTTAGTCGATGAAGAGAGACTCGAACCTTCGCATAACATGGGCCTTAAAAGTCTAAGAGATCTATTAAGACGGACCACACATGCTCAGAAAACCGCTTAGTCCAATCACACTTGCTACTTCTGAAGTTGCCATATATATACCTATGTAGATTATGCGACAGTGCATTCATATGCGACTTCGCAAGCTAACCATGTCTTTCTTCAAAACAAAGGACTTATCCTGTATGAGATTTCTAGTCATATGGATTAGTGTCATAACTTGCATCGTCGTAACCTTTTTACGGCAAGTTGTCTTTTCACTCTTACCCTATACCAGAAAGCATATCTTCACTTCTCTTAGACACTGAAGAATATACTTAACGTTTGTTCATTGATCCATCCAGGGGTCACTCTAGAAACCGTTCTTGAACTAAGAACTTGGGTCACACCAAGTCAAGCTTTCAGTCTGATAGAATCTATGGTTGAGGCATAGAGGATGTCGAACATCCTTTTCTTTCAATAACTATCACTGAAACGCCAAGACAAACTTAATATTTTACCTAGTCATACAAGCAAGACCTTTTTCTTCGCTTGTTCTATTCTGAAACACTTCAGAATCTTAACCTAGGAAAATATTCCAACCTAATGTTATTAAGCCCCTTTTGATCTATACAATTATAGACCTGATGCCTAATACTCCTAACTTCATTCATAGAAAATTTAATTACTTAAATAATACTTTATACTTTACTAGACGATCTGTATCATTCTCATTATGTCATTACATATAAAATCTGGATTGACACCTAGCTCGCATCAAATATTCCATTGATACGTCTCAAACGTATCTATAATTTCTGATGTTCCATGTTGATATTATACAAATTCTTACATGTTTTATATACACTTTATATCATATTATGACATTTATTGGCCTAACCTATTAACAAGATGCCACAGTGCCAGTTCCTGTTTATTTAGTCTGTGCATTGCAGAAATTCTAAAATGCCAAAAAACACCGTGAGCCAAAAGGACAAGTCCAGAGAGGCCCAGCAGGCCCCGAACTGAACTAGGGCACATACTAGAAGATTTTCTTCTGGCCGCGCCGTTGGGTGGCGTGGCCGCCTCGGGCGTCCCCTCGCGCCGCCCTTTGGACTATATATTGCCCCCGGCATAAAAACCCTAACCTCCGAAGGATTTCTCAAAAACATCTTCGTAGCTCCGCCGCCATCCAGAACAAATTTTGGGGGACAGAACTCTCTGTTCCGTCACCCTGTCGGGACGGGGAATTGCCCCCGGAGCGTTCTCCATCGACGCCACCACCATCATCATCACCTAGGGTCGTGCCCTCCGCCAAGGGCAGCGGCCGTTGCCGCCTCTCGCCATCGTCTCCACGGGCCGCCGCCGCCTCCACTTCGGGCTGCACCTCTCCATCAACCTATCCATCATGCTCGCTCACCATGACCATGTGTGAGTAGTCTTCATCGAGGCTGAGGGCTCTACCGGTAGCTATGTGGTTCATCTCTCTCCATGGTGTGATCTTTATGTGATCATGAACTTTGTAACCTAGTTGAATTTATAGATGTTACCCTTCATTATCTATATGCTACTTGAGTGGTTTTATTAATGTAAACTCCAGAGCCACCTTTATTCCACGGTGCGAAGTTGACAGTGTGCGCACCGTGTGTGACTTTTAGGCTAAAGATTACATGAATACTTATCATGAGTTATTACTTGTGTTGTATGTCTCTATGAAATTGTGGTGTTTGTCTAATACTATTTTGGGGCGCTCGTAATGACATTGGGGTTCCCTAGATGTGTAATGCGACTTTAAGGTGTGCTGTTACAGCCCTATGCAATGGATTGGTGTTCGTTATCCAATGAGAGAATAATTCAGAGTAGCATAGTGACGATGTAATATTTATGCATTCAATTATATTATTATTGTTGAGAGTGTCCACTAGTGAAAGTATGATCCCTAGGCCTTATTTCCAAGCATTGAAACACCGTTTGCTCTCATTTTGTCTCATGTTTGCTTGCTACCATTTTTATTTCAGATTGCAATTACCACTTATAATCATCCATATTACTTGTATTTCACTATCTCTTCGCCGAACTAGTGCACCTATACATGTGACAAGTGTATTAGGTGTGTTGGGGACACAAGATACTTCTTGTATCTTAATTGCAGGGTTGCTTGAGAGGAATATCTTTGACCTCTACCTCCCTGGGTTCGATAAACCCTGGGTGATTCACTTAAGGGAAACTTGCTGCTGTTCTACAAACCTCTGCACTTGGAGGCCCAACACCGTCTACAAGAATAGAAGCGTGCGTAGACATCAGCCATTCACATATAAGATCAAGAAAAGCTACTTAGATTCCACTCACTTCTTTGTAAATGCAGGTTTCTTCAACTATTTTGGACGACTCCAAAATCCTTTGATCACATTATCAAAGTGAAGATTCTAGCTCCGATGTGCTTGCTTTAGCCCATGAATGGATAGCTGTGGCACCCCGACCCGACTGCTATACAGTGATGCTGTGTGTCACCGGTTAAGCGATACAACCGGAGGTTACGGGTTTACCAATCCCCGGCCAAAACCTTTGGCAGGCGTTGCTGGGTACACCTCACTCCAGACAACGCAACACCCCGATTGATGCCTCAACACAGGCACAACTATCAAAGCATAATAGTAAGATCAAGACTTGTGGAACAACTGGCACATCACAGACTCTATGACACAAAATCACATATAGCTCAACTCTTATACAGAGAAAGATAGCAAATGACAACCAGAGGTCACAGACCCAACATTACATCAAGCGGAAGCGAATTAGGTTGTTCTAAACAACAAGATCTAACATATGGCCTAAGAGGCCTGCAGATAAACATCACAGCGCCAGCTGTTCCAGGATGTCCCAAGCTACCACCTGGGAACCCCAGACTACTCGTCGACGTCCACAAAGAACCCACCTTCGAGGGCGGTGAAGTCCTCCTCTGAAACAAAAGCAAAGACGTTGAGTTCGACGAACTCGCAAGATTAGGAGCTATTATATGCTCGATGATTAGCTTTCAAGGTTTTATGGCTGTTTTGCATAAAGCTGATTTTATTTATGGAAAACATAACTCAAAGGCATCGACTAATCAGAATATTTTCAAAAGAGGTAAGGAGTAACTCTTTCTTTCATCACCTTTCATCATCAACCAACCTCAACCACTGTACCTGTTCATCAAAGGCACCTCCCCGAATCACCCTCGAGGAAGCTCACCTTACAATCGTGAGTGGTACCTCTAGTACCCAGTTTTTAATCATTCCGTTAAAGTTATTCTATGATCTTATCGTCCTTTCCCAAGTTGTCCGTAACCGTGGACACGGCTTTTCGAAAAGATTTAACCCTGCAGGGGTGCACTGTGTTTACCTTCGGTACCGCCCGGCTCATTGCCTACACGTAGCTCTCTTCCGGGGAAAGCCGGCTGAGTGGGAATGGTTACAACCTTTACCTTGTTAAAGACTAACCCAGGATCATCAGTGAGGACGGAGCAGCGATCGTCAACACCCTGCCCCGTGGCCACTCATTTTCCTAGACTCCACGTCCTCGTCCCAGTTCACACCACCATCTTCACGCACGCGCAAATGGAAAGCCAAACTAGAGGACCCTGGCTAGTCCCGCTCAAGTTAGTCGGTCGACGAGGGCTCCATATACCCCACCGAATGGAAGCGCGCTCATTCTTGGTTCAAGAGGTAAAGAACTCGCACCTAGGCGGCGAGAGCGAGACAAAACACCACCATACCGAAGTGGCCTCTCATCCCCACCTTTAAGCATCTTATTACCTGTCACCACAATTCCTCCACCATCCACATCGCTGTCACAAGTCAACACCTGTTTCCAGCATGTACCACCATAGTACCACTAGGCAATTCACTAAGCATGGCTAAGCACTTGCATAGCATAATAATTATATCAGGCCAACAATGCAAACCTATGGTAATAGGAGGGGAAAACAGGCATTGGCATCGGAATCTTAATGCATTCTATAGGATACTCTAATCCAAGCAAAAAGACATTTAGAACCGCATGCAATATTATAGTGGAGAAAATATTTGCGGAAAATAGGATAAGACATGCTCAGAGGGGGGATTACGCTTGCCTTGTTCAGGGTACTGGTAGTACGGATCGTCACAAGACGGGGGTGGCACTTCACCTCCTTGATCTACCGATGCACAAACAGCACTGGAAAAACAATCAACACATGGCAGTTGTGCAATGCATACAAGGATGATGATATGACATTTTAAATGCACCCTAGAAGCTTTAAACATGACCAACAAGTTAAATGGGGTCCCCGTTATATTTATTGCGTTATTTGGAATAAACCCCATATTTAAACTTAGTGATTATAATTACTACTAGAGCACATTATTGTAATTGTGAACAATTATGCATGATGATGAAGATTCTGGATCACTCATGTTTTTCTGATCATTTTGATATAAGGAACACATTTTTCGGAGGTCCCGGTAAAAAGTTATTAATTTTATAAGTTCCTCCTTTTTAAACGTATGATTTTAATATTATTAGAGGCACCATATTTTAAATGTGATCAAATATGCGTGATATTCATTTTAAAGTTTTAATCACAATTTACTGGACATTTTGGTGTATTACCCGCATTTTTCGGATACACCGATAAAAAGTTATGATTTTTATACCTTTTTCCTTTTTATAAGATCTTTTGATGATTTAACAACAACAATCTGTAATATATATCGATTAGGGATACAAGGGTGAAAAGGAAAGTGAATTTTCAAAATCAGTACTGCAAATCCGGTTGCCAGCCCGGAATTTTCTGGGTCCTATACCGGGTGAAAATATTCCCGGAATTGTTTCCGGTTTGATTCCGGGTATAAACCGGACAAAAACGTAACGGTCCAGTAGCTAAACTCCTAACCCGGTCGAGATTCCGGAAATATCCGGGTTTTTCACCGGTTCGACAACGGGAAGAAGCGAAGCTTCGGCGACGACGACCGCGCGTGGGGCGACGGCAAGCTAGAGCGGGAGAGGGACGGGGAAGGGGCCAGCATGGGCCAGGGGCTCACCACGCGAGCAGTGGAGTGGTCGGGGTGGCCGGAGGAGCGACGGTGGCGGCGGAATCCCGCGGCGGGGATGCGGCGGTGGTCGGAGGACCGACGGAGAAACGAGGACGGCGGCGGCGAATGCGGCGGCCCCGCGTCGATTCCTGCCTCGGGGATGATCAGCACGGCACGGCGGAGCGGATGGTGGCCTTCACGCGTGCTGGGGCGGCCTCAATCGCCGGCAAATCGGAGGCGGAGCTCGGCGGCCATTGTTGCTCGTGGAGCTCGTGGGGGAGGGGAGCAGAGGATGGGGAACGGGGTGGGAGTCGAGGGATGGAGCAGTGGGGTAGTGGTCGTCTTCCTCTCCTCACGTGTGGAGGCAGAGAGGAGGGGGCCCGGCCATGGCGAGCGACCTGGTGCGGCTGCGACGCGAGCTTGCGCGTCGCTACAGCGCGAGGAAGAAGACCATCTTCCAGAAAACCCCCTGCCTCAAACATTTCCATCACCGTTTGGTCCTCCACTATTTACAAACGGGTCCTTTTCTCTTTTAAAATCAAACCAGTAGCTTTTCCTGATTTAACTGAGGCACCAAAATAATTTATAAAAATTTGAGAAAATTTGGGGAGCCTCCCAACACCAAGTAGAGGCACCACAAAAATTGGTGTTGCCAAATAAAATAATTTGGACAACTTTTGTTCATTGTGTTTTATTTAGGCAATTTGTTAATTTTCAGAAATGTTGCTCCTTTAGAAATTTTAGAGCAATTTCAAAATATTGTTTGAACTCTTGGAACTTCCTTGACACATATGAGATGTCAAGAACTTTTGTTTTGCAACTTTGAGGGCCTTCATTGTGTTGAAGTTTGTTAGAGCAATTTGGGCATTTGGTTTTTAACAACTTCATATCATTTCGGTATCAAAGTTGTATTAACTCGAAGAGACATGTTTATGCATGGATGCCATGATGCAATTAACACCAAAGTGGAAAAATTACACAGGTTTTTAGGTTCTCAGTTTTGGGCTGTTACAACTCTACCCTCCTTACAGGAATCTCGTCCCGAGATTCTTAGAGTAGGAAAGAGGGAAAGGTTACGACGGTATTACACGACCTCTCGCTTCAAGTGGCTTCTTTCTTGAAGAGGTTGCTCCAGGGCATCATGAAGATCTTCATCGGCTTCCCTTCAAGGTCACTATCAAAGTACACCATCGGGAAGAAAGGAAACCTCACCAGAAGGATGGATCTTGGTGGATACAACGATCAGGTACCTCCTAGTAAAATTTAGGATGAGACTTCAAGCATCCCTTGATTTGACAGTTAGGAGACACATGCGTTTGACGGAAGATTGATACGGAGTTTTCAGTTGGTAGACAACTGTTTCCCAAAGATTCAGAATATGAACCTTGCACAAGGCCCAAAAGTCTGAGGGAGAGTGTCGAAACAAGCTTCCAACAGATGAGGAGATAACTTGTACTAGTCGGCTTGAGTAGAACTTTCCTCACGGAGGAGCATTTCAGATCACTGGAGAAGGATCATGACGAGGGACCGAGAGAACTTTAGAAACTCCGGGAACGTTAGAATCAGGAACACTTCTTGATTTTCTAGACGTCGGGAACCAGCTTCATGAGGATCACCAACTATCGTTTCTGCTTGAGGTTTAGATCTGGCCAGGTGTAGAGATACTCCAGATTCAACAGGGATGGATAGGGAATCTTTGTCACGGATACCACCGGATTACTTTTGCTAGAACCCCAGGAGCTGGACTAGAAGGTCTAACTCCAAAGGAGGAACGAGATTGCGGAACTCAAGTATTAGCAACTTGCCAGAGGACAGCTGCCCTACTTGATCTACTTGCAATGAGACACGATTTAGTCCTTGTGGGGAAACACCATAGTAGACAAGGAAGTTCTCAGACTTCCTCTCTTTCTGGAACAATCCAGTTAGTGGCTTGGATGCATAGATGAAATTTCTCAAGGAATAGAGGTAACAACATACCATCCCGAGAATATTCTACACATGCTTGATCGAGTTGAAATGATTCCGAGGGAACCAGACAATTCACTCAGATCCACGGCAACATCTTTCAGCAATTGCGCGTGAACCAGGGAAAGTCACTTCTAACTTCCGGAACTCATGCCTTGTGACGACACAAAGTTAGCTCTAACAAGTTTCCAATACTCACGCCCAATATCTCACATACATCACCTCAAACATGGAGAAGATAAGAATGTAGTTGATGGGCTCAACAACAAACCTATCTAGATACTCCAAACCGGTAGACTCATATGTCATATGAATGGGGCATAGGTATTGGTCAGACCAACATCTTTCTAATCTGAGTTTAACCTACTGAATGTGTTAGTCTGAGTTTGATTTGACGATAGCCCAAATCAAATCAAAAATGTGTAGGATAGCATATCCACAAAGGAGATACCACCTTGCTTCGACACAGGAAGCTAGACATCCATTGAGAAGTGAACTATATCAGATAGAGCTTTTGGTCTTTTAACTCTCCAAGTGGTCTAAGCTCACCCGAATAATTCAGGACATCCAGCACGATTTTCTTGGAGAAAGGAGTTGTTCAGAGAACCCGCTTACTCATAAGCTCAATTTTTCTTGGAGAAAAGAGTTGTCCGTGATGTTGAGCTTGGACAGGCGATAACCTGGCGATACTTCTAGAAGGAACAACAGGATATCACGATCCATCAGCAGGATATCACGACATGGCAGTGGATCTTGAGTTCGAGAGAGGATCATGCCATTCAAGGCACAACGAGGTGGTCTTGGGAGCTTCGGCTCGACCCTAGCTCTTTGACCGAGGGAGGGCATCAAAGCCAACGGACTTGGTAGCACTGTCAAACTCAACTTATTGATCGGATAACCAATCATGTTAAGGAGGACAAGGAATGTCTTTGGATTTCAACGCAGTAAGAACTGCTGAGAATATCCGATAATTACATTATTACTCACGTCTCATCACTCTGGAGTAATAAGTCACTCGGAGATCGGAGAGTAACAAAGTGTAAGAGCATCACTTCATCAAGAGGATCATGATACATAGCTCGATACCCTGATATCAAAGAGTGTGACACTCTAAGGTGGAGCAGAACAAAAGCTAAACAAGGCCCTCATTCTGTAGATTACAATACTTTGACCTGGTCCGAGAGGTGGACAGGATACGGGAGTTTGTTTCTCCTAACAAGACGAAGTGGAAAGTCTTGACGGACCAAGAGAGTGACTTGCATCGGAAGATACCAATGCACGATAAAACTTTACTGTCAACCGACAGACAAAGGTAGAAAAGCGGATCAGAGTAAGAACAAGCTTAGGAGAAATCCTAAGATGTTGAGGATGCACCAGTTATTACTCAATTGTGATAACCATGCCCAAGAAAAGGCGGGATGCAGCAGAGTCAAACAAAACTGTAGTAAGATAGTTGTTGATTAGTAGCTCACCCTTAAGGACGCCGGAATCTTCTTCAGCTTCTTTAGCAGAGACGCGGTTCAGGCGACGACGCACAATAGGTCCAGCCTCGCCAGCTGGAGTGGCAGGGACTCGTGCATGCTTTCCCGTGATAGGTGCCTTCTGAGGGCAATCCCTGCAGTAGTGGCCAGCCTGACCACAGGTGTAGCAGATAAGCCCAGGTGGAGCAGGTAGCCGAGGACGATACCCACTTCCGCTTGGCCCAAATGTCGAAGTAGTGGGGCGCATGGTGGCGTGCTGAGCAATCTTCTCCTGGGCATCCTTTACTGCCCCCACTATGAACTCCATAGAACAATCAGCTGGGAAATGGTCATCTCCTTCGCATAGGTAGCAGGTGGCGCTAGCGGTTGGGCACTTGCCGAGTGGATGCTTGTTGACACAATGCGGGCAACTGCCGGGGCATTGACTCGCTTGATGTCCACCCTTTCCGCACTGACTACAGGCCTTTCCTTGTGGTAGTCCCCACTCTCCGGGGTAATTAAGGGGGCACTTCGGTACGGATGTCCAAGCTCCTTACAAGTGTAACACCTACGTTTGTCTATAGCTTTCTTGGGCAAAACTTTAGATGTATGGGATTTCTCCCGATCAAAGGGTGTCGAGTGGGTCCCTGGGGTGGCTTCGATTTGATGGAGCGAGGGCGTTGGGCCATTCTGTAGATTTGACAAGGACATAGTTAGTATCCCCTCGGTATGGTTGAGACTTAGCACTAGCGTACTCCAGTACTCAGACTAGGGACGATAATACTTGTGCAACAACGAACAAGGAACCAACAAGATGGGACTTGGGTCGAAGATCAGCATCATGTACCAGTAGCGTGAGATTCAAAGGGCTAAGAAACCACGTGATTCAACCCACACTATCCGGCACAATCCGGGACCTTATGTTCAAGTCCTTGGGTTAAAACCCGAAGAAAGGAGCAAGGATTAGACTAGGTACGGATAACAGGGTTTAAACATCTGAGCTGACATCGGATTGTAGCGCGGCGGGAGCACCTGGGCACATAACACTAAAGGTAACAGGTAAGAAGTCCAACCCCGAAATTCCTAATCATTTGAAGTAACAGACGAGGAGTAAAACCTTTTAACTCAAATCGAGGTAAGATTGCTCCGAGATTAGAGGGTAACCAGATAAGGAGTAAAAAGAATCCTAAGATGGTTTTCACAACTCATTTTTAGGTTAAAAATATTTCACCAACACTAGACTCAACATCGACCAGTAGAAGGGTTTCCTACAGGCAGTACGGCTCTGATACCAACTTGTGGCGCCCCGACCCGACTGCTATACAGTGATGCTGTGTGTCACCGGTTAAGCGATACAACCGGAGGTTACGGGTTTACCAATCCCCGGCCAAAACCTTTGGCAGGCGTTGCTGGCTACACCTCACTCCAGACAACGCAACACCCCGATTGATGCCTCAACACAGGCACAACTATCAAATCATAATAGTAAGATCAAGACTTGTGGAACAACTGGCACATCACAGACTCTATGACACAAAATCACATATAGCTCAACTCTTATACAGAGAAAGATAGCAAATGACAACCAGAGGTCACAGACCCAACATTACATCAAGCGGAAGCGAATTAGGTTGTTCTAAACAACAAGATCCAACATATGGCCTAAGAGGCCTGCAGATAAACATCACAGCGCCAGCTGTTCCAGGATGTCCCAAGCTGCCACCTGGGAACCCCAGACTACTCGTCGACGTCCACAAAGAACCCACCTTCGAGGGCGGTGAAGTCCTCCTCTGAAACAAAAGCAAAGACGTTGAGTTCGACGAACTCGCAAGATTAGGAGCTATTATATGCTCGATGATTAGCTTTCAAGGTTTTATGGCTGTTTTGCATAAAGCTGATTTTATTTATGGAAAACATAACTCAAAGGCATCGACTAATCAGAATATTTTCAAAAGAGGTAAGGAGTAACTCTTTCTTTCATCACCTTTCATCATCAACCAACCTCAACCACTGTACCTGTTCATCAAAGGCACCTCCCCGAATCACCCTCGAGGAAGCTCACCTTACAATCGTGAGTGGTACCTCTAGTACCCAGTTTTTAATCATTCCGTTAAAGTTATTCTATGATCTTATCGTCCTTTCCCAAGTTGTCCGTAACCGTGGACACGGCTTTTCGAAAGGATTTAACCCTGCAGGGGTGCACTGTGTTTACCTTTGGTACCGCCCGGCTCATTGCCTACACGTAGCTCTCTTCCGGGGAAAGCCGGCTGAGTGGGAACGGTTACAACCTTTACCTTGTTAAAGACTAACCCAGGATCATCAGTGAGGACGGAGCAGCGATCGTCAACACCCTGCCCCGTGGCCACTCATTTTCCTAGACTCCACGTCCTCATCCCAGTTCACACCACCATCTTCACGCACGCGCAAATGGAAAGCCAAACTAGAGGACCCTGGCTAGTCCCGCTCAAGTTAGTCGGTCGACGAGGGCTCCATATACCCCACCGAATGGAAGCGCGCTCATTCTTGGTTCAAGAGGTAAAGAACTCGCACCTAGGCGGCGAGAGCGAGACAAAACACCACCATACCGAAGTGGCCTCTCATCCCCACCTTTAAGCATCTTATTACCTGTCACCACAATTCCTCCACCATCCACATCGCTGTCACAAGTCAACACCTGTTTCCAGCATGTACCACCATAGTACCACTAGGCAATTCACTAAGCATGGCTAAGCACTTGCATAGCATAATAATTATATCAGGCCAACAATGCAAACCTATGGTAATAGGAGGGGAAAACAGGCATTGGCATCGGAATCTTAATGCATTCTATAGGATACTCTAATCCAAGCAAAAAGACATTTAGAACCGCATGCAATATTATAGTGGAGAAAATATTTGCGGAAAATAGGATAAGACATGCTCAGAGGGGGGATTACGCTTGCCTTGTTCAGGGTACTGGTAGTACGGATCGTCACAAGACGGGGGTGGCACTTCACCTCCTTGATCTACCGATGCACAAACAGCACCGGAAAAACAATCAACACATGGCAGTTGTGCAATGCATACAAGGATGATGATATGACATTTTAAATGCACCCTAGAAGCTTTAAACATGACCAACAAGTTAAATGGGGTCCCCGTTATATTTATTGCGTTATTTGGAATAAACCCCATATTTAAACTTAGTGATTATAATTACTACTAGAGCACATTATTGTAATTGTGAACAATTATGCATGATGATGAAGATTCTGGATCACTCATGTTTTTCTGATCATTTTGATATAAGGAACACATTTTTCGGAGGTCCCGGTAAAAAGTTATTAATTTTATAAGTTCCTCCTTTTTAAACGTATGATTTTAATATTATTAGAGGCACCATATTTTAAATGTGATCAAATATGCGTGATATTCATTTTAAAGTTTTAATCACAATTTACTGGACATTTTGGTGTATTACCCACATTTTTCGGATACACCGATAAAAAGTTATGATTTTTATACCTTTTTCCTTTTTATAAGATCTTTTGATGATTTAACAACAACAATCTGTAATATATATCGATTAGGGATACAAGGGTGAAAAGGAAAGTGAATTTTCAAAATCAGTACTGCAAATCCGGTTGCCAGCCCGAAATTTTCTGGGTCCTATACCGGGTGAAAATATTCCCGGAATTGTTTCCGGTTTGATTCCGGGTATAAACCGGACAAAAACGTAACGGTCCAGTAGCTAAACTCCTAACCCGGTCGAGATTCCGGAAATATCCGGGTTTTTCACCGGTTCGACAACGGGAAGAAGCGAAGCTTCGGCGACGACGACCGCGCGTGGGGCGACGGCGAGCTAGAGCGGGAGAGGGACGGGGAAGGGGCCAGCATGGGCCAGGGGCTCACCACGCGAGCAGTGGAGTGGTCGGGGTGGCCGGAGGAGCGACGGTGGCGGCGGAATCCCGCGGCGGGGATGCGGCGGTGGTCGGAGGACCGACGGAGAAACGAGGACGGCGGCGGCGAATGCGGCGGCCCCGCGTCGATTCCTGCCTCGGGGATGATCAGCACGGCACGGCGGAGCGGATGGTGGCCTTCACGCGTGCTGGGGCGGCCTCAATCGCCGGCAAATTGGAGGCGGAGCTCGGCGGCCATTGTTGCTCGTGGAGCTCGTGGGGGAGGGGAGCAGAGGATGGGGAACGGGGTGGGAGTCGAGGGATGGAGCAGTGGGGTAGTGGTCGTCTTCCTCTCCTCACGTGTGGAGGCAGAGAGGAGGGGCCCGGCCATGGCGAGCGACCTGGTGCGGCTGGGACGCGAGCTCGCGCGTCGCTACAGCGCGAGGAAGAAGACCATCTTCCAGAAAACCCCCTGCCTCAAACATTTCCATCACCGTTTGGTCCTCCACTATTTACAAACGGGTCCTTTTCTCTTTTAAAATCAAACCAGTAGCTTTTCCTGATTTAACTGAGGCACCAAAATAATTTATAAAAATTTGAGAAAATTTGGGGAGCCTCCCAACACCAAGTAGAGGCACCACAAAATTGGTGTTGCCAAATAAAATAATTTGGACAACTTTTGTTCATTGTGTTTTATTTAGGCAATTTGTTAATTTTCAGAAATGTTGCTCCTTTAGAAATTTTAGAGCAATTTCAAAATATTGTTTGAACTCTTGGAACTTCCTTGACACATATGAGATGTCATTAACTTTTGTTTTGCAACTTTGAGGGCCTTCATTGTGTTGAAGTTTGTTAGAGCAATTTGGGCATTTGGTTTTTAACAACTTCATATCATTTCGGTATCAAAGTTGTATTAACTCGAAAGAGACATGTTTATGCATGGATGCCATGATGCAATTAACACCAAAGTGGAAAAATTACACAGGTTTTTAGGTTCTCAGTTTTGGGCTGTTACAATAGCTGAAGTTTGCATACATGTTGAGTATCCTTAGGATCATCAAACCATCACATTGTACTAATTACAACGCTTTTCTTAATGTTACCATTAAGAAATTGTTGGAGATATGCCCTAGAGACAATAATAATTTAGTTATTATTTATCTCCAAGTTTATTATTAATGTTTGTATCTTTTTGCTACAACTGTATTGGGTACATGTATAGCAAATACAAAGTATACAAGAGGAAAACCTCCAATACACGTGTAGAGATATGAGCAAGTAAAAGCGTTCCTAGTCTTGTCTCTAAGACTAGCCTATCTTGTTGTTTGATGATCATATTTTCGTGATCATGGATTTTGTATAAGTTATACAACTATAGGAGTATATTATCGGAATGATAACAGTACTGAACCAACCCATTATATGATCTTGCTATGAGTAATCGTCAACGATGAAGATAGCAATGATCATGTATTTAGTTATTGTTAGCTATATTCCTATGCTATGAGAATATCTTGTGACCGCCTATTCAACACTCAAGCTTTGATTGTCATCAAACGTCCGGCCGTAACAAGGGACCATAAAGGTGGCTTTTGGGTGTGAACTAGAATAATGTACTGGAACGGAGATTGTTCAAGAATAGCACTTACTCCTCCAGGCGATGGAGAGATACATCCTCTAGGCCATCTCAGTATTATTATTGCTCCACCTGCCTAGGTCGGTTCGACTTAGGGCGGGGCCCCACCTGGCGGCGACGCACAAGGAAGGAGAGGGGGGAGGGGAGTTGGAGTCCTACTCCAAGTCACCCTCCAAGGCCTAGTTGGGCAAGGGGAGCTTTCCCCTTGCCCAAGCACCTCCCACCCTTGGCCACCTATATAAACACCCCAAGCCCCCTAGGGTTTGATACAAGTTACACACAATATTGCCTCCGTGCAAGTTCTCTCTCTCTCTTATATATCTCATGTGTTGAGAATTAGACGTCTCTAATCCTCTCATATAGATCTAATCTAGTTGATTAGATTTACCACCTAAACTACGCCGCAAGGCTGTCTCTCAACGTCAGGTGCTAGTAGCTAGGCGGTGAACGCACTTGACGGGTTGACACGGTGTACGTGTGGATACCGTTAGAGCGGGACTTGCGCCAACAGTTCCTCGACGACTGAACAACTTCATCAACGTCTACGTCGATGTACGACAACAATCTCACCTGCCGGCGTGGACGTGAGATTCTTCATCAAGCTTCACCAACATCTACTTCGACAAACACAAGATCTTCCGCAGCGGTGTTTGTAAGTATCTTGATCATCGCATTATGGATAATTTTTAAAGTTTACGGATAATTTTTAAAGTTTTACCCGCAACCCATTAGTGGTATCAGAGCCGATCTATGCGTTGGTATGATTTGATCTAGAGCACAAGTTGGTGCAAGCATTGCATGGTTCCTACATTAAGTTTATTTTAGTTTCTTCCCAATAAGTTGTACATCATAATCCACGACAGTATTGGCAAGATCTTTATGGACTTCTGGCAATCCGCGGACCTTCCGGCTGCTCCTAGTATGCTTGTTGGCGCCAACGAAGTGCTTCAGTAGCATCGGGTCTATACCTTTAGTTGTGAATGTTGTTGTACATATGGACTTGGCATGAGGATTGGACGCCTCACGGGGGTCACGCGCACATGTGATCCTTTAGATTGGGGTTCGCAACGTTTTCGTAATGTTGGGATCTCAATCACCCCGCAAAGTTAGTCTAGCAACTAGCCTAAATGTGCTTCAATACGTAGGTAGTGATGGTAATTCCGTAGATCCTACAAAGCCATGTAAAACATGCAAACAAACGTTAGATACGTCTAACTTGGTTTTGCATGATATGTGCATGTGTTTTGGTATAGCTATTTTGTTACTGTGTCTTAATATGATGGTGTGAGCCAAAACAATTGATCGAGTTTGTCATCGACAATCAAGCGAAGAAGAGTTCGTCACGAGTTTCGGAGGAGGCACCGGCGGCGATGCTGGTGAAGTGTACTTGGCAAGTTTTCGGATGCGGTAATTTTCCCTCTCGGATTTTACCGTAACCGGTAACGAAGAAGATGGTGATCCTCAAGGACGAGCGCCAAGGACTTCCGGAGAATAACAAAGGCTATACCAAAGCAGCACATGAATTATTATTAATTGTCCGCGATGTTTATCCTTTGTTGTTTGCACCTTGATTGCGCAATAGCCCTTTATTAGGGTGAATCCTCAAGTGACATATCAAGGAGATCTTGTTTATCCAACCGTGGCACCGTCAAACCAGGCGCTTGCCACCGTACGACATGTATCCATGAGTAATGTGTGCCAAGGATTTGGGAGGCGGGCGCGAACCATTCTAGCAGCCAGTGTCGGTTGGTTGTCTTGAAGTCCAGGCATAACTAGTTATGAGTTCGGAACACACACGTCAAAAGATGAACAAGAGTTGTAGCTACTACAATTAGCATAGTGCTTACCGGTTGGCCAATGGACATGACATGTATCCATGCTTGCTTCGTAGGGTAATCGGGTCCTGAATCACTTAGTGCCAATCAAGAGGATTATTGGACTTAGTGAGAGCATATCTTAGATTCATGTTTGATTGAATTAAAGTTGTTATTGGACTTAGTGAGAGCATATCTTAGATTCATGTTTGATTGAATTAAAGTTGTGCATTAAAATTAGTAATAAACTAAAAGTCTGAATAAACTTGTTTTGCTGTACAAAATGGACCACTTTAAAAAGTACCATTTCAATCAGATGTTGAGTCGTGCACCATTAGCTGCAAACGAAAACAACTTTGGAGAGTGGTTTCACCACATGGTTGGTGTTCTCAAGAACACATGAAAGTTTGAAGTTCTGACTCCCATGGATTCACATGATGAAAATCATGGTGGACCTCACATGTTTTGTGAAGAGAGTATTTTCAAAGAGGTCATGCATGCTTGTATTGAACCACAGTTGGGCGGTCTCTTTGTAGACATGCGTCCCTTCCGGTTGATGGAAGTATTAAAAGCTCGTTTCGTAAATCAAGTATGCACTGAGCGTTACAATCTAAGAAGGGAACTGATAAACATTCAACTTGAGTTGGGTGAACCCATTCAATTGTTTGAAATCAGAGTTCCCAAGTTAGAGGAAAAACTTAGACGGATTGGATCTCCAATTAGTCATGAGTTTTTTTTTGAACACCTTTACCGTAGAGAAAGATCCCTACGGTTAAATTTTATATATGGGATGGATCAAGTATAGTACAGCTTACACAAGGTGCTCAAAAAGTTCGAGGAGGTTGATAGGGGAAAAATTGGACATGAGTTTCTCTGTGACATTATACTAGCGGCACTACCACCTGCATATCATGCCTTCGTGGCAATGTACAATCGCATGGCGGATGAGTGGTCGGTTCAGATGTTGTTTGCCTTACTCAAGGAAGCAGAAGCCGATATTCATCTTAACTTGACCAAGATAGGTATAAGAGTTATACATATTGACATAATTTCAGCAATTATGATCATTGGTATGACATACTAATGAATGCTCAAACTTGCACTAGTGGCAGGTACTCTGGAAGGAACTAATGCTGGAAAGAAGAGGAAATTCTGGGAAGACGTAGAAGCTACGATTGAAGTGTAGCTATACACCCTAGAAGAAGTACAGTGGAAGATCGCATTTTATGCAAAAGTGGCCACTATGTCTTCAATCCAAGTCAATGAAGAAGATTTACACTAGGACTTTAAATAAGAGTTATTTTCAGTTCGATCATTATGTAATGAATATTTTATATTCCGGAACAAGTCTTTGTTCGAATTATAAAGTATGTGTGGGAATTCAATTTTGTGAATTCAAAGTTTATATCTTCTTTATTGTGATATGTCATTAATTGTTTGTTTGTTAAAGTCTTTATTGTTTTGATTCAAGATATTACTTAAAGTTTTGAGTAATAATTAAAGTTGGTTTAATCTTTAATTTGGAGTTATACTTTGCGTTGGTTCTCTTTGAGACTCTTAAAGTTATCTCTAAATTAGATGGATAAAAATAAAATCACAAAGTGTCATACACTTGGAGAAATTCCAAATTCATAAAGTGTTAGGCATTTGATGAAAATCGAAATCCACAAAATGGTAGGCATTTGGTAGAATCAAATTTGGCAAAGTGCTAGGCACATGTAAATTTCGAGATTTAGATAAAGGAGTGGAATCTACCCATTAGTTCAATTCTATTGAAGACTTAATATGAAGTTCCATATTAATGAAATAGAGTTAATGAAATTATTGAAGTTTCAATATTTCATATAATTCAGTGGGAGAATGTGAGAATCAAAATAAAAGGAATCAAAGGAATTTGATTAAAATTAAAGAAAAGGACTTAATGAAACATAGTAACATTGTTGACGAAAGAAAGTTTTCTTAGTCAAATTACTTGTGATTTATTTTGGTAACTCGAAATCATCATGGTAATAAAATCTTTTGCAAGATAAAGATTAAAAGGAAATGTTACAAGGTCCTGTTCAATGTGTTGTAAAATTGTTTTACCAAGGACGAATAACAGATACTGAGAAGTTGCAAGACTTATCATATCAATTGCTTGAAGTTGTTGTTGGACTAAAGTAGCAAAAATTATTGCTAAGTATAATTCATTAGGATCATGAATATAATCTAGATAACTATATTATGAGTGTTTGTAGTCAGTCATATTAATGAGTAAGAATTCTATTCTTTTCATTATATTAATTGAAGGGACTTAAAAGTCAATGGGAGCTGATATTATATTTATTAAATAAGGCTAGGCCGAATTGATAAATATATAAATCTCGTGATTTAAAGAGTTTAAATAAAAGGTCAGAAAATGTCTTATTAAAGTTTTGTCTCTAAGATAGAATTTAATAAACATGAGTATGAATGTGCTAAGTACAATTCTGTAAGGTAATTCGAATTGTGTCTTGAGTCAAAGAAATTTGATCAAGAATTCATAGCGTGATATTTGCAAGATACATTGACCTTCGTAGTCAATGATGAGCGAATAGAGAGGAATAAGATCAAATCATTTTCAATGTGAGTTTGCTTATCTCATTGCTATATATAGTACATAAAGCCAGAAAGTTTCCAAAGTGCTAAATTTTTAATTTAGTCACCGACATTAATGAGAAATACTTGAAAAAGGATATTCTCGTAAGAGCAGTTAATTAAGATTGTGATTAAAACCTGGAGGTCTTGTAAAAGGACCTGATGGTATTATAAAAGAAAACGACAAGGTAGATTTTGTAAAGCTTCAAATAGTATATATGGAGAAGTTACTCATATATGTATTTGTAGTGGAATTATGAAATCATATTTAAATCTGATAAATGCAATTTCAATTGATAAATACTTGATGTTTTGATTTCATCAAATCACTTGTATATTATGTGTGGATTCTATAAAAAAGATAGTTCATCTATCAAGGATAGTTGCATCATTGATGTGAGACCTTATGATAAGCAAGTTATTGGATGAGTCATTGACTTTGGTGAGGTTTCAATAGATGGTATGATGGCATCAACCGGATGTTGTTAATACTACTACGGAACTGGACGGGCCAATATCCAATTCCTAAAATATCCAACTTACATCGTCAAGTTTGGCATGTGAGGAGTTAAACAATTTTATGTACTTTGATTAGATCAAAGTTAAGGACACAGTTTCAGAGCCCATGCAGAAGCGTGAGTGGCACCTTAGTTCCATTTGGTGTCATGTCATCATGCTAACTAGAATCACTATTGTTTCTAGTACAAGCGGGAGACTGTTGGAGATATGCCCAAGAGACAATAATAATTTAGTTATTATTTATCTCCAAGTTTATTATTAATGTTTGTATCTTTATGCTACAACTGTATTGAGTACTTGTATAGCAAATACAACATATACAAGAGGAAAACCTACAATACACGTGTAGAGATATGAACAAGTAAAAGCGTTCCTAGTCTTGTCTCTAAGACTAGCCTATCTTGTTGTTTGATGATCATGTTTTCCTGATCATGGACTTTGAATAAGTTATACAACTATAGGAGTACATTATCGGAATGATAATAGTACTTAACCGACCCATTATATGATCTTGCTATGAGACTAATCGTCAACGATGATGATAGCAATGAGCATATATTTAGTTATCGTTAGCTATATTCCTATGCTATGAGAATATCTTGTGACCGCTTATTCGACACTCAAGCTTTGATTGTCATCAAACGTCCGGCCGTAACAGGGGACCATAAAGGTGGCTTTTGGGCGTTGATGGCCCTTGAAGAGGTTGATCTACGGTGCCAGAAAACAGTCTTGATCTCCGGTGCGTAGTTTACCTGCGTCAAAAGTAAATGGGTTAGGTTGAGACTCCAAGTGCAGAGTCTGTAGTAAGTGGAAGACGTGTTTTCCCCACGAAGGTGACTCGAGGGTTTAATATCGAACTCTCGGGAATCAGTAGTGAAGTTTATCTCCTTATCCTTCTTTTTGGTCACCTACAAAACAGAGTTAAATGTTTTTGTCCTCAACCTCACCTGTGGTTGTCAAGCACGAGGTGTAAGAATGATATCAAGATAATTATGCAATGCAAACATGAAATAAATATGAAATGGAGGTGAATAAATGTGCAAGAATGATGATAACAATAATGAATGATATTTTTTGGGTTTTTATGATGAATGCAAGATGAAAAAGTGTTTTTGTATTTTCGGATTTAATAATTGCAGAAAATGGAAAAGTGGTAAAAGTTGTTGGAAAGGTGTTTCTTATGATTAAAAATGGACCGGGGTTCATGGTTTCACAAATGCACTCTCTCTTTAATAAAGTGGCAGAAAATGGACACATAGAGTTGACATATGAGATTGCAACACAGGGTTTGATATCAAGTTACTAATTATATGGGCATCACGCCCTAACATAGAGATATTTTGGTTATTAATCTCACTTATACTCCACCAAGATGCGAACTAAATCATAACACCTTATTAATTAAGATAACTCAGAGTATAGCTTTAAGTATCATGACATGAAGTTAAAATAAGAACATGCTAGATCTAGTCACGGAGAAGTGGCAAGTCACCCACAACCCTTGTAGCATGGTATTTTTGTTTATCCCTAGTGAGGTAACAAAGTAAGGTAAAACACCCAAGTGGATCGCGATATTACAGTGGTCAACTTACCGCACTCACCACCCCCCGTTCCTCGAACTAATGCACACATCACCCCACACACGCCCTCATAAACATGCTTGATCATAACAAGTAGATAATAACGGGGTACATAATATGCATCTATACTCATAACTGAAACAAACATTGCAATCTCAAACATGTATTAACTCACAAAAATATCCACCACATAGGAATTACAACGATGACCGTAATCATGTTCAGCAGCTCATATGGTACTAATTAGTGAAGCTCAAAGAGAGGAGAGATACATAAGTTACTTCCACAAACCCATAGTCCAGAGGTGGACTACTCCCTCTTCATCATTGAGACGGTGGAGATGTCGATGGAGAAGATGGAGACCACGCCGGCAGCGCCCCGCCGGAGTTTTCCCCTCCAATCTACAGCTCCAGATCTCTGTTTTCTTATTTCTGTCGTGTGGCGGCGCTTGTTTTCGAGAAGGCCGTGGGACTTCTTTTATAGGCGTTTTTAGGTCAAGACAAAGGCGGTGGAGAAAAGATCGACGGCAGCGGAGCCTCGAGGGCCAAAAGGGTGGGCCCCACGCGGCCAGGTACAGAGGCCGCGTGGGCCCCCTCTTTTGGGCTTCCGGCCTCCGTTTGCTTGCTTCCTTCGCTCCCAAGTCTTCCTCCTTCCAAAATAATGACGCCTGTATTTTTCCAGGTTATTTGGACATCGTTTGGGTCCCTGAAACTTAAAAGGAAAAACTACGGTTTTGTGCCTGCGCAGAGTTAATTCCATAAAAATAGGAAATAAATATTTTATTCCCAAAAATCATTATATAACAGTGATATAACCCTTATATGATCCAAATATGATTGGAATATGAGAGATATAGTGCAAAGTTCATGTATGCATTTTGGGCCTCGGGCGTCCGCTTGTTTGCTTCCTTTGCTACCAAGTCTTCTTCCTTCCAAAAACGGATGCTCGTAAATTTTCAGGTCATTTGGACGTCGTTTGGGTCCCTGAAACATTAAAATATAGAAAATAGGGTTTTCTGCCTGTGCAGGGTTAATTCCATAAAAATAGGAAATAAATAAAATATTCCCAAAATCATTATAAACATTGATATAACCATTATATGATGCAAATATGATTGGAATATAAGTAATATAGTGCAAAGTTCATGTATGCATTTTACATGCATCAACATCCCCAAGCTTAACCAATGCTCGTCCTCGAGTATGAAGGTGATAAAACTAACATGGGCTTTGCAATATAGCACTAACAATGGATATCAAAGATGATTGCTACTGCGACATAGAGTCAAATGATTCATTCTTCAAAGGAGTAGCAATATGCAAAATAGTTTATGAAGTGATATCAAGTATTCAAGCAAGGATGTTCAATGATAGTTCACAGAGTGTAACATAGAAGATAGTAATATGGACCACATGTATGCATAATGATAAGTAAGAACATCCTACATTGGTCATAGAGTGTAGATGAAAATCTGAATATAAAAGGTGGACACTTTGGAAAGATGTATATGTGAGTAGAGGTAAAGCATGCATAAGTTTCATCTAACTTCCAAACTCTTCTACTTAAGTTAATGATTGCAATGTGGAATTCTTGGTGTCAAGCTCTCATTACCCCTATCATAGCATCTTGAATGATTAAAGTTTAGTGTGAAAGCAAATATGAGTAGTGTGCTTGATAAAGTAAAGGTTAGGTGTCTCATGCCCCTTGAATACAAGTACCTACACCATGAGTTACTCAACTTAGGAAACAAAGCAAGTTCAAGTTATATATCATTGTAAGTAATAATAGTATCATCAAGAGCGTCAACTGGGTACCTCTTGTCCCAGGATATGGAACAAGCCCATATCAAAATGACAAGACAAACAAACAAGATGAACAATCTCAACACCCTTTTTATTTACCATTGGAATAGCTTTTTATTATAAGGTGATCACAGACGGTTCACCATAGCATGTAAGTAAATTTCCACCATGAATGATGCATGGCTTAGATTAGCGGCCCAGGCGTCTCTCTAACCATTTATACAAACTCATTTAAACTACTTCATTTCCACCTTATTTCACCATGATAGGCATCCATAAACAAAAGTACATGATATCAACTAAATGAGATGAAGGAGCATGTTGAAAGCTTTGCATGTGACAGCACATATGGGCTAACTCCAACCTCGACATTTATCAAGCCACTAACATCATAATCTTAATCACAATGGGTCATGTTTTATTTATGCAATAAAAATAAATTGTGCATCAAGTTCGTGAGAGCTATATAACCAACTTTTCCATAACAATCAATAACATAAACATTTTCATTCAGAGGTATAGATAACACAAACATCATGATAAACATACTCGGAATAGCATAAAGCCAATAGGTAGATATGGTGGACTCACTGGAATAACTTTGGTTGAAGGTGTTGGAAACAAGTTTTTACTTGTTGGAATTTTTGGGCTAGCAAGAGGGAGAAAGTTGACCATCTAAATGCATGCATGAGTGTCCATAGAACTAACTAATCCATGTTAAACAAAGTAAAATAACTTTCAGCATCAAAACATGAATAAGTGATAGCTCTTGATAAAGCATTTGCAAATTATTACTCATAAACAAGCTCATGAATCATGCAACTATATGTATCATTAAAAATCAACTCAAACATCCCTTTTCCCAATACAATAAAAGCATCCAACATATTTCAACCCATATTTCCAGTAGCTCTTTCTCATATAAATGATAGTGTGGTGGTCTCACAAAATAACAATCAAACCAAAAACAAACAAAAGACGCTCCAAGTTTATGCGATAAAGTGTTTCGATCGAAAAACAGAAGTTAACGTGTGCAAACCGAGAGTGTGTAGGTCCAGTGGGGTTGTCTTCACATCCCCAAGCTTATGGTCTTCACCATCCTTGGATAGCTCTTGGTGCATCTCCTCCAATCCCTGTGAAAAAACTTCAAAACACCGTTTCTCCCATTTCTTTTCTGTGGGGGCATTAGTAGTGATAAACAAATAGGTTTTTTGCTGCATATAATCCTTAAACAAAACATCATATGAATGTCCAGAAAGTATATAATGTTGTATGCCTACTCATAAACTCAATTGAATCAAAAAGATTCAAGATAAAGTTCAAAACATGCATAAAACAAAATGGGACAGAATCTGTCCAGAAAAACAGCAGCAGCAAAACGTATTTTTCTACCCTACCAAACTTTGCCGAAAAATTCCAAACATTCATGCATACAGAGGATGAAAAGTTGCAACTACAGTTCAAATATGAGCTCATTCGGAGTTACAGAATAAGAATTAAAAATCATACCGTGCACAGATTCGTGCAGGAATAAAATCTCCGAACGCTATAAGCAACTTTTTCAAACCAAAAAGGGTAAAACTTGGCACTTTATTAAAATTCCAGAAACTAAACTAAAAACAAACTCTCTTGTTACAGCAAGAGGACACAAAGAAAATCACACATAAAAATAACCGGGTTGCCTCCCGCAAAGCGCTTTCTTTATAGCCATATAGCTAGGCTTCTTACTTGTTGTTTATTGAAGATGAAGCTCATGAGGGAGCTTGAACTTTGGTGTTCCCTCTTCCTTGGGAAGTGTTCCATGCACTTCTTGTGTGGAAACTGAAACTTCACGTTCCCTCTTTTGAATCAATGATGCACCTGTAGTACGAAGAAAAGGTCTTCCAAGAATAATAGGACTAGAGGTTTTATTCCCCATGTCCATGATTAGAAAATCCACAGGCACAAAAGTCATATGTAACTCTACCATAACATCACTTACTTTCCCTAAAGCATGTTTAATGGAATCATCAGCAAGTGCAAGTTCAATAGAGCATTTTTCAAGATTTTTCAATTCAAGTACTTCATATAGTTCTTTAGACATGACAGAGACACTAGATCCTAGATCAAGTATGGCATGATGTGTCTCTTTACCAATAGTTACTAGTACCTTGGGAATCCATATATCCCCAAGCTTAGGTGGTATCATGGCTTCTTGGTTGTACCTAGCAATTTTCTCTTTCAAGACATGATTAGCAATATAGAACCAAAGCCAGCTTGATTAGTGTTGATGGAAGGATCACTTGCAAACTTTTGTAAGATAGAGATTAATTCATGCAAGCTACAATTTTCTAAGTCAAGCAAAGGATCCTTGACTTCACTAAGCATTTTAACTTCCTCAACTTCTCTCTCTTTCATTACCCAATAGATTCTTTAGCCACTCTCTCTAACTCAATCAACATAAGAGATTCATCATATTCAGTTTTTTTAACTTCTTCTCTTAAACTACCAAGTTGAGACATGAATGGCAGCAAATATTTAGGATAGTTCAATAATTAATTAAGAGTTTCCTCCAAAGTAAGAGGAACATTATCAGCAATAGCAATAGAATTCATTCCAACCACAGGTGATGCTTGTGGTTTCCCTAAAGACATACTCAATAAAGTGGCTTGATTATTAGTTAGTTTTGACAAAGCTTTGTCTAGTCCTGTAGCTTGGAGTTGTAAACCTTTAATATCAGAACTAATAGAAGCAACAAATTTATTTAACTCTTGTATCATTGTATTATGACTAGCAACTTGTTCCATAAGGATTTTATTAGCCTCTGAATCATCATGGCGTGATGACATAGGCTTCAAATTATCATTAGCATTAGGATATGGAACAAAAGGACGATTGTTGGGAACATATGGGGGTTTATTGTAAGAGTTATAATTATTGTTCCCATACCCATTATTACCATAATTCCTAATGAAGTTGACATCACATTTTCAGAATTATTCCAACTAGTTCTTGCAAAGGAACATTTTCAACACTAGGTTTATTAAGCAAAGCTAAATAATATCCATTTTAGATGACAAATCATTAGTTTCCTCAATAGAATTCACTTTCTTAGAAGGATTGGTGCCCTATCAGTATGCCATTGACTATAGTTTTGCAAAATGCTTTCCAATATATTTTTAGCTTCTACTATAGTCTTACTCATAAAAGCACCTCCAGCAGCAGAATCAAGTATGTTTCTATACATGTAATTTAAACCATTGTAGAAAGAGTGTAATATGGTCATTCATTAACCCCATGTGATGGACAAGTTCGAAGCATGAGTTTAATCCTATCCCAAGCCATAGCAACATGTTCATTTTCATTTTGCCTAAAAGAAAGGATGTTGTTTCTATTTTGCAAAATTTTAACAGGATGATAGTATTTCTTAATAAAAGCTTCTTTAAGATCATCCCATGAATTAATACTACCGGATGGCAATGAATGCAACCACTCTTTATCTTTTCCTCTAAGTGAAAAAGGAAATAGCTTCAATTTTAGGATATCACTTTCAACATTCTTAAACTTTTGCATGTCACATATTTCAACAAAATCATGAAGATGCATAGAGGCATCCTCCATAGCACTACCACCAAATTGATCCCTAGTTATCAAGTTCAACAAACTAGGACTTACTTCATAGCTATCAGCTTTAATCTTAGGTGTGGCAATAGCTTTAGAGATGAGTTGATCATTAGGAGTGTTTGTGTAGTCACACAATTTAGTTCTTTCTCCCATTTTAGCAAGTTTTTATGTATTTTTTAATTTTTTATGCAAAACTGAAAATAAAATGAGTCTCACAAATGCAAACCGAATTACAAATGCAAGAAAATGCAATACAATGACAAAACAAATAAATTTTGCTTTGAAGGTAAAGATGGATAAGATGATGCTCACGTAGGTGCAACCTCCCCAAGCTGCACAAGTTGGTGATATTGACTTTGTTGTGATCTCCTTGGATAAACCTTCGCAGCTATGATTCCCCGGCAACGGCGCCAGAAAACAGTCTTGATGGCCCTTGAAGAGGTTGATCTACGGCGCCAGAAAACAATCTTGATCTCCGGTGCGTAGTTTACCCCGTCAAAAGTAAATGGGTTAGGTTGAGACTCCAAGTGCAGAGTGTGTAGTAAGTGGAAGACGTGTTTTCCCACGAGGGTGACTCGAGGGTTTAATATCGAACTCTCGGGGAATCAGTAGTGAAAAGTTTATCTCCTTATCCTTCTTTTTGGTCACCTACAAAACATAGTTAAATGTTTTGGTCCTCAACCTCACCTGTGGTTGTCAAGCACGAGGTGTAAGAATGATATCAAGATAATTATGCAATGCAAACAAGAAATAAATATGCAATGGAGGTGAATAAATGTGCAAGGATGATGATAACAATGATGAATGCTATTTTTTTGGGTTTTCTATGATGAATGCAAGATGAAAAAGTGTTTTTGTATTTTCGGATTTAATAATTGCAGAAAATGGAAAAGTGATAAAAGTTGTTGGAAAGGTGTTTCTTATGATTAAAAATGGACCGGGGTTCATGGTTTCACAAATGCACTCTCTCTTTAATAAAGTGGCAGACAATGTACACATAGAGTTGACATATGAGATTGCAACACAGGGTTTGATATCAAGTTACTAATTATATGAGCATCACGTCCTAACATAGAGATCTTTTGGTTATTAATCTCACTTATACTCCACCAAGATGCGAACTAAATCGTAACACCATAGTAATTAAGATAACTCAGAGTATAGCTTTAAGTATCTTGACATGAAGTTAAAATAAGAACATGCTAGATCTAGTCACGGAGAAGTGGCAAGTCACCCACAACCCTTGTAGCATGGTATTTTTGTTTATCCCTAGTGAGGTAACAAAGTAAGGTAAAACACCCAAGTGGATCGCGATATTACAGTGGTCAACTTACCGCACTCACCACCCCCCGTTCCTCGAACTAATGCACACATCACCCCACACACGCCCTCATAAACATGCTTGATCATAACAAGTAGATAAGAACGGGGTACATAATATGCATCTATACTCATAACTGAAACAAACATTGCAATCTCAAACATATATTAACTCACAAAAAGATCCACCACATAGGAATTACAACGATGACCGTAATCATGTTCAGCAGCTCATACGGTTCTAATTAGTGAATCTCAAAGAGAGGAGAGATACATAAGTTACTTCCACAAACCCATAGTCCAGAGGTGGACTACTCCCTCCTCATCATGGAGACGGTGGAGATGTCGATGAAGATGGAGACCATGCCGGCAACGCCCCGCCAGAGTTTTCCCCCTCCAATCTGCACCTCCAGATCTCTGATTTCTTGTTTCTGTCGTGTGGCGGCACTTGTTTTCGAGAACGCCGTGGGACTTCTTTTATAGGCGTTTTTAGGTCAAGACGAAGGCGGTGGAGAAAAGATCGACGGTAGCGGAGCCTCGAGGGCCAAAAGGGTGGGCCCCACACGGCCAGGTACAGAGCCCACGTGGGCCCCCTCTTTTGGGCTTCTGGCCTCCGTTTGCTTGCTTCCTTCGCTCCCAAGTCTTCTCCTTCCAAAATAATGACGCTTGTATTTTTCCAGGTTATTTGGACGTCGTTTGGGTCCCTGAAACTTAAAAGGAAAAAATAGGGTTTTCTGCCTACGCAGAGTTAATTCCATAAAAATACTTATAACCCTTATATGATGCAAATATGATTGGAATATGAGTGATATAGTGCAAAGTTCATGTATGCATTTTACATGCATCAGGCGTGAACTGGAATAATGTACTAGAACAGATATTTTCAGTAATAACACTTACTCCTCCAGACGATGGAGAGATACATCCTCTAGGCCATCTCAATATTATTGTTGTCACCCAATCGTCTGGCCAGACACAGCGTGATTAATCACGGGACAACATATATACGGAATGAGAAAAGAGAATGATATTGGTACGAGAATTATATGTGGTATGATCGAATGGTTTGATCACACTAGAGCACATTGTCTCAATCTCGAGATATCATTGGTATCGTGCACGTAAGGGAATTAAGCATAATGAGTAACCCACAGGTTCTGACGTTCACTCATAAACACAAGGGAGCCAATATGGATGTCTAACCCGCTGCTGGTTATTGCCCGGTAAGTTCCCGGACATGACTTTGTGTTTACTGAACCTATCGGGTCACACACTTAAGAAGTAGGTCAATCTTTTATTGAGAGAATAAAGTTGTAGTCTTAGTTGTAATGAGATTGTGTCGGAGTAGCTCCGATGTCACTGGGACTTGTTCTCGTGAATTATAGGATAGAGAGAAGGCGGACATCTTATGTCCCCGGATGATAGGAATTGTTTCTATCATCAGCGGATTTATTCCGAGTGTTTATAAAGATGGAAATATCGTTCCAAGAGTTTTGTCGGCGGATACTGGGTATCCCGGATCATGTAAATATGAGTTATATGATAAGTATTTCATTCCGGGAATTTTCTGTAAAAGGAAATATTCGTAAAGGAATTAATTTGACAAAACATTTAATTAATTAAAAGAAAAAATATTAAATAAAAGATTTTATTTAATGCCCAATAAAGGGAGGATGCCGAGTCCGAGTTGGGGAGGGACTCCCCCTCCCCCGCCCGAACCCTAGGGTCAGCGCGCCCTAGGGCGGGCCCCACGCGGGGCAAGGCGGTGGCAGATGCGGGCCCCACGCGGGCGAGCAGTGACGGGCCCGGGTGGGCTCCACCCGCCTAGGTCGGTTCGACCTAGGGCAGGCCCCACCGGGCGGCGGCGGCAGATGCGGGCCCCACGCGGGCGAGCAGTGACGGGCCCGGGTGGGCTCCACCCGCCTAGGTCGGTTCGACCTAGGGCAGGCCCCACCGGGCGGCGGCGCACAAGGAAGGAGAGGGGTGTGGGGACCCCGGACTAGCTGTCTGAAATACCCGATTATGCTTAACACAACGATCCTGTGATCAGTCTATCGTTGCACATAATCCGAACTGAATATCAAAGTTTACATCCATTACAGTACCGAATTCAAAGTCTGACAAATACGATCATACAGACCAATTCTTATATAGGTGCCTTCAAGGGCCAAACTTAAACATGCAGCGGAAACTACGGTAGTTGACCAAAACGCATCTTGACACCCGACAGGCAGTGGACTTATGAAGAGCCCTAGTTCGCGTCATCGGCGCCATACTCCTCCTCGGCGTAATGCTCCTCAAAATCTGGCATCACAACAATGTGATACATGTAAAATGCATAAATGAACTTTGCACTATATTAGTTGTATTCAAATCATATTTGCATCATATAAGGGTTATATCAATTTTTTATAATGATTTTTGGGAATATTATATTTGTTTGCTATTTTATGGAATTAACCCTACGCAGGCAGAAAACCCTTTTTCTTTATTTTAATGTTTCAGGGACCCAAACGACTTCCAAATGACCTGCAAATTTACGAGCGTCAATTTTTGGAAGGAAGAAGACTTGGGAGCGAAGGATGCAAACAAGCGGAGACCCGAGGGCCAAAATAGGTGGGCCCACGTGGCCCATGTACCTGGCTGCGTGGAACCCCTCCTTTTGGGCCTCGGAGCTCCGTTGCCGTTGATCTTTTCTCCGCCGACCTCGTCTTGACCTAAAACGCCTATATAAAAAGTCCTTCGACGTTCTCTGGAAAGAGCGCCGCCGAAACACAGAAACACCAAAACAGAGACCTGGAGCTGCAGATTGGAGGGGGAAAACTCCGGCGGGGCGCTGCCGGCGTGGCCTCCATCTTCTCCAACGAATTCTCCACCGTCTCCATGATGAAGAGGGAGTAGTCCACCTCTGGACTATGGGTTTGTGGAAGTAACTTATGTATCTCTCCTCTCTTGAGATTCACTAATTAGTACAGTATGAGCTGCTGAACATGATTTCGGTCATCTATGTAATACCTATGTGGTGGATCTTTTATGAGTTAATATATGTTTGAGATTGCAAATGTTTTGTTTCAGTTATGAATATAAATGCATATTATGTACCCCGTTCCTATTTACTTGTATTGATCAAGCATATTTATGAGACCGTGTGTGGGGTGATGTGTGCATTAGTTGGAGTAACCGGGGTGGCTAGTGCGGTGAACGTGAGAGATAGTTCCGCGATCCACTTGGGTATGTTTACCTTACTTTGTTGCCTCACTAGGGATAAAAAAATACCTTGCCACAGGGGTTGTGGGTGACCATGCCACTTCTCCGTGACTAGATCTAGCATGTTCTTATTTTAACTTTATGTCATGATACTTAAGGCTATACTCTGAGTCAACTTAATTACTGAGGTGTTATGATTTAGTTCGCATATTGGTGGATTATGAGTGAGACTAATAAAAAAGGTCTCTATGTTAGGACGTGATGCCCATATAATTAGTAACTTGTCACTAAACTTTTGTGTTGCAATCTCATATGTCAACTCTAGTGTTCCATTGTCTACCACATTATTAAAGAGAGAGTGCATTTGTGAAACCATGAACCCCGGTCCATTTTTAATCATAAGAAACACTTTTCCAACAACTTTTACCACTTTTACATTTTCTGCTTTTTTTAAAATCCGAAAATACAAAAACACTTTTACATCTTGCATACATCATATAAAACCCAAAAATATCATTTATCATTATCACCACCATGCTTGCATATTTATTTACCACCATTGCATATTTATTTCTTGTTTGCATTGCATATTATCTTGATATCATTCTTACACCTTGTGCTTGACAACCACATGTGAGGTTGAGGACCAAAACATTTACTTTGTTTTGTAGGTAACCAAAAGAAGGATAGGAAGATAAATCTTTCACTACTGATTCCCCGAGAGTTCGATATTAAACCCTCGAGTCACCCTCGTGGGGAAAACACGTCTTCCACTTACTACACACTCTGTACTTGGAGTCTCAACCTAACCCATTTACTTTTCACACAGTTAACTGTGTGAAGGGCCATCAAGATTGTTTTCTGGCGCCGTTGCCGGGGAGTAAAGAAGCAACACCGCATCAAAAGATTCCCTCGTCAACTATGCGGCCGTCATAGTAGTATCATTGGGTATCACAATGCCAGGGACGAAACCATTATGAGTACATTTGAATGTACTTCGCAAACTACCCCCGACACGAGTATGCACTAGCATTATTTTTATTATAATAAAACCTTTATTTTTAGAAGACATCTCTATATCTTTGTTGAAAAAGGTAAGAAGAGTTTTAGATATCCATCATGATTATTTCCCCAAAAACTCCTCCTTTTCCCAACCATAGCCCTTCATCGTCAACAACACCGACCAGCTCATATAGATCCTTTAGTATAGTTGTCGTATAACTCATTTGCTTTTCAAAACTCAACACTTTTCTCATAGATCTCGGTAGGGCCTCCCAACTGTCCATGACCGAGGACTCGGCTATTCGAATAGATTTACACTCTGCAGAGGTAGTACGCTTTTCCCACACCCATTCGGTAACCCATTGTGTCAGCCACGTCCCGCCATACAAGGTGTATGCGAAGCTGAGTTACCGACCCTAGCCTTTCCTTTGCTCACGCCAGTACAGGACCCTGCCGCTAGGAAACATTCCATCGACACCTAGTCTAGCCCTTCGGAACATAAGTGTGTGGACTCGTAGCTCTGCCCGTGGATCGTATGGTGGCGTTCTTCATCCTCCAATGAACATGTGAGGATCCAGGTCAGGGGGTAGGTTACCGAACCATCCCCTCATGGAACGGAGTCATCTCCATTGTTGAGGCATCCAATACTAAAATGAGCAAACTATATGACTAAGCCCTATCCCATATTTGGGGTAGGAGTGGTCGCACAAGTTACGGTTGGTCGGCGTAAGTACCCAGACACAATGAGCTTTTTCAAGAAAACCAACACTGTCCACTTTCTCACCTTGCCGACATCTCGGCACAACGATATCCAACCAAGGATACTGATGGCACTTCACGTAGTTACCTGCGTGAAAAGTAAATGGGTTAGGTTGAGACTCCAAGTGCAGAGTGTGTACTAAGTGGAAGACGTGTTTTCCCCACGAGGGGTGACTCGAGGGTTTAATATCGAACTCTCGGGGAATCAGTAGTGAAAGATTTATCTTCCTATCCTTCTCTTGGTTACCTACAAAACAAAGTAAATGTTTTGGTCGTCAACCTCACCGAGTGGTTGTCAAGCACAAGGTGTGAGAATAATATCAAGATAATATGCAATGCAAAAAAGAAATAAATATGCAATGGTGGTAAATAAATATGCAAGGATGGTGGTAGCAATGATAAATATATTTTTGGGTTTTATATGATGAATGCAAGATGTAAAAGTGTTTTTGTATTTTCGGAATTTTAAATGGCAGAAAATGGAAAATGGATAAAAGTTGTTGGAAAGGTGTTTCTTATGATTAAAAATGGACCGGGGTTCATGGTTTCACAAATGCACTCTCTCTTTAATAAAGTGGTAGACAATGGGACACTAGAGTTGACATATGAGATTGCAACACAAAAGTTTAGTTACAAGTTACTAATTATATGGGCATCACGTCCTAACATAGAGACCTTTTGTTTATTAGTCTCACTCATACTCCACCAAGATGCGAACTAAATCATAACACCTCAGTAATTCAGATGACTCAGAGTATAGCTTTAAATATCATGACATGAAGTTAAAATAAGAACATGCTAGATCTAGTCACGGAGAAGTGGCAATGGTCACCCACAACCCCTGTAGCAAGATATTTTCTTTATCCCTAGTGAGGCAACAAAGTAAGGTAAACATACCCAAGTGGATCGCGGAACTTTCTCTCACGTTCACCGCACTAGCCACCCCCGTTACTCCAACTAATGCACACATCACCCCACACACGCTCTCATAAACATGCTTGATCAATACAAGTAAATAGGAACGGGGTACATAATATGCATCTACTTTCATAACTGAAACAAAACTATTGCAATCTCAAACATATATTAACTCATAAAAGATCCACCACATAGGTATTACATAGATGACCGTAATCATGTTCAGCAGCTCATACGGTACTAATTAGTGAAGCTCAAAGAGAGGAGAGATACATAAGTTACTTCCACAAACCCATAGTCAAGGGTGGACTACTCCCTCTTCATCATGGAGACGGTGGAGAAGTCGTTGGAGAAGATGGAGACCACGCCGGCAGCGCCCCGCCGGAGTTTTCCCCTCCAATCTGCAGCTCCAGGTCTCTGTTTCGATGTTTCTATGTTTCGGCGGCGCTCCTTTCTAGAGGGCGTCGGGGACTATTTTTATAGTCGGTTTTAGGTCAAGACGGAGTCTGGGCAAAAGATCGACGGCAACGGAGCCTTGAGGCTCCAGATGGTGGGTCCCACGTGGCCAGATTCCTTGGCCGCGTGGGCCACCCTCTTTTGGGCCTCGGGCCTCCGCTTGTTTGCTTCCTTTGCTACCAAGTCTTCTTCCTTCCAAAAACTGATGCTCGTAAATTTTCAGGTCATTTGGACGTCGTTTGGGTCCCTGAAACATTAAAATATAGAAAATAGGGTTTTCTGCCTGTGCAGGGTTAATTCCATAAAAATAGGAAATAAATAAATATTCCCAAAATCATTATAAAACATTGATATAACCCTTATATGATGCAAATATGATTGGAATATAAGTAATATAGTGCAAAGTTCATGTATGCATTTTACATGCATCAACATCCCCAAGCTTAACCAATACTCGTCCTCGAGTATGAAGGTGATTAAACTAACATGGACTTTGCAATTTAATACTATCAATGGATATCAAAGATGATTACTATTGCTACATAGAGTCAAATGATTCATTCTTAAAGGAGTAGCAATATGCAAGATAGTTTATGAAGTGATATCAAGTATTCAATGCAAGGATGTTCAATGATAATTCACAAAGTGTAACATGAAAGAAAGTAATATGGACCACATGTATGCATAATGATAAGTAAGAACATCCTACAATGGTCATAGAGTATTGATGAAATCTGAATATAAAAGGTGGACACTTTGGAAAGATATATATGTGAGTAGAGGTAAAGCATGCATAAGTTTCATCTAACTTCCAAACTCTTCTACTTAAGTTGATGATTGCAATGTGGTAATCCTTGGTGTCAAGCTCTCATTACCCCTATCATAGCATCTTGAATGATTAAGTTTAAAGTGAAAGCAAATATGAGTAGTGTGCTTGACAAAGTAGGTTGAATGTCTCATGCCCTTGAATACAAGTACCTACTCCATGTGTTACTCAACTTGGAAACAAAGCAAGTTCAAGTTAAATATCATTGTAAGTAATAATAGTATCATCAAGAGCGTCAACTGGGGTACCTCTTGTCCCAGGATATGGATGAACCCATATCAAAATGACAAGACAAACAAACAAATGAACAATCTCAACACCCTTTTTATTTACCATTGGAATAGCTTTTTATTGTAAGGTGTATCACAGACGGTTCACCATAGTATGTAAGTAAATTTCCACCATGAATGATGCATGGCTTAGATTAGCGGCCCAGGCGTCTCTCTAACCATTTATACAAACTCATTTAAACTACTTCATTTCCACATCATTTCACCATGATAGGCATCCATAAACAAAAGTACATGATATCAAGCATGTTGAAAGCTTTGCATGTGACAACACATATGGGCTAACTCCAACCGACATTTATAAGCCACAACATCATAATCTTAATCACAATGGGTCATGTTTTATTTATGCAATAAAAGTAAAGTGTGCATCAAGTTCGTGAGAGCTATATAACCAACTTTTCCCATAACAATCAATAACATAAACATTTTCATTCAGAGGTATAGATAACACAAATAACATGATAAACATACTCGAATAGCATAAAGCTAATAGGTAGATATGGTGGACTCACTGGAATAACTTTGGTTGAAGGTGTTGGAAACAAGTTTTTGCTTGTTGGAATTTTTGGGCTAGCAAAAGGGAGAAAGTTGACCATCTAAATGCATGCATGAGTGTCCATAGAACTAACTAATCCATGTTAAACAAAGTAAAATAACATTCAGCATCAAAACATGAATAAGGATAGCTCTTGACAAAGCATTTGCAAATTATTACTCATTAACAAGCTCATGAATCATGCAACTATATGTATCATTAAAAATCAACTTAAACATCCCTTTTCATAATCTTATAATAGCATCCAACATATTTAAACCCATATTTCCAGTAGCTCTTTCATATATAAATGATAATGTGGTGGTCTCACAAAAAAAAATTAAACCAAAACAAACAAAAAGACGCTCCAAGTTTATGCGATAAAGTTTTTCGATAAAAAAACAGAAGTTAGACGTGTGCAAACCGAGAGTGTGTAGGTCCAGTGGGGTTGTCTTCACATCCCCAAGCTTATGGTCTTCACCATCCTTGGATAACTCTTGGTGCATCTCCTCCAATCCCTGTGAAAAAAATTCAAAACACCGTTTCTCCCATTTTCTTTTCTGTGGGGTGCATTAGTAGTGATAAACAAATAGATTTCATGCTACATATAATCCTTAAACAATTCATGCATACAGAGGATGAAAATATGAATGTCCAGAAAGTGTATAATGTTTATGCCTACTCATAAACTCATTTGGATCAAAAAAGATTCAAGTTAAAAGCTCAAAGCATGCATCAAACAAAATGGGACATAATCTGTCCAGAAAAAAGCAGCAGCAGCAGCAAAACGTATTTTTCTACCCTACCAAATTTGTCAAAAAATTCCGAAACAATTCATGCATACAGAGGATGAAAAGCTGCAACTACGGTTCAAATAGGAGATCATTCGGAGTACATAATAAGAACTAAAAATCATACCGTGCACAGATTCGTGCAGGAATAAAAATCTCCGAACGCTATAAGCAACTTTTTCAAACCAAAATGAGTAAAACTTGGCACTATATTAAAAATTCCAGAAACTAAACTAGAAACTAAGTCTCTTGTTACAGCAGGAGGATAAAAAGAAAACCACAAATAAAAACAGCCGGGTTGCCTCCCGTAAAGCGCTTTCTTTATAGCCATATAGCTAGGCTTGATAGTTTTAATGATGCTCACATAGGAATAAGAGTTGAATATAAAAGAGTATCAAGAAGAAAATATCAATCACATTTAAGTCTAACCCACTTCCTATGCAATGGAATCTTGTAAGAAAATAAATCAGTAAAGCACAAAGTGACTAGCATAGGAAGGCAAAGCAAGTGCAACTTCAAAATTTTCAACAAATTTTCAATAAATTAATATTATTGTGGTATATGAAGTCATGTCTCCCTCTATCATAAAAACTTTCAGTAGCATCATTGATAAAATCTACAATATAACCATCACATAGAGCATTCTTATCATGATCCACATGTATAAAAGTATCATTACTCTCCACATAAGCATAAACAGTATCATTAGTAATAGCGAGAGTAAAAGTATCACATCCATCATTGTAATCATCATAAATAGGAGGCATAGAATAATCGAAATGATTTTTATTCTCAATGGTAGATGGACTGAAAATATCATATTCATCATTGTAAACATCATATAGGAGGCATATCATAATCAACATAAACTATATCCTCAATAGTAGGTGGAGTGAAAATATCACAATCATTATAATCATCATATATTGGAGACAAAGTATCATCAAAGAAAATTTTCTCCTCAAAACTTGGGGGACTAAAAATATCACATTCATCAACAACGGCTTCCCCAAGCTTAAATTTTCCAGAGCATTAGCAATAATGGTGTTCAAAGAATTTATTGCAAATAATTTTCCATATATTTTTAATTTTCTCTTCAAATACATCATGTCCAAACTCAAGATAAATTTCATATAGCTCTCTAATTTTTTTGTTGTTTTTCATTAAGCCAAACTAGTGAAATAAAAAGATATAATTGCATATTCTAAAGAAGATACCTTCGAGCATACACACGCCGGCAACAGTGCTAGATAGCTTAGTAGCCAGAAGATGTGAGTACCTTTTACCTTACCTCCCCGGCAACGGCGCCAGAAAAATGTCTTGATGTCTACGCACGCTTCTATTCTTGTGGACAATGTTGGGCTTCCAAGTGCAGAGGTTTGTAGAACAGCAGCAAGTTTCGCTTAAGTGAATAACCCAAGGTTTATCGAACTCAGGGAGGTATAGGTCAAAGATATCCCTCTCAAGCAACCCTGCAATTAAGATACAAGAAGTCTCTTGTGTCCCCAACACACCTAATACACTTGTCAGATGTATAGGTGCACTAGTTCGGCGAAGAGATAGTGAAATACAAGTAATATGGATGATTATAAATGGTAATTGCAATCTGAAATAAAAATGGCAGCAAGCAAACTTGAGCCAAAATGAGAGCAAACGGTGTTTCAATGCTTGGAAATAAGGCCTAGGGATCATACTTTTACTAGTGGACACTCTCAACAATTATAATATAATTGAATACATAGATATTTCCTCTTTACTATGCTACTCTGAACTATTCTCGTGTTGGATAACAAACACCAATTCATTATGTAGGGCTACAAAAGCACACCTTAAAGTAGCATTCCACATCTAGGGGACCCCAATGTCACTAAGAGCGCCCCAAAATAGTACTAGACAAACAACACAAATAATAGCTCATGATAAGTATTCCTGTAAACTTTAGCCTAATAGTCACACACGGTGCGCACACTGTCAACTTCGCACCATGGGACAAAGGTGACTCCGAAGTTTACATTAATAAAACCACTCAAGTAGCATAATTCATAAGATAACGAAGAGTAACATCTATGGATCCAAGTAGATTACAAAGCTCATGATCACTGATGTCTACGCATGATTCTATTCTTGTAGACAGTGTTGGGCCTCCAAGAGCAGAGATTTGTAGAACAGCAGCAAGTTTCCCTTAAGTGAATCACCCAAGATTTATCGAACTCAGGGAGTTAGAGGTCAAAGATATCCCTCTCAAGCAACCATGCTATTAAGATACAAGTCTCTTGTGTCTCCAACACACCTAATACACTTGTCAGATGTATAGGTGCACTAGTTCGGCGAAGAGATAGTGAAATACAAGTAATATGGATGATTATAAGTAGTAATTGCAATCTGAAAAAATGGCAGCAAGCAAACATGTATCAGAACTTGTTGTAAATGGTGTTTCAATGCTTAGAAACAAGGACTAGGGATCATACTTTCACTAGTGGACACTCTCAACAATGACCTCATAATTGAATAAATAAATGCTACTCTCAAACACGCTCTTGTTGGATAACGAACACCATTCATTGCGTAGGGCTGCAAAATCACACCTCAAAGTCTGAGTAAACAAACGCCACAACGTCATAAAGGAGTCACACACGATGCGCACACCGTCACCTTCACACCGTGGAGAGTGACTCCGGAGTACATTGATTTTTAGTTTTTTGAAATCATGTGCTAGAGATTTTTAGTTTTTTGAAATCATAAAGAGAGCATAAAGTAAGTTTTTGAGAGGTGTTTGTTGTTGTCAACGAATGGTAGTGGGCACTCTAACCCCCTTGTCACCCAGACTTTCAAGAGCGGCTCCCATGAAGGACGTTATTTCTACCCAAGGGTAGATCATCCCTCTTCTCTTTTGTTTACACATGCATATTTATAAATTGGTATGACACTCCTCCCAACCTTTGCTTACACAAGCCATGGCTAACCGAATCCTCGGGTGCCTTCCAACAATCACATACCATGGAGGGGTGCCTATTTGATTATGTTTTACACTTTGAAATTTGCTTTTGATAAATCATTGGCAAACATGTGAAGAGAATTAAGCAGTTATAGTTGTAATTAATTGGGACTGTGCACCCCATTTGCCAGCTCTTTTTGCAAGTTATTGGATAAGCGGATGTATATGCCACTAGTCCATTGGTGAAAGTCTGTCATGAGTAAATGAAAAGGTGATAGAGTAAACGCCACAAACTTCCTCATGAGCTATAAAACATTGACACAAATAAGGAGTAATAAAGTTTTGAATAGTTTAAAGGTAGCACATGAAGTATTTACTTGGAATGGCAGGAAAAACCACATAATAGGTAGTTATGATGGACACAAATGACATGGGTTTTGGCTCAAGGTTTGGATGCACGAGAAGCATTCCCTCTCAATATAGGGTTTAGGCTAGCAAGGTTGTTTGAAGCAAACACAGGATATCAACCCGTATAGCAAGACTCACATAAAAACATATTGCAAGCATTATAAGACTCTACACTGTCTCCCTTGTTGTTCAAACACTTTACGAGAAAATATCTAGACCTTAGAGATATCAAACATGCAAACCAAGTCTCAACAAGCTCTACGGTAGTTCTCCACTAATAGGCTTTAACTACATGATGCAAGAGCTTAAACATGATCTACTTGAGAGCTCAAAACAATTGCAAAGCATCAAATTATACAAGACAATGATCTACAAGAATGAGTATGTCTTTTCCAATACCATCTACCGCATGCAGCATTTTCTGTTTCCAACCAAACACCAATCAATTTATTTCAACACAAAACTCTCCAAATAATTCAACGATGAAACAAGAGAGTACTTCTCTACAAGAACTAACAGCTCCGAACAAGAGATGCATAGAAGACAAGACCTAAAACTATTGCAGTAGCTAGTCAAGAATACTCAACAAATATAAGTGAAGAATACGAGTATTCACATGAAAAAGCGGAGCGTGTCTCTCTCCCACACAAGAATGCTAGGATCCAATTTATTCATAAAATAAAAACAACAAAGCAAAAATAAAAGCACACAGACGCTCCAAGTAAAACACATAAGATGTGAAAGAATTAAAATATAGTTTCACTAGAGATGACCTGATAAGTTGTTGATGAAGAAGGGGATGCGTTGGGCATCCCCAAGCTTAGACGCTTGAGTCTTCTTGAAATATGCTTGGGTGACCCATGGGGGCATCCCCAAGCTTAGGCTTTTCACTCTTCTTGATCATATCATATCATCCTCCTCTCTTGATCCTTGAAAACATCCTTCACACAAAACTCAAAGTAATTATCATTAGAGGGTTAGTGCATAATCAAAAGTTCACATGTTCTGTGATGACACAATCATCTCCAATACTTCTGGACATTAGCTACAGCCACTGATATTTTGTGGAGCAAATAAATCCACTCAAACACAGTAAAAGAGAGAGTGCAAAATAAAAGGCAGAATCTGTCAAAAACAGAACAGTCTGTAAAGATAAAACATTTCGAAACACTTAAGTTGCTCAGATGCGAAAACTTAAAACTAATGAAAGTTGCGTACATATATAAGGATCATGCGTGAATTTTTCAGAATGTTTCAATTTTTCTGGAGTGCATACAGCTCAAAACCGTGGACAGCAAAAATCTGTCTCTAGCATCAACTTTCTATTAGAGACTTTACTTGGCACAACAACACAATAAAATAAAGATAAAAGGAGTTGTTACAGAAGTAAGCAAGCTCCTTGACTCAACGAAAATAAAAATTACAGAAATAAAAACCATGAGTTGTCTCCCACAAGCGCTTTTCTTTAAAGCCTTTTAGCTAGGCATGATAATTTTAATGATGCTCTCATATGTATAATAGTTGAATATAGAAGAGCATCAAAAATCAAATATCAAACACATTTAAGTCTAACCCACTTCCTATGCAAAGGAATCTTGTAGGAAAATAAATCAATGAAGCACAAAGTGACTAGCATAGGAAGGCAAAACAAGTTGAACATCAAAATTTTCAACAAAGAGAGAGGAGACTTAATATTATTGTGATTTATGAAGCCATGTCTCCCTCTCTCATCATGACCACTAGGTCTTAAAGTAACCATCAAATAAAAGCAAATCAAGAGAAATCTCAAATCTTTCATCATAAAGAGAGGTGTTTTAATAATATCAAAATTTCCACAACCATATTTTTCTCTCTCAAAATAATTTTCAGCGGCATCATGAATAAACTCAATAATATATCTATCACATAAAGCATTATTATCATGATCCATAAGCATAACAGTACCATTACTCTCCACATAAGCATATAATCATTAATAATAGTGGGAGTAAAAGTATTACATCCATCATTGTAATCATCATAAATTGGAGGCATAGAATAATCATAATGAATTTTATCCTCAATAGTAGATGGACTGAAAATATCATATTCATCATTGTAAACATCATATATAGGAGGCATATCATAATCAACATAAACTATATTCTCAATAGTAGGTGGGCTAAAAACATTACAATGATTATAATCATCATATATTGGAGGCAAAGTATCATCAAAGCAAATTTCCTCCTTAAAGCTTGGGGGACTAAAAATATCATATTCATCACAACCAGCTTCCCCAAGCTTAGACTTTTCCGTAGCATTAGCAATAATGGTGTTCAAAGAATTCATGCTAATAACATTGCTATCACTATTATGCAAACAAGCCTCCATAGGTTTTTTAATTTTCTGTTCAAAAGCATCATGTCCTAACTCAATATAAAGTTCATAAAGATCTCTATTTTTTTTGTTGATTTCCATTAAGCCTAACTAGTGAAAATAAAAACAAGAGACAAAAAGAAATAATTGCAGAATCTAAAGGAGATACCTTCCAACACTTACCTCCCCGGCAATGACACCAGAAAATAGCTTAGTAGACGGAGGATGTGAGTACCTTTTACCTTACCTCCCCGGCAACGGCGCCAGAAAATAGCTTGATGTCTACGCATGATTCTATTCTTGTAGACAGTGTTGGGCCTCCAAGAGCAGAGGTTTGTAGAACAGCAGCAAGTTTCCCTTAAGTGAATCACCCAAGGTTTATCAAACTCAGGGAGGTAGAGGTCAAACATATCTCTCTCAAGCAACCCTGCAATTAAGATACAAGAAGTCTCTTGTGTCCCCAACACACCTAATACACTTGTCAGATATATATGTGCACTAGTTCGGCGAAGAGATAGTGAAATACAAGTAATATGGATGATTATAAGTAGTAATTGCAATCTGAAATAAAAATGGCAGCAAGCAAACATGTATCAGAACTTGTTGTAAACGGTGTTTCAATGCTTAGAAACAAGGCCTAGGGATCATACTCTCACTAGTGGACACTCTCAACAATGACCTCATAATTGAATAAATAAATGGTACTCTCAAACACTCTCTTGTTGGATAACGAACACCATTCATTGCGTAGGGCTACAAAAGCACACCTCAAAGTCTGAGTAAACAAATGCCACAACGTCATAAAGGATTCACACACGATGCGCACACCGTGACCTTCACACCGTGGAGAGTGACTCCGGAGTTCATATTAAAGTAACCTCTAGAGTGGAATAATAGATAAAGAGAAACATCTACTTATTCAACTAGATTACAAATTTCATGATCACATAAAGATCACACCATGGGAGAGAGAGATAAACCACATAGCTACCGGTAGAGCCCTCAGCCTCGGGGGAGAACTACTCCCTCCTCATCATGGGAGGCAGCAACGGCTATGAAGATGGCGGTGGAGTCGATGGAGATGGCTCCGGGGGCACTTCCCCGTCCCGGCAGCGTGCCGGAACAGAGACTTCTGTCCCCCGAATCTTGTTCTGGATGGCGGCGGAGCTACGAAGCTTTTTTGGAGAAATCCTTCGGGGGTTAGGGTTTTGATGATGGGGGCAATATATAATCCGAAGGGCGGCACGAGGGGACACCCGAGGCGGCCTCACCATGTGGCGGCGTGACCAGAAGAAAATCTTCTGGTCTGTGCCCTAGTTTGGTTCGGGGTCTTCTGGGCCTCTTCTGGAGCTGTTTTTTGGACCACGCAGTTTTTTGGCATTTCAGAATTTCTGGAATTGTTCCAGATTTTTCTGAGCACTTTCATTTTTTGACCTTTTCTGCACAAACAAAATAAATAGGAACTGGCACTGTGGCATCTTGTTAATAGGGTAGTCCAATAAATGTCACAATATGATATAAAGTGTATATAAAACATGCGATAATTGGTATAATATAAGCATGGAACATCAGAAATTATAGATACGTTGGAGACGTATCAAGCATCCCCAAGCTTAGTTCTACTCGTCCTCGAGTAGGTAAAACGATAACAACAAAATAATTTCTGAGGAGACATGTTTTCACACAATCTTGATCAAATAATATTGCAAGGCTCATGTCATGAATGAAGTGACTCAAGGCAATGGTCTATAGTGTGCTATCAAGTAGATAAAGAGTAAACAACTGAATCATATAAGCAAAAACTTTTCATGAATAGTACTTTCAAGACAAGCATCAAAAAGTTTTGCATAAGAGTTAACTCATAAAGCAATAGATTCTAAATAAAGGCATTGAAGCAACACATAGGAAGATTTAAGTTTCAGCAATTGCTTTCAACTTTCAACATGCATATCTCATTGATAATTGTCAACACAAAGTAATATAACAAGTGCAATAAGCAAGCATATAAGAATTGATACACACAAAGTTGACACTAGTGTTTGCTTCTGAGATAGAAAGAAGTAGGTAAACTGACTCAACATAAAGTAAAAGAAAGGCCCTTCGCAGAGGGAAGCATGGATTAAATCATGTGCTAGAGATTTTTAGTTTTTTGAAATCATAAAGAGGGCATAAAGTAAGTTTTTTAGAGGTGTTCGTTGTTGTCAACGAATGGTAGTGGGCACTCTAACCCCCTTGTCACCCAGACTTTCAAGAGCGGCTCCCATGAAGGACGTTATTTCTACCCAAGGGTAGATCATCCCTCTTCTCTTTTGTTTATAAATTGGTATGAATTGGTATAAATTGGTATGACACTCTGATATGGATCAACCCCGTCGATCCTAGAGTTTTGCCCGATCTTTCACAGCGAGACAACCAAGGTAATAATTCTCCCAATTACACGATGAACGCAAACCTGGAGAAGAGGAACGAATCCAGCAAGCAACGTGATGAAGATCACCACGCCTCCAACCAAAGTACGACAATCCTTGATGAACACAAGAACCTCCGCAGCAATCTTTATTACAAACTGATAAACGGCATCGCCGTCCCCGGAGGGATGCTTCACCAAGAAACACACGTAGTAGTTTTTAACCTAATTTTCTGAACCCCTTCTAACTCGCAGCCCCTAGCCTTATATGGAGGGGGTGCTATAGTACCGCGCTACAGGACCGCGCTACAGGACCGCCCCACTAATGGGTTATATGTTGACTTGGTTGGACAGGCCCAAACCAAGCCCAAACTCATAATTATTAAAAACTCTAATTATTTAAAATAGCAACACACGACGAATACATCTAACTTGGTGGAGTCCTGAAATTGGGCTTCACCTCCTCCGTCATGCCCGTATCATCCTCCCCCCCTTCAAAAAGCGTTGTCCCCAACGCGTGAGGGTCTGCTCGAAAAGGTGGCTGGATATAAACAATAGCACCACGCATGTTCGCTATCTTCAAGTCTTGCTTGCCTACCACACCACATCCTCCCTCTCGGCCTGCTTGACTTGACACAACACTTGACGCCTCCTTTCTTCGCCACATGAGCTTGGACTTCGGCGCCACCACCTTCTTCTTCTCAACACTTGATGGAGCTCTTTGCTGCTGAACATGAACCTGCTTAGCACGACCCTGCAAAGTAGTAATGCCCGGGCCACACAACTGACGAACACGTCCATCCTTGCCTCTATGCACACACACTGCTGCTCCAACAAAACGTCTCCGAGGTGTTCTCACAAAACTATGGTTGACTACCCGCGGCACCATATGCACCGGAACACGATCAGCACCACTGTCATCGGTCTGAACACCCATGTCAACACGAACTGGAACGCTCGCTGCAATACCCTTCGTCTCCCCACTAAGAGGTTTGTCTTCAACTAGCTTGTCACCAACAAACACAGGCTTGTCATCTACATGCATAGTTGAATCAATTTCTGTACCAACGCTCCTTGCATCATGCTCCACTTGCTGCAACTTAGCTAACCGATGTTTTGGTTCAGCTTTATGCAACCTCTCCTTGTGTATCACCAGCACCACATCGGACTTGATTTGATCATCGCTCATAGGCCTCAAAGTCCGCTGCTTACCATCATGCACAAAAGAATATGTATTTGCTCGCCTAGCATGGTTAACATTGCGATCATACTGCCATGGACGACCAAGTAACAGCCCACATACCTCCAATGGCAACACATCGCACTCAACCTCATCAACATAGTCACCAACTGTAAATGGCACACGCACCTTATGAGTAACCTTCAGCATACCACAATTATTTATCCACGCCAAATGCTTAGGTTCAGGAATACGCCAAGTAGACAACCCTAATGCTGCCACCATTGCCTTGCTTATGCCATTAGTACACCTACCACCATCAATCATGAGCTTGCAGTGTTTGCCTTTTATCATGCATTGAGTCTGAAATAAACTCCATCGCTGACACTTGTCAACTATTTTGCAAGCCTCATCATGTACCCTTTTGAGTTGCATATTCAGCCCGCTCAAAGGTTCAACCTCTTCAGGTATAATCACCTTGTCCAGCTCCGTGGACTGCTGCATAAATCTAGTACGCAGAAATTGTTTGAAGTCTCCCCAACTAGATGTTCCACCGGTGATATCCTGTGCGGACCTCTCATCATTCCACCAGCCAGCCACAGTCTCATCCACACGACGATAGGCAAGAGCATGTTCAAGACGTCCACCAAAAGTGCTATTCAGTTCACGACATCTTGCAAAACCTTGGTCCATAATCGATTCCCAAATCTGAAATTCTGAATATGTAGCTGAATTCTCTAACCTCCATTCTATGGGTGCGGAATCAAGTGCCGAACCTATCACAATAGTAGTGTAATCATGATATACATCCTCATATTTTGGAGCCTTCACACGAACAGGTCTGGATAAAACCATATCTGAATGATAGCAGCAAGCGGCAGCGATCAGCTAGCGATCAGAGATCAGTGAGCGATCAGCTTGCGCGGCCGGAACGCACGCGGACGGAACGTGCGTGCTGGCTCCTTCCCTCGATGCAAAACTCAGACCACTAGCTGCAACTCGTCCAAACCGATGGCAAGGAAAACGTGTAGCTGTAGGACTCCAATAGAACTCGGAGAAACTGTTGCAGGGAAAACGTAGAACAGAAGGACTCCCACACCACGAGAACGCCGCTGCAGCAAACCAGAAATCAAGCAATACAACCCCACCTCGGAGCGCTCCCTCAACTCGGACAGAACACCAATTCGCCCAATTCTGGTGTAGGGAAAATCGGATCTATGCCAACTCGGACAGACAGGAGTTCTGAATTTAAAACGGATGCAACACCTTCATACGAGATCCAAACGTGGCAAATAAGGACTCTTTGGAAAGATAATTTCGTGACCTTTCCAATGGGTATGCACACAGCCCCCGGTTCGTCTCCTACAGGCCGTGGTGTCTAAGACAAATCAACGATCGTTTCTGGACTGCAGGCAGCGATCGAACCAAGCTGCCTTGTTTTTTTTTTATGGTACTGTAGCTACAGTAGATCGCGCATTTGCCAATCTGCACGTATCTTCCTTTTCTCTTGCGTTGAATCCCCTAGCAGCCTCCACACAAATCGATCTAACCAGAAACCAATCTGCACAAACACAACAGCAGTCTGCAGCCTCAATGCACGATCTCCTCCAAGCAAATCAATCTGCGCAAGAGCCTCCAATTAAACTCCTCCCAGTCAACCGATCTAGATGAGATCGATCAACACAACCTCACTGTGAGCAACCCAGAAATCTGATACCACATGATACAACAACCCGAGAAAACAGCGAAAATCTAGAAACTATGCCCAGAAAAACTCACGGCAGAGAAAACTCGTCCTTTTTGTGGCACAGCAGCAGGTTCAAGCAATTCCACTACATCTACAGCACGGAATAGAGACATGAACTGCCATACATGTGGAGGCAAAGGTCACTTCAAGAGAGAATGTCTAAACAAGAAGGTTATGCTTATTAATGAGGACAATGAGTATGAAACAGGTGATGATGCTGATCCTAATGAGGTGGACGATGTGTGTGATGATGATACTGGTCCTATTGATGCATATGCTACACATTATCCATCTATTGTTTGCACACAAAACTCTTTGAGTGTTACACCAAGTCCTGAAAATCAACGCTGCAACCTATTTCAAACCAAAGCTATTGTTGGTCCTCAAATGGCTTGCAAGGTTATAATTGATGGTGGGAGTTGCAGAAATTTGGCTAGTAGAGATTTATCTGCAAAACTGAAATTGAAGTATATTCCACACCCTCATCCTTATTACATACAATGGTTAAGTGACAAGGGAGAGATGAAGGTGAGCCATATTGATATGGGGTTGCCCGATCTTCTCGTTGAGCACTTCGTCGGAAGGTGGATAACTTGGTGTCACCGATGAACTCTCCTCGCTAGAACCCTGATGCCAATGCAGCAGCACTCTACCCTTTGGATATTCACGACTTCACACACTTGCGCACGTAGCCGTCGACCACGAAACGGTATAATTGCAATCTACTAATTCCCAGTGGAAAGAACAGATCACACTTCAATTGAGGTTCAACTCTCCAGATCGATACGAATTGGAGATGTGTACTTTCAGAGGAAAGTTTCCGCTGTTCAACTCGAACTAGGGTTTTATCTAAACGTGGTCTAACTCTCAACTCGCAGGTTGGAGGTATTTAAGGGGAAAGGGGCGGCGCCCCAACTAGACTCTGGGTGCAACCCGACTTGGGGTGCAATCCGACCTGGTACAAACCGACCACATAAGTGGTTCGGCCCAACTTAGGCATGCAAGCCCGACTTGCTGCTGTGGCACAATTTGGCGTCCTTCTTGCTGCCGTGGCACGCATTGCTGCCATGGTGGACGCCTCCTTCTTCTCCTTGGATGCCGGCCTCCCTCTCCTCCCTCGCATCCTTTGCTTGCTCCAGAACTTGTTCTCCTTGCTGCATCACCTCCTTGCTCCCTCGTGCTAGGACTCCTACTCCAATAAACCTGATCATGCAAACATGCAAAGATTTAGGCAGTAAACAATTCTCACTAATAAAATAATCAGATTCTTTTAGGAGCAAATTCACCTGTTGTTCCATTAGTTTTGCACGAGCTCTTGTAATAGGACCAATTCTGATTTCATCATTGGACTTCGTTGCAGCAACTTGAGGTGAAGATGTGTCAAGTGTATGGATGTCCTCATCATCTCCCCCCCCCCTTCGAAAGGCGTCGACCTCGACGCTCCAAGGTCTTCTCCCTCATATGGTGACAAATCAGCAACGTTGAAGCTGTTGCTAATGCCACCAAATTCAGCAATAGGAATATCAATCGAGTAGGCATTGTCATTGATCTTGGCTAACACCTTGTAAGGACCAGCACCACGTGGCTTCAACTTGGAACTCCTCAAGTGTGGAAATCTGTCCTTGCGCAAATGCACCCAAACCATGTCTCCAGGCTGAAACAATACTTGCTTGCGTGACTGATTTCTGGCAGCAGCAATGTTCTTGCCTTTCTTCTCAATTGCCTCTCGTGTCTTCTCATGAAGTTTCTTCACATAATCTGCTCGTTTTGATGCCTCCATATTGACTCGCTCATGTAAAGGAAGAGGCAGCAAATCTAGTGGTGTAATTGGTTTGAAGCCATACACCACCTCAAAAGGGCAAAGCTGAGTAGTAGTGTGCACCGCTCGGTTATAAGCAAACTCAACATGTGGCAAACACTCCTCCCATTCACGCAGATTTTTCTTGATCATAGCTCGCAGTAATTGTGACAATGTTCTATTCACCACCTCCGTTTGACCATCTGTTTGAGGATGACATGTTGTACTGAACAGCAGCTTCGTTCCTAGCTTCCCCCACAGTGTCTTCCAGAAATAGCTCATGAACTTCACATCACGATCAGAAACAATCGTCCGAGGTACTCCATGTATGCGTACGATGTCCCTGAAAAACAGATTAGCAACATGCGACGCATCGTCGCTCTTGTGGCATGCAATAAAATGTGCCATCTTAGAGAATCTATCCACTACCACAAAAATACTATCATGTCCTCTTTTAGTGCGTGGCAAACCTAACACAAAATCCATACTAATATCTGCCCATGGCGTGTTAGGTGTAGGTAGTGGTGTATACAAACCGTGAGGCTTCAGCTTGGACTTGGACGTATTGCATGTAACGCATCTTTTAACAAATCTGTCCACGTCTCGCCTCATCTTGGGCCAATAAAAATGATCAGCTAGCATGAGCAACGTCTTCTCACGCCCAAAATGACCCATCAATCCACCAGCATGTGATTCCTGCAACAACAACAAACGCACCGACGAATCTGGAACACATAGTTTGTTAGCCCTAAACAAAAATCTATCATGGATGTGGAACTTATCCCATGCTTGTTTGAGCATACACAAACGAAATGGTTCAGCAAAATCATGATCAGTTGCATATAAATCACACAAACTCTCTAAACCAGGAATTTTAACATCTAAATGTGTCAATAACATGTTCTTCCTAGAGAGAGCATCAGCAACAACGTTTTCTTTCCCTTTCTTATGCTTAATGATGTAGGGAAACGACTCAATGAACTCAACCCACTTAGCAAGACGTCTATGCAAGTTAGATTGAGCTTTCAGATATTTCAAAGCCTCATGATCAGAATGTATGATAAATTCTTTTGGCCACAAATAATGTTGCCAAACCTCAAGAACTCGAACAAGCGCATACAATTCTTTATCATAAACAGCATAATTCAATCTAGCACCAGAAAGTTTCTCGCTGAAATAAGCAATAGGTCTACCTTCTTGCATCAAAACACCACCAATTCCTATACCACTAGCATCACACTCAACTTCAAATTGTTTATTAAAATCGGGTAATGCAAGTAATGGTGCAGAAGTAAGCAAACGTTTGAGCTCATCAAAAGCAAGGTCTTGGGCAGCGCCCCATACAAAAGGTACACCTTTCTTAGTTAAATCATTCAAAGCTGCAGCAATTGTACTAAAGTCTCGCACAAAACGTCTATAAAATCCAGCAAGACCTAGAAAACTCCGCAGTTGACTCAAATTCATGGGAATAGGCCAATTTTGAATTGCTTCAATTTTAGATGAATCTACTTCTACCCCATGCTTAGATACAACGTATCCCAGAAATATCACCTTATCTTTTGCAAACGTGCACTTCTCAAGATTGGCATACAATTTAGCATCACGCAACACTTGCAAAACTTGTCTAAGATGATCACAATGTTCAGATTCAGTGCGGCTGTAAATAAGTATATCATCAAAATATACAACCACAAATCTACCAATGAAGTCTCTCAAAACATGATTCATTAAACGCATGAATGTGCTAGGTGCATTAGTAAGACCAAAAGGCATAACTAGCCACTCATATAAACCAAATTTTGTTTTGAAAGCAGTTTTCCATTCATCACCCTCTTTCATCCTAATTTGATGGTATCCACTACGCAAATCAATCTTAGAGAAAACAGCAGCACCACTCAATTCATCAAGCATATCTTCTAAGCGTGGAATAGGATGACGATATCGAATAGTGATGTTATTTATAGCTCTACAATCTACGCACATACGCCATGTACCATCTTTTTTAGGAACCAAAATTACAGGAACAGCACAAGGACTAAGAGAACACGAATGTACCCTTTGTCGAGTAGTGCTTGCACTTGTTGCTGTATTTCTTTCGTCTCGTCGGGGTTTGTTCGATATGGCGCGATTGGGAAGAGTGGCACCCGGATGAGGTCAATCTGATGCTCAATGCCACGCAATGGTGGTAGGCCTGCGGGTACATCGTCCGGAAAAACATCGCCATAATCCTGCAAAACAGTAGACACACCAAGAGAAACAGGTTGCATGTCATTAGAAACCAAAACCTCGCCTTTGTACATCAGCACAAGAGGCAGGGCTGTAGGATCCTCACTAAATTCTCTCATGTCATCTTTGGTGGCTAATATCAACAAATTATTCACTCTCTCACTTTTCGTTATATCACTCACAGCTGTTACAATTTTCTCTCGCCCCGGAGGCTGTTCTATATTTACTTCTGTTTTCTGACGAGACTCATTCACTATGGCCTGCGGTGACATGGGCTGCAAATTAATTTTCTTGCCCTTGAACTCCAAGTGATATGTATTGGCACGGCCATTATGTTGCACATGGCGATCATACAGCCAAGGCCGACCCAATAAAAGGTGACAAACAGTCATAGGAACCACATCAAACTCAATGGAATCCTTGTATGGTCCTATCTCAAAATTCACACGTACCATGTGACTCACCTTCATCTCACCATTATCACTTAACCACTGAATATAGTATGGATTGGGATGAGGTATATATGTCAATTTCAGTTTAGCACACAACTCTTTACTTGCAAGATTCCTGCAGCTACCTCCATCAATGATAACTTTGCACGCTTTATTGGGGCCAACAAGTGCTTTTGTTTGAAACAGATTGCAACGCTGAGAATCCACATGTGGCTGTACACTCAAAGTGCGTGGTGAAACAACAATAACAGGGGCTGTACAAGCAAAAGCATCCATGGCACCATCACTAGTATAGCCATCATCATCATCAGCATTAGGATCAGCATCATCACCTGTTTCATATTCATCGTTCTCATTAACAAGCATGACTTTCCTGTTAGGACACTCTCTCTTGAAGTGCCCTTTGCCCCCACATGTGTGGCAATTCATGTCCCTATTGCGTGCGGTAGACATCGACGAATCAGCACTGGCAGCAGGTGCGGCTGGCCTCTTTGACACAGGAACAGTAGAGGCTGGCTTAGAATAGGAGGAAGAGGCACGGCTGGCCTGCCCCTCAATTGGTGCAGCCGATGGTGTTGGCGCCCTACTAGAGTAACGCCCAGAACTAGTGTATCTTGCTTTGTATTGTGCCTCTTCAGCTAGCTGTGATTCAGCCTCCCGTGCATGGTGCAACAGCTCGTTCATAGTGGTGTACTGGTGATGTCTCACAATTCCCTTGATGGTGAATTTTAATCCATGAAGAAAACGCTGCATAGTCATCTCAACAGATTCCCGAACACGTGCACGCTGCAACAACATCTCCATCTCCATGTAATATGCATCAACGGTCATGGTTCCTTGCTTCAATTGCGTCAACTTATCATAGATGTACGCAAATAATTAGAGGGCACAAAGCGATCACGCATAAGGGCCTTCATTTCAGGCCAAGTAAGAACAGGGACGGCATTGTCATCGCGCCGATGTTGCGTAAGACAATCCCACCAGCGTAATGCATATCCATCAAATTCAGCCGACGCAAGCTTGACCTTCCTGTCCTCAGTATAATCATGTAAACGCCAGAGTTTTTCTATTTTCAGCTCCCATGTAAGGTATTCCTCTACATCAGCATTGTCAAAACTGAAACGAGGAATTGAAAATTTGGGCTTGCCAAGCCCATCATCTTGTGCGGGAAGGGGTACACGCTGAGCACGTCCTATTGGAACACCACGGCCCTGAACAGGATTAGCACGCCCCCGAGCATGAGCATGGATGTTGTCATGCACACTGTCATCATCAAGAGCATCGTCAAATTGTTGTTGGTGCGGCCGATGTTGTTCAAACGCCTGTCGTAAAGCATCAATAGACTGCTGTAAGGTGTGTACACTTGTTTGGACAGTATCCACCTTGGTTTCGATGGCTTGCACATTGGTGTTCGTTCCTCCCAATTGAAGCTGCATAGCTTGCATGTCTCTGTCAATGGTGGACACCGACTTGTCAAACATTGCCGTTAAGTGATCACGCAAATGCTCATAGTCACTCCATGTAACAGGAGTATCGGCCTCCTTTTTCTGCATCACAATCTCATCACTAGAAGACATGATTAGTAGGTTAGTGCAAAAATCAAAAGTCTATATGGTGGCACACTCACAACTCACTCAGAACCACAAGAAAAGGCAATCTGAAAATTCCAAAGTGAATAGCAATGCGTACCCGTTCGTATAGATGACTAAATGCACTGATGTGACGAAGTGAATATCAGGGTATGAGAATAGTCACACGACAAGGCAGGGTATTTATGGTGGAGCTGTAGGTATGGAATCCTAACAACACCAACTTACAAAACCTATTTGCTGTTTGTGTGATACAGAAATCACCTACGGAAACTCACACAATTATGGAGACAAATGTGGCAATGCAAATATATGGATTGAGATTTTGCAATGCTCTCGAAAGACACTAGCAAGAGCTCAATGAAAAACAGGCACAAGATTGCTCAATTTACGAGTGCTAATAGCAATGCAAAACAGCTCCAAACTTGTAGCAACTCTCAATAATTTTCAGGCCTCTTTTTCTCTTCTATTTTTTTTTCTTCTTGTGTATACTCTCGTATATTTTGGTACTTTCTCACGACTCCAAACAATGTAGCACTTCCCTTTCGGCCACAATATGTCGCACCACGGAGCAAATTTTTTTCAGCAAAACACAGAACCGTGCAGCAACCTATTGAGCAGCCTGTGAGCAATAAAAACAGCTAGTCTTATGGGTAAGGTACCTAGATGACTGCTGTAGAAAGGCTGTGGCTAAGTCTCACAAAGATCAAAAGGAAACCCTAAGGAAAGTGCAAAAAACTAGACGCAATGATTACTATTGCACCGTGGCAGAAATTTTGCGAGAAACGGTGTCGTGGCAGACTCGGACGTCGAGTTAGAGCAGAAACAGGACACGCGCGTACCGTGGCAGAAAACTGCGGGAAAACGGTGCCGTGGCAGACTCGGCCGCGGCAGCGGAAACCAGTCCAACCCGGGACGTCGACAGGGGAAAAACACGGAAACGAGTCCGATTTGGGATCGGGTCGCGGCAGAGAATCGACGATTTTGGTTGCCGCGGCAGAACTCGAATCAAACTCGGAACAAGACCCAAACTAGGACTCGGTAACTAATTTTTTTGGTATTTTTGATATGGACTCGAAGATAAACAGGGAAACACAACCCGAACACGACAAGAACCCTAACCCTAACTAGACCACTCGAAACTAAAAACAGAAAAAGGGAAACGCAAAGATCAACACAAACAGCAACTAGAAGAAGCAAGTTGGGCGGATCTACGGCTATGGCAGGAACTAAACCTAATCTTTTTGTGTGGCTTTTTCTGGATAGGGAAAAAAAACACGAACTAATCTACGGTATGATATGTGGATGCTCACCGAGTAAACCTGGAAATCTGATACCAGATGATATGGGGTTGCCCGATCTTCTCGTTGAGCACTTCGTCGGAAGGTGGATAACTTGGTGTCACCGATGAACTCTCCTCGCTAGAACCCTGATGCTAATGCAGCAGCACTCTACCCTTTGGATATTCACGACTTCACACACTTGCGCACGTAGCCGTCGACCACGAAATGGTATAATTGCAATCTACTAATTCCCAGTGGAAAGAACAGATCACACTTCAATTGAGGTTCAACTCTCCAGATCGATACGAATTGGAGATGTGTACTTTCAGAGGAAAGTTTCTGCTGTTCAACTCGAACTAGGGTTTTATCTAAACGTGGTCTAATCTCTCAACTCGCAGGTTGGAGGTATTTAAGGGGAAAGGGGTGGTGCCCCAACTAGACTCTGGGTGCAACCCGACTTGGGGTGCAATCCGACCTGGTACAAACCGACCACATAAGTGGTTCGGCCCAACTTAGGCATGCAAGCCCGACTTGCTGCTGTGGCACAATTTGGCGTCCTTCTTGCTGCCGTGGCACGCATTGCTGCCATGGTGGACGCCTCCTTCTTCTCCTTGGATGCCGGCCTCCCTCTCCTCCCTCGCATCCTTTGCTTGCTCCAGAACTTGTTCTCCTTGCTGCATCACCTCCTTCTCCCTCGTACTAGGACTCCTACTCCAATAAACCTGATCATGCAAACATGGAAAGATTTAGGCAGTAAACAATTCTCACTAATAAAATAATCAGATTCTTTTAGGAGCAAATTCACCTGTTGTTCCATTAGTTTTGCACGAGCTCTTGTAATAGGACCAATTCTGATTTCATCATTGGACTTCGTTGCAGCAACTTGAGGTGAAGATGTGTCAAGTGTATGGATGTCCTCATCACATATGGTTCGAGTAGAATTTCAGATTGGACCATATAAGGATACCATTGAGTGTGATGTGGTCCCTATAAATGTTTGCCACATGTTGTTGGGAAGACCATGGCAATTTGACAGGAATGTGGTCCACCATGGAAGAGCAAATACATATCAGTTGAATTGGCATGGGAAGGACATTATATTGCGGCCTATGACACCACAACATATTGTAAATGAGTCTCGTCAAAAAACAGAAGTAAATCTTGAAAACGAGAGTGAGAGAGTAGATACAAGAGCGAATAATAATTCTGAGAGTGCTTCTAGCAAACCCAAACCGAGTGGTAAAATTCAAAGTGAGGGAGTGAACCTCCTATGCATGTTAGCCACCAAAGAGGATTTGAGAGAATTTAGTGAGGATCCTAGTTTGCTTCCTATCGTGCTTATGCACAAGGGAGAAATTTTGGTTTCTAATGACATGACCCTCTCTCTATTGGTGTTTCTAATGTATTGCAGGAATTTGATGATGTGTTTCCGGATGACGTACCTCCTGGTTTGCCACCATTGCAAGGGATACAACATCAAATTGACTTGATACCAGGAGCAACATTACCAAACCGAGCTCCTTATAGGACAAATCCCCAAGAGACAAAAGAAATTCAGAAACAAGTGCAAGAGCTTCAGGACAAAGGTTATATTCGCATTAGCTTAAGCCCTTGTGCTGTTCCTGTTATTTTAGTTCCTAAAAAAGATGGTACTTGGCGCATGTGTGTCGATTGTAGAGCTATTAACAACATCACTATTCGTTATCGTCATCCTATACCTCGTTTGGAAGACATGTTAGATGAATTAAGTGGTGCTGCTGTTTTCTCTAAAATTGATTTGCGTAGTGGCTATCATCAAATTAGGATGAAAGAGGGGGATGAGTGGAAAACAGCCTTTAAAACAAAATTTGGTTTATATGAGTGGTTGGTGATGCCTTTTGGTTTAACTAATGCACCTAGTACTTTCATGAGATTAATGAACCATGTTTTGAGAAATTTTATTGGCAAGTTTGTGGTTGTGTACTTTGATGATATATTAATTTACAGCCGCAATGAACATGAACATTGTGATCATATTAGACAAGTTTTGCATGTGCTGCGTGAAAACAAACTTTATGGTAATCTTGCTAAGTGCACATTTTGCAAAGACAAGGTCATATTTCTGGGATATGTTGTTTCTAAACATGGAATTGAAGTAGATGTATCTAAAATTGAAGCTATTAAAAATTGGCCTATTCCCATGAATGTTAGTCAACTCAGAAGTTTTATTGGCTTGGCTAGTTTTTATAGGAGGTTTGTGAAAGATTTTAGTACCCTTGCTGCAGCTTTGAATGATCTTACTAAAAAGGGTGTTGCATTTGAGTGGGGTGTTACACAAGATATTGCTTTTGATGAGATTAAAAATAGATTGATTTCGGCCCCATTGTTGATTCTTCCTAATTTCCATAAGCAATTTGAAATTGAATGTGATGCTAGTGGTATTGGAATAGGAGGAGTATTAATGCAAGAGAACAAACCCGTGGCTTATTTTTCTGAAAAATTGAGTGGAGCTCAATTGAATTATTCTGTCTATGATAAAGAATTGTATGCACTTGTTAGAGTACTTGAGGTTTGGAAACATTATTTGTGGCCAAAAGAATTTATCATACATTCTGATCATGAGGCATTGAAATTTTTAAAGAGCCAATCTAGTCTTAATAAACGTCATGCAAAGTGGGTAGAATTCATTGAATCTTTCCCATACATAATTCAGTACAAGAAAGGCAAAGATAATGTAGTTGCTGATGCTCTCTCTAGGAAAAGCATGTTACTAACACAATTGGATGTGCAAGTTCCTGGTTTGGAGAGTTTGCGTGATTTGTATGCTCAAGATCATGATTTTTCTGTCCCATATTCGAAGTGTACTAATGTGAAGGCATGGGATAAGTTTCATATACATGATGGATATTTGTTTCGAGCTAACAAATTATGTGTGCCCGAGTCGTCCGTGCGTTTGCTATTGTTGCAGGAGTCACATAGTGGTGGATTGATGGGACATTTTGGGCGTGAGAAAACATTGCATATGTTGGCTGATCACTTCTATTGGCCACGCATGAGGAGGGACGTGGACAGGTTTGTGAGGCGTTGCATTACTTGCAATATGGCAAAATCAAAATTGAAGCCTCATGGTTTGTATACTCCTCTTCCTGCACCTACTACTTCATGGGAGGATATTAGTATGGATTTTGTGCTAGGGTTACCACGTACTAAAAGAGGTCATGATTCTGTATTTGTGGTAGTGGATAGATTCTCCAAGATGTCACACTTTATTGCATGCCACAAGAGCGACGATGCGTCGCATATTGCTAATCTGTTTTTTAGGGACATAGTACGCTTACATGGAGTACCAAGGACAATTGTTTCTGATCGGGATGTGAAGTTTATGAGCTACTTTTGGAAGACCTTGTGGGGGAAGTTGGGAACAAAGCTGCTGTTTAGTACCACTTGCCACCCACAAACTGATGGACAAACGGAGGTGGTGAATCGTACATTATCCACCTTATTGCGGGCTATGATCAAGAAAAATCTGCGGGAGTGGGAAGATTGTTTGCCGCATGTGGAGTTTGCTTATAATAGAGCGGTGCATTCTACTACTCAGTTGTCCCCATTCGAAGTGGTGTATGGTTTCAAGCCTATCACGCCACTTGATTTGCTGCCATTGCCACTTCAGGAGAGAGTGAACATGGAGGCAGCAAAGAGAGCTGATTTTGTGAAGAAAATACATGAGAAGACCAAGCAAGCAATTGAGAGCAAGGGAAGACATGTGGCTGATCGTGTCAACAAGAAGCGCAAAGAAGTAATATTTCAGCCGGGAGACATGGTGTGGGTGCATTTTCGCAAGGATAGGTTTCCCACATTGAGAAAGTCTAAGTTGATGCCACGAGGTGCTGGTCCATATAAAGTGCTTGCAAGAATCAATGATAATGCATACAAGATAGATCTTCCAAGTGATGAGTTTGGTGTGAGTAATTCCTTCAATGTGGCTGATTTGTCGCCATACTTTGGAGATGATCTTGCATCGAGGACGATGCCTTTTCAAGGGGGGGAGGATGATGAGGACATCCCTAGCTCTTATACACTTTCTCCAAATGAAGATGTTGCTGTTCAAGACAAACCTGATGAATTGAGGATTGGACCAATGACAAGATCAAGAACCAAGTTATTAGAACAGCAGGTGAACTCACTCTTATTAGAATATGATGTTTGTAATTCTGATAATTTTATACTACCTAAATCTATGCATTTATATATGATCAGGGTTATTAATAACACAAGCATTCATGGAGGAGAGGAGCTGCAAGGCAGGAGCACATGGAGAGAGAGAAGAGGATGGCGCACAACACCATGTTGATGCGCCAAAGGAGGAGTCCTAGTTCTACAAGGACAAGGACCTGCGAGTCCTTTTAGGCCGAACCCAATTGGGTCGGTTTGTATCAGTTTGGGTTGCACCCCAACCCGAGTCAGACTAGTCTTGATGCGCCCCATCCTTTGGGCCGCATCCCTCCCCCATATAAACCCTATTGCTGCGAGTTATTAGGTTAGACTACGATAAAACATAAACCCTAGAACCTCTAGATTGGATCGCTGCTAAGCATTCATCTTGAAGTATTGTTACTGCTTGCAAATTCTGCGTGTTATCTGCTGTTCCATTGGGAATAAGGAGGTATAGGACCACTTGTAGTCGGTGGCTACTTGTGCAAGCGTGTGGAGTTGAGAATATCCATAGGGTTGCAGGCTATTGCATTGGCAATAGGGATCGACCAGGAGAGTTTTCGGTATCACACGAGGTATCTACATCATCTATCCACGAATCCATCACCATCTCGCTGAGAAGATCGGGCCACCCCTTATCATCTTGGTATCAGAGCTTCACCATTGGGGACGTCGTGCCATTGGGGACGTCGTGCTCCAGTCCTTGCTGCTCCTCTAGCCCTCCGTCAACATTCGTGTTATCAACAACCCTGATCATACACAAGTGCATAGACTTAGGTAGTATAAAAAAATTAATCAAGCCGCGATCCTGTCTTTCCTTTTCTGTTTCCTTCCGTTTTTAATCCGATCTGAAATCTCCTCAGACTTTCCTTTTTATTTCTTTCCTTCTTTCGCGTAGCAATCAGATCCGAATTTTCCTTTCCTATTTTTGCTCCGATCTGGACTTGTACGGAGCAATCTGCTCTTTCCTTCCTTTTTTATTTCGTGGCCAAAACTCCACGCAGGAATTAACGAAACCGAGTTGTGCACGATCCCTTTGCAGCACACTCCTTTGGCCACCACGATCGTACCCTCAACTCGAACCACGAAAACAGAAACAGTCCTGATAGCGACTTCGATCTAGAACTCCCGTCTGCGTACCAACTCGTCGAGATAGAACGAACTTGCCACCAGAAAACTTCACGATCCAACACTTCCCAGCAAAATCAATCTACAAGCTGCTTCTAACTAGCAAATCGATCTCAATGGGACAAACTTGCGATGATAAACCCAGTAGCTCTGATACCAAGATGATAAGGGGTTGCCCGATCTTCTCAGTGAGCCGATGATGGATGGTTGATGGACGTGTAGATAACTCGCGAGATGCTCTCGAACTCTCCGGCTGCTCCCCTGTTGCCAATGCAACAGCTCTTCAACCCAATGGATATTCGCAACACCACACGCTTGCGCAACGTAGCCGCCGACCACGAGCGGTTCTGCAATCTCCCAATTCCCAGTGGAACGACAGATCACACTCAAACTTTGGTAACGATAATCTCCAGAGCGCAACACAGTGGAGAGGTTGAATTCCTGAGCGCAACACAGAGGAACTCGAAGATAGTTGAAAGCTTCAAGCAATTCAATCTAGGGTTCTTTAAACGTGGTCTAAGGCTAAAAGCCACGACTTACAAGCCTATATAAAGGCTGCTGGACGTCCAACTTAGGGTTGGACCCGAAATCAAACTTATCTCTAACTTTCCTAACTTAAAGGACTCTATTTGGAAACTGGCAGAAACGACCGTCGAATTGTTTCGGTCACCGAGCCTTGTACGAGTCGAACCGGTACTTGGGGTTGGACCCATTGGAAAGTATTTGTAATTTCCTTTCCAACCCGTGCTTCGTTGCATTATTTGGACTTCGTATGAAGAATCCTTGGCTGTTTCAAATTCGGGACTTCTGCCAGTCCGAATCGAATATCGCTTCCTTGATGGCTCCTTCTTCGTCTTCCCCTCTTGCGCATGCCTCCCGCTCCTCCCTCGCGCCATTGGGGACGTCGTGCTCCAGTCCTTGCTGCTCCTCTAGCCCTCCGTCAACGTTCGTGTTATCAACAACCCTGATCATACACAAGTGCATAGACTTAGGTAGTATAAAATTCTCATTATCACAAACATTGTATTTAATTAAGAGTGAGTTCACCTGTTGTCCAAGTAACTTGGCACGAGCTCTTGTCATCGGTCCAATCCTCACTTCATCAGGCTTGTTTGAATAGCAACATCATCAATGGAAGAAAATGGTAAAGGACTAGGGATGTCCTCATCATCCTCCCCCCCTTGAAAAGGCGTCGACCCCGACGCGTCAAGGTATCTTCAGCATATGGCGTCAAATCAGCAACGTTGAACGTATTACTCACGCCAAACTCAGTAGTAGGAAGATCTATCTTGTATGCATTATCATTTATCTTGGCAAGAACCTTGAACGGACCATCACCACGCGGCATCAACTTGGACTTGCGCTGAACAGGAAATCTGTCTTTGCGAAAGTGCACCCAAACCATGTCGCCAGGTTGAAAGATCACCTCCTTTCTCTTCTTGTTTACACGAGCTGCATTGTACTTGCCTTTCTTCTCAATAGCTTCTTTAGTCTTCTCATGTATCTTCCTCACAAAATCTGCACGCTTCTTTGCCTCCATGTTGACTCTCTCATGTAACGGAAGCGGCAGCAAATCAAGCGGAGTAATGGGTTTGAAACCATACACCACCTCAAACGGACACAATTGCGTGGTTGAATGTACCGCCCTGTTGTATGCAAACTCCACATGCGGCAAACACTCCTCCCACACACGCAGATTCTTCTTAACCATTGTCCGCAGCAACGCCGAAAGTGTGCGGTTCACCACCTCCGTCTGACCATCAGTTTGGGGATGACAAGTGGTACTAAACAGCAGCTTCGTTCCCAGCTTGCCCCAAAGTGTCTTCCAGAAGTAGCTCATGAACTTCACATCACGGTCAGAAACGATCGTCTTGGGTACTCCATGTATGCGCACGATCTCCCTGAAAAACAGGTCAGCAATATGCGACGCATCGTCGCTTTTGTGGCAGGCAATAAAATGTGACATCTTAGAAAAACGATCCACTACCACAAAAATAGAATCATGTCCTCTCCTGGTTCTAGGCAATCCTAACACAAAATCCATGCTTATGTCCTCCCATGGAGTTGTAGGTGCAGGAAGAGGAGTATACAAACCATGAGGCTTCAGTTTGGACTTTGCCTTGTTGCAAGTGATGCAACGCTTCACAAACCTGTCCACATCACGCCTCATGCGTGGCCAATAAAAGTGATCAGCCAACATCAGCAACGTCTTCTCACGTCCAAAGTGTCCCATCAAACCGCCACCATGTGATTCCTGCAACAACAGCAAACGCACGGACGACTCGGGCACACATAATTTATTAGCTCTAAACAAGTATCCATCATGCATATGGTATTTTTCCCAAGCTTTCACATCAGAACACTTAGCAAAAGGCATGGAAAAATCAGTATCATTAGCATATAAATCACGCAAACTCTCTAAACCAGGAACTTGAACATCTAAGTGTGTCAAAAGCATGCTTTTCCTAGAGAGTGCATCAGCAACCACGTTCTCTTTGCCTTTCTTATACTTAATAATGTATGGGAAGGATTCAATGAACTCAACCCATTTAGCATGACGTTTATTCAAGTTAGATTGGCACTTCAGATATTTCAAAGCTTCATGATCAGAATGTATGATAAATTCCTTTGGCCACAAATAATGTTGCCAAACCTCAAGAACACGAACAAGAGCATACAATTCTTTATCATAAACAGGATAGTTCAATTGTGCACCATTCAATTTTTCAGAAAAATATGCAATTGGTTTACCCTCTTGCATCAACACACCTCCTATTCCAATGCCACTAGCATCACATTCAATATCAAATTGCTTATTGAAATTAGGAAGCATAAGTAACGGTGCAGAAATCAAACAACGTTTCAATTCATCAAATGCAGCATCTTGGGCAGCGCCCCAAACAAATGGAACACCTTTCTTAGTAAGATCATTCAAGGCTGCAGCAATAGTACTAAAATCTCGCACAAAGCGTCTATAAAAACCAGCAAGACCAAGAAAGCTCCGTAATTGACTCAGATTCATGGGGGTAGGCCAATTTTTAATAGCTTCAATTTTAGATTCATCTACCTCGACCCCATGCTTAGAAACAACAAATCCCAGAAAAATGACCTTGTCTTTGCAAAACGTGCATTTAGCAAGATTACCATAGAGCTTATTATCACGCAGCACTTGCAAAACTTGTCGAATATGATCAATATGTTCAGTTTCATTGTGGCTATAAATCAAGATATCATCAAAATATACTACCACAAATTTACCAATAAAATGCCTCAAAACATGATTCATCAATCTCATGAAAGTACTAGGTGCATTAGTTAAACCAAAGGGCATCACTAACCACTCATATAAACCGAATTTTGTTTTGAAAGCAGTTTTCCATTCATCTCCTTCTTTCATCCTAATTTGATGATAACCACTACGCAAATCAATTTTAGAGAAGATAACAGCACCACTAAGTTCATCTAACATGTCATCCAAGCGGAATAGGGTGTCGATAACGAATAGTGATGTTATTAATCGCTCTACAATCTACGCACATGCGCCAAGTACCATCTTTCTTAGGGACCAAAATAACAGGAACAGCACAAGGACTTAAGCTCACCCGAACATACCCTTTGTCAAGAAGCTCTTGTACTTGTCGCTGTATCTCCTTCGTCCTCGGGTTGGTCCTATAGGGAGCTCGGTTTGGAAGTGTAGCTCCTGGAATCAAGTCAATTTGATGCTCAATACCCCGCATTGGTGGCAAACCAGCGGGCACTTCCTCCGGAAAACATCACCAAAATCCTGCAAAACATCAGAAACACCAATAGAGAGAGGGGTCATGTCGTTAGAAACAAGAATTTCCCCCTTGCACATAAGCACAATGGGTACTAGAGTAGGATCCTCACGAAACTCTCTCAAATCAGATTTGGTGGCTAACATTACTAAATTTTTCTCTCCCTCACTTTTCTTTTTACCACTCGAATTTGGCTGGTGGCTCTCACTCACCGAAGGTGGAGTCTCTCTACTAGCTAATCTCTCACGTGAACCTCAACCTTTTGACGAGAATCATTTACAATATCTTGCGGTGTCAAAGGTCTCAAAAAATCTCCTTGCCTGCCAATTGAGCTGATATGTGTTGGATCTCCCATTGTGACGTACATCACGATCATACTGCCAAGGACGTCCCAACAACAAATGGCACACCGTCATAGGAACTACATCACACTCAACGGTGTCCTTATACGGTCCAATCTGAAACTCAATACGCACGATATGATTGATCTTCACTTCTCCACTATCCGTCAACCACTGAATAAAATACGGATGTGGGTGCGGTAAATATTTCAATTTCAGTTTCTGACAAAGCTCTTTACTAGCCAAATTGTGGCAGCTGCCACCATCAATGATCACCTTGCACGACCTACCATTACCAACAGCAGCTCTTGTTTGAAACAAATTGCAGCGCTGCTCCGCAGGACTAGGTGTAACACTCAATGCTCTAGGTGTGCAAACAATAGATGGCAAGTGTGTAGCATCAGCATAATGTAAGCCATCGTCAGTTCCTCCGGCGAATCAGGATCAGCCTCATCACCACTCTCATATTCTCCCGTATCCTCATTGATCAACATCACCTTTTTGTTTGGACACTCACGCTTGAAGTGACCCTTGCCTCCACACGTATGGCAGTTCATATCACGTGTGCGGGCTGTAGAATTGGAAGAACCCGTACCACTAGCCGCAGGCTGCGGTGCCGGTTTAACAGGAGGGGCAACCGAAACTGATTTGGAGGGTGTAGCAGGACCACGGGAACTAGCAACAGGACTAGGCGATACCGCACTAGGTGTAGTCCGTGGTGTAAAACTTCCTCGCCCATAGGAAGAACGAGGTGCATATTTGGCATCTTCGGCCAACTGTAACTCAGCTTCACGTGCTTGATGCAACAAATCTTGTACATCGCCATATTGATGATGACGCACAATTCGCTTGATACTAACACTCAAACCTGATAAGAAACGCTGCATGGTTTGTTCAGGTTCTTCTCGCACTTTAGCACGCTGCATAATCATCTCCATCTCCTTGTAGTACTCATCAACGGACATGGTGCCTTGCTTCAAATTCTGCAACTTGTCATATAAAGAACGGATGTAATTACGAGGATAAAACGATGACGCATCTCGGCCTTCATCTCGCGCCAAGAAAGAATGGGCACGTCATTAGCATCACGCCTAGCATTCACAAGTCCGTCCCACCACAGCAAAGCATACCCATCAAACTCAGAAGATGCGAGCTTGATTTTTCTATCTTCAGTACAGTCATGCAAACGCCATAATTTTTCCATCTTCAGCTCCCAATTGATGTATTCTTCCACGTCAATAGAACCTTCAAATTTAGGAATGCTGAATTTTGGTTTGCTCAGCACATCATCATCACCAAGGGCTGCATGACCAAGATTACGGCGTGCACCAAGAGGCGCAAAACCTCGACCAGGAGGTACAGCAGCTCGACCGACGCCACGCCCAGCATTAGCATGGGCATCCGCGCAGGATCATCCTCCGCAAACTCCTCAGCATCAATGTCATCTCCGGGATTACCATGAACACTTGCATCATCCGCAGGCTGGTTCTGACGCTGCGTCAACCCCTGCACGGCGCGAGTCAAGTAGCAAGACTCGCTGTATGGTAGTCAACGTAGCCGCAGAATCATTAGCTGTTTGTAGCACAGTCTCAAGCTTCACATCCGTAGCAGTCAAATCAGATTGTATCTTATCACACTGGTTATTGAACTGCCGGGATAAGTGATCACGAAGAGCCTCATACTCTCTCCAAGAAACAGTCGCTGTTCCAGCCTTTGTTTGCCTCACCACACTATCTCTTTCCTCATCTGAAGACATGATTAGTGCACACAAGAATATATGAAATATGTGGAAAACTCTCAACTCACTCAAAACCGAAAGAAATAATGGATCTTACCGTTCCAAAGTGAATTAGGTAGCTTACCAACTTGTATGAGCAGTACGGCACGGATGTGATGCAGCGAATATTATGGGTATCAAAGTGTCACACACAAAACCAGGGTATTTTAGTGGAGCTTGGTAGGGATACCTAGCTACACCAATCTACAAATCCTAGTGCTGATCGTATGACACACTGGAAACGCACACGGTGGAGATAAACGGGGCAAAGCAACTATGAACAAGAGTGTCACAATGCACAAGAGAGACACTAGCAAAAGCTCAATGTATAAGGGCACAAGATTGCTCAACTCTACTAGTATCCAACAGCACGAAAAACAGCTCCACAGTCCACAAATTTCAGCTTCTTTTCCAAGTTCTCTTTTCTCTTTTTTTTTTATACTTCTTTTCTATTTTACCCAAACAGCAAAGGAGTCAACTTTCGAAACACTATAGCTGCAGTAAAAATTTCAACACCGCAGAAAACGTGCAACAAACTTTCCTAGTTGAGCAGCCCTAGAGCAATGAAAAAGCTAGTCTCGTAGGTAAGTGCCTACACCACAAGAAAGGCTTGCTAGGGTTGTAAAACGGACAGGAAAAGGACTCTATATGGACTCGGATCAAGAACTCGAAAATTACAGGAAACGCAAATCGGATATTCCGAGTCACGAGGCAATCGGATATTCCGACTTGAAACCGAACTGAATATTTTTTTGGTATTTTTCTGTTTAGACTCCGACTCGAACTTGCAAACAAAGAAACTAACAGAACCTAGACTTCTACGACTCGGACAAGAACAAGCTACGCAAAGGAAAAACGACCAGCAACTAAAACTTGTAAACCGATGCAATCTAGGGTTATGGCGAAATCTAAACCTAATATTTTTGTGGGGCTTTTTCTGTATAGGACGAAAAACAGTAAATCTACGGGATGGATTTGTGGATGCTCACCGAGTAAACGCTGGAAATCTGATACCAAGATGATAAGGGGTTGCCCGATCTTCTCAGTGAGCCGATGATGGATGGATGATGGATGTGTAGATAACTCGCGAGATGCTCTCGAACTCTCCGGCTGCTCCCCTGTTGCCAACGCAACAGCTCTTCAACCCAATGGATATTCGCAACACCACACGCTTGCGCAACGTAGCCGCGACCACGAGCGGTTCTGCAATCTCCCAATTCCCAGTGGAACGACAGATCACACTCAAACTTCAGTAACGATAATCTCCAGAGCGCAACACAGTGGAGAGGTTGAATTCCTGAGCGCAACACAGAGGAAGTCGAAGATAGATGAAAGCTTCAAGCAATTCAATCTAGGGTTTATCTTAAACGTGGTCTAAGGCTAAAAGCCACGACTTACAAGCCTATATAAAGGCTGCTGGACGTCCAACTTAGGGTTGGACCCGAAATCAAACTTATCTCTAACTTTCCTAACTTAAAAGGACTCTATTTGGAAACTGGCAGAAACGACCGTCGAATTGTTTCGGTCACCGAGCCTTGTACGAGTCGAACCAGTACTTGGGGTTGGACCCAGTGGAAAGTATTTGTAATTTCCTTTCCAACCCGTGCTTCGTTGCATTATTTGGACTTCGTATGAAGAATCCTTGGCTGTTTCAAATTCGGGACTTCTGCCAGTCCGAATCGAATATCGCTTCCTTGATGGCTCCTTCTTCGTCTTCCCCTCTTGCGCATGCCTCCCGCTCCTCCCTCGCGCCATTGGGGACGTCGTGCTCCAGTCCTTGCTGCTCCTCTAGCCCTCCGTCAACGTTCGTGTTATCAACAACCCTGATCATACACAAGTGCATAGACTTAGGTAGTATAAAATTCTCATTATCACAAACATTGTATTTAATTAAGAGTGAGTTCACCTGTTGTCCATGTAACTTGGCAAGAGCTCTTGTCATCGGTCCAATCCTCACTTCATCAGGCTTGTTTTGAATAGCAACATCATTAATGGAAGAAAATGGTAAAGGACTAGGGATGTCCAGATGATATGGATGTTGTTTGCCCGATCTTTCACCGCAAGAACCACCGGATAACTATTCTTCCAATCACGGGAGCAATCCGCGTAACCTGAAGAACGAGAGAACGAATCCCAAGGCGAGCAACGAGATGATGAACACCACGCCTCACGCCAAGCTCGACAACCCTTGACAGATTCAAGGACCTTCTCGCCACGCACGAACACTCTTGACAGATTCAAGAACTCTCATGCCTCAATTTATTGGATAACTAACGAACGTCCGAGACGCCGTCACGCCGGTCCTTTGGGACGGAGGCAACCTTGAACACAATGTTCTACATATTTTTCAACTCCCCTAAAACCCTAGCCGCTGGCTCCTTTATATAGGAGGCCAACACCTAGTCGGTTGGACAGGCCCAAACCGAAACCTATTGGACTACTAAACCTAGTTGGATTTCGAACTAGATACAAACCGGCCTATTGGAGGCTCGGCCCAAACATATTAAAAAGGACGCAGCCTTAGACGTTAAATTGCGTGACTATTGTCCTAGCTGCAACCTTTAGCAACGATGCCCGCATCATCCTCCCCTTCTTGGAAAGGCGTTGTCCTCAACGCTGGAAGGTCTTCTCCAGCGCTTGTGGCGTCAAATCAGCAATATCGCCACACTTCTTCTCCCTCCACAAGTCTTCGCCGGCCTGCCACACCACATCCTCCCTCTCGGCTAGCTAGACTTGATCTTGGTGCCCTCCATGTTTGGCACCACCAACCCGATTGAGACACGAAAACTTTCGGACTGCAGCATGTAAACGCACCATGCAAATCACCCAAAACACAATAGGACAAATTCCTGCACACCAAGGATCCAAATAAGCTGAATACGTCTGCGTGTGCAATCTGAAATTGTGGAGACAAACTTGACACATCATCCCAAACAAGTAGAACAAATTCCTGCACGCCAAGGATCCAAATGATCCGAGTCTGCCATCTGTGAAAACTGCACATGCGTCTCTCTTTTTTTTTTTTGGTGAGGCACTTCACGTACCAAGCAAACCAGCCCGTAGAAAGCCATCCACCTTTTCCTTTGCCTGGTTCTGATCCGAATCAAACTCCTCTTCTGTTTTTTTTTTACTTTCCTATTCACACGCGGAAGCAAATTGTCTTCTTCTCCTGCACACCACGTACCAAGGAAAAAATCTGAATATTCCAACGAAAAAATATTAGATCGGATCCTACATGCAAACGTGGCTGCTCCTTTCCTTCCTTCGTTTTTTTTTCCTTCTTCCGATCGGATTGCCAGACTCCACGTACCAGACGGAAACAACACAGATCGAATCCAATCGAACCTGACTTTCTGAGCGATAGCGATGGAACCGATCTCGCCGAGATTTAGAAGACGGAAACAGCCTTCGATCTTCCTCGCCAACTCCACCTCGCCGAGATGCAACAATCGTGCCAACTCGTCGTCTTCCAAACAATTCCAGTAAAAACATATCTACCAATCTTTGCAAACCTACAGATCGATCTTCAACTAGACGAACCCCTCGCGGTGATCAACCTAGCGCTCTGATACCAGATGATACGGATCAACCCCGTCGATCCTAGAGTTTTGCCCGATCTTTCACAGCGAGACAACCAAGGTAATAATTCTCCCAATTACACGATGAACGCAAACCTGGAGAAGAGGAACGAATCCAGCAAGCAACGTGATGAAGATCACCACGCCTCCAACCAAAGTACGACAATCCTTGATGAACACAAGAACCTCCGCAACAATCTTTATTACAAACTGATAAACGGCATCGCCGTCCCCGGAGGGATGCTTCACCAAGAAACACACGTAGTAGTTTTTAACCTAATTTTCTGAACCCCTTCTAACTCGCAGCCCCTAGCCTTATACGGAGGGGGTGCTACAGTACCGCGCTACAGTGCTGCGCTACAGTACCGCCCCACTAATGGGTCCTATGTTGACTTGGTTGGACAGGCCCAAACCAAGCCCAAACTCATAATTATTAAAAACTCTAATTATTTAAAATAGCAACACACGACGAATACATCTAACTTGGTGGAGTCCTGAAATTGGGCTTCACCTCCTCCGTCATGCCCGTATCACACTCCTCCCAACCTTTGCTTACACAAGCCATGGCTAACCGAATCCTCGGGTGCCTTCCAACAATCACATACCATGGAGGAGTGCCTATTTGATTATGTTTTACACTTTGAAACTTGCTTTTGATAAATTATTGGCAAACATGTGAAGAGAATTAAGCAGTTATAGTTGTAATTAATTGGGACTGGGCACCCCATTTGCCAGATCTTTTTGCAAGTTATTGGATAAGCGGATGTATATGACACTAGTCCATTGGTGAAAGTCTATCATGAGTAAATGAAAAGGTGATAGAGTAAACGCCACAAACTTCATCATGAGCTATAAAACATTGACACAAATAAGGAGTAATAAAGTTTTGAATAGTTTAAAGGTAGCACTTGAAGCATTTACTTGGAATGGCAGGAAATACCACATAATAGGTAGTTATGGTGGACACAAATGGCATGGGTTTTGGCTCAAGGTTTGGATGCACGAGAAGCATTCCCTCTCAGTACAGGGTTTAGGCTAGCAAGGTTGTTTGAAGCAAACACAGGATATCAACCGGTACAACAAGACTCACATAAAAACATATTTCAAGCATTATAAGACTCTACACTGTCTCCCTTGTTGTTCAAACACTTTACCAAAAAATATCTAGAACTTAGAGATATCAAACATGCAAACCAAGTCTCAACAAGCTCTACGGTAGTTCTCCTCTAATAGGCTTTAACTACATGATGCAAGAGTTTAAACATGATCTACTTGAGAGCTCAAAACAATTGCAAAGCATCAAATTATACAAGACAATGATCTACAAGAATGAGTATGTCTTTTCCAATACCATCTACCACATGCAGCATTTTCTGTTTCCAACCAAACACCAATCAATTTATTTCAACACAAAACTCTCCAAATAATTCAACGATGAAACAAGAGAGTACTTCTCTACAAGAACTAACAGCTCTGAACAGGAGATGCATAGAAGACAAGACCTAAAAGTATTGCAGTAACTAGTCAAGAATACTCAACAAATATAAGTGAAGAATACGAGTATTCACATGAAAAAGCGGAGCATGTCTCTCTCCCACACAAGAATGCTAGGATCCAATTTATTCATAAAATAAAAACAACAAAGCAAAAATAAAAGCACACAGACGCTCCAAGTAAAACACATAAGATGTGAAAGAATTAAAATATAGTTTCACTAGAGATGACCTGATAAGTTGTTGATGAAGAAGGGGATGCCTTGGGCATCCCCAAGCTTAGACGCTTGAGTCTTCTTGAAATATGCTTGGGTGACGCATGGGGGCATCCCAAGTTTAGGCTTTTCACTCTTCTTGATCATATCATATCATCCTCCTCTCTTGATCCTTGAAAACTTCCTTCACACAAAACTGAAAGTAATTATCATTAGAGGGTTAGTGCATAATCAAAATTTCACATGTTTTGTGATGACACAATCATCTCCAATACTTCTGGACATTAGCTACAGCCACTGATATTTTGTGGAGCAAAGAAATCCGCTCAAACACAGTAAAAGAGAGAATGCAAAATAAAAGGCAGAATCTGTCAAAAACAGAACAGCCTGTAAAGATAAAACATTTCGAAGCACTTAAGTTGCTCAGATGCGAAAACTTAAAACTAATGAAAGTTGCGTACATATATAAGGATCTTGCGTGAATTTTTTCAGAATGTTTCAATTTTTCTGGAGTGCATACAGCTCAAAACCGTGGACAGCAAAAATCTGTCTCTGCGCAGAAATCCAAATCTAGCATCAACTTTCTATTAGAGACTTTACTTGGCACAACAACACAATAAAATAAAGATACAAAGGAGTTGTTATAGAAGTAAGCAAGCTCCTTGACTCAACGAAAATAAAAATTACAGAAATAAAAACCATGAGTTGTCTCCCACAAGCGCTTTTCTTTAAAACCTTTTAGCTAGGCATGATAATTTTAATGATGCTCTCATATGCATAATAGTTGAATATAGAAGAGCATCAAAAAGCAAATATCAAACACATTTAAGTCTAACCCACTTCCTATGCAAAGGAATCTTGTAGGAAAATAAATCAATGAAGCACAAAGTGACTAGCATAGGAAGGCAAAACAAGTTGAACATCAAAATTTTCAACAAAGAGAGAGGAGACTTAATATTATTGTGATTTATGAAGCCATGTCTCCCTCTCTCATCATGACCACTAGGTCTTAAAGTAACCATCAAATAAAAGCAAATTAAGAGAAATCTCAAATCTTTCATCATAAAGAGAGGTGATTTAATAATATCAAAATTTCGACAACCATATTTTCCTCTCTCAAAATAATTTTCAGCGGCATCATGAATAAACTCAACAATATATCTATCACATAAAGCATTATTATCATGATCCATAAGCATAACAGTACCATTACTCTCCACATAAGCATAATCATTAATAATAGTGGGAGTAAAAGTATTACATCCATCATTGTAATCATGTAACACCCCGGCCACCCCCGGGCCGGGCCTGTCACCCCTGGCAGCTCTCTAGGATCTCCAGACTAGCCCCACAGATCAACACTAGTCTTTTCTGCGCACTTTGTCCTCACTCGTGCGCACCCGGGAACCAGTTCCCGGTCGGTCACCCATCCTTGGAGTGCTCCGGGCCAAGCACGCTTAACCTCGGAGTTCTTTCCAGATGAGCTTCCGGAAAAGAAGTTGCAACTTGTTGATATGAGTATTATATCAATCCTGTTAAGCCCTGAGCCAGGATCTCACATCCTTCCCCCCTTAGAAGACCGACGCCCTCGTCGGTCAGCCCCCAGTCCAAGAACTTCCCTCTTGGTACACGTCTGTGCGCCCAGTGCCGGCACATGCTCCACATGTCCGCGCCCCTGACCCGCACACACCCGTGTTGCCGCGAGAGTCGGCTCTGATACCAAATTGTAACACCCCGGCCACCCCCGGGCCGGGCCTGTCACCCCTGGCAGCTCTCTAGGATCTCCAGACTGGCCCCGCAGATCAACACTAGTCTTTTCTGCTCACTTTGTCCTCACTCGTGCGCACCCGGGAACCAGTTCCCGGTCGGTCACCCATCCTTGGAGTGCTCCGGGCCAAGCACGCTTAACCTCGGAGTTCCTTCCAGATGAGCTTCCGGAAAAGAAGTTGCAACTTGTTGATATGAGTATTCTATCAATCATGTTAAGCCCTGAGCCAGGATCTCACATCTGCTCTGTGACACCCCTCCCTGGCACATATTTCCAGAGAGGCGGTCGCCCCGTGCGCCAGCCCAAGATATTTGGCCGCACGTTACGACAATGCAACATAGCGGATATCATTACACAATCAGGCACAAAGTGCTACAAAAGGTTTACAAGGCCATCGAGGCATTACAAAATATCATGCCAAGCCTGGCCCAACTCAGAGTTTTAACTGGCAGCGGAAGACATAAATGAGGCAACGGCTTGGAGCGGCTCCACTCCACAGGTATCTGGCTGGGCTACTGATCCTAGCACGCTTCTGCTCCATATCCTTGCTAAGGTGGAAGTTGAGTCCTCGCCAAAATCTGGCCACAATCACAAGGCCCGTGAGTACATTACTATGCACTCAGCAAGTATCGCCCCTCACCACAAACAATCCAACAATCATGCAACAAGGTATACACTGGAAATAAAATCCTACAACATGTCAAGGTGTACTCTAGATACATGACATAAAAGTAGCATGGCATTGACAACCAAACATGTCATAAGCAAGCAACGGGGGTATCACCAGTACAGAGTCCAAGCCAGGTGGGGTTGGATCATGCACCGGCAATCATACAAAGGACTTACCTGTGACGAGTAAACGAGTGTACTAGTTGGGTACTGAATAATACACAACATCACCTGTGATCACTGCTAGGCCCACTGGCCTCATCATTTCACTCTGGGCACGCATGGTTGATGTGGGCTCTGGCCTAACTATAGGCTTCCCAACGCATCACACCGCCATCCCTAAACTTGGTTCACAATCACATCTCAAGTAACGTTCCCTGCATCAACTTATTGTTCATTTAGTGAAATCAGGTTGTTCATCTTTCTTTCAAACAGAACTTATGTTTAACCTCCTGACTCGACAAAGACAATAGTGTGACCGACACTGAACTATTGTTCCATAACCTTGGAACGAGGCTAGATATCCAGATTTACACTCTCGAGAGGTTGCAATACTTCACTCATCTAAGTGGATCATTAACAACCGGTACTTTAGGATCACATCCATAAGACGGTCTGATACACTCACTCAACCGTTCACGCCATCAAGACACTCCCTGTATAGCCACCGACATAACTATATGCCTTATGCAGAAGTGAATCCGGCACGTCCCCAACCCATGAGCGACGCCTAGCTCCGGAACCTTCGCAAGACTAGCCCCGACCAACTATGGTAACCGACTAGACCTGCCAAAAGGGTGGCATCAAAGGAGGCTCAATAGGATTACGTAGGTCAAGGCCCGCCCATGTGAGCGACAGTGGTAGTGCTTTCGATGTTCAGATTAGTGGCACTATGGACTGACCCTATCGAAGTTTGGAGGGGTGTTTTATTTAATCAAGTTTCATCACCACAAGTCACAAAACAGAGGATTAGTCCAGCATGATAATCACGATATCAATATCATATATCAACAACAACAAGGCATTAGCAACATAAAACTTGCATGCCTAGATAACAACATAACGATAATAATAATACCCGGGTGACTGTGGCGGGCAACCCGGCCGGTGTCACTCGGGGGTTAGTGTTCACAGAATAATAGCATAATATTTCAAACGGATGACGGTGGCGGGCAACCCGGCCGGTGTCACCGTAAAAGAATGAACCGAAAAGCACTCATAAGAATGAGAGAGCATCCATTCCACTCGAGGGTTACCCTGACGTGGTGTCAGCAATCTCGGCAATAAGAACCAAATGGAAAGTCAGCTCCCAAGCGTCGCAGTCCGGGTGGTCTACGCCAACCATATTTGACGGAGGGACAAGGCAACTAACTCTTTTGGCGAATGCCCCCAACCCCGAGGATCATAAGACGACATTCGTCCGCTCCTCACCTCGGCGAAGAGGAAAAGAACCAAACAAAGCCCCGCAAGCGCGAGACGCACAGTTGTAATAATTCCCCCATTCCTTTGACTGAGGCGGGAGACCCGGCCATTGTCTCGGGAATGTGAGTGTTGCACAGATAAGCAGTTATATGGTAATGCAATAACTTTAAAATGCAACATGATAAACATACAACAATACAAGGCTCACATAAAATATGGACAACATACAGACATGCAATGATAATAGCAGACAGACATAACAATATAACAGAAGACAGACATAACACCCGGCATGGTATTAAGCAATCAAACAAACAAGCATTGCGGGATGGCTCATAGCAAGGGTTTAGCTTGCCTCGGGGGTCGCGTAGTTGTTCTCGGGTTCGTCGATGAAGTGAAGACGTCGCAGGTTCGGGCATCGGTAACCCTACATCGCGCCGCCGGGGTGGTATCGCACATGAAATGCGCGACCCGGAAGGTTCACCGGAAGGGGGTGAGATCCATATCATCGGACAGATCTCGCGAAGATGAGAATTTACAAATTTGGATCATCAAATTTGGAAAGGTGGGGTGGAAGATATGGCTGGGCGAAAAATAACAATCTGCCGCACGCGTGCGGTGGAGAGTTATCTGCTGCCGAAGCTGGCTGGTTGCGTCATCCAGAGGATTACGCTTTCCGAACTGGAAAGCGAAAAGTATGGAATACGTTTCCTTCTAACAGAAATCAAATCGATCGCTGACCCGGTCGTCGTCTTCTTCGTGCAGGAGCACGGGCAGCGCACGGGCGGCTCGGGGGGGAGCAGGGCCGGCCGCGGGGAGGGGGGCTGGACGCCGGGGACCGTCGGCGGCGGGTGTGCCGAGGCCGGGGAGGGCAGATACGGCGTCGGGGACGGCTTTGGTGGCAGGGCAATGCCACGGGCGGCGATGCCCGCGAGCTCGGCCGGCTCGGGAGAGCACGGACGCGACTGCTGGGGCTGCTGGGAGGGGCTGGGGAGTTGGAGACGGCGGAGGCGGGTGCGCCGCGCCCAGGGACGGCTTGGCCAGGAGGGGGGAAAGGCTACGGCGGGGCTGCGAGCGTGGTCGTGGCTTCGGCCATTGCCGCAAAATCTTCAAGCTCGAGTACTCCTCGGCTTCGGGCGTTGCAGGGGAGTGGAGGGAGCGAGGAGGGTGTGGTGTGTATTCCAGAGGAGGCTCAGGGTCTCCTTATATAGCTGGAGGGGGAAGGGGGCAGTGGAGGTCGTGGCCTTGCCGTGGCGACGCGTCGCCGGGGTTCTTCGGCCACAGAGAGGAGGGGAGGATAAGGGCGCCGCGCTGGAGGAACAGAGGGGGCACGAGGAGCACTGGAGCTCGCGGCGCGTCGGGTAGTGCTTGGAGGTGGACTGTACGGGGCGGTGCAGCGTGTAGTGCTTGGCGGTGCTCCGGGGAGGGCTAGGTGGCGAGCTCGTGGGCTGGGGGGGCTGGCAAGGGGAAGCAAGGGGGAGGGGGGCTCGGCAGCGTCATTGCTCCGCAGGACAGCGAGGGGAGGCAGAGGGCAGAGGGAAGATGACAAGGGGAGAGGACATGGGGATGCTGCCATGCCGGTCCTGGCGTTCGGAGCGCGCCGCGGACGGCATGGCGCGTTCCCGACAGCTCGATGCTCCAAAAACAAGATGGTCTTCACTACTGGGTTCACCACAATGGGAGAAACACAAACAAACAAGAAACCATCAAGTATTGCCAACTTTGCAGAGTAGGATTTTTGGAAAACCAAAATGCAGAAGGTGTTCGACGAAATGACCTTGGTTTTGCACAACTCAGAAAAATTCCCAAAAATTTGGTACGGGTTGTTTTGGTCAGGGGAGAGTGTCCATGGAGTTTGAGGTCATTTGGATGATGGGAAATTGGTTTTCCATAAGATGGCCTAAAATGACCATAATGGCATGATTTAGGAAAAGTGGTGTTCCATGCTTCACATTGGGGTGATCTCCTGGATTTGTGTGTCTAAGGACCATGTGGTCAATATGTTCAAGTATCATGGCATAGGAATTTTCTAGGTGTGGGTTTGCTTGAAGAACTCAAAATGGCATCTATTTGGGCTTACAAAGGAAGTGGTCTAAATATTGCTCAAACGGGTTTGTCTCCGAAAGATGAAATGGAGGAAATGCCAAAATATGCATCCCCTGAATTTATCAGAATTATTGGAGGTTCCTAGCTTGGTTAAAACATTTCTGGACTAGAAATGGCAGTTTTGAAATTATTGGCTAACTTGGAAATATTGCATTGGAGTATGCAATATTTTTGCATGGGTTGTCTTTATATGGACATGGAGTCCTCTGGTATTTTTGGTGGAATTTTTAGAGCTATGGAAATGGGCTTTCCTTTGGTAGGTGGAAGAAAAGGATTAAAAGGTTCCGATAATTAGGGCTAGGGTTTTTTCGGAGAAGACCTGAGCACAAAAATTATCAGGGGTGATGGAGTGGTTTGTGGGCTTATGGGAAATTTCGAGAAAGCAATTTCCAAGTCAATTCATCTTCAAAAGTTTTGGAGAAATATTTAGAATAAGAGGAAAAAGTTTTTCAGGTGTCGGAAAACACCACTAAAATTTGGGTTCAATTTTCGGGGTGTTACAAATCATCATAAATTGGAGGCATAGAATAATCATAATGAATTTTATCCTCAATAGTAGATGGACTGAAAATATCATATTCATCATTGTAAACATCATATATCGGAGGCATATCATAATCAACATAAACTATATCCTCAATAGTAGGTGGGCTAAAAACATCACAATGATTATAATCATCATATATTGGAGGCAAAGTATCATCAAAGCAAATTTCCTCCTTAAAGCTTGGGGGACTAAAAATATCATATTCATCACAACCAGCTTCCCCAAGCTTAGACTTTTCCGTAGCATTAGCAATAATGGTGTTCAAAGAATTCATGCTAATAACATTGCTATCACTATTACGCAAACAAGCCTCCATAGGTTTTTTAATTTTCTGTTCAAAAGCATCATGTCCTAACTCAATATAAAGTTCATAAAGATCTCTAAATTTTTTTGTTGTTTTCCATTAAGCCTAACTAGTGAAAATAAAAACAAGAGACAAAAGAAATAATTGCAGAATCTAAAGGATATACCTTCCAACACTTACCTCCCGGCAACGGCACCAGAAAATAGCTTAGTAGACGGAGGATGTGAGTACCTTTTACCTTACCTCCCCGGCAACGGCGCCAGAAAATAGCTTGATGTCTACGCACGATTCTATTCTTGTAGACAGTGTTGGGCCTCCAAGAGCAGAGGTTTGTAGAACAGCAGCAAGTTTCCCTTAAGTGAATCACCCAAGGTTTATCGAACTCAGGGAGGTAGAGGTCAAACATATCCCTCTCAAGCAACCCTGCAATTAAGATACAAGAAGTCTCTTGTGTCCCCAACACACCTAATACACTTGTCAGATATATAGGTGCACTAGTTCGGCGAAGAGATAGTGAAATACAAGTAATATGGATGATTATAAGTAGTAATTGCAATCTGAAATAAAAATGGCAGCAAGCAATGTATCAGAACTTGTTGTAAACGGTGTTTCAATGCTTAGAAACAAGGCCTAGGGATCATACTTTCACTAGTGGACACTCTCAACAATGACCTCATAATTGAATAAATAAATGGTACTCGCAAACACTCTCTTGTTGGATAACGAACACCATTCATTGCATAGGGCTGCAAATGCATACCTCAAAGTCTGAGTAAACAAATGCCACAACGTCATAAAGGATTCACACACGATGCGCACACCATCACCTTCACACCGTGGAGAGTGACTCCGGAGTTCATATTAAAGTAACCTCTAGAGTGGAATAATAGATAAAGAGTAACATCTACTTATTCGACTAGATTACAAATTTCATGATCACATAAAGATAACACCATGGGAGAGAGAGATAAACCACATAGCTAACGGTAGAGCCCTCAGCCTCAGGGGAGAACTACTCCCTCCTCATCATGGGAGGCAGCAACGGCTATGAAGATGGCGGTGGAGTCGATGGAGATGGCTCCGGGGGCACTTCCCCCTCCCGACAGCGTGCCGGAACAGAGACTTATGTCCCCCGAATCTTGTTCTGGATGGCGGCGGAGCTACGGAGCTTTTTTGGAGAAATCCTTCGGGGGTTAGGGTTTTTATGATGGGGCAATATATAGTCCGAAGGGCGGCGCGAGGGGACGCCCGAGGCGGCCTCACCATGTGGCGGCGCGACCAGAAGAAAATCTTCTGGATGTGCCCTAGCGTGGTTCGGGGTCTTTTGGGTCTCTTCTAGAGCTGTCCTTTTGGACCACGCAGTTTTTTGACATTTTAGAATTTTTGGAATTTTTCAGATTTTTCTGAGCACTTTCATTTTTTGACTAGATTACAAATTTCATGATCACATGAAGATCACACCATGGGAGAGAGAGATGAACCACATAGCTACCGGCGGAGCCCTCAGCCTCGGTGGAAACTACTCACACATGGTCATGGTGAGCACACTTGATGGAAAGGTTGATGAAGATGGTGCTGGTCTTGACGGTGGTGTTGATGGAGACTCCGGAGGGGGATGGAGGAGCCCTCCGGAGGTGATTCTGGCGGTGTTCCCCCCTCCGATCTTCTCCGGCGGCAGCCTTCTGTCTCCTGTTTCTTGGTTTTCTGTTTCTCTGCCGCCTCCTTGCGAAACTCCTCGGGGGACTATTTTTATAGTCGGTTTTAGGTCTAGATGAAGCCACGGAGACGAAAACGGATGGCATCGGAGCCACGAGACCCAAAAGAGGTGGGCCCACGTGGCCAGGTACAGGGCCGCATGGAAACCTCTAACTTCCAGCTGGTTGGGCGTCTGGTCTTCATTTTGAGCCCATTGCGTTCGTCTCAAAAATTCTGAACCGTGCTCTTTGGCCTTGCCCTTTTTGGAGTCCCGAAGCTCCCGGAAAGTCTGAAACACTAAAAAAGACGTTTTCTGCCTGTGCAGGGTTAATTCCATAAAAATAGGGAAACTATGAAATATTCCCAAAATCATTATAAAACATTGATATAACCCTTATATGATGCAAATATGATTGGAATATAAGTAAAATAATGCAAAGTTCTTGTATGCATTTTACATGCATCAAGATGGCGTGAAGAAAAACGGGGTAGAAAGGGGCGCAGAGTCCACCTGGAGCGCCTCCCGGCCTCAGGTTGGTCACGCCCGCTTGTTGAAGGCGGTGGCCACCAGAGGGCGCACCTTCTCCAAATGCGCGTCGGTCACCACGCGGCTGGGCTCCAATGCCGGCTTGTAGCCGCCGCTGGGACCCGGCGAGGCCACCTCGCCCACGGACGATGCGCCCTTGCCCTTCTGGGCCGCGGAAGCTCTCTTGGGAGCCATAGCAATAGGAAGGCGGAGGTTCGGAAGAAGAGGGGAATGCAAGGCAGAGACAAGCGCAAGGAACAGTGGAGACGAAGGCAAATGCGATGAGTGATGGGGAACTGCGCCAGTTCCTCTGCCTTCAACCCCCGCGTGGAGCAGTTCTGTCAGGTGTGGCGGGGCCCACCACTTCGACCAGTGTCGCCGAAGAAGTCGAGACAACGCCGGGTGACGGTTGCTCACCACGTGTGTCGGCCCAGAGCTACTGTTTTGGGCCCACGACGTTTCGTCTACACACCTGGGCTGCAACGTGCCCGCAGCGGGCCCGGGGGCTACTATCGGCCCAATGGAAACCAGGGTATCATGGGCCGGCCTTACTGGCCCTCAAGGCACGACACTTGGCCAAAAACTACTAAGGGCCAGGCGAGCCCGCCTGAAGAGACTCGCGAGGATCTCTACCTCGCGGGGGCTTCGACGCTGAAGGAAACAGCGGAGTCCCTGCGGCCAGGGGACCGCCTCGGGAGGCTTTCTCCTCTCGAGGTGTCCGAGCACTCGAAGTGCTTGACGAGGCTCTGCCATCCTAGCAGGGCGCACATGGGCCCTGCCCCCCGTAGCAGGACGACGTGCGCATCTGTGCGCGATGACGATGAGGCAGCAGTTGCCGTTTCCATGCTTAAAGGGGAGCGACAAAGCTGCCTCTACGAAGCAGATTACCAAGCATACCACTTTGGTGCTAAGGGGACAGCCTGCCGCTCCGCTCCAATGACGACGTCACCAGGATAGCACCATGGATCTCTGGAGCGTCGGCCATTGCTCAGGCCGGACGGTGGCAGGACCTGACAAAGACCAGCAAGACCATCACGGTGGACCGCGTCCACGGCCTCCTGGACCAGGGGTGCGCCGCTCTCCTGCACCAGCGCCTCGGCAGAACCCTAGCTTCCACCCCTATGCCTATATAAGGAGGAGGGGCACCACTGGAGAAGGGGATCGATCATTCTCCACCCAAGACTACTAGTCCACATAGAGAAGAGAGCTCCTACACCAGAGTAGCTCCACCATTGTTGTAAGCTTTGCCCTCGGCAAGCATCTCTGTACTGTAGCCTCGAGAAAGCAGTGCAATACAACATAGCAGGAAGTAGGGTCTTTACTCCTCAGGGAGGTCTTGACCCTGGGTACGAGCTCGTGTCCATCTCTGTCGTGATGCGTTTCCTCATGTTCGTTAAGTGTCGTGTTCAGCCCCTCTCGATTCCTGGTTCTCGGGGACTATTCTCCGACAATCATATATATGGGGTGCAAAGCTCAGAAAGTAGCTTTCCTTGCTCAACAAAGTAGGCCTGGTCTTTTTCTTCTCGTTCAACAAAACCACCCTCCTCGATCACTCCGGCAACGTTCTCTTCTACTCGTAACAATTAAGCAAATGCAAACAATTACACAACTACTCAACAGAACAACACAAAAATGCAAACAAACATTCTACAGAAAGCTACTGACCTAGGGAAGACAACTCAATTGGATTTGACTTAAAAAGAGCTACTATTTTCCTTGCATAATTATTCTAGTTCAAAAGCTTAATAATCAAGTTTTATTAACTAACTTAGTTCTGTTGATCACAAAATACATTCTATTAGTTGCATACAGTACTGATTAAGTGTGATCTAACCCAATTGGATTTAATTCATTTGGACTAAGCATTATTCAACTAAAATTATTCTAGTCCAGAAGTGTTCACAAAATTCATTCTTAAGCTAAACAATTAAAGTTGCTTAATTAATTCTACAAAAATTAGGGTTCAATATTTTTGGATCAACAGAGCATCAGAAACAAACAAGTTAAGCTAAATAACTTTTTGTACTGTTTTAATTATCTGTCAATTAATACTACTCTAAACAGGATGAAACTAGTTTAGAAGATCAGGAAATTTTATAAGCTTTCAAGAACAATTGAGTTTGCTAAATTTGGACTTTTAAATCTTGCGTTATTGAATTTTAATGTTTACACAAGTTTATGTTTTCAATTTTCATTTAATTCGATTTAAACTGCCTTGTGGATAATGTTGAGGAACCTGACGGGTGGGGTCTACCCGTCAGCGGCTCAGGAATTAAATCCCGCGTGCGTTATTTGTTTAAAACGCTGACGGGTGGGGTCAGCCTATCAGCGACACTACGCCATGAATCGTTACGCGGTCGTTGATTGGAGATCGAACGGCTCACGTTCAAAGTAGCGTCGGTGACCAAATTCGGGCGGCGGCGCCGCGTCTGCTACGTCTACGGTGGGCGGAGGCTCACCTTGGGGGCTGCTGGGGACGAAGAAGACGGCGGGGACAGGTGCGGTGGCCTGGGGAAGCTTGTCGGCGAACTCGTGCTTGTTGGAGGTGTACGTAGCGTCGACGGCTGATACCCATAGATGTGATAGCCTTCAGTAGCTACCTGCACTGAAAAGTAAACGGGGTTAGGTTGAGACTCCAAGTGCAGAGTGTGTAGTAAGTGGAAGACGTGTTTTCCCCACGAGGGTGAGTCGAGGGTTTAATATCGAACTCTCGGGGAATCAGTAGTGAAAGGTTTATCTTCCTATCCTTCTTTTGGTCACCTATAAAACAATGTTAAATGTTTTGGTCCTCAACCTCACCTGTGGTTGTCAAGCACAAGGTGTAAGAATGATATCAAGATAGTATGTAATGCAAGCAAGAAATAAATATGCAATGATGGGAAATAAATATGCAAGGATGATAATAATATTAATAAATGATATTTTTGGGTTTTTAATGATGTATGCAAGATGTAAAAGAGTTTTTGTATTTTCGGATTTAATAATGGCAGAAAATGTAAAAGTGGTAAAAGTTGTTGGAAAGTTGTTTTTTATGATTAAAAATGGACCGGGGTTCATGGTTTCACAAATACACTCTCTCTCTTTAATAAAAGTGGTAGATAATGGAACACTAGAGTTGACATATGAGATTGCAAGACAAAAGTTTAGTGACAAGTTACTAATTATATGGGCATCACGTCCTAACATAGAGACCTTTTGTTTATTAGTCTCACTTATACTCCGCCAAGATGCGAACTAAATGATAACACCTCAGTAATTAAGATAACTCAGAGTATAGCTTTAAGTATCATGACATGAAGTTAAAATAAGAGCATGCTAGATTTAGTCATTGAGTAGTGGCGATGGTCATACCCACATCTCCAGTAACATGGTATTTTTGTTTTTCCCTAGTGAGGCAACAAAATAAGGTAGAGATACCCAAATGGATCGCAGAACTTTCTCTCACGTTCACTGCACTAGCCACCCCCCGTTACTCCTACTAATGCACACATCACCCCACACGCGCTCTCATAAACATGCTTGATCATAACAAGTGAATAAGAACGGTACATAATATGCATCTATATTCATAACTGAAACAAAACATTTGCAATCTCAAACATATATTAACTCATAAAAAGACCCACCACATAGGTATTACAACGATGACCGTAATCATGTTCAGCAGCTCATACGTAACTAATTAGTGAAGCTCAAAGAGAGGAGAGATACATAAGTTACTTCCACAAACCCATAGTCCAGAGGTGGACTACTCCCTCTTGATCATGGAGACGATGGAGAAGTCGATGGAGACCACGCCGTCAGCGCCCCGCCGGAGTTTTCCCCCTCCAATCTGCAGCTCCAGATCTCTCTTTCGGTGTTTCTGTGTTTCGGTGGCTATCCTTCCACAGAACGACGGGGGGTTATTTTATAGGTGTTTTTAGGTCAAGAAGAGGTCGGTGGAGAAAAAATCGACGACAGCGGAGCCACGAGGGCCAAAAGAGTGGGCCCCACACGGCCAGGTACAGGGGCCGCGTGGGCCACCCTCTTTTGGGCCTCCGGCCTCCGTTTGTTCGCTTCCTTCGCCCCTAAGTCTTCTTCCTTCCAAATATTGATGCTCGTAGTTTTGCAGGTCATTTGAACATCGTTTGGGTCCCTAAAACTTAAAAGGAAAAAAGTAGGGTTTTCTGCCTGCGCAGGGTTAATTCCAAAAAAATAGGAAAATTATGAAATATTCCAAAAATCATTATAAAACATTAATATAACCCTTATATGATGCAAATATGATTGGAATACAAGTAATATAGTGCAAAGTTCATGTATGCATTTTGCATGCATCAACGGCGAGCTCCACTGCTTCCGTGGCCGCGTCACAACTCCGGCGTGCTCCTGGGGCCACTCGTGTGCGTGCGCACAGAGGAGAAAGGGGGCGCGTGAGTGCGGTGTTAATGGTGACGAGGATGGGGTGCAGAGAGGGGAGAAAAAGGGAGCAGCACGGCACGGCCGTGGTCGACGCCGACCTCGGCTTCGACGGCAGTTTCTTGGCCGTGCTTCACTGCGGCTATGTGCCCGCCCTCCTGGCATCCCACTGAGGGTTCTGGAGAGGAGAGGGGGAGAGCGGTGGTGGTGTGAGTTGAGAGCGAGGTGCGGGTGGGGGTTTTACATAGGCCGAGGTCCACCATGGTGGTCGTTGAGCGTGGAGGGGGTTAGGTAGCGCTTGGCGGTGCCATTGGCGGACGTGGGCGGTGCTACGACGTTAGGTAGGTGGCCGTTTGAGCTCAGGGCATAGGGGAGTGAGGGAGTGGCGAGGCAGAGCTCGGGGTGGTGACGGCCGTGGACGCACGCACGGTATTTGACGGAAAATGTCGTCACCGTGGGCCTCCTAGGGTGACGCGGGCACGTCTACGGTGTTCGTGCGAGGCAGGGGAGCGTCCACGTCGATGTGTGCTTGCCGGCGTGCAGCGTGCGAGCCATGGCTCCGGCAACGGGCTAGAGCGCGTCGCACAAGGACTGGGCAGTGGAGATTGCCCGGCAGGCGATCTCCGGGCACGGGCGTGGCCTAACGGGGTGCAGGGACAATGCAGAGAGAGAGGGCGTGACGGCCAGTCGTCGGCCTCCTTTATCCCTTGCTTTTGTAGGTGCGGGTCGGGTGCAGAGAGAGCACGGCGTGCTCGTCGCTGGCTGGGCCAGCGTGGCTAGTGCGCGCGTGCACAGTGTACGGGAGAGAGGGGTGAGGTGAGAGGGTGAGCTGTGAGTGATTTGATCAAATTTTCTTTGGATTTGGCTCGGATTCGAGTTTGAACTCGATTCCTGTCTGCCAGGTGTTCGACAGAAAGTCCAATCCAAAACAAAATTCAAATTTTAGTAAATTCTTTTCATATTTGGTTTCATATATATTTACATGTGTTTATGGTTCTGGTGTAGTATTTTACTTACAAGTATTTAGTTGGTTTACTTAATGATTATAAGAAATAAAGAAAGATACAAGAATTCAAAAAAAGGTTTTTGAAAATATGAATTTGGGAGGGAAAGTTACAAGAATAAACTGAGGGTGATTATATCATCACTCCTCTGATTTTTAATAAGGAGAAAATGATCATTTCTTTTGTATTACATTGTTGTTTCCCACTTTTATTATTGTGTTCCAAGATTTTTATTCAAGCAAGCAACAGAACTAATAAGGAAAACAAGCAACACAAGATAATCAATCAAAAGTTTTTGTTGGTCCACATTTTTGCAGTCATGGAATATGGTCTTACTTTTTACATAAAATTGGGATGTTACAAGGGGGAGGGGAGTTGGATCCTACTCCAACTCACCCTCCCAAGCCGAGTTGGGCAAGGGGAGCTTTCCCCTAGCCCAAGCACCTCCCACCCTTGGCCACCTATAAAAACACCCCAAGCCCCCTAGGGTTTGACACAAGTTACACACAATATTGTCTGCGTGCAAGTTCTCTCTCTTATAGATCTCATGTGTTGAGAATTAGACGTCTCTAATCCTCTCATATAGATCTAATCTAGTTGATTAGATCTACCACCTAAACTACGATGTAAGGTTGTCTCTCAACGTCAGGTGCTAGTAGCTAGGCAGTGAACGCACTTGACGGGTTGACACGGTGTACGTGTGGATACCGTTAGAGCGGGACTTGCGCCAGCAGTTCCTCGACGACTAAACAACTTCATCAACGTCTACGTCAACGTACGACAACAATCTCACCTCCGGTTGTGGACGTGAGTTTCTTCATCAGGCTTCACCAACATCTACTTCGACAGACAAAAGATCTTCCGCAGCGGTGTTTCTAAGTATCTTGATCATCGCATTATGGGGTGCAGCGTATCTTCATAGAATAGATCTTGGCGGCAAGGTTACAGATAATTTTTAAAGTTTTACCCGCAACCCAATAGAAACATGGTTTCTTTATCCATCTATCAATTTCTCAACTTGAGATTATAGTAATTGCTAAACTCAGGTATACCATCTCTTCTTCATAGTTCGTAGGTATGTCATGTTCCATTAACACGACCTTCATAACAAGATTGTCGTACCACACATTGCGAAGCACAGCCTCCGTACGCCAAGCTCAGAGCATCATGATCTTTATCATGATTTTCCTGCCAATTGAGGAGGACGACGCCGGAAACAGTTTCCGTTGCGCCACACTGATGTCTGGAGAGAAAGTTCATTAACTACGTCTTTCTCTACTTTCTTTCCCACTTATACCCTTGGAAACAGAACTATTTATTTTGCAAGGTGTATTCTGGCAACCGATTTTGGCCTCTTTCATGAGACATGTACCCAACTAATTCTACTACAAATATATATCCATTTTAGGTTCGATCACATCGAGAAACACTAAATTACTGAAACGACAATCTAGGCCAAAAGTCATTCCATCACTCATATGGTATTTCCTCCACGGATTAGATGGTTTCCCTATTATCTAACGTGAATGTTTTGTTTCTACCATATGACTCCAATGATCACAATAAATCGATAAGAGATTTTATTCACCACACACTATCCAATATGGCGTGATTACGACGTCCTAACACACCATAACACTTTGGTGTTCCATGCGACATAATTTGTGGGACTCTTCTCACAAGTCTTCTAATGATATGCCAACCTTATAACCCAAATCTTTATTTCCTAGATCTGTATCGCAGGAATTTGATTTTCCAATTAAGTTTATTTTTCTATTGCACTCCGAACTTATTTGATCAAATCAAAACCTTTTAGACCAAAATTTGATCAAGTGGATATATACATATCTACTCGAATCATTTGTGAAGTTTACGAAATAAAGATTTCCACTACACGTTAATTATTTCATTGATCCACATACATCCATATGCATGATCCTCAACATGTTATATGCCCGCTTTCCAAAAACGGTGTCTTAGTTATCTTGTAATTGTCAAAAGATCAAAATCTAAGGACTCGGAGATCCATCTGAGTGGAGCTTCTTTATTGACTATAACATAGACATGACTTAAACGTTAGTGCCACAAGAATGTGTTGCCTTTATTAAGTTTGTATCCTTTGGCATTAATGTTATGAATGTGGGAGCTTCTACCATTTAAATTCAAATCGACATATGATCATTACTTCATTAATATAGGACAATGATTTTGTCACTAACATATATGAACAATCGTCTCGCTAAGGAGATGTAGAGTGCGAGCTTATAAGGAAGGGCCGCGTCAGACAAGGATTAAGATTCCTAAGCAAATCCGGCTAAGGGCACCATCTTGTACTCCACGACATTTTGATCGTGGGCATCTATCTTGGACCTTCCTTTGCTAGCCGGGACTTCATCTTGTGTTTCGCCTTACTATATATGCTGCCCGGTAATTCTTAACCTTTACCACTCGTGGACCACCCTAGTAAGCCAGGAGAATCCTATGTTGTGGATACCCATGTCTGGTATATCCCCAACATTAGCCCCAAGAAGTTTTGACTTCTCCAGCAGCCATTTTCTCTCTTGAGGTTGAAGTTGCTCTGCCATAGTCTTTTCGACTTGGTTCGACGGCTGAAGAGCATTCCAAAAAATGAGCAAGCATTCACCGGAGTTAAAGTCAATCAGATGACGACTTCCCTTTTATAGATATGTGGATAAGACGACCGACATGCGTCGAAGAATCTTATGTCTTATCGTGTCAGCCTTTACTGTTGTCCACTCCATTTGAACACCGGAAGAAAATGGAATGACGACCATCATGAGTGCTTTTTCCACACACGAAAACTGAGCCGATGCACCAAGCGGCACACCGAGACGTTTCCATGATGGGAGAAATTATTGCGGTGGTTCCTTGAATGGTTGCGTAGATCGTGTGCACTCTCTATCGATTGCACAAATCTCCGAGCTAACCTATAAAATGGATTTTACCGCAGATTCCTACTTTTCGTTCCTCCTTCTCTTCTTAATGTACGCAACACCTCTTATCCTCGCAAAATCATATTCGGCAACATAAGTTCCATGCAGGCCTCCTCTTCCTCATTAATGGACGTAGGGATGAAAATGGTACCGAAACTTTCCGACTTTTCCGCGGAAAAACGAAAACGGAATGGAAATACGGAAACAGAAACGGAATTTTGCAAACCGAAAGCGGAAACATAAACTTTTATGCGAAAACGGAAACGGAAACGGAGCATTGTATTCCGGCGGAACGACCATGGAAACGGGAATTCCGTTTCTGGTAATAGGGAACTTTCCGTTTTTAGCTAAGCAGAACCAAAATCCGAAGATAAAAAGAAAAACTCTAAAGTGACCATGTTAAATCCTTATGTATAAACATGTCATCTCTCTCTTTACTCATTGATAAGGATCAACCCCGTCGATCCTAGAGTTTTGCCCGTATCATCCTCCCCCCCCCCCTTCAAAAAGCGTTGTCCCCAATGCGTGAGGGTCTGCTCGAAAAGGTGGCGGGATATAAACAATAGCACCACGCATGTTCGCCGTCTTCAAGTCTTGCTTGCCTACCACACCACATCCTCCCTCTCGGCCTGCTTGACTTGACACAGCACTTGACGCCTCCTTTCTTCGCCACATGAGCTTGGACTTCGGCGCCACCACCTTCTTCTTCTCAACACATGATGGAGCTCTTTGCTGCTGAACATGAACCTTCTTAGCACGACCATGCAAAGTAGTAATGCCCGGGCCACACAACTGACGAACACGTCCATCCTTGCCTCTATGCACACACACTGCTGCTCCAACAAAACGTCTCCCAGGTGTTCTCACAAAACTGTGGCTGACTACCCGCGGCACCATATGCACCGGAACACAATCAGCACCACTGTCATCGGTCTGAACACCCATGTCAACACGAACTGGAACACTCGCTGCAATACCCTCCGTCTCCCCAATAAGAGGTTTGTCTTCAACTAGCTTGTCACCAACAAACACAGGCTTGTCATCTACATGCATAGTTGAATCAATTTCTGTACCAACGCTCCTTGCATCATGCTCCACTTGCTGGAACTTAGCTAACCGCTGTTTTGGTTCAGCTTTATGCAACCTCTCCTTGTGTATCACCAGCTCCACATCAGATTTAATTTGATCATCCTTCATAGGCTTCAAAATCTGCTGTTTACCATCATGCATAAAAGAATATGTATTTGCTCTCCCAGCATGCATAACATTGCGATCATACTGCCATGGACGTCCAAGTAACAGACCACATACCTCCAATGGCAACACATCGCACTCAACCTCATCAACATAGTCACCAACTGTAAATGGCACACGCACTTTATGAGTAACCTTCAGCATACCGCAGCTATTCAACCACTGTATATGCTTAGGTTCAGAAATACGCCATGTGGACAATCCCAATGCTGCCACCATTGACTTACTTATGCCATTAGTACAGCTACCACCATCAATCATGAGCTTGCACTCTTTACCTTTTATAATGCATTGAGTCTGAAATAAACTCCATCGCTGACCCTTGTCAACTGTTTTGCAAGCATCAGCATGAACCCTCTTGAGTTGCATATTCAGCCCACTCAAAGGTTCAACCTCGGCCACTGTAGTTTCAGCGCACACAACAACCTTGTCAACATCAGACTGCTGCGCTTCAGAAATTTGTGACACGGCCTTGCTGACCGTCTGCACTGGAACAACTATCTTCACCTCCGCTGCAGGAGATGGAATAGACACAGCTGCAACCTCTGTGTCACATGTCTGCGCCCGCGGAATAACATCAGACATCCGCTGCACAACCGTGGTCACCTCCCCGGGTGTAGCACAAGATACCCGACGACGACGGGACACAATATAGTCACGCACAAATTTATTGAAGTCATGCCAAGTTGCCTTGTAAATGCCCTTACTCCACCTCTCGTTGAGCTCCACAAGCCACAAACCGTGTATCACCGCATCCACACGTCGGACTGCAAGTGTCAACTGTGTACAATCGTCCAAGCAATCAAAGGAATTACATCTGTAGAAACCTTCCCACATATGATATTCCCACGACCCATATTCTACGGCCGATGCAAAGTTATTCAGTCTCCATGTGACCTTAGATTCAGAAGATGGCACACCGTGCAAGATGTCGAGATAGTCATTGAACACGTCACCAGACTTCTCTCCAGTAAGACACCTTTTGCCATAATAGTCTCCCTGATACGATCTCATTGAATACATCACGTCAGATTTGGTTCGGACTGACAGAAACTTTGAATTTGAAACGGACGTGGTTTCCTCGTACGAAGTCCGAAACAGGCAAAGAAGCACTTGTTGGAAAGATAATTGTATGTACTTTCCAATGGGTAGCCTCCCAAGTCCCGATTCGTCACGTACAGGTCACTGTGGCCTGAACAAAACGACGGTCGTTTCTGGACTGGGCAGAACGCGAGATCAAAGCTGACCTCTTTTCCTTTCCCACGTAGCAATCAAATCCGAACCGGAAAGAGCAGTAGGACACTTCATGTTTCCTTCTTTCCTGCTGGCCCACGCGGAGAGAAAACTTCTCTATTTTTTTTCTCACGTGTGCCTTTCCTGCAGCCTCAATGCACGATCTCCTCCAAGCAAATCAATCCGCGCAAGAGCCTCCAATCAAACTCCTCCAGTCAACCGATCTAGATGAGATCGATCAACACAATCTCACTGTGAGCAACCCAGAAATCTGATACCACATGATAAAGGATCAACCCCGTCGATCCTAGAGTTTTGCCCGTATCACTCATGATATTTCCTTATATTGTATTTAATCGTAAAAAATTGACAAGTTTTAATTTATTTGAATTTTCCTACATTATTTAAGGGCATTTTTGTTCCGATAAACATCCGTTGAACGTTCTGTGTCCGCACCATTTTTAGTATGTATCTGTTTCTGTATTTGTTTCCGGTGTTTCTGTATTCGTTTCTGGTTCCGCAAAAAAAAAAATCTCCACTAATATTAAAAGACAGAGTCTATCAGATCCGGAGGATCTGATCCGTCCATCAACCCTGAATCAACGTCTCAGATTATCCGAATGTTGTATGTTGTGCTTTTGCCTTTACAGCACACAGAAAAGAGGCAACCGGTTGACGCTCCCCACCCCACGACCCCACTTTCCTCTCTCCCCACCGACCCCGCCCCTCAATCCTCCTTCGCCGGTAGCCGGACTCTCCTCTCTCTCCGCCGCCCGTTCACCGCGGTGCCGCCCCTGTTGGAGACGGAAGAATCCGCGCCGCCGCATCTGGAGTCTGGAGAGGTACTTCGGCGCGCTCCATCGCCGACGCCGGCGCCCTCCATCCGCAGCTCGCTACCATCTGATGCCGCGCCCGCCCGCCGGATCATCTAGCTATTCTCGCGTGCATCACACTGTCACGTCGCCATCTCCGTGCCGGCGAGCCTCTCGCCATCCTCCCCTCACCGCCGTTGTGCGCCGCATCATCTGGTAGGATGGCTGGGTGCTATGACGACGCCGCACGAGAGAATAGATCCGTCATTCCGTCGACGACCGCCGCTGCTCCGTCCTTCATCCACCGCCGATCAGCCCCCTCCTCCTTCCGCCGATGTACGCCCCAACCTGTAGGTAGTTCCCTCCTCCGTTCTCTCTTCTCCCCAGCTCCCACCTCCTCCCTTCTACATTCTCCCATCTGAGCGCCGGCACCATACTACTTCCCCCCTGACCTAAGCATTGTTGGTGCGGCTACAAAGGAGGAGGGCACCTCCAACGCTACCTTCCCCTGTCTGGTGCCGCACTGGAGAAGAGAAAAAACAACCTTTAACTGCTCTGGTGCTACTGATTTTATCTCAGATTAGCAGTACTAATAGGCTACATGAAACGGGTAATTGGCTATAGGCGTTTAGTTTACTGTAAGAGTAATTACCCAGAGGAATTACCAACTGAACTGAAGTATTGAGCTTAGATCCTACGTTGTCGTATTAGTTGATGGATGCTCGGTTAGGATAGGTAATTAATTGTTTAATTGCAGAGCAAACTGAAACTCATGCTTGGTGACAGCTCCATGATAGGATTAGGAGTACTAGCAGTAGCTTAGGACGTTCCCTTTCAGGACAATTTCTAGACTGTACTACTCATAGGTTTTGGAGCTTCGGGTTCCAGGAATGGTTAATCAGTTTGACGTTTGTCTGAAGGTAAGTGCATGACGAGCAATTGTATTTTGGTTGACACCGTTGTTTGTAGTTCACTTAGCAATTTTGAGATACATTTTCTTAACCATGTGAGTTTGAGACTTTATCCTTGCTGTCCTTGCTTGTGAGAAATAGGCCTTGGTGGAATCAGGCATTAGATACAAAGATATGAACTGTCAAGTCTATAGAATGATTATCTTGGAAGGGTTGTCTCTGCTACAGATTTTGTTGGTTTGTTTGACTGGTCGAATAAGCTGGCATAAGCTTGTAGAAGTACATTCAATGGATGTTGTTAGAATGTAGAGAACGGATGTTGCTTCAGTACATATGACTGAGTATTTGAGGCTGAGACACAAAATTGTATGTAGATATAGTTTACATATATATACTAGACCAAGTGGAACTTAGGCCAAACAGAATACCTGAATCAAATAAGTTTAGTGTTAATCCAGTCTTCCTTGGCTTTGGTTTCTTAATTCTGCCAGCAGATTGATCGAATAGTATTGTACCTCACCTTTTTCCAACCTGACAATTCTATAGGCGATACCATCAGCTTTATGTGTCAGTTCTACCAAGGGCTTCAATGTATATTCTCTCGCAGATCCTTGAAAGGCTAAGGAAGCCACTGGTGGATTAACCAAACTTACTCATGTTGATGGTATTGCTACATTCACCTCATCATGTACTTAGTACTTATACATGAAAGTTCTGCTGAAATCAACATAAAATTGTTATAAAAGATTTGCACAGTCCTTGTTCTTCAGCTTGTTCTGTATTGGGTCCATTTACTCTATCCATTCTGACCAAAGAATGCATTTTGAGATTTTTTATTATTTTTGGTCAACTGTTTTGTTCTTGTAATTTTTGACTTGGTTATGTTTTTATGTGTAGAGCAGAATCAGCTTGATCCACTCCTTAGTGTTAGTCGAACCGGGCATCCTGATGGAGATGCAAAACTTTGTAGACTTTTACTACAAATGGGGCAGTGTTGCAGCAGAGATATTGCACCAGATTCTGTCCAAGGAGTATCAACCGAGCTTGGCCTGTTTTCGTTTTCTATTCTGGCATTATATTTGTTTCTGACAGCGTATGAACTAGATTGTTTCTGATGGCTCTTGCAGGATGTTATCATAGACTGCATCTGACGATGTTGTATGTAGAAGCATTTACAGGCTTCTCAATCTTACAGTTTTATGTTTATTTGTGATGGATACTATGTAAGTATTGGATATATATAATAAATTTTCATCATTAGTTATCTGGAAAACAAACTTGGATCAAGAACTGTATGTACATTGTTTTGCATTGTATCCTGAAATTCAATTCTGAAATATAAATCAATTGCTAGGACTGCAGTAGCATGAGCTTGGATAGTATAAAAGTTCTAATTTTTTCAATGTTCACTCACTACTATTCTCATCGTATTTGGTCTTTCAGGAGGTTTGTGCAATCATTTTTTGTCTCTGATTGCTTTAGTCTGAATGCGTAGTATTTACTACGTTGAATCGTCTGCCTGGGTAACAAGGGCTCCCAGTTTGGCGTTTGTGCTATGATTACAGATGAGAAGATAATGCCCTTATGTTTTCTACAAATGATTGTTATTTCACTTGTGACAGCTATGCCACCGCCGACAATGTCGTCCTCTGAGGCGCTCAGCCGCGTCGTAGGGGTATCTTGTGTGTCAAATTGCACTTCAAGGCATTTCAAATGACTAATAGTGACCTCCCATGCTGAAGAACTGAATTATGTGGACTATATAATTTCCTCATAGAGTTTTAGATTGGTGACATAGCTGGAATATATGTGAACTATGGTTGCTATTTTTTTTTTTGCTTAGAGTACTAAGAAGCTCTAGATTTTGTTAAACGGTACTACAGGTTCGCTAAAAGAAATGACATTTGGTCAGAAGAATTGTATCCAGGTAATATCGAGGCAGAAACTCCACATTTCCTGTTTCCCATGGTGTCAGATGTCATCTTGATAGTCTGTACCAGATAATGGTTTTTAAAAACACAGATCAACTCTACTAATCCTCCCTTATATATCAGCAGACAGGTATGAAATGTGAAAACTGGTTTCTATTTGTCTACCCTTATTCTTTCATTTCAGAAAGGTGTTCTAGATCTCTCAAGCAGTTCCAGTGATGTGACAATGTATCAGGAACTAGCAGAAGTGTTTGGTCTAATGGTAGTTCGGCCAGAAACAATTCCTGCAGTGCATGCTTTCATTGTGATTGGACTTGAGAGTCCTCGCTATTCGCAGTTAGCAAGATATATGTACAGATGACCAAATAGAACGTGCAATACTACAGTCAAAAAATATATTTCTGATACTTGACCAAAGAATAATGCAATTTCATAAAACGCAATAGTTTGAAATTTAGCATTGCTTATGTGTTTGAAATTTTTCCCATGGTAAGTAACCATAATGGGATATGGATGATAAATTTTAATTTAGATATACATGCATGGTGGATTTGTTTATGTGCACGGTTGCCTGAATTAGAACCCACTGATTCAAGTGCAGTTTAGATAATTCTTGACTGTTAATTGTTAACAGGCGATTCAAAGTAAAGTTTGATGGTGCGGTGTAGTGAATTGGCCAAGATAAATGGAAATATGTGGAACTAACTTCGCTATACATATGCATGATGGGTGGTCTTGGACTGTTGTATTTTGCTATTTGTCTGCGGTAATGTGACCACCTTAGGTTCAGCAATTAGATTATTGCTCCTATTATGTACTCCTATTAATGGAGTAGAAAATAGGGTACATTACTTTGTCACATGAGTACAAAATGAGCCCTCACAAATATTACCGATCTATAGTTTCTTTCCTCAAAATATTGTTACCATTATATGGCATTTTATTTAACATGTGCCGTGTAAAGACGTGCATTGCACGTGCACGATTACTAGTGAAACTAAATGTGGCACCACTCAGTTTCGTCCGCATCCGCTCCGTTTTCATCCACGTGACTTATAGTGCGGAGTCGGCGAGCGACACAGAGGCAACATCGACTGCACGTACCTCAATGTGGAGGGGGACGACGGTTGTAACCACCTTGACACCCTATGCGGATCACACTAGATTCTTTCAAAAAACATATGGAAGTTACAGGTACCTCTCAAAATTAAAATTAAAATTAAAATGTGGTTCTTTCGTAGGAAAGTGCTATAACCTTGTTAGAAGATGATGAAATCGGTGTACAAAAATGTGTTTATTTTTAAGATTCAGATGAATCTATGAAGTATCTGTTTATCGTCGTTTTGCACATCTTATTTGGACAATAGTAACATTTACTTATAATACTCCTCCTCAAATCTAAAATCCATGTCGGAGTGCGTGCTTTGGTTTGGGTAATTTAGAATCGCTGAAATGAAATGATGTGGTTTTAATAGGAATACAGCTTAAAACAATTACAGTAATCATGTGGTAATACCTCTCCCATAGAGTAACGGTACTTATAAATACTAGCAACATGCCCGTGCGTTGCAACGGGTCCGAATTATAAATTAGGATTGACATTTTATTTATCTGAAACACACAAACATTTGATACAACATAATCATTCACATAAATAAAATGAAAAATGGTCAATAAACCATGTTGCTTCTATTGGCCTTGTTTAGGTTGAAAGCCTACAAATAATATCACACACATGTACCAAGGAAATGGTTACTCATGGACGTGTTTGAAACAATGCAGTAGATCGCTGCCGTTGCCATGTAGCAAGTTCTCAGCTTGCACAGTACAAGTATTCTCTGAATTGTGTGCAATCAGAGGAAATTTGTGTGCACTACAATCTATAAGCATTGCACAGTACAAGTATTCAGTTATTCCTACCACCAAATTCAGTGGTCAAATAATTCAGCAAAATATTGCAAGCACGGTATAGGTATTCACTTACTACCACTCCCAAATTCAGTGATCTAATACTTTAGCAAAATATTGCAAGGAAGCAAAAAACTCCAGCAAGCAACAACAAGTCAGATGCTATAGGCCTGTTGCGATGACTATGGTTTAGTTTGTTCACTGCAAGGAGTGTGTGTCCATACACCATTTCAGAAATCAATTCCTTCATCGACAGAGTGAAATGAAATATTCACTATAAGGAGAGCACTCCAAGAACTGAATTAAAATGGGGAAACAGATGCGGCATGTCCGAACTGACATCCAAATACAATACAACTAAACGCAGGCATTACCACAATCAGCTGGCACACACTATTCCATCCACGAATACACTGTGGTATTAAAGCAAGAACCTTGCGTTCGTTGCTGTTGTAATCTGCATGCATGTCCTTCCGCTAGGAAGTGGCTCTGCTTGTTCTTCCCCACGGTGAAATTGCCCGCGGTTGGCCTTGCTCTCCTGTATCTTCAATGGGGGCCTCGCGGACGGGCCGAGGCGGGGCGGAGGAAGGCGGGTTTGATTTGCGGACTCACCTGATCCTCCGGCGAAGTTGGGGCACATAGGACCTGCGCTCGTCCGCGCAGCCGCCTGCGCGGCCTGTAGGCCGGCCGAATTTGGGAAGGTCGACGCGACGGCGCAGCTCGTGGAGCTCCACTTCGGGGAGCTCGGGGGAGGCAGTATGTGCTATCCCGCGTCTCTGATTGCAAGTCGAGGCTGGGGGAGGCCTCTCGCGATGTGGGGCAGTGGCGCTTGTCCTTCGGCGGCGGCCGAGGACCCATAGGATGGGAGCAGAGATAGGAGAGAGAGGGGAAGGAGGAACCGCGGGATTTTCCGAACCTTGACCACGAGAACTTAGCGGTGGCATACTTTGTAAAATTACCTAACAGTGTAGGGGTAAAATTGGAAAATTTAAAAACGTATCAACCATCACCTGAAGCCATATTATATAGTAGAGATTGGATGCAATCGACTGGTGGCGGTTGTGACGCTAATAAACACATGCATACACTCACCCCTATGAATGTACGCACACACTTTACCCATAGGAGCATCTCCGATAGATTGAGTCGACGGATCAGGTCTTGACATTGACGAAGTCACAACGGACGTCTCGATGTCGACGGAAACATGGCCTCCCAGTAAAAAATATTTCGTCTAAATGAGAAACACCAACATCTAATTTGAGATTTGAGCTCTGATGGGTTGGGGTACAACAACCCTCGTAACATATAAACCACATGTTTGTTTTCTCAGGTGGCAAATGCATGTTATCAATTTGGGTGACTCTTCACATGTAGATTTCTAGGCTTAGCTTTAGCTGTTTGTGCCCGTGTGGCGTCTGAGGGTAGGTTCTTGGATCTCTGCAGCCAGATCCACGGCGCCGTGGAGTCTCTCCGTCGAGCTGCGCTTCGCCGGTGGCAGGCGGGTGCGCATGCGTAGCTGAGAGATTCACGCATCCCTCTCAATAAGGTCTGCGGCGAAGTCATGGAGCTGGGGGTTCTTGAGCCAAGCCTGGCTTCGTATGGCGATTCTTCGTCTGTCGGCGGTGCTCTCGTGGAGGGAGCCAGATGCCGAGTTGAAGGCGTCATACGGCTTCTTGAATAAGGCTCGTTCTTCTACTTTCTGCTACTGCAAATTCCTTTTGATTATGTCTCCTCCGGCTCATGGCGGGAGCATGGAGTTCGACGGCGGATCTGGTACACAGGTGCGGTGGTGGGAGGCCGGTAGCTGGAACTTGCTGATGGAAGAGGCAACTGCGATTTCTGCTCACAGTGGAAGTGTTGAGAAGAAGCAATTGGCCGGATGCGAAGTTGATACTCAGCTGCCTTGGAGTAGTGGTACCGTGATTTGGTGTTCAATCTCGGCGACTGTCTGTAGCCGATCGACCCTGATGGCCATCTGGTGGCTAAACTCGCCGGAGTTCCTCGGCGCTTGTTCAACCTCCCTGCGGAGGCCCTCTGCTGAGCTCGCCGTGGCGTTTCACGTCTCCTTGGTGTCAAGTGGTATAGTCCCCGACGCAGAGGATGATGGCCGTGGTTGGAGCTCGCTCTTCCTCGTCGACGGCGGAGGACCCAATTGCATTCCTAATTTTCTTTGTAGGGTCTTTTATGTAAAAGTTAGGGACTCGATTGTAATTTCTGTTTTTCCTCTGGTCTCTACTGTAATTTGTACCCACCGTCTGAAATAGAGAAGGTATCCGGGCCCTTCTGGGCCGCTCCTTGTTCAAAAAAAAAAACATGTAAATTTTGATAACTTGATTTATGCGATAAATTTAATTCTGTGTACGTCATTTCGGCCGGGGCAATGCTCCATTTTCGATAAAAATTGAAACCCAGAAAACAACGACCAAGGAACGTCATGGCGACGGAGCAATTTTAAATTTAACGCGGTGTGGTTGACGCGCGTCTTGACCGCGTTACCGCGTTGGATGCGGACGTATTTTCATGCAACTTGTCATATTGTACTGCAGCACTATCATTATTTAGATTTGACAAGTGTGTACTTTATTTCATCAGTTAATCACTGAGAAGAACGGGCGTCAGCCCTCTTGGAATCGAAATCTGTAGGCTCCCGGCAGGCCCGCCACATATGTTTTCATTTTGTAAAATTAGGAAAATCATATTTTAGAGTTTCAGAAAAATCTGAAAAAAAATCAGTAGTAAATTATCTTGTCTTCTAACAACCTGTAAAATCTCAAATAGAAATATGTTGCATTTTGATCTTTGCAAAAAAAAAAAACTGTATCAGAAAGTGGTGAATAGTGCAAAAAGTGAACTCCTCAAAATTTATCAGATTTTGTTATTTTTATGTAGCTTGGATTATGAATTGTTTTGATTTGATATTTTGCATGCATGTTGTTAGAATGCACTATTTTTTATGTCCGGTATTTTTTTCCAGAATTTTTTGGAACTTCAAAATATGACTTCAAATTTTACAAAATCAAGAGCTAAATGTAACCCGACCTCCCATTTAACTTTCCGATATTAAACAGCTTTGTGGCCTAACATCGCTGTTAGAGCTTCTCCACCAACATTTTCATCGCCCACCAATAGTTGTATATACTCATATGTAGTGAATCTGACCTTTTATAGTGGCATCAGGGTAGAAGGAATCAAACTGCCTAAAGCATACCCAAAAGCTGATGTATTTGGGGCATGAAAAACGACTTGATGCAAATTTACATCACAAAACATGTGATTTCTTGGGATAAAAAATGACCGTTGGAATAAAATAATGCACCATATAGGACACAAATGCTCCAACAACTAGGCCTTCGTTCGTCGCCGTGAAGGTGGGTGCGGTAGCGGGGTTGCGGCGGTGCTACGGGAGGACATGATGGATGTGGCAGAGGGCCGAGACGAGAGGCGGGGCTGCAGCTTTCAGAATCGGCATGGCCGGTGACGACTAAATCGGGGGCTCCAGCAGCCATCGGTAAGGCCGAGGTGACGACAAGTTCGTGTTGGTGCCCTGGGAGGATGAGATGGAGGCGACAGAGGGCGGCGACGATGGCGAGGAAGCCTCCGGTCGTGCGTGGAAAGTTCCACGCGGCGGGTCGAGTCTCATGCGCGCCTATTTTGCTTTTTGGTCACGGCCCGAACTAATGTATATTAATGATATTTTTAGAGTGTGACGTATATGTTTCGCCTTTTCGGCCAGAAACTGCTCGGTGACGAGCCGAGATTCACGGCGGCGATGGGGCACAGCCGGCCATCCAAAGCTACCAGAGGATACGGGTGAGGGTGAAGGGCGACCAGGGAACGACAACGAAGCTATTTGGCCAAGATTTGTCCGAGGTAGTGGTGAAGGGGTCGCGTGTGGGAAAGGAGGAAGGGCCGAAGTTGGCGGTTGGTCTGCGCGCGACCGATTTGTTTTGTATCATGACTTTAATGTGCATATTTGCGTGACGGGAGGCAAAAATGGGGCCGTGATGCCAAAATTTGCCTCACCATAAAGGATTAAGGCATATGTTTGAGCTTGTTTTTTAGCCTTCTTTAGTTAGCTAATTTTGTTTGCATCATCACTTATCTAATGGCAGCTGTTGGAGGAGTCTGTTAGCCCTAAAGGAACTAAAAAACTGTTACACCTTATATTAGAGCTGCTACTCCCTTCGTGCGTGAACATAAGACGTTTTACCTACTACATGCACAATAAAATGTGTGAACATGAAGACTAAAATGAGTGTATATACGTTTATATATACATTTGTATGTGGACACATGATAAAACATCTTATATTGAAAACGGAGGAAGTATTAGAGATTGCTCCTACGAGTTATTCGGATAACATTTTGTTTTATACCCTGCGTAGAATGGACAATGGAGTGGAGTGTTATGAGGTCAAGTCAACTAAAAGAAAGAAGCATAAGTCGAGTTATAATCAAAGCTATCGATCCATTTATTTATAGACGAGCACATCCTCCTAAACGTCCTCAAATCGAGCGAAACGGAGTTCCAAAGAGTAACACCTCCCTTCACCAGTTCACACACACTCTTCTTATTCCGCTAGCTGATCAACCACATCCATGGGTGAATGCGAAGAATGCTGCGACAACTGCGGCTGCAGGTGGAAGGACATATGGTGGTTCATCCTCTGCCTCGCCATAGTCATCATAGTCGCGCTTATCGTCGTCCTTGTGGTCGCGTTTGCCTTCGTCCGCCAGGTCGTCATCACCGTGGACGACGCCTCCCTCTCCCGCCTCGCGCTTGTCAGCACGCCGGCAACGGCGTTCGCGTACAACCTGTCGCTCACGCTCACGGTGCGCAACCCGAACTGGGCCATGACCATGAAAAACACGGAGCCTCTGGAGGCAGCCTACTCCTTCGATGGCCAGCCGTTCGACCGCGTCAAGCTCGCCGACGAAGGCAACACGCACGGCGCCAAGAAGACCGTGCTGTACCGGATCACGTCCGGCTCAGACACCGCCTTCGTGGCGCTGGGCAACGCTGGCGTCGCCGAGTTCAAGAAGGAGAACGCGACGGGGGTATTCGAGGTGGAGGTGGCGGTCTCTGGTGAGGTCAAGTACACGGCGCGCCTAACCAAGTGCAAGATCGAGGCCAAATGCCCGCTCAAGCTGCAGCTCGCGTCGCCCGGGGAGGCGCCAGGGGCGGTGTCTTCCAATTCCAACAGGTCAAATGCAAGCTCGCTAAGGCGGACACGAATTGCTAATGCTTTGGTTGGGCGCGCGTAAGATTTCGTTTTTTTTTTTTTTTTGATGTTGTAGCATGGAAGAATCGGAACGTCCGGAAACACCAGTCCGGTCATACTCTAACAGCTTGGAATTCGAATTTGCAACTGGTTGTATTCAATTGTACGCGTAAGATATGTGTTTGTCGATTGTGCATCTGCATAAATCACTGATCATGTGGTTTTTAGATGGATGGGCCGAGCCATTCGGGGCCGAAAGCAATAAATTTATGGAATCCATTGTTCATCTAAACAACAACACAATTTCGAAAAAAATTAGTGTACATCGTTCTACAATATTTAGAGTGTAGTATACGGAATTTCCAGTGGTTAATATTTCACACTTGTGCTGACACATCCACTGATATCCGCAGCGGTTTGTCCTCTCCCCATCCAAACAATACTCATGCCGGACATGGTCTATCTTCAGGGAATATCTAGTGGTACCTGCTCTCCGTGGTAACATTGAAAAACAATTGTAAATTCAAGTATGTGTCTACAAACCATAAACTTTTCAGGCCCATATTCAAAAGGAGCATCAAGAAGCAAAAAAAAAAGGCAAATCTAGCATGAATAGTACTACCATTTTTACCAATTTCGTCTAGATTAATTATCTTTAGTAAGAATTGTACCACAAAGAAAGGTTTTTCTTGAAGAAGTAAAATTTTAAATTCATTTCAGTACATCCGGTAGGAAAGACATGAGAGAGCAATCCTGCATCGAGAACAAGACAATAAATACATACACAATTTACATAGGAAGGAACAAAACAAGGTTAGGTAGGTTTTCGAATAGAAAGGGAGGATAAAATTCACCTTATGCTTTCGGTTGAATGTACAGTTATATTTCACTCCGTACGCAACTTAACTATTTTCCCGTCGGTTTGCAAATCTGAGTTCCAGGAATTTCGATAAGCATGCGACTGACAATGTGTGTGTGTGTGTGTGTGTGTGTGTGTGTACGGGTGGTGGGGGAGGGTATCCAGTGAAAATATCGAGGCATACCAACGTTTAAATTGTACCATGATACCATACTCAACATTAGATTTAGAAGTCTGTACAAATTCCAAAAGAGAGTTGTGCGTGTTCAGGAGATCATATGTGTTCCAATTCTTAAAAAAATTCAGAACCAAATTCGAAATACACACTGAGAAAAAAAAGATATATTGCTATGTGAATAGTGTCATTTCTGTTTTTTTGTCTTTTGTGACACTATTCATGTTGGATAACTTCTTTTTGGCAATTTTTCGAATTTTATAAAGTTAAATTTTGAGTTTGGTATCATGGTGTCACTTAAGGGTTGGTATCGGGTAGTGTACAAGTATTTGCGGATTTTCATGACAAGATAGCATCAAACTTTATTTCTTGAGCCAACGAACAACATAGCATCAAACTTAAAAACGATAAGGAGGCGACAGTGCCCCTGTGGCGATAAGGAGGCGACTGCGAGGCGAGCGTTTCGCCGGCGAGTCTGCTGCTCCCCTCCGCCTCCGGTCGCCGTTTTTCGGCGCCGCGAGGTGGGGGGAGCCTCGGCTCTGTCCGTGTGAGTAGGTTAGGTCCTAGGGGTCTAGGTGTGCGTGCCCGCATGGCGTCTCCGGTGACGGCGGCGGTGGCGCTGGTGAATAGGGCGTTGTCCTCCCCCTCCTTCCCGTTCCGGCCTCGTCGCCGGGGAGGCAGTGAAGGTTCTCCGTCGGGCGTGGGTTTTCCTTTGTGCTTCTCCGGCCGGCCGTGGCGGCGAGGGGAGGAGCGGGTGGAGGTCGGCGTCCCGTTTTGTTGCAGGTGGCTCTGGTGGTCTTCCTCTTCGTCGACTCTGCTCTGGATGGCCATGGTGGACAGGGGAGCAGCGTCAGGAGGTGGTGTGGTGGTGGCGGTGGTGGACCTAGGTGGCGCAGCGCCGGCTGGAAGATTGGCGGAAGCGGGATGCGGATGCCGTGGTCGTACTCATTCAACGAGTCTCGGTTCCGACGCGCGGCGGCGGACGGCTTATGCGACCTTCTACATGCTGGAGCGGCTCCTTCTTCCCGGTGGATGGAGGTACGGCAGCGCCGCCGTCGCCTAGGTGCTTGGGGAACGGCTTTGGGTTTGTCTGTGTCTTCTTCGATAGCTCAGGGTGCTCCTTGCACTTTTCCGGGGTCCTCTTTGTAATTTCTGCTTTCTTTTGGACCTTTTTGTAAAAGTGTGATCAGCTGTCTGAATATATGTGACGGATCCTCCTCAAAAAAAAACATAGCATCAAACTTTGTTTCGTGAATGAATTCGCAAGATAGCATCAAATGTTAAATCTTACATCAAAGATTGGGGATAATTCCACATACACACTTCAAATCGACACAAATCAATAGTAAACGAAGACCAGTAACTCGAAATCAACCCATTTCTAGCAGTTCTTCTCCGCCTTGGCAAGCTTGCATTTCACCTTCTCGAACACCACCGTGATCGCCCCGGGCTGCTCGATCTGCAGCTTGAGCGGGCAGGTGGCCTCGATCTTGCACTTGGTGTAGCGCGCCGTGTAGCTTACCTCGCGGGTCAGCGCCACCTCAACCTCGAAGATCCCCGTCTGGTTCTCATTCTTGTACTCCGTCACGCCGGCGTTGCCCAGCGCCACGTATACGCTCTCCGAGCCCGTGGTGAGGCGGTACACGATGGTCTTCCTGGCGGGGTGCTTGTCGCCCATGTCGGCGACCTGCACGCGGTCGAACTGCTGGCCGTCGAATTTGTACGCGGCCTCGAACGGCTCCGTGTTCTTCATGGTCATCGCCCAGTTCGAGTTATGGACGCTCAGCGTAAGCGAGAGGTTGTACGCGAACGCCGTCGTCGGGGTGGTCAGCAGTGCGAACCTGGTAAGCGAGGCGTCCTCGACGGTGATGGTGATGTGGCGGAGGAAGGCGTAGGCGGCCAGGAGGACGGCGAAGAGGACGATGACGGCGACGACGCCGAAGCAGATGCAGCCATACTTGATGTTCTTCCGGGTCGTGTAAGAGAAGCAGCCGCAGCAATCGTCGTCGCAGCCGCATATTGTTGGCTCCGGCTTGATTCATATCTTGGAGGAGATGGTGGTGATTATAATGAGGAGTTTGCGGCCATTGACCTGAGGATTTTAGCCCTGGGTAAGGATCCTGATGCTGATGGAAGCAAGAAAAGTATATGGAGGACCTGGCATGTGATGCCTGGAACTTCCTTTTATTTATTCACACTTGGGAGCATCCAACATAAAGATAGTAGATCAGATTTTCCAACCATCCAATTGTTCCCAACTACGCCCGACCCGACGACTTGACTCAATATTGGTCCTTGTTTTGCCACAGCTGTGAGAGATTGGGTTTCCTTCCTCCTTGTAAAGAGAGTGAAACAGCGTAAAAAAAGGCTGGTCGTGCTATCGTAATGAAAAATAAATCCCGGGGAGTTTGTTGCCTTTTACATCAGATGTTGACGTGGGCTGCGGCTCGCTCAGAGCCTGGAGACGGGACCTCCACTCTGTTTGAACAGACCGGTGGTGATGTGGGTGCGGTCCCGATCTTCACGAATTTGAGCGAAATTGTCGAAAAACACAAGAACACGATGATGAACCGAAGAACAACCAAACACAAAGGGGCAAAGTAGGATAACTAGCAATAGCAAGACACAAGCAACCAATCGACCGGTAACACGCCCCAAGGGTAGCCCCCGATCCTCAAGAGATCTAAGCACACTTACTCTAAAATTCGTTTGTCTCACCGGTCGAATCTACCGGTCCAATCACCGCAGTGAGAGGCAAGTAATCGCGATTACACGGAGGAGTTCATCTCCACATGGGGAGGCCTTGATTCATCCCACGCAGAGGCATCTCACGAAGAGGCATCTCAAAGAGGCAACATCCAAAAGATGGAAAGGAGCTAAGCTCAACTCAATCTCAACATAGTCTGAATCTAGATCTGAGCCCTCGGGGTCCTATAAGTAGTGTTGACCAAAAAGGGGTAGGTGGGAGAGGTAACTCGAGTCATCCATCTGAGCTGCTCCCGCACTGGCGGTAGTACCGATGGCTTAGCCGGTAGTACCACTGGTGCGGGCAGGGGCGCTTCATCCCACGTCGGCGGTACCTCCAGCGGTACCGGCGGCGGTACCGCTCGGTACTGGGACCCGCGGCAGAACGCCATCTTCAGCGGTAGCGACGGCGGTATCTCCCCAGCGGTAGTACCGGGTATCCCGACGGTAGTACCCCTGCACCTGGTTCTTTTCTCCCTTCTTCTCTTCTTCTTGACTCGAATCTTGTCCAACTTCCGCATCTTCGTCCATCGACTCAAGGGGCTCTTTGGAGGCTTCATTCCTGAGTATGCATAGGACGCTAGCTTGAGGTAGCAAACCATTCATGGAATCATCAAGATCACAAAAGTATAGGAGCGAGTTCACCTTTTCATGTAGGGCTTTGACTCGTGTTCTTGTCATTGGTCCACTTGGCGGTTCATGTGTACCAACCGGAGGTTGGGCTACATCATCTCCCCCCCCCCCTTGGGAAAGAGTCGTCCACGACTCTTGTTCATCCTCATCGCTTGAACTTCCATGATATGGTGATAAATCGGCGACATTGAAGGTGTCATGAACTAAGTACTTGGAGTTGGTGATGTCGATCTTGTATGCATTGTTGTTGATGCGCTTGATGACCTTGAAGGGTCCATCTCCACGAGGGTGAAGCTTGGACTTCCTCACATTCGGAAAGCGGTCCTTGCGAAGGTGTATTTGCCGCTCAATCTCCTTCGTTTCTTCGGGGTTGGTGCGGTATGGTGCGCGGTTAGGTAACAGTGCTCCGGGTACAAGGTCGATGCGATGCTCGATGCCGCGTAGAGGAGGTAGTCCCGGTGGCACCTCTTGAGGGAATACATCTTCAAATTCCTTCAAAAGAGACAACAAAGATGGAGGAATGTTTGTTAAGGTGTTAGTAAAAGAGGCTTCACCCTTGCATATGAGCACATAGTGAAGTGTGGATGGGTCCTCTCTCAACTCCCTCATGTCTCTCTTGGTGGCAAATAAAGTTAAGTTTGGTGTGGCTCTCTTTGAAGATTCACTCATGTTGGGCTTGTGGCTCTCACTCACTTTTTGGTGGATCACTCGCTCACCACTCATCTCTCTTGAAGCTTTGACACAGTCCACTCTTTCTTGTGCGGTGGGATGACGCCTATAGTTATTTGGATGGTTGGCTTCATGTTGTGTCCTAGCAATAGTCTTGGCTTTGTCGGCAATTACTTGACTTGGTGTCATTGGACGGAGGACAAAGGTCTTTTCATTGCTCTTGAAGCTATAGTAGTTGGTCCTTCCATCATGAGTAACACTCTTATCATATTGCCAAGGTCTTCCAAGAAGTAAGTGACAAACGTCCATAGGCACAACATCGCAATCTACGGTATCTTCATAAGCTCCAATCTTGAAAGACACTTGCACCATATGTTGAATCTTGACGGTTCCGCGATCACTCAACCATTGCACATGGTATGGGTTGGTGTGCTTCTTGATCTTCAAGTTGAGCTTGTCACAAAGTTCTTTGCTTGCCAAGTTGTGACAACTTCCACCATCGATGATGACCTTGACGGACTTCCCATTAACAACCGCTCTTGTTTGGAATAAGTTACATCGTTGGTCTTCCTCTAGTTGGACATTGGTGGTCAAAGCTCTTGTCACAACCAAGGTTGGTTCATTGGGGTCACCATCACAAAATATCTCTTTGGGTCATCTTGAGCACTATGTGTGGTGGTGCCTTGATTGGTGGCAATGTACTCCTCTTCACTCATCGACTCATATTCTCCCAATTCATTGACAATCATGACTTTCTTGTTTGTACACTCAAATGACTTGTGTCCCTGACCTCCGCACTTGAAACATTGCAAGAGTCTTGTGCCGGTAGGTTGTCCTTGAGGTTTGTTGCTTGGGAGGGGCGCTCTCTTGAAAGCTTGAGGCGCTTGAGGTGTAGAAGATGCAACGTTTGGAGTACCTCTCATGCTTGCTTGAGGTGAAGCTTGTGTCGTTGGAGGTGTTGAGGATGACGACTTGTTTGCAAAGAAAGATTTTGTCTTGAGATACTTGAGCTCTTCAAGCACGTGACGCTCGGCCTTTGTTGCTTGATGGACTAGCTCAACCAAGTTGGTATAAGGTTGGAACTCCAAATCTTCTTGATAGGATAGTTGAGGCCATTCAAGAAACGGGCCATGGATTGCTCTTGTGACTCCTCCACATGGGCTCGTATCCTTGAGATTTCCATTTCCTTATAGTACTCATCCACGGACCTCACACCTTGCTTCAACTCTTGCAACTTCTTGTATAGGTCTCGAGTATAGTGAGTAGGCACAAAGCGCTTGTACATCTCTTCTTGTAGCATAGTAAGCAAGATCAAGATGTTTAGCATGAGATCCATGGATCAAAACTTGCAAAAACGCACTCAAATCACAGATCGATCCAAAAGCAATTTGGGGATTTTTTTTTGTTGAAATTTTCGAATTTCTCAAAATCAAAGAAAAAATTGGGGAAAGTGGGGGAAACACAAATCAAACCCGTGGCAACCGTTGCTCGATACCATATGATGTGGGTGCGGTCCCGATCTTCACAGATTTGAGCGAAATTGTCGAAGAACACAAGAACACGATGATGAACCCGAAGAACAACCAAACACAAAGGGGCAAAGTAGGATAACTAGCAAGACACAAGCAACCAATCGACCGGTAACACGCCCCAAGGGTAGCCCCCGATCCTAAAGAGATGCAAGCACACTTACTCTAAGATTCGTTTGTCTCACCGGTCGAATCTACCAGTCCAAACACCGCAGCGAGAGGCAAGTAATCGCGATTACACGGAGGAGTTCATCTCCACATGGGGAGGCCTTGATTCATCTCACGCAGAGGCATCTCACGAAGAGGCATCTCAAAGAGGTAACATCCAAAGGATGGAAAGGAGCTAAGCTCAACTCAATCTCAACATAGTCTGAATCTAGATCTGAGCCCTCGGGGTCCTATAAGTAGTGTTGACCAAAAAGGGGTAGGTGGGAGAGGTAACTCGAGTCATCCATCCGAGCTGCTCCCGCACTGGCGGTAGTACCGATGGCTTAGCCGGTAGTACCGCTGGTGCCGGCAGGGGCGCTTCATCCCACGTCGGCGGTACCTCCAGCGGTACCGGCGGCGATACCGCTCGGTACCGGGACGCGCGGCAGAACGCCATCTTCAGCGGTAGCGACGGCGGTATCTCCCTAGCGGTAGTACCTGCTATCCCGGCGGTAGTACCGCTGCACCTGGTTCTTTTCTCCCTTCTTCTCTTCTTCTTCTTGACTCGAATCTTGTCCAACTTCCGCATCTTCGTCCATCGACTCAAGGGGCTCTTTGGAGGCTTCATTCCTGAGTATGCATAGGACGCTAGCTTGAGGTAGCAAACCATTCATGGAATCATCAAGATCACAAAAGTATAGGAGCGAGTTCACCTTTTCATGTAGGGCTTTGACTCGTGCTCTTGTCATTGGTCCACTTGGCGGTTCATGTGTAGCAACCGGAGGTTGGGCTACATCAGGTGGTCTGCCGAGGGGATTCAGATGCAGTGACTCTATGAACAGAAACTCACCGGATAATTTTAGATATTTGCTTACTTTTCGATCTCATCTGAAGGATATGATTCGCCTAAAATTTGAACTCGAAATTCAAACTTTTCGGGAAAAAATGGCAAGTTGTATATGGTATGTTTTGTGTTATGAAATGGCTTTTAACCTAAAATTATGAAAAACTATTTAATGATAAACCAATTATCCAAAAAAATTAAACTTTCATACGATACACAATGTGACATATATAACTTGTTGGAATTTTTTCAAATTTTTCTGGAAAGTTCGAATTTCTAGTTCAAATCTTAGGCGAATCTTGTCCATCGGATGGAGATTAGAGGGCAAACATACACATACAGTTCCTGGCGACTTCTGTTCATGAAGTCACTGGATCTCAGTCCTGACCGAGAGGCATATTCTTGACTTCATCCCAAACCTCTTTGTGGTGGTGCCGAGGAGTGCGCTTTGATCACGACATGTCAGAAAGGGGTTAGCCAACAGATGGATTGTCGATCTCTTCCATATCCTCTCGGCGCAGCTGATCGTAGAGTGCTTGACCTAGCCGATTGACTAGTCGTAGTGGATCTTGCGCATGGGCATAACCGCATGATGACGTCTTCTGGTGGAACAAGGAGGCAAATTGTGTGCATTCTTTGCGCTCGTTTTACACGGCCTTCTTCGGAGGTTTCGTTTTAGCGCTCTAGGCCCCATTGAAGCATTGCAAGATCTTCATTTGGATAGCTTTCCGTGGACGTTGTTGAAAAACAGGTTGTCTTGCCTGTCGTGATCTACCTCGGCAGGCGGGATGTCCCTTTTGTGACCAACTTGAGAAATCTACTGATCACATGTTGATTGGTTGTGTGTTGGCCGGGTTTGTGCCGACCGCATTGTAATCTTAGCCTATTGGCACTTTTACAACCTCTACTATGTACTCCCCTGTCTAGAATTAAGATACATTTGTATTTGCATAAACTCAAGTCAAATAATTTAGAACAAAGGGAGTATACTTAACTTTTGCATAAACTCAAGTCAAATAATTTAGAACAAAGGGAGTATACTTAACTTGTGATGATTTCCGCCCCGTACAAAGTAACCTGCTCGGCAAGTACACCCGACGACTTGACCAGTTGACCGAAAGTTATTGGTCGTCCTCCCGTTGGTCGTTGTTGTGCCACTCCCCAATCCGCATCGACTGGTACCAGAAACTCCCCAATAGGCACTCTCACTCTCGCCTCGATGCCACTGCCTCCAAGCTCTCCCCCGGCTGCTAGTTCATCTAATATCTAGTTTCAAACATGCCACTCAGTCCCATTCCAAGATCTAGGTCAAGAAATTTGTCAAATCGAGGCTGAGCCTGCCATGTGCTGCAGCGACTGCGGCTGCTACGACGCCTTCTGCGACTGCTGCTGCCCCTGCGTCTCCTACGACGCGCGCGAGACCATCCTCTGCTGCGCCGCCTGCCTCGCCGTCATCGCCGGCGTCGTCCTCTTCGCCGTCCTCCTCGCCGCCTACGGCTTCATCCGCCACGCCGAGGTCACCGTCCAGGATGCCTCCCTCACGCGCCTCGCGCTGGCCAACTCCCCGGCCACCGCGTTCGCCTACAACCTCTCGCTCACGCTCACCCTCCGCAACAAGAACTGGGCCATGAGCGTCAAGAACACCCAGCCGCTCGAGGCCGACTACAGCTTCGACGGCCAGCGCTTCGAGCGAATCAGGCTCGCTGACCAGGGGGAAACGTACCCGGCGGGCAAGACGCAGGTGTACCACCTCGTCTCCGGCGCCGACAACGCCTACGTCGCCCTCGGCAACGCCGGCGAGGTCGAGTTCAGGAAGGAGAACGTGACGGGGCTGTTCGAGGTGGAGGTGGCGCTGTCGGGTGAGGTCAGGTACCAGGCGCACTATACCAAGTGCAAGTTCGAGGCCAAATGCCCGCTCAAGCTGCAGCTCGCGCCGCCGGGCACGCCGGCCGTCGTCTTCCAGAAGGTCAAATGCAAGCTCAGCAAGCCGGACAAGAACTGCTAGTCATTACCACTGATTGATTCACTGATTTCTTCTGTCGTTCTATATTTGTTGGTGGATTCGGAGGAACCAACCGCAGCGTGCGTGCGTGCCATTTGGTTGATTGTCCCCTTTGTGTGCTCTCTTGTCTTCTGAAATTATTCACTGGATTCGACATTTGCTTTCCTGTTGTCTAATCAACATTACACCTAGATGTAGATCCACCTAATCGAATGTCATTCGATCCGGTTTAAATTGGATGTGGCGAGATTTTTTGACATGAATTTGAATTTAAATCCCTAAACCCAAATCCTTATTCAGGGTTTTCTCTGCATATGAGCGACTGCAAGCACCAATATGCCAAGATTTTGAACCCTGCTAATAGTTGTAACTTTAACCATTGCATTGAAAATATCTCCATAAACAATTTCACAGCGCCAGTTGAATGCTTTCGCAATTAGGCGAGTTCCATCTAATTTTATATAAACCTTGTGTCGACTACTTGAATCATTTATAACATTACCCGCAAAAAAGAATCCTTTTTGTAACATCCAACATAGTAAAAACTGCACTAATTCTCGTGAAAGGACTAATTGCATATATGTTGTACGAAGTGCCCAAAACACTAGCACACAAAATCCATCGTAAAAGAACGACAATGACTGGGTACTCCACTTTATACCATTCAACGAAATGCATTCATGCACAGAATACAAATATGACAATGGAAAGATGCAGCTTTTCCTGTGCATAAACATCAATGATCCATCATCAGGGCGAAGATTGACCAGGTAACTATCTAATTGAATTAGTGGCCGTGGCCTAAAATGAACATGGCGCAAATTACAGCTCCCTACACAATACGGTATATCAAAGCATGATATGTTCCTCCATTAGACGCAAGTCACACATATATGTTGCCTGATTAACTGATGTTTTTTGGCTGCTGTACTAGAATCAAAGAACCATGCGGGAAGATATTATTGACCATCAATCATCAATGATCTCCTGCCCCTCCACCTCACTAACTTCGGTGGCAGGAATTGTAGTGGTATGAACAGTATTGTTGCTACCACGGCAATGCAGTAGCTGCCGCTGAAGGCTCTCAATTAGCTCATTAAGCTGTTGAATGTTCTTCTCCTGAGACAACAGTATCTGCAGATACGATGTAATTATTGTATGAGGGAAAGAGAGGATATATACATGTGAAGCTTTAGCAAATTCTTGCCCCAGCAAAGCAAAACATGCAGATTGTGTTTCCAAACAACACAATCAGAAGCTACTCTGGTGAAATCTTGCATATTAAAAGTTGGTAAAAATCATTCATTAGTCTTCAGTTCTTTTATTACCAAAATAAATGGTATCACAGTTTCCTGAACTCCAAAGTCCAAACTACTGCGTTACTTGTCTCGTGAAGTCCAAGAATTAATCAACGTCTATATCCGATCTTCATGACTTCATCTATATCCTATCTTTGAGAGTGAATGACGGTTGTAGTAAATCACCCATGGGAACAGATCTAGACATTGGTGTAATGGTGTTTCTACCTAACATAGCCAGCATGCAGTTAAACTTGACCAAATGTGAACATGTGAAACACTACACAAAGATGATCATATGCGCGTTATAAAAAAAGACCAATATGTTTACTCGCAGATTTATTTCGCCCAGCACATATGAACATCTTTCTGCATATCTTGTTGCAAGTTCACATGAGCTAGCATGGCAAACACGTGAATCCTTAGATTCTGGAGTCACACTTATTATGCACAAAACTGCAAAGAAGGATAGATGCAGATGCTACTATGTGCAAAAAATCTGCATGCCACTATCCACAGTTTGAAAGTAAAAATGGAACCACCTAATTACACATGCAACTCGAAATGGTAACCTGGCCTGGTTCTAAAAAACATGTTCAGGTTATGATTTTCTCAGAAGACACCTTTAAATTAACTATGAACTGAATGATGCACAAATAATTACTGGCCTGTGATTGGTTCACTTGCCATGGACTAGAATATGGCTGCAGTTTTGCTGCGGATCAAAACTCTCATGAGCCAGATCTCAGAAATAGAAATGCTGTGTCTTTTGATGTTTTAAACAACATAGTTTTTTTTACATAAAAATCCCTGGATTTTTCATGTGACTTATCATCTCTCCTATCTTGCTTAACACCCTAGTATCCCTAAAACTGGCCAAGACTCCTAAGGTTTTGACTTGTTGTTCGCCATCAAAACAAATCAGAAACTAAGTACTTATGTTGTTACTTACAAAAATTAGCAAACACCGCAATAAAGTGAACGATTGATATGGTGCATCATCGACAGAAAAGATCTCCACACGGTGGTATCATAACCTATTATAACCAGAACACTCATGCACTTAAAAAAAGGGAAGAAAACATCTTTGATATAGGTCATGATAAAAATGAACAGGTGCACTAGCAAAAAGAGTAAAAGACTATAGCATTACTCTACAGTTGGGAAGTGGAACTGCCTAATTCCAAAGGAAACAACAAATAGCAGCCTGGGCTCTTTCCAATAACATGTTCTGACTCCAATTTAATCAGAGCTAACCTTTGGGCCACACATTTAGTATTAGCCTTTCACAATTTCACTTATGCCTGAATTAGGTTTGCTGCAATTTTCGGCACATCCAAATTCGAATTTGGATATAGCTTTTTTTAATGAAAGAGTCCAGTCATTCTTACTGCCTAAATCTGGCTATACACTTCTGAGGTTCTTGACCAGTTGTTTGCCCATGAAAGAAAACAGGACACAGAATCAGTACTTATTTCGTTACTGTCACTGAGCATTTTCCAAATCAATGTACGGATGATCAGACTATTGACAATGACACCAGGTCAGCAGAAGCGACTAGAAACGATGCCTGCATACCATTACAGGAACAGGTTTGGAAACAATCGCGCTGTATGTATCAAGGCAAGGGCTTGGTGGACGGTTTCCCTTGTAGGTTTTGGACGTTGTTCGCAAATGTATAATACACTTACCGGTTACCTGCATGATCTAGCTTATTTGAAAGAAAGAAAATGTGTGGCTCCTAAGTCTTAACTAACAACTATGCTGACGAACACATCAAAAATTCCACCCATTTTTTTTACTGTATCGACTCAAGGCCAGTGCACTTTGGATAGTCTCTAATGGCAACACCGATTTTACATCCTGATGTAATTTAGATCCCACTTCATATAAGACAATTGTTTTCTTCAAGGGGTTATAAGTTGGAACAAACTAGTATGGCAGATGTCTTATGATGCTTCCAGCCAAAGAATGCACCTAACTTGCCGCTAATCTAGGTGGTGCCCACAGCAGAACAAAAGGAGCTACAGCTAAGCAAACGAGAATCTTTCGGGCGGGCTTACCTTCTCCTTGACGGCGTCCTCCTTAGAGAGTACTTGCTGCCGGCGGCGCGCGTTGGCCGGGTCCGCGTCGGCAGCGTCCTCGATCTGCTGCTTCCACTCGAACTGCGACGTGATGATGAGCACGATGAGGAGGAGGACCAACACCACAGGCCTCGTATTCATCACCGCGCGCTGCCGCACCGATCAATCCAGCGACCGTGAGCAGCTACTAGCCCAGAAGGCCTGCACTCATCATTTCAGATGCCACGGGTTAAAGTCAATAAGCGGAACGGGATGCGATACCGGGGATTATGCTGGGCTAGGAACTAGGACGGATTACCAAGAAACCCACGGATCTCCGGTAGGGCTGCAGACGGGAGGAGCGAGGAAGACTGAAGATGTTGCGAGAACTCCCGGGCGAGAGGGGCCGGTGCCGGTGGCGGCGGCGGACGCAGTCAGGCTGAGGGTAGGGGAGATGGTCGTGTCCTCGTGGGGGAAAGAGTGGGGAAGCAAGCGCGTGGAGCCGTAGACTGCTTGTAGCCAGAGGAAGACGAGATCTTGGGAAAAAAAACTATTGAGAGTGGGCTAGCGGCCTAGCGCCGTGTACCGCTGAGGCTGAGGACGGCAACAAAGAAAAGCGAGGGCGGGCTGTTTGGAACGAAGGATTTTCATAAGAATCTAGATTCAGAGGAATTTTTACTAAGAATTTTTCGATCAAAGGAATGACACCTCCAAAATTCTTATGGATTGTATTCCTACACCTCAATCTCATAATAATTTTAACATCCACTCTAACCTCTTTTTTACACTCACTAGTTGGCATGTACATACAACACACGTCTTAAGAGCGGACATGGACAAAGCTGCATGGTTACAATTTTTTTGCACAAAAAAAAAGGTAAGAACCCTAGAAATCAATGCGGAAAAAAAATGTTCAGAAATAGATATAAACCAAATACGTGGGTACATGGAACATAAAGTGATACTTAAATAATCAGTAAACACAAACAAACCAACAAACTTGTCAAGTTCTTAAGATGAAATATAATATAAGCAAGTATCATGATTATACTATTGTATGCATAAGTTGTATCAATGTTCGAAAAATTCAAAATACCTCTTCGTTTCTAACCCTAGTTCATCACTGAAATGGACGTGGAAGGGATTTCAGAAGGGATAATACGCGAATACATATTGCCTAAACATGGTTGCTTCATATAAGGAATGAGACCTCCAAAATGCGTATGGATTGTATTCCTACACCTCAATCCCATAATAATTTCAAAATCCACTCTAACCTCTTTTTTACACTCATTCACGTTTCCTATGTTTTTCCTTTTTTATCCAAATTATCATTCCTTCAATTTTCCTCTGTTTTACACATGCAGTTATGTCAAATTATTGTGTTTTTCCAATTCCTATGTTTTCATATCATGTGATCGAAAGAAGCCTTAATAGGTACACGCGGCTATGTGCTCCAAAGATATCTCAGTATTTTCAAAAAATCAAACATTTTTTTAAAAAGTTGCACACAAATCTAAGAATAATTATCATTGTTCTCATTGATATATCTTAGAACCTTTTGAGTTACACAAAAATAATAAATGTACATATCTAAGTATAGTGAATAATTTGTAGTTTAAAATCTTCAACTTCTGTCATTTTTGTGCAACATATAATACAAAATATTTCACACCGTTATATTACACGCTTGCTTATAGTACACATCATTCACAACATGCACGTCTTTTTTCTTAGTCGGGAGTCAACACGACTTTCCGCTTGTGCTATAGTTTGTTTACTAAATACTCTCTTTTTTACAGAGGAAATATATTTTATCCAAAAAAATACTACATCTCACCACTGTAGAATACAGTGATCGATCACTCACGACGCCGATTCCAATGCAACATTCAAGAATACAGAATAGGTTCTCCAAAATCTTGCTAACCGTCCAAATATAACATCCAGGACTGCATAAGAGCATCTCCACCCGGTCTCCAGATTCGTGTCCGGCACCCCTAAATAGAAGCTCCATGGGTGCCGGACATGTGCCCGCCGAACATTTGGAGGCCGCACACAACGGTACACCCAAAGGCCCACCCCCAAACGGCACAAAAAAATCAGCACACCTCGCCAATGGTTTTAGCATACAAAATGAAGATAGAAAATGTAATAGATATTACAACACAAGTTCATATTCGAATACAAAGTCTAAATATGAATTCAAGTTTAAACCATGACATATCAAACATCCGCCGGCTGAGTCGCTTTGGTAGCCCACAGGTGCGCCACGAGGTCATTGTGCAGCTGCAGATGCCGAGTTCCATCATGAATTTCGCGATGTATGGCAAGAAATTCCGCATACTGCGTCGGCACGCCCGGCTGTGGATTGGCAATACGCCCCTGGAAACCAAACACTTCGTCGACTTGTTGCCTCCTTGTATCACGCTCGTCCTCAATGATCATATTGTGTATGATGACACAAGGATCTCACTCATTTCATCTAGCGACTACGAAAGACAAGGGTAGCGGACAACGACAAACCTGGCCTGGAGCACACCAAAAGCCCGCTCCACATCTTTGCGAACAGACTCTTACTTCTTTGCAAAATGGCAATCTGCCCCATCGAGAGGGTTGCGGATGGTCTTCACAAATGTAGAACAAGTGGGATAGATGTCATCAGCAAGATAGTACCCCGTGTCATATGCATGGCCATTGATCACATAGTTGCATGGCGGAGTTAGGCCATCGCAAAGTTTTTTGAACACATTGGACTTAGGAGCACATTGATGTCATTAGCGGTGATACCCGTAGAAGTGATAGCCTTCAGTAGCTACCTGCAATGAAAAGTATACGGGTTAGGTTGAGCCTCCAAGTGCAGAGTATGTAGTAAGTGGAAGACGTATTTTCCCCACGAGGGTGCCTCGAGGGTTTAATATCGAACTCTCGGGGAATCAGTAGTGAAAGATTTATCTTCATATCCTTCTTTTGGTTACCTACAAAACAAAGTTAAATGTTTTGGTCCTCAACCTCACCTGTGGTTGTCAAGCACAAGGTGTAAGAATGATATCAAGATAGTTATGCAATGCAAACAAGAAATAAATATGCAATGGTGGTGAATAAATGTGCAAGGATGATGATAACAATGATAAATGATATTTTTGGGTTTTTTATGATGAATGCAAGATGTAAAAGTGTTTTTCTATTTTCGGATTTAATAATGACAGAAAATGGAAAAGTGGTAAAAGTTTGGAAAGGTGTTTCTTATGATTAAAAATGGACCGGGGTTCATGGTTTCACAAATGCACTCTCTCTTTAATAAAGTGGTAGACAATGGAACACTAGAGTTGACATATGAGATTGCAACACAAAGTTTGATGACAAGTTACTAATTATATGGGCATCACGTCCTAACATAGAGATCTTTTGGTTATTAATCTCACTTATACTCCACCAAGATGCGAACTAAATCATAACACCTTAATAATTAAGATAACTCAGAGTATAGCTTTAAGTATCATGACATGAAGTTAAAATAAGAACATGCTAGATCTAGTCACGGAGAAGTGGCAAGTCACCCACAACCCTTGTAGCATGGTATTTTTGTTTATCCCTAGTGAGGCAACAAAGTAAGGTAAAACACCCAAGTGGATCGCGATATTACAGTTGTCAACTTACCGCACTCACCACCCCCGTTACTCCAACTAATGCACACGTCACCCCACACACGCCTCATAAACATGCTTGATCATAACAAGTAATAAGAACGGGGTACATAATATGCATCTATATTCATAACTGAAACAAACATTGCAATCTCAAACATATATTAACTCATAAAAAGATCCACCACATAGGAATTACAACGATGACCGTAATCATGTTCAGCAGCTCATACGGTACTAATTAGTGAATCTCAAAGAGAGGAGAGATACATAAGTTACTTCCACAAACCCATAGTCCAGAGGTGGACTACTCCCTCTTCATCATGGAGACGGTGGAGATGTCGATGGAGAAGATGGAGACCACGCCGGCAGCGCCCCGCCGGAGTTTTCCCCCTCCAATCTGCAGCTCCAGATCTTTGTTTTCGTGTTTCTGTGTTTCGGCGGCGCTCCTTCCAGAGAACGTGGGGACTTCTTTTATAGGCGTTTTTAGGTCAAGAGATGTCGGTGGAGAAAAGATCGACGGCAGCGGAGCCACGAGGGCCAAAAGAGTGGGCCCCACGCGGCCAGGTACATGGCCGCGTGGGCCACCCTCTTTTGGCCTCTGACCTCCTTGCTTGCTTCCTTCGCTCCCAAGTCTTCCTCCTTCCAAAATATTGACGCTCGTAATTTTCCAGGTCATTTGGACGTCGTTTGGGTCCCTGAAACTTAAAAGAAAGAAATAGGGTTTTCTGCCTGCGCAGGGTTAATTCCATAAAAATAGGAAATATATTTTATTCCTAAAATCATTATAACAGTGGTATAACCCTTATATGATGCAAATATGATTGGAATATAAGTGATATAGTGCAAAGTTCATGTATGCATTTTACATGCATCAACATCCCCAAGCTTAATCAATACTCGTCCTCGAGTATGAAGGTGATAAAACTAACATGGACTTTGCAATATAACACTAACAATGGATATCAAAGATGATTGCTACTGCTACATAGAGTCAAATGATTCATTCTTCAAAGGAGTAGCAATATGCAAGATAGTTTATGAAGTGATATCAAGTATTCAATGCAAGGATGTTCAATGATAGTTCACAAAGTGTAACATAGAAGATAGTAATATGGACCACATGTATGCATAATGATAAGTAAGAACATCCTACATTGGTCATAGAGTGTAGATGAAAATCTGAATATAAAAGGTGGACACTTTGGAAAGATATATATGTGAGTAGAGGTAAAGCATGCATAAGTTTCATCTAACTTCCAAACTCTTCTACTTAAGTTAATGATTGCAATGTGGTAATCTTGGTGTCAAGCTCTCATTCCCCTATCATAGCATCTTGAATGATTAAGTTTAATGTGAAAGCAAATATGAGTAGTGTGCTTGACAAAGTAAAGGTTGGATGTCTCATGCCCCTTGAATACAAGTACCTACACCATGAGTTACTCAACTTAGGAAACAAAGCAAGTTCAAGTTATATATCATTGTAAGTAATAATAGTATCATCAAGAGCGTCAACTGGGGTACCTCTTGTCCCAGGATATGGAACAAGCCCATATCAAAATGACAAGACAAACAAACAAATGAACAACCTCAACACCCTTTTTATTTACCATTGGAATAGCTTTTTATTATAAGGTGTATCACAGAAGGTTCACCATAGCATGTAAGTAAATTTCCACCATGAATGATGCATGGCTTAGATTAGCGGCCCAGGCGTCTCTCTAACCATTTATACAAACTCATTTAAACTACTTCATTTCCACCTCATTTCACCATGATAGGCATCCATAAACAAAAGTACATGATATCAACTAAATGAGATGAAGGAGCATGTTGAAAGCTTTGCATGTGACAGCACATATGGGCTAACTCCCAACCGACATTTATCAAGCCACTAACATCATAATCTTAATCACAATGGGTCATGTTTTATGCAATAAAAATAAAGTTGCATCAAGTTCGAGAGAGCTATATAACCAATTTTTCCATCACAATCAATAACATAAACATTTTCATTCAGAGGTATAGATAACACAAATATATGATAAACATACTCGGAATAGCATAAAGCCAATAGGTAGATATGGTGGACTCACTGGAATAACTTTGGTTGAAGGTGTTGGAAACAAGTTTTTACTTGTTGGAATTTTTGGGCTAGCAAGAGGGAGAAAGTTGACCATCTAGATGCATGCATGAGTGTCCATAGAACTAACTAATCCATGTTAAACAAGTAAAATAACTTTCAGCATCAAAACATGAATAAGTGATAGCTCTTGATAAAGCATTTGCAAATTATTACTCATAAACAAGCTCATGAATCATGCAACTATATGTATCATTAAAAATCAACTCAAACATCCCTTTTCCCAATCATAAAAGCATCCAACATATTTCAACCCATATTTCCAGTAGCTCTTTCACATATAAATGATAGTGTGGTGGTCTCACAAAATAACAATCAAACCAAAAACAAACAAAAAGACGCTCCAAGTTTATGCGATAAAGTGTTTCGATCGAAAAACAGAAGTTAGACGTGTGCAAACCGAGAGTGTGTAGGTCCAGTGGGGTTGTCTTCACATCCCCAAGCTTATGGTCTTCACCATCCTTGGATAGCTCTTGGTGCATCTCCTCCAATCCCTGTGAAAAAACTTCAAAACACCGTTTCTCCCATTTTCTTTTCTGTGGGGTGCATTAGTAGTGATAAACAAATAGGTTTCTTGCTGCATATAATCCTTAACAAAAATCATATGAATGTCCAGAAAGTATATAATGTTGTATGCCTACTCATAAACTCAATTGGATCAAAAAGATTCAAGTTAAAAGTTCAAAACATGCATAAAACAAAATGGGACAGAATCTGTCCAGAAAAACAGCAGCAGCAAAACGTATTTTTCTACCCTACCAAACTTTGTCGAAAAATTCCGAAACAATTCATGCATACAGAGGATGAAAAGTTGCAACTACAGTTCAAATATGAGCTCATTCGGAGTTACAGAATAAGAATTAAAAATCATACCGTGCACAGATTCGTGCAGGAATAAAATCTCCGAACTCTATAAGCAACTTTTCAAACCAAAATGGGTAAAACTTGGCACTTTATTCAAAATTCCAGAAACTAAACTAAAAAAACTCTCTTGATACAGCAAGAGGACACAAAGAAAATCACACATAAAAATAACCGGGTTGCCTCCCGCAAAGCGCTTTCTTTATAGCCATATAGCTAGGCTTCTTACTTGTTGTTTATTGAAGATGAAGCTCATGAGGGAGCTTGAACTTTGATGTTCCCCTCTTTCTTGGAAGTGTTCCATGCACTTCTTGTGTGGAAACTGAAACTTCACGTTCCCTCTTTTGAATCAATGATGGCACCTGTAGTACGAAGAAAAGGTCTTCCAAGAATAATAGGACTAGAGGTTTTATTCCCCATGTCCATGATTAGAAAATCCACAGGCACAAAAGTCATATGTAACTCTACCATAACATCACTTACTTTCCCTAAAGCATGTTTAATGGAATCATCAGCAAGTGCAAGTTCAATAGAGCATTTTTCAAGATTTTTCAATTCAAGTACTTCATATAGTTCTTTAGACAAGACAGAGACACTAGATCCTAGATCAAGTATGGCATGGTGTGTTGATACGTCACCAACGTATCTATAATTTATAATGTTCCATGCTTATATTATGCCAATTGCTACATGTTTTACATACACTTTATATCATTTTTATGCATTTTCTGGGACTAACCTATTAACAAGATGTCACAGTGCCAGTTCCTGTTTTCTGCTGTTTTTGGTTTCAGAAAAGTTGTTCTGGAAATATTCTCGGAATTGGACGAAACAAAAGCCAATGTCCCTATTTTTCTGTCACGTACACGAAGTCCGAAGGAGAGACGAAGGGGGGCCGTGGGCCGCCCTCACCACGTGGTGGCGCAGCCCCACCTTCTGCCACACCGTGACGTGGTGAGGGGCCCACAGGCCTCCACTAACGCCGCCCCTTCGCCTATATATTCATCTATTCGAGAAAACCCTAAGGATCTGAGTCTTATTCCATGAAAAGTTCCAGAGCCGCCGCCGCCGTCAACCCTAACTCGGGAGGGTTCTGAAGCTCTTCCCGGTACCCTGCCGGAGAGGGGAATCATTACCGGAGGGCTCTACATCGCCATGCCTGCCTCCGGAGTGATGTGTGAGTAGTTCATCTTTGGACTATGGGTCCATAGCAGTAGCTAGATGGTTGTCTTCTCCTCTTGTGCCATCATGTTTAGATCTTGTGAGCTGCCTATCATGATCAAGATCATCTTATTGTAATGCTACATGTCGTGTTTGCTGGGATCCGATGAATATTGATACTATGTCAAGTTGAATACTGAATATTATGTCTATGTCTTTTATGATCTTGCATGCTCTCCGTTGCTTGTTGAAACTCTGGCCAAGTGAATGCTTGTGACTCCAAGAGGGAGTATTTATGCTAGATAGTGGGTTCAGTCTCCATTGAATCTGGGGAGTGACAGCAACCCCTAAGGTTGTGGATGTGATGTTGACACTAGGGGTAACCTAATGATGTTTTGTCTAAGGATGAATGTGTTGTTTACATTATGCACTTTACTTAATGCAATTGTATGTTGCTTGCAACTTAATACCGGAAGGGGTATGGATGTTAACCTGAAGGTGGACTATTAGGCACAGATGCATGCTGGATAGCGGTCTGTGTACTTTGTCGTAATGCCCAAATGAATCTCATAGTAGACACCACAACTTGCACATGCATGTTATGCACTTATCAATATTGTCAATTGCCCAGCTGTAATTTGTTTACCCAGCATGTTAGTTATTTATTATGGAGAGACACCACTAGTGAACTGTGGACCCCGGTCCATTCTTTTACATCTGAAATACAACCTACTGCAATCATTGTTATTTTTCATTCTCTGCAATTAAACATCATTTTCCACATTATATGTCTGATCCTTTGTTTTCAGCAAGCCGGTGGGATTGACACCCTCACCGTTTCGTTGGGGCAAAGTAGTTTGATTGTCTTGTGTGCAGGTTCCAAGTCAACCGTCAGGACTTCTTGCACTCCCCAAGACGCCAAGTTTTCTGACACCGTTGACACCTTCAGAAGTATCTTCATCTCCTACTGGTTCGATAACCTCGGTTTCTTACTGAGGAAAGACTTGCCGCTACACTCTTCAAACCTTACTCTTGGGGTCTCCCAACGACGTGTGGTTTACACGCATCATGTGTCTCTTTACCAATAGTTACTAGTACCTTGGGAATCCACATATCCCCAAGCTTAGGTGGTATCATGGCCTCTTGGTTGTACCTAGCAATTTTCTCTTTCAAGACATGATTAGCAATATAGGATCCAAAGCCAGCTTGGTTAGTGTTGATGGAAGGATCACTTGCAAACTTTTGTAAGATAGAGATTAATTCATGCAAGCTACAATTTTCTAAGTCAAGCAAAGGATTCTTGACTTCACTAAGCATTTTAACTTCCTCAACTTTCTTTTCTAACTCAATCAACATAAGAGATTCATTATGTTCAGTTTCTTTAACTTCCTCTCTTAGACAACCAAGTTGAGACATGAATGGCATCAGATATTCAGGATAGTTCAATAATTCACTAAGGGTTTTCTCCAAAGTAAGAGGAACATCATCAGCAATAGTAATAGAATTCATTCCAACCACAGGTGATGCTTGTGGTTTCCCTGCAGACATACTCAATAAAGTGGCTTGATTATCAGCTAGTTTTGACAAAGCTTTGTCTAGTCCTGCAGCTTGACGTTGTAAGCCTTTAATATCAGAACTAATGGAAGCAACAGACTTATTCAATTCTTGTATCATGGTATTATGACTAGCAACTTGCTCCATAAGAATTTTGGTAGCCTCAGAATCATCATTGCGTGATGACATAGGCTTCCAACTATTATCATTAGCATTAGGGTAAAGAACAAAAGGACGATTGTTGGGAACATATGGGGGTTTATTATAAGAGTTATAATTGTTGTTACCATACCCATTATTACCATAGTTCCTAACGAAGTTGACATCAATATTTTCAGAATTATTACCAACTAGTTCTTGCAAAGGAACATTTTCAACAATAGGTTTATTGAGCAAAGCAAGAATAGTATCCATTTTAGATGACAAATCATTAGTTTCCTCAACAGAATTCACTTTCTTAGAAGGATTGGGTGCCCTATCAGTATGCCATTGACTATAGTTTTGCAAAATGCTTTCCAATAAATTTTTAGCTTATACTATAGTATTACTCATAAAAGCACCTCCAGCAGCAGAATCAAGTATGTTTCTAGACATGTAGTTCAAACCATTGTAGAAAGAGTGTAATATGGTCCATTCATTAACCCCATGTGATGGACAAGTTCGAAGCATGAGTTTCTATTTTGCAAAATTTTAACAGGAGGATAGTATTTCTTAATAAAAGCTTCTTTAAGATCATCCCATGAATTAATACTACCGGATGGCAATGAATGCAACCACTCTTTAGCTTTCCCTCTAAGTGAAAAAGGGAATAGCTTCAATTTAAGGATATCACTTTCAACATTCTTAAACTTTTGCATGTCACATATTTCAACAAAATCATGAAGATGAATAGAGGCATCCGCCATAGCACTACCACCAAATGGTTCCCTAGTTATCAAGTTCAACAAACTAGGACTTACTTCATAGCTATCAGCTTTAATCTCAGGTGTGGCAATAGCTTTAGAGATGAATTGATCATTAGTAGTGTTTGTGTAGTCACACAATTTAGTTATTTCTCCCATTTTAGCAAGTTTTTATGTATTTTTTAATTTTTTATGCAAAACTGAAAATAAAATGAGTCTCACAAATGCAAACCGAATTACAAGTGCAAGACAATGCAAGACAATGACAAAACAAATAATTTTGCTTTGAAGGTAAAGATGGATAAGATGATGCTCACGTAGGTGCAACTGTCGGAGAATAGTCCCAGAGAATCAGGAATCGAGAGGGCTGAACACGACACTTATCAAACACTCGTCAACCTCGGTGACCAAACTCGACGAGCTCAACAGAGCGCATCACGGCAGAGATGGACACCAGCTCGTACCCAGGTTCAGGCCCTCCTGGAGGAGTAAAGACCCTACTTCCTGCCGTGTAGTATTGCACTGCTTCGTGAGGTTACAGTATAGGGGTGCTTGCCGAGGGCAGAGCTTACAACAATGGCAGAGCTTCCTAAGTGCAGGAACTCTCTTCTCTGTGTGGACTAGTAGTCTTAGGTGAAGGAATGATCGATCCCCTTCTCCAGTGGTGATCCCCCTCCTTATATAGGCGCAGGGGCGAAAGCTAGGGTTCCTCCATGATGCCGGTCTAGGAGGGCGGCGCACCCCTGGTCCATGGGGTTGTGGACAAGGTCCACCGCGTTGGTCTTGCTGGTCTTCGTCAGGTCCTGCCACCGTCCGTCCAGAGCGGTGGCCGGCGCTCCAGAGGTCCGTGGTGTTACACCAGTGACGTCGCCGTTGGAGCGGAGCGGCAGCGTGTCCCCGTAGCACCAAAATGGCATGCTTGGTAATCCTCCTCCTTTAGGGCCGCTTTGTTGCTCTCCTTTAAGCATGGGAATGGCAACTGATGCCCATTCGTCACCGTGCGCAGGCATGCGTCATCCTGCTGTGGAGTGCAGGCCCCATGTGCGCCCTACCAGGATGGCAGAGCCTCGCCAAGCACTTCGAGTGCTCCGACACCCCGAGAGGGGAAAACCTCTCGAGGCGGTCCCCTAGCTACGGGGACTTAGTCAATTTCTCCAGAGTAAAAGCCCTCGCGAGGCGGAGTGCCTCGCAAGGCTTTCTAGATGGGCTCACCCGGTCTTCGGTGTTCTTCGGTCTCGTGCCACGCGCAGAGGCCCAGTAAGGCCAGCCCTTGATACCCTGGTTTCTGTTGGGCCGACAGTAGCCCCCGGGTCCACGGCGTGCACGTTGTAGCCCTCATACGCAGGCGAAACGTCGTGGGCCCAAAACAGCCGCCCTGGGCCGAGACGCGTGGCGGGCAACCGTCGTTCGACACCGTGTCGACTTCTCCGGCTACGCTGGTCGAAGTGGCGGGCCTGGCCACTCCTGACAGAACTGCTCCACGCGGAGGTTTAAGACAGAAGAACCGGCGCAGTTCCCCATCACTCGCCCCGCTCGCCTTCACCTTCCCTGTTCCTTTCGCTCGCCTTTGCCTTGCGTTCCCCTTCGTCTTCCGTACCTCTGCCCCCTGTCACCATGGCTCCCAAGAGAGCTTCCGCGGCTCAGAAAGGCAAGGGCGCCGCGCTCGCGGGAGAGGCAGCCTCGCCGAGCTGCAGTGGCGGCCATAAACCGGCATTGGAGCCCAGCCGCGTGGTGGTAGATGCGCATTTGGATAGGGTGCGCCCCTGGTGGCCTCTGCCTTCAACGAGTGGGGCGTGACCAACCTGAGGCCGGCGGCGCCCCTAGTGGACTCTGCGCTCCCTTCTACCCTGTATTTCTCCACACCATCTTTGCGGGCCTGGTCCCGCCGTTCTCCGCCTTCCTCGTTGCCATTCTGGAGCACTACCAGATTCAGCTCCTCCACCTCCATCCCAATTCTATCCTTACCCTCGCCATCTTTGCCTATTTTCTGCGAGGGGTATGCTGGGGTCAAGCCGTCGGTGGACCTCTTCCTGCGCTTCTTCGCGCTCCGCTCTACCACCCTTGTAGAGACCTCCGGATGTGTTTCATTCCGTATCACGGAGGGCATGTCTGAGCGCTATATCCCCATCACCTGGGATGGTGAGATCGCTGTCACCAGGGTGACGAAGCGGGTGGACGACTTCCGCAAGCGGTGGCTTTATGTGGAAGTCGCGGAGGAGTGCCCCTTTCTCGAGGTCTCCTCCGGGCCTCCGTCGAGGCACGGCGGCTGGAGCAGCAAACCCCTGGAAGATCCGACTCTTGAACTCTTTGAGAAACGCCTCCTGGAGGCCCACGCCTACGGGCTTACGAGCCAGACGGTAGCGAAGGACTTCGTGGCGCAGCGCATTGCACCGCTGCAGTCGCACCTAGAGCCAATGTAGGCGTACTCCGGCGGGGCGGACCGAATGCGGCTGAGCGGTGAAGTCTTCACGGCGGAGGTGCTAAAAAGCTTCATGGATGTCCTTTTCACCTCTCCGCAGATCCCCGAGCCGGCGAACAAATCCTCCAAGCCCCTACACCGTTTTGTGAAGAAGATGCGTGCCAGGTACTTGGCGGGGATGCCTGCATTCACCGTGTGGGGGCTGGTCTCGCGAGGACGCATGGGGCCCCAAGAGGGCCCCGCCCTGGCGGCCTTGGCGGCGTCTGCGCGAGGCGATGACGCGTCCTCTGGCTCTTCCACGGCATAGGACGGCGGCACCGGAACCCCAGGCGGCGCCAGTTCCTCAGGTGTCGCTGCGGGGCCCTTGGGGGCGGCCATGCCTGACGCCGAAGTTCTTGAGGTCTCCTCAGGCGACGAAGAGCCTCTCCGTGCCGTCCCCCGGACCAGGGCGAAACGGGGCTTGGACATGTCGAGGGGCAGCGTCTCCTCGCGCACGAGGCGTAAGGTGTGGGTGGATGTGACCACCAGGTAGGCCTCTCTCTGTCCCCTTCCTTCTGTCGTTTTCGCGTCCTTGTTTTGTTCATCTTCCGCCTTCTTCTGCTCTAGGCCTTCCACTACTCCCCCTGCGGCGCCGAGAGGAAGGAAGGCTCGCGGACTCGGAGGAATCTCGGGAGTGGCGGAGGTTCCTGCCGCTTCCGCCCTTGCTGCTCCGGAGCCATCGGGAGCAGCGGCTCCTTCCGAAGCGGCGGGGCTCCTCGAGGGAGAGGACGTGGGGGCGATGCCATCGCTGGCTACGTGCCTCGAGGAAAACGCCGATACGGCCTCGCCGGGGCCAGAGGAGTTCGTCTTCAATGGGGCCTTCCTCCCTTTCGGGCAGGCGGAGTTAGAGGCGGACAGTGAGTGGGCCCCGAGTCCCACAGCAGCCCCAGGCACAGACGGGGATGGAGATCTCACTCCAAGCCCCCGGGCGCACTCCAAGGCCACCCCGAGCCCTCGCCGTGCGGCCTTGAGCCTCCTGCGGGGCCGGGGTCCACTAAGCTTCTCGTTGACTCCCGAGCCTTGATTCCGGGGAGGCGTCAGCGAGTGGCTACTCGTCGCGCAGCTCTTTTCTGTTCCGCAAGGACGAAGATTGATGAGCTGGAGGCCCACCTAGCTGAGAAGGAGCTGGCCGAGGAGGAGAACCTTGAGGGCCTGGCGCGAGGTTGGTCCCAACTCCGGGAAGTGGTGGCCCGCTGCCGTCGGGAGGACGAGGCGGCGCGGGAGCAGCGCGCGGAGGCCCTTCGCTTCGCCGCTGAGACCCGTGCCAGCGTCATGCAGGAGGCCGAAGAGACCCTCGCGTACCTGGAGGCCAAGCGCGAAGCTCTGGAGATCGACACTGAGGCCCGGCACCAGGAGATCACGGCTCGCAAGGCAGCAGCCTCCGCCAGGTCCCAAGAGGTGAGGCGGGAGTTGCCGCCAGGCTCCAGGAGCTCTCTAAGCGTGAGGTGAAGTTCGGTGCTGACTCAGAGTTGACAAGGAAGACGCTGGAGGAGCTTCGCGTGTCTCTGGAAGCTCGTTGGCGAGAGCTTGACACTCGCGGGGAGGAGCTGCGGGTGCGTGAGGCGCAGGCCACTGCCGCGAACGTGGATAGCCTCATCGAGGAAGAGAGCCGCAAGCTTCTCTGCGTCGCGGTCGGCCGCATCTTCGCCAATCTCCGTCGTCTCGAGCCCTCCTTTAACTTCCAAAGCGTGACGGAGCCTGACGCGGGGCCTGGAGCCGCGGATCGTGAAGCCGAAATCAAGGAGGCCGAGGAAGCGTACGCCGATCGCTTCAAAGCGGTTGAGGCCGACGAGAGCCCCGAGGGGTCGGCGTAGCTCTGGGGCCTGGGTTGTTTCCTTAGGCGCAGTGCGCCTGGTTGTTTAACTCTGTCTTTTTAAGAACTTTCCCAAGTATTGTAATGACTTTTAAGACTTGTATGCCTATACGTATGCCTCTCGTGAGGCTCCCTATCCCTTGCTTATGTCTTTTCTGCTCTGCATTGTTGGGGCCTCCAGACGGGTGAGGGTTTCTTGAGACCCTACTACTAGGAGTTCTTCTGTTGCTGCGCAGGCAACCTTTGAAGCACTAGCGAGAGGAGACACAAGAAGCCGGGGAGCAAAGCAATCGTCAAATAAAAAGGTAGAAAAACCACGGGGAGCTGAACTTAGCTAGGATGGCCGCCTGTTTTGTCGTGGGTGCTGCGTCCCTTGCCGAGCCGAGGCTCCCTTGAACCCTGTGTGGATTCAAAGGGCCTTCGTGCGCTCAGGGACTCCCTTAGGTGTGGCTCGCGAGAAGAGCAAGCATCAAAAGCCCTTGGTGAGATGACGTGCGCGGGAGCAAGCCCACGCGCCGGGGCTTGGGTCTTCTGGATCCTTCGGCGCTACTGGGGTTCTCCCGAGGTATAGACATTGTGCCCAGCCCCCGCTCGCGAGGTGCGCGTGGGGAGGAAGAATGAGCTCCACCAATTGCCAAAATACTCACTTACCGAGGTTATATTACATAAAAAGGCGCTGGTGCGCGTTGTGTCAAGAAGGGAAATAGTCCGTTACACTTGGAGTAGCCAAGTTACACTTCGCCATGTCTGGGCATGGGATTTTTTATACTTGGAGTAGCCAAGTTACATCCGCCAAGCTTAGGCGTGGGGTTTTTTATACTTGGAGTAGCCAAGTCACAACCGGCCATGTCTGGGCATGGGGTTCCATAGAGTGTGGTTGAGACTCCTCGCGGCCCGTGGCGACGCGTGGTAGGGGAGCTCAGTTGGAGAGGCTTCGGGGAGGGATAAGCTTTTGTGAAGCTGGGGGGTGACGACTCGTGCGTCCTTCTTGAGACAAAAAGCTTTTGTGAAGCTGAGGGGGGGTGTGACGACCCGGGCGTCCTTCTTGAGACAAAAAGAGGATTGCCTGGCGTGAATCTATCACGGGTAGAACTTGCGGAGATGTTCTATGCTCCATGGATTCTCGACGGGCATGCCACCCAACTCCTCCAGCTGCGCGGTCCCACGCTTGGCGACGCGCGTGACCCTGTAAGGTCCTTCCCACAGAGATATGAGTTTGTGGGGGTCTTCCCTGGAGAGTATCCTCCTGAGGACGAGGTCGCCGACTTCAATGTCGCGTGAGCGCTTGCGGCGGCTGTGGTATCGACGCAGAGCCTGCTGCTACCTCGCCGCCCTAATGGTGGCCTGACGGCGCAGCCCTTCCAGTAGCGTCAAATCGCCACTGTGGAGCGCCTCTTGATCATCCTTGTTGAAAGCTAACGCAGGTAGCGGCTTGTTGAGATTTTCAATGTCGTTCTCGTTGAAGGCCAGGACTCGCGGAGATTCGAGCCTCGCCTTGCCAGGGAGAACCGCTTTGGGTCTGTAGGCGAGGGCGAAAGGTGTCACACTTGCTGGCCCAGCTGCAGTCGTCCTGGAGGACCACAGCACTGAAGGGAGCTCACTGACTCTTGCCTGAACACTTGAGGCACTTGAAGCTCCACATCTTGAAGTCTTTGAGTTCTTCCTCTATTTCCCCTTCGTCTTGGTTACTGCTTCGTGGGCGCCCTGAGGCGTTGCACAGCTGAATGCCGAGGGACTCACAGCAAGCCCTGAAGGTGCCACTTGCGAACTGTGAACCATGGCCGGCGACGACGTGGTTAGGCACCACGTAGCGATGCGCGAGGTTGTTCAGGAAGTCCACCGCTGATTTCGCCGGGATGGAGCGTACGGCTTCTACCTCCGCCCATTTAGTGACCTTGTCGACGGCAACGTATAGGTAGCGGTAGCCTCTGCGTGACCTCTTGAAAGGCCCCAGGAGGTCCAGCCCCCAGATCGCGAAGGGCCAGGTGGCTGGGAGTGTCTGGAGCCCCGATTCTGGCTGGAGCTCGGCTTGCTTGGCGTGGTGCTGGCAGGTTCTGCAAGTTTCGATGAGCTCATCGGCGTCTTGAAATACAGTTGGCTAATAGAAACCACTCCTGAAGACCTTCCCCGCGAGGACGCGTGAGGACGAGTGATGCCCGCACTCTCCGCTGTGCACGTCCTCGAGGAGTTGCCTGCCTTCTTCTGTCGGAACGCATCGCAGGGAGATGCCATTGGGCCGCTTGCGGTAGAGGTCTTTCCCTATGAGGCAGTAGGACTTGGCGTGGTACTTGGCCATGTTGAACATTCATTCTGCTTCCGCCCTTTCTTTGGGAGAGCCCCCGTGCTTAGGAAAGCTTTGATCTCGTCGATCTAGCTCTCCTCCTGAGGCACTGTGGCGAGCGTCCGGCGAATCTCCCTGGATGGTCCACCGCCGCCTGGTGCTCCTGCCCAGCCATGATACTTGCTTAGCGGGCCGCGCCCTGGCGCTTCCTTAGCTGGGGGAGGCGGTGGGGTGAGGAAGGCGTCCGACGCCAAAGCCTCCATGGATCCCAGGCTGTGCTCTTCCGAGCGAGGGCCTACTGGAACCACAGGGGCTTCGGAGGCGCGGATGAGTTCGGTGATGCGTGCCAGCCAGCTGGCTTGGCATTCTTCGGAGGGAAGGTAGCTCATCAGCTCTCGTGCCGCGAACAGCGCGGCTCCCGGGCTCGGTGCCAATTGGCTCGGCGATGAAGCCCCTGGTCTCCGGAAAGATGTGGGGAGGAGACGCGGAAGTCCCCCTCCTTGGGCCCCTCGATGCTGGGCTCAGCACGGCTGCGGTTCTTGGTGCCTTTGACGTGGGGATGGACTCGCGGGTTACGGCCCGGTGTAGGTCTGGTGATGGCCCTGCCACTGGCGTTCGCACGGCGGGCCAGGTGCCTAGCTCAGATCCGTGCCATGGTGCTGGGGAAGTCGAAGAAGAGGTTGAACATCATGCCTCAGCCCCCTACCTGGCCTGCCAAATGTGGGAGAATAGTCCCCGAGAACCAGGAATCGAGAGGGGCTGAACACGACACTTATCAAACACTCGTCAACCTCGACGACCAAACTCGACGAGCTCGACAGAGCGCATCACGGCAGAGATGGACACCAACTCGTACCCAAGTTCAGGCCCTCCTGGAGGAGTAAAGACCCTACTTCCTGCCGTGTAGTATTGCACTGCTTCGTGAGGTTACAGTACAGGGGTGCTTGCCGAGGGTAGATCTTACAACAATGGCAGAGCTTCCTAAGTGCAGGAACTCTCTTATCTATGTGGACTAGTAGTCTTAGGTGAAGGAATGATCGATCCCCTTCTCCAGTGGTGCTCCCCCTCCTTATATAGGCGCATGGGCGGAAGCTAGGGTTCCTCCATGGTGCCGGTCCAGGAGGGCGGCGCACCCCTGGTCCATGGGGTTGTGGACGAGGTTCACCGCATTGGTCTTGCTGGTCTTCGTCAGGTCCTGCCAGTGTCCGTCCAGAGCGGTGGCCGGCGCTCCAGAGGTCCTTGGTGTCACACCAGTGACGTCGCCGTTGGAGCGGAGCGGCAGCGTGTCCCCTTAGCACCAAAATGGCATGCTTGGTAATCCTCCTCCTTTAGGGCAGCTTTGTTGCTCTCCTTTAAGCATGGGAATAGCAACTGCTGCCCATTCGTCACCGTGCGCAGGCATGCGTCATCCTGCTGTGGAGTGCAGGCCCCATGTGCGCCCTGCCAGGATGGCAGAGCCTGGCCAAGCACTTCGAGTGCTCCGACACCTCGAGAGGGGAAAACCTCTCGAGGCGGTCCCCTGGCTACGGGGACTTAGTCAATTTCTCCAGAGAAAAGCTCTCGTGAGGCAGAGTGCCTCGCGAGGCTTTCTAGATGGGCTCACCCGATCTTCGGCGTTCTTCGGTCTCGTGCCACGCGCAGAGACCCAGTAAGGCTGGCCCTTGATACCCTGGTTTCTGTTGGGCCGACAGCAACCTCCCCAAGCTTAGGTGTTACCACAAGTTGGTGATGAAGTTGACTTTGTTGTGATGAATCCGGCGCCAGTAAACAGAGCTGGTGCAAGGGAAGCAAGTGCACCCTTGAATAAATCTTTTCAGCTATGACTCCCCGGCAACGGCGCCAGAAAACAGTCTTGATACCCGTAGAAGTGATAGCCTTCAGTACCTACCTGCAATGAAAAGTATACGGGGTTAGGTTGAGCCTCCAAGTGCAAAGTATGTAGTAAGTGGAAGACGTGTTTTCCCACGAGGGGTGCCTCGAGGGTTTAATATCGAACTCTCGAGGAATCAGTAGTGAAAGATTTATCTTCCTATCCTTCTTTTGGTTACCTACAAAACAAAGTTAAATGTTTTGGTCCTCAACCTCACCTGTGGTTGTCAAGCACAAGGTGTAAGAATGATATCAAGATAGTTATGCAATGTAAACAAGAAATAAATATGCAATGGTGGTGAATAAATGTGCAAGGATGATGATAACAATGATAAAAGATATTTTTGGGTTTTTTATGATGAATGCAAGATGTAAAAGTGTTTTTCTATTTTCGGATTTAATAATGACAGAAAATGGAAAAGTGGTAAAAGTCGTTGGAAAGGTGTTTCTTATGATTAAAAATGGACCGGGGTTCATGGTTTCACAAATGCATTCTCTCTTTATTAAAGTGGTAGACAATGGAACACTAGAGTTGACATATGAGATTGCAACACAAAGTTTGATGACAAGTTACTAATTATATGGGCATCACGTCCTAACATAGAGATCCTTTGGTTATTAATCTCACTTATACTCCACCAAGATGCGAACTAAATCATAACAGCTTAATAATTAAGATAACTCAGAGTATAACTTTAAGTATCATGACATGAAGTTAAAATAAGAACATGCTAGATCTAGTCACGGAGAAGTGGCAAGTCACCACAACCTTTGTAGCATGGTATTTTTGTTTATCCCTAGTGAGGTAACAAAGTAAGGTAAAACACCCAAGTGGATCGCGATATTACAGTTGTCAACTTACCGCACTCACCACCCCCGTTACTACAACTAATGCACACGTCACCCCACACACGCCCTCATAAAAATGCTTGATCATAACAAGTGAATAAGAACGGGGTACATAATATACATCTATATTCATAATTGAAACAAACATTGCAATCTCAAACATATATTAACTCATAAAAAGATCCACCACATAGAAATTACAACGATGACCGTAATCATGTTCAGCAGCTCATACGGTACTAATTAGTGAAGCTCAAAGAGAGGAGAGATACATAAGTTACTTCCACAAACCCATAGTCCAGAGGTGGACTACTCCCTCTTCATCATGGAGACGGTGGAGATGTCGATGGAGAAGATGGAGACCACGCCGGCAGCGCCCCGCCGGAGTTTTCCCCCTCCAATCTGCAGCTCCAGATCTTTGTTTTCGTGTTTCTGTGTTTCGGCGGCGCTCCTTCCAGAGAACGTCGGGGGACTTCTTTTATAGGCATTTTTAGGTCAAGAGGATGTCGGTGGAGAAAAGATCGACGGCAGCGGAGCCACGAGGGCCAAAAGAGTGGGCCCCACGCGGCCAGGTGCAGTGGCCGCGTGGGCCACCCTCTTTTGGGCCTTCGACCTCCGTTTGCTTGCTTCCTTCGCTCCCAAGTCTTCCTCCTTCCAAAATATTGACGCTCGTAATTTTACAGGTCATTTGGACGTTGTTTGGGTCCCTGAAACTTAAAAGGAAAGAAATAGGGTTTTCTGCCTGCGCAGGGTTAATTCCACAAAAATAGGAAATAAATATTTTATTGCCTAAAATCATTATATAGCAGTGGTATAACCCTTATATGATGCAAATATGATTGGAATATAAGTGATATAGTGCAAAGTTCATGTATGCATTTTACATGCATCAAGCGGCACTGGTGATGCTGAAGTAGGCATGCTATATCCAAAGATCATAATCTGACACGGCTTCAAGTATAACACTGCACTTTCTGTGATGCCTTGACTTGTACATCCATTGCCAAGAGAACGGGTAGTTCTTCTAATTCCAATGCATGCAATCGATGCTTTCAAGCATCCTGGAAATCCTCTTTCTTAACCTTGTGCCAACAGACGGGCCGTGTCTGCCTCATTTGGTGTTCTCAGATATACTTCTCCGAACACCTTCACAGTTGTCTTACGGAATCTATAGGTGGTCAAGGCATCCGCGGGTAGCCCATAAGCAAGGCACCGTATGGCCGCCGTGCATTTCTAAAGAGATGAAAACCAAGGACGCCGGTGCAGTCTCTCTTCAGCTCAAAGTAGTCGTCGCAGTCCCGAACGCCATGCACGATCATCCTAAACAATCCCCTTCTCATCCTAAAGCGTCGGCAAAACTCATGAGGCAAGTTCATCGGAGCTTCGGCAAAATAGTCTTGGTACAACAGCATGTGCCCTGTTGCTCTGCTGCATTCCTTGTTGGGCCTCCGGCCTTTCGCTGATCCTCCAAACTTTGGCACCCCGTCTGACTCGAGTGCGACATCTAGAAGTACGGTCATGACCATCTCATTCTCCTCGTCGTCGGCCACAAGGGTGGCATCCTCCGCCATCATTTTGAAAAACATGATCTCGTCGTTGTCTCTGTCCATTGCCTATTTGACAAAACAAAGCTATGAAACAAGGCCAAGAATGAATAATCAACAAAGTCAGTCTGTCAACCAATGGTCAAACAGGTTGCGGGCGGGGCGGGAGGGAAGAAGAGGCGCACCCAGGCTCAAACTAGCTGCGCCGGCGCAGACGAGGTCAAAGACCGGCGGGGGGCGGCACCAGATGGGCCCTAGCGGTGTGGCAAGGTCCCCGAGGTGTGAATCAAGTAGGCGGCGACGAGAGTGGCGGCGATGGTACAAATCGCCTGTGAGAGGAAAAAGGAGAAGGGTGTGGGGAGCGAATGATTCAGGGCACGGCACGGTGTGTATGACGGGCGAGTCACCCTGTCAGGCGCATGTCCGCCCCCATGTCCGGCACCCCCGAAAGGGCCTCCAAATTTGGAGGCCCTCTCGGGGGGTGTCGAACACAAAATATCTCGGGGCGACCCTTTGGGGGGTGCCGCTGGTTGCCGATTTTGCCGTCCGAACCCCCAATGGGCCTTTGGGGGTCATTTGGAGGCCCCCGGTGGAGATGCTCTAAGAGAGGTTTCTCAAAAGATACGCCTTCATGAATGGAATCGTGCACAATTGCAATCCTCGCCTAATCAAGCATTGTAGGTTTTTACCCATGAGAAAATATAGTCTTCAAACAATACTTTCAACAAGAATCACAAATGTGAGGTACATCCATTAAAGGACGGGCCTATGGTTTTCACTCTAATGTCGAGACCCGACACTCAAATAGACCACTAAACTGATATCCTCGAGTGCTTCCAGCTGAGGCCGTTGGTGTGAAGCTCCAACGTTAGGTTCACATGCACATGTGCGGTTCGGAGAGGAACATTGACTTGTAGGACTTCACCGCCTGCGTCGGACGATCGAGTCGTCGTCCACCCCACGGAAAGCCCCATGTCGTCGTGGCCAAACCCTACTAAACCACCACGTCCGACGAGCGAAGGTCTCCCTAGTTGCGCGAGAACTCATGGATGGTCCGTCATGTGCCTTCCATCTCACAACTTAGTGCTTCCAGGCCAGCATCTATCACGCTCTCCGGGTGCAACGCTGCCCGAGTAGACATCGTATTCGTCGTCGCCGCTAGAGAAATCTGAGGCTGTCGCCCTAGAGTCCGTGTCTCATCAACGGCCAACTCTATTGTGTTGGTATCGACTGCAACAATCGTTCTAAAGTTGTATCCAGGTCATTGCCTAAAATGTAGTTTCTTCTACTATTTTTTCGATAAAGGGCAATTTATTGCCTAAATCATGACACTTGGTCCGTAGAGACAAGCATTAAGCATATCAAAGTCATAGGAACGACAATCTGCGAACATAATTGATATTATGCATAAAGACCTAGTAATTATGATCACTGTTATATAGATGTATCGTCCAATCCCCATCCACCCCATCTGCCTGCTACGGTAGTGACTTATAAAGGAATGGGGAAACATGATGTCTTGATGAAAATAGGTTGGTGATGACGATGGCAATGATTTCTCCTCTCCATATGCCAAGATCAGCCTCTAGATTATCTCCTCCGGAGAAGGACAAAGCTGGCAATGGCTTCATATCACCAAATGGTGTGCGCCCTAAATTTTCGGGTTTTTCCATATGAATAAAAATATAATCTGAAGGTGTCAAGAGGCGGCTCACGAGAGACCTTGCGGGCTCACGACACAGCCAGGGTGGTAGCGCCCGTGTCCGTGAGCCTCCCTCGTGGTTCCACCTTCCCTTCTCTTCTTTGTTCTCTGTGGGTCCTTCCTCAAAAAATAATTATTGAAGTGGTTTTCGTATTTTCAAATAAATTTATTTTCTTCACAAAAGAAGACACCAAGCAAAATCCACTAAAAACAAAGTTAGTTCGGGTTAGTTCTACTCAAATCAATGTTGGGATATCACTTATCGGGAACTTATCGGTCGACCTAATATAAGGGTAAATCAGCCGATTTATCGTCATATCGGTCGATTTATCGGTATATCGGCTAACTTATCGACCGATTTATCGTATCGGTTGGACACCGAGGAGCTATAAATCGGCCGATTATTGGAATATCGAAAGATATCTTGAACAGTGACTCAAATTACAAATTAGAGGGGAAAATAAAAGCAAAATCTTTTGGAAAAATTAGATACGTTTGGAATGCTAACATGATCCTGGATGACGGAGGAATAGCTACACGCGAGAAGGTCTCGTCGTAGTCAACTCCTTAAACCTGTCGAAACCCCTTCACGACAAGTCTAGATATAAAGACTGAAATATTTTCATCCTTGTTAGTTTTCTTCTTACAGGGCCATTTGCACTTGATAGCTCATGCTATCAGGCAGATGAAGCAAATTCTAAACTTGATTATTATACATAAACTTAAAATCAGATCCCATGGCACCTTTCCATGACTCGGAATCAACACTTAGCATCACTTATGAATAAGTTGCTGACTCATCGTTGTCCGCATTAGGAACACTTTGTAACCTGGTCAATCTTCGGTGCAATTGCCAAGTCAGGTGGGATGTCCGGACTCCTTTGCGACGACTCGATGGTGAGTGGCTCACTCTAAAATAAATCGAGTTGCACTATACTGCCACTGTTATTCGACTAAGAAACTTCTAAACGACATATATACTTTGGCTTCAACTCAGTTGTAAAACATTTAACCCAAAATTTCTCTCAGATAGCCCATAAAGACACGCTTATCCAATTTAGACGTGAGCTTGTTCAACTTAAGTCACTCGACACAAGACTCGTATCCCCAAACCCAAAGAGGTACACATCTTAGTAGTGTCTTATATACCGATTTTGATAGGATTTGCTTACTGTAAACACTATCATCTCAAGAAATTACTCCAAAATGACAAAGTTATACTATTTTACTTGTCATTTACCTCACCATATCAAACAAGACGCGGTTCTGCCTCTCATGCACCATTTCTCTACTAAGTTTAGGAGCAAATTCACAACTCATAGAGATGCCTATACACTTGGGCCATGTATCGTCTCTATGATTTGATTGCAGAAACTCTATCTTCTTACCGAGCTGATTTTCTATTTCATTATGAAACTCTTTATTTTATTTCAAAATCTTTCGAGTAAGCTTTTGTTGTCCTGCTAAAACAAGAGTATGATTCGACATCGGCGCATGATTCTGCTACAGGCGTATTATGCACACTTCGCAGCCTGATCAATCTTCATAGTTGGGCGCAATTGTCAAGTCAGGTGGGACGCCGGTCCCAACTAGGTAGTAACGTGCCTCTTCCCCTCTCTGTCTCTACAGTTGAGAGCGGCGAAAAGAGGGCGACCCCGAGTTCTCCTCCTCTTCACCGGAGCGAGGCTAGATCTCTGCCTCTCCCGTCGCTCCGGTGGCGGGGTGAGGTGGGGATCTGGATCCTTGTCTCCTGGTGTGTAGTTAGGAGTAGTATAGGTCCCGGCGGCGGCGAGAGGAAGGTTCGGCGGCCGCGTACGGGGAATAAGTTGTTGCTCTTCCCTTCCCTTGATGTAGCTGCTGGCTGCGTTGAGTGGAGAGCGGCGTGGATCTACCTCCTTGCGCTCGCTGGAGGTCTTCTGTCCCGGCGATCCTCGGGATCGTGCGGTTTTGTGTTCCTTTGTGACGGCGGCGTGGCGGAGAGGTCGCCGTCGCTGTGGATTTTGTGTCTCGGGCTTGCTCTCCGTCTTGGTGGTGCCGGTGTCGTCGCCATCGTCAAGCCTCGAGGGTTCTCTCGGCTGCGCTCCTCTGTCTCTGCTCCTCCGGCCTGCCGTGGCGGCGAGGGGAGGAGGAGGTGGTTGCGGGCGAGCTGTTTTTGCAGGTGGTGCTGCAGGTGGTCTGCTCCGCTGGCTCTGCCCTGGCCGGCCGTGGTGGCGAGGGGGCGTCGTGTGCTGGCGGAGGGGTGGTGATGGTGGTGGGCCTGGACGGCGCGGCGTCGGCGGGAAGCTGGGTGGTGCCTGGGAGATGCTGCTCTGGCTGTGCTCGTTCATCGAGTTCAAGTTCCGTTGCGAGGCGGCGGACAACCCTTGCAGCCTTCTACTTCTGGTGGTGGTGGCCTTCCTCAGGCGGGTGGTGGTACGGCGTCGCCGGAGCTGGCTAGGTGGTTAGGGAGAGAGGTGGTGGATCCAATCGTGTTCTTCCAGGGAGCTCATGGGGTTTTGTTCAATTTGCAGGGTCTTCTTTGTTTTTCTTTTTCTTGTTGGACCTGTTTGTAAGTTGTACTCAGTTCTCTGAATATAAGTGTTGGATCCTTTCAAAAAAAAAAAAAAAAAACTAGGTAGTAACGGGCTTGCACCCAAAAAAAAATCGAGTTGCACTTTACTCCCACGGTTATTCCAACTAAGAAACTCTTCTTTAGGAAGGCAACATTGTGAACGACAAAAACTTTGCCTTCAAATTGGTTGTAAAATTATTAGCCCAAGATTTATCTCGGATAGCCCATAAAAACATACTTATCCAATTACGATATGAGCTTGTCCAACTGAAGTCACTTGGCATAAGACTCACATCCCCAATCTCAAGAAAGATAAACTCGGCATTTTGTCTGTGCACATATCAGTAGTGTCTTAGTATTTGTTTAGTGCCTTAGTAGTGTCTTAGTGCATATATCAGTAGCTGTCGTCTCTAAATATTACTCCAAAATGGCAAAATTATACTAAACAAATACTAAGACACTATTTATATATGTGGTTGTGCCTTACCAAGATGCGGTTCTGCCTATCGTTTACCTTACCATATCCAACAAGATGTGGTTCTGCCTATCACAATTACACTAAACAAATACTGCCAATCTTGTATTTGTCTGTACATAAACTCGGCATTTTGAAGTCACTTGGCATCTCTGCTACTAAGTTGAGAAACAATTTCACAACTCGCAGAGATGCCTATACAACTTTGGCCATGTACTCGATCAAACGGCAGAAACTTTTCTTTTCAAATTCTTCCGAATAAGCTTTGCTGCCCTGCTAAAAAAAAGAATATGATTCGACACCGACGTCTGATTCTGCACAAGTTCGCGAGAGAAAACTGAGCCACGCCTCCATGCCTCTCCTCCCTCTCCTCCTCCTCTTGGCACTCATCTCGCCGCACGCGGCGTCGCCGGTGACGGTTGGTGACCTCCTGGGCAAGGCGCGCGAGCCGGGGTTCGCCGCGTGGCTGCGCGACGTGCGCCGGCGCATCCACCAGCACCCGGAGCTGGCCTTCCAGGAGCACCGCACCAGTGAGCTCGTCCGCGCCGAGCTGGACGCTATCGGCGTGTCCTACTCGTGGCTCGTCGCCGAGACCGGCGTCGTGGCCAAGATCGCCGGCGGCGCCGGCGCTGGGCCTGTCGTCGCGCTCCGGGCCGACATGGATGCGCTCCCCTTGCAGGTACGCACGCTACCCGAATCTGAGACATTTTTCATGTGCAATAAAGTAATTAGGCTAGGGAAGTTTTGTAGAGCAATTCGATCGACCGCAAATTGGTACATAATCCGTTGACCACTCTTTTCAAAGTACTAGAGATGGTACAATCGCATAATAATAACTGAATTTGGTTTTTGAGCAATCGATTATCGCTACTCCCTATCCTGAAAAGCTATAAGTTGTCACTCTTAACGGGCCGGAGGGAGTACCAATTTCTGGAAGACCAGGGAGACTCTCAAACACATACTTTGGTGTCTCTCTTTGTGTACAGAGAATATTGTTGTGTATATACAGTTCAGTAGAAACTCCGCCTATCTTCTAGGCATAGCCGGTCCCATGCTCGGATAAAGGAGGAGGGTTGTGATAGGCTTGCCGACAAAAACTAGCCAGTCCCATGGGTATGAAACCCATTTGGTCGAGAGTAGTACTAGGTTGGGTGACGTCCTGGGAAGTCCTCGTGATAGCGTTTCATATCTAAGGGTTTTGATACGCTTGGCGACCCAACGTAAAAAACTAGACAATCTCATGGGTATGAAATCCATTTGGGCGAGAGTAGTACTAGGATGGGCGAACTCCTGCGAATTTCTCGTGAAAGGGTTTCATATCTATCCTACCCCAACTTGTTTGGGACAAAAGGCTCAGGAGAAGGCGAAGGATATACAATTCAGTAGCAAGACAAGGCACAGCGCAACAGACTGATAGGCATGGTTTTTTCAGATTACCTTGTACCTGTCGCCTGGTTCTAATTTTCTTCTGATTGTGGGATGTGGTTGATCAGATAGTCGGATCACGGGGTGGATGTAATTATTTATTTGCCAATTTTAACATGTACTGTTAATAGTACTAGTATATTTGCATTATTGTTCTGTTCGGTGGTAAAACTAGTTAATACCAACCAGGCAACCAATCATAAAGCATGTCCGTCATCTCATCATATAGACTGAATGTCTGTTAACTAATCTACAAGTGGGGCAATATTGTACACCCAACTGCATTCATTGAGGAAACATAGGATGGGAAGAATATATTACGTCACCCCAGATAGATGATAGAAACTGTGTAGTCAATTTCTCCAACTTTGAATTGTATATAGGATTGGTGAGATGAAAATAACATTAGACTTATTATGAAAAAACTCTTAACATCGTACTTTTACTTTATGATTACTAACATAGCTATATCAGAAGTAACACTCAAAGTATAATGCTGGAGTAAGGTAACAGCCAAATTTGAACATTAGAGATTATGTATTTTTCAAAATATGGGGTCTGTTTGGTTGGCAGGATTCCCAAAACATAGGAATAGGAAAAATGTAGGAAAAGGATAGGAGTGCAGGTGCAGAGGATTCTAAAATGCAGGAATTCTGTAAACTTGATTGTTTGGTTCACAGGAATAGGAAAACACATACATGGTCAAATCAAAGTCAAACCACTTGAGAAAGTATAATTAACATGCTTTATGCCACCTGAGACCTCGATCTCGTTCTTCGTGCATAGGATTTTGAGGAAGAGGTCCAAGTGGATTGTAAAATTCCTTGGTTTTTCTTTGAAGCCGAGTCAAAGTCAAATTTCGTGTGTTTTTCCTTTGCTCTATTCTTTTGAACCAAACGGACTTATCGTGCACCAGAGGAAATTTAGCTATTCCTGCATTATTGCTCCACTTATCCGTTGAACCAAACAAAAACATAATCGTTATGAACAGATGGAATGGTATTCTACTATTGGTGCTATTTCAGGCAAGAATCGTAAAACCCGATGGAAGGATTGAAGCACTGTTGTTTTTTTCGACTGAAATTGAAGCACTGTTGTATTCTGTATTTCTGTTCAACATGGATTTCCATGTTGTTTCGCTAGCCTTTTATACATTATACTTTTCTCGCCACTTCACAGGAAATGGTAGATTGGGAGTATAAAAGCCGGGAAAGTGGAAAAATGCATGCTTGCGGACATGATGCTCACACATCAATGCTTCTCGGAGCTGCTAAGCTACTTCAGTCTCGGAAGGCTGACATCAAGGTACTAGCCATTTTGTGACCATTGACCAGCATTTGTGAACTTGAGCTCGATTGTGCGAGAGAACATCCTTAGAGAATCTGATGCTTACATTCATTCCTCTTCACTTCAATTTGTATATGTTGACTTTTCTTACTCAAGTTCAAACAACATGAATCCGATGTCCAGATTCTTATAATCTCTCTAAAACTGGTTCTTAATCTAACTTATAATTTGAATTCACATTGTTGTTTCTTTGTTTTCATCAGGGTACTGTGAAGCTCGTATTCCAGCCAGCTGAAGAAGGGTATGCGGGGGCGTACCATGTTCTAGAAGAAGGTGTTCTAGATGATGTGTCAGTCATTTTTGGTCTACATGTCGACCCAAGCCTTCCTGTGGGTACCGTCGCATCCAGGCCAGGGCCTTTCATGGCAGCATCGGGCCGGTTTTTGATAACGGTCTCCGGAAAAGGTGGTCACGCAGCGAGCCCTCACCATGCTGTAGACCCCATCGTCATGGCATCCTCTGTCATCATCAGCCTCCAGCAAATTGTAGCGCGGGAAATCGATCCCCTCCAGGCTGCGGTATGTGATAAGCATATAATGCTTGCATGAGCTGCATTGTACTGTCCTAGCTATCCAGCCTACATACCTCATGTGCATCAGATGTATCCCCTTTCAGGTGATCTTGTTTCTGTATTTTCAGGTGATCTCTGTAACATTCGTTAACGGAGGTGATGCTTACAATGTCATTCCAGAGATGGTATCCTTCGGCGGCACCTTCAGGAGCTTGACAACAGAAGGTCTATCATATCTTAAGAAGAGGATCAAGGAGGTAAATTAATCGCATGAACATTGTGCAACTCCAACCTATCTAAGACCAATTCAATCATAGGCAATACAGTCAAAAGCCTACATCTTTTAATTGTAAATGAAATTCTATCACTAGTAATTTCTGCTTCTTTGGAAGACCATCGAAGCACACGCCATCGTGAACCGCTGTGCCGCAGTCGTCGACTTCATGGAGGAGGAGCGCCTGCCATACCCAGCCACCATCAACGATGAAGGAATGTATGATCATGCCAGGGCAGTGGCAGAGGCAATGCTTGGAGAAGGCAACGTCAAGGTAGTTGGTCCAATGATGGCTGCAGAGGATTTCTCATACTACGCACAAAGGTTCCCTGGGGCATTCTTCATGATCGGAATCAGGGACGTCACCATGTCGACCGCGGCTCATCCGCTTCACTCCCCAAAATTTGTGATTGATGAGGGTGTGCTCCCGGTAGGAGCTGCCTTCCATGCTGCAGTTGCGCTGGAGTACTTGAACAAGCGCACAACCACAGCAAACTAATCAAGAAATACCAATTTTTGTTATGAAAAAACACAAGATATGGAATTTGGCAACTTGACAATTGATATGATGTTATTCGATGTGGTACTAAGCTGACCATATAAATTGTCCCAAGTCCTGACGTCATTGTTCATTTTTCAAAGCTGCGCGCCATGCGAGTTTACCTGGTTTTGCGAATAATACCGCAACCCGAAGAACAAATGCTATGTGACAAGTAAATTTTTGGTGACATGGCAGTGTATGTAGCCGATAACGGGCTACATTATTGCTCTTGCTCTAATGCATCATCAGTACCGATGGCAATGGGTACCCATTACCCGCATATCCAGTGGGTATTTACCCATTAGGGTAAGGGTTTTGTTAAAACACTTTACCATGGGTAGGTAAATGGTAAAAATTGTGTACCCAGTGGGTATCGTGGGCGCGGGTATGCTAAAGTAGTACCCATACCCACATACCCACATACCCAGCAATTTTTTTATGACATGTATATTTGTGGTAACATAAGATTATTTTGGAAAAAAAAATCCCAAAATACTAACCGTCTACGCAATTTTTGCTTGTTTCCCAACTTATGTTGGGTTGTAATGATGTCATTTTTTCGTATATGTATATTGTTATTTTGATATCTAAAGTATTGTTTTGATATTATTTTCATATACGATAAGTTGTTTTGTTTTTCATTTTATATATGTTGTGTTATTTTATTGTTAATTTTATATATGTGTCAGTTTGCTGAATCAATGGATAAATGAACATACATACCAATAGTTTCTTATATATTGTGTTATTTGGTGGGTTTACCCATGGGTTTTTAATACCCACGTGGGTGCGGGTATGGTAGAAAATCTATACCCAGGCGTGGGTATGGGTATGGGTGTGGTTAAGATTTCAGGACGTGGGTGCAGGTTTGGTTAAGCTCTATCCACACCCAATGGTTGCGGGTGCCATCGGTAATCATCAGACCGTCTTAAAATAGCCAAGCATGACGAAATTTAACTGAGAACGTTTCCGGTGAAACGACCTACCAAACAGCTGCAGACTCCTTCCTCGTAGTGCCATTCTTCTTGGTTTTGCTCTTGTTGAGATACTCTTTCACCTTCTTGATTTTGTCCCCTGTATTCTTCCTGATAGGAACGAACAAGTACTTTGCCAGATCTAGAACTAGCCGTTTCTAAACTGACCACAAGATTGCAAAGCTATTTTGCAAGCGGGCCTTATAGTCAACAAAGGCAAGCGGCTGGATGGACTCCATAAATAGTGGCATGTAAGCTGCCAAGGGCCCAGACGAGTCAACCTCTAGAAGCATCACCGGAGAAATGACCTCACTCGGCATCCAGCACATGGGACTGCAGCAACGGATAGGACATGGCACAAGGAGAGAAACCACCATAATAGAGGGCTTCATCCCCAACCACAAGGCCTTAACACAATCTATATTAGCCTGGATTTGAAACAGTCAAGCAGCTCCAGAAGCCATTACGTCATTGATTGATCATCCAATCAAACGGTTATTCACGAATATTAGCGCACGAGAATCTCTCAAGCATGTCGATTAGGACCAAAACTTTTCTGCGTCAGTAAGACATGATATTCTACAGGGTCAATACACTGCTGACATCAGAACGAATGGTACTTTAATACAAATCCATCTATGGTGGTACCGATGGTGGAACACCAAAACCTCACCGATATATTTACATTAGTGTACGTCTTCTACAAACGAATTACTGCGAAACAATACTAAACCAAGCCTGGTAGAGAGACTGCCTTCCAGATCCATTATTGTCCTTTCGCAATCTCGCTGTATATTAAATCGATGAAATCATCATTCTGGAAGAAACAATCAACTCAGACCTTAGAGATGCAGGAATGAACTTCACGAAAAGTAATCCCACCAAGACGGAACCTTGGCCGTCCCCTCCCTCTCGTCTACAGTAGGTGTGGCGATTTTCTGAACCCTCCCCGGTCAACCCACCTCGCCGCCGCGGATCCGGCCGTTTCATCCCCTCCGCCAGCTGCTTCGGCAGCGGGAGGGTGGGGGAACGCCGGATCCCAGTGTGTACATAGTGTAGGGTTAGCTAGGGTTTCTGCCGGCGGCGCTGGGAGGGCGGTGGCGTCGTCGGTGTGGTGTGGTTGTTTTGCAGGTGGAGATCTTTCCCTCCGACGACGGCGCTCGGTGGAGCTCTGGCGTGGATCTGCTGCCTCCGTCACCCTCGCAGCTCGGTGCTGCCGTGGGTGACGTCCCCGTGCCGGAGATCGAAGACGACGGTCTCGGCTTTTGGAGTTCTTGATGCAGCTCGAGTTCAAGCAAGTTGGCGACGCGACCGGTGGCGCAGGATGGAGGATCTCCGGATTTCGAGTTCCGACGACTTCCCGTCCGCCTGGGGACATCTGCCGAACCAAGGTCAGTGTGGCGATGCGGCGGCAGCGCGCCGTCGGTGCGTTCTGCGGTTCGTCGGTGGCTTCGCGTTACAGGAGAAGGACTGGTTTATAATTTTGTGCTTCGAGGAGGTCCATTCTGTAATTTTCTTGCTGTAATGCTCTGGCTGTATCTTCGCAAAAAAGAACTTCACGAAAAGTAGCGTACAACCAAACAAAAGGAACAAAGAAGATCCAAGTTCTCTACGCTTGTAACAAGACAAGTTTTTAGGTTCTTGTTTAACTTTGCAGTCTGTAATGATACCGCTGAAGCTAAACATCATTCACGCCAAAATAAGTCCCCAATCTAATAAACATCAGTCAGGAAATGCATACGAATGCATACTGAGAATCTGAACATTAAATATTGTCAGAATAAAATACCTTCACAAGTCTCAGTAATGCATCCCTGACTTTGTCTCTGGATAGTAGTGGACTGAACATTGGTGCTGATGCAAGCGATGGAGATGGATTTGGCGGTGGAAATGGCTGAAGTAATGGAGTCCCATATGGTGGCGAGGGTGAAGCTGTAGGCAATGGAAAGGGCTGAAGCAAGGGAGCACTTTGTGGTTGTTGAGTGATGCGAGGATGTTGATGAAGCTCATTTGGTACTACGGAATTATTGTAAGCGTGCGAAGACATCAATGGTGAGAAAAGTGATGGATTTACAGTATTAGTGGATCTCGCTATTGCACCAGTGCCGCCATGAACATCATAGGGTATCCCAGGAGCGGAGGAATGTTGTGAAGGAAGCAAATGATGTGAGGCTAGAGGCTGTGATGAAGTAATACTTGTTGGAGCGTGAGAAGATAAAGGAGTAGCCTCAAAAGATTGATTTGTCTGCCCTGCAACTACATCGGAGGTACCACCAACATTTGAAGCAGCCTGTTCCCACACACAAAATAAGAATCAGAGATACCATCGTCAAAAAATTACACAACAATATTAAATCGCAACACAGCTAAACTGTAATTGAGATAAGCGGATCTGAATAAAAAGTAAAACCACAGAGAAACGCGTAGTTTCCATACACTGAAGAATGCAGACAAGGGATCCTCTTGTGCATGGTTAGTAGTTGCGCTGATATTCGAAGGTGGCGGTTCTAAGGGACCTTCAACCAATACAGGTGCTGCTTCCAGCTCTTCAAACTCACTTAGCAGGATACGTACCAGAAAAAAACCGGCACATTAAAAATAGCTTTAAATATGGCAAAGATGCAATTCAATGTAACACAAAGTATTTAATTATCATAACAGAAGTAATGGACTCCTCCTTACCCAGACAACAAGATATCACCTCATGCAGTCACTCTTACATGCACCAATTTAAGGATTTATTTGAACTACTTCCTTCCAAAATATTCCTAAGAGATTCATAGTAGAGCATATGAAAATATGTGTACATGTGCAAATGTGATCATATGTACACTGTACAAAATAGAACTGCTAGTACCACCTTTTTTGACATTATATATGTACAAATGCATTAGTGTTGGTGCACCACTTTCGTATTTGGGCCCTAATAATACTGAAGAAATATTGTCATAACTACTGATTGGCACAACTTCTATCATCGAACAAAGGAGCAAAATACATAGGCATTTCAAGTACCTTTTGATCGAGGGAATCTTTGGCTTCAGAGGGACCTTAGAAAATGCATTCAGTATCCTGAAATATCGCACAAGAGATGGAAGGACAAGCCTCAACTTATAAGTTTGTAGCTTAGATCATTTCAGCCTTTAATTAGCGCAAATGTAATGATAAATAAATGTGTGTAGCTTGTGTAAATCATATATGATCATCATATTGTTGAATTGATAATCTAACTGGTTAAAATAAATTGAACACCTCAATTCAACCACCAGAACATGAGGTGTCTAGTGATTGCAATAAGTCGAACAACTTTGAGCGAAGTAAAGATAATTCTAGAAATCGGCATTGCAGCACAAGTGCCACTCTACCTATATAAGATATATCCGACTCTTACTGAAAACCCACAAAATGACACCCAGAGTGTTCGTTCTATTGAAAATCCCATGTCAGATCAGTGTGCGTAAAATTACTTTGTTAATGATATGTCGATCTAGTGATAATAGCATGCTAAAGGGGGAAATTTTTGTTTCTTTCACATCATCCATAACTTGATATATGAGTGTTATTGCAACTAACATAACACTGCCTATATCTTTGGATATTCTAAGGGTTCGCTTCTGTTGCAAAATTTCAGGAAGGAATTATGCATGCATATGTGGGAATACACTACTAACTTTCAAAAAGTCATGACACAGTATTTTGATTTGTGACCTGCGCAGAGAACAACGAAAGAGGGTACAAATAGCAATTATTTGGGCCATTTAATATGTTTTTTTGTTTGTTTTACCAGGTAGAGAATGCATATGTTTTCACGTAAAAAAACATGAGCACGTAATGAAGCTACTTGTTCTCCTTTTTAGATTTTCCAAATGCAAAACAAAAATTTCATGGGATATTGCGATAGTACCTAATTTGACCATTATAATGCCATATATTAACTATGTATAATTATCCAACATTACTTATATGATAAAAAGCATGGGCAATTGTATCTCTGAGCTAAACCAGAAGTGAACATTGCAAAGCACTTATTTCTCAAAGCACTTATATGGCAATGTGATGGCTTTTCATTTTTTAAAGCACTTATTTCTACTTTCGCGTAAGTTTGTTGAGACTTTTTTAGCCAAGATAACAAAAGACGTAGAATTAGCAAACTTTCATTTCGTACAACTAACTAGATCAATAATGAGAATTCGAAAATAGCACCAAGGTATTGGCTATAATCTATTTGGCATCTAAAATTACACATTATGTAAGTTAAAGTAAACATAAAATTAAAGAGAAGCCAGAGATAGATTTTATTTGTTACATTTGTACAAGAACAACATCATGTCATTATACTATTAAAAATGGCATATCACTCATTATCATGTCATTTAACTCATTAAAACTGCTCATGTCCTTTGTCAACAATTTAAAACATTAACAGAGTTACGTTGCTGAGTTATCAACCTTTAGGTCTTATGATAAAACAAAATATATCTTGAACTGGCAATTTAGTATGCATGGTTTTTGAGTCGATGAGTCGACGAGTCGTTTAGGGGTAACGACTCTCGACTAGTCTTGACTAGTCGAGACTCATGTTCGACTCATGCGAGAGCCATGTTCGACTCATGCGAGAGCCATGTTCGAGACTCATGTTCGACTCATGTCTTGACTAGTCTAAAATACAAACCAAGGGAGAGGGATGCGAGAGCCAAGCCGCCAAAACAGTTTTGTCTCGGGGGAAATTTGGTCGATCTAGGTTTCACGGGAGCTGGGCAAGGAATATTGGAAAAAAGATGACAGGCGGGGCCAACTTTAAGTCGCGGTCGATTCAAAAACCTAGACTAGTCGAGACTAGTCGATTGAGTCGCTCGACTCAACCAATTAGTCGAGTCGAGATGCCGAGTCGGACTTCACATTGCGACTCATGGACTAGTCGTCGACTAGTCTCGACTAGTCGCTCGACTCAAAAACCATGTTAGTATGCAAATCAGTAACAAGAATAGTCGGTGTTTACTACTTTTTATTTAATCATTAATTCAATACTGTCTTAAAAAATCATACATCCTAGTATATTGGTCAGTCTGTCTGAGCTTAAACCAAATCATGACAAGCAGCACAATACATGGATTCAACATGTTTGAACTGGGAACAGGATTCCAAGGACAGAAAAAAAAAGGAGTAAATGAGTAGTATCTGAAGAAAGTTACCTACTGAAGAGATTGGCAACTTCTTCACATTCCTGGGGGTTATAAAACCAAATTCCAACAACTTCTTGTGCAGCATTACGGTACATTATATATGGAACTTGAAGTTGGTACTCAAAGTCCCCCAAGAGATTTTCAACAAGATTATCTGTTAATAGGAAGGGACGGACCCAAATGCTAAGAAACAATTACTTGGAACAAATATATATAGCAGAAAATTATGACTAGTAAGACAAAACAAATTAACTTCTAAAAAAACCATTTAATAGCATCCAACCAAAACTAAACTGACCCTGACCAAGAGAGTTGGTTTTCTCAACCTAAGAGAGCACCTGCACCCATGACACGTTCTTTCGGATAAACCTTCTAAATTATAGAGATGTGTGCATTGTTAAGAAAATCAGCCTGGCTAAATTCATTGGAGCAGTAGAACACTACCTAAGAGCATCTCCAACTGCATCCCCCAAATCCGCCCCCGATAGTGTCCGCGGACGCGTCCGCGGACAGTGACCGGACGACCCCTAAAACTAGTGTCCTACAACCACAATGTTCAAATTTTGACACACAAATCTATGCAAGCCATGCACGTCCATCATAGAGGTAGTTTTGATGTTGAAATAAATAGTTCACACCACGTTATTACAATTAATAATTGTATCTAAACAAAATAAAAGTAGTCGGACATAAAAGTTCACATTATTCGGACACAAATCATTGCAAATTAAAAATCAGTCCCTCCCCATGAAGGCATACATGTGTTCCACCAGATCTGTGAGTAGTTGGGTGTGCACTGCTTCATCTCGAAGTTGTCGATGCATCTTAAGTAATTGCATGACATACTCTGCTTCTTGTTCAGGTAGGTGGACATGTTCTCCAGGCTTCTCAAAGTCAGTGCGAGCAGCCCCTTCTCCCTCATCCTCCACAATCATGTTGTGCAAAATTACACAACAAGTCATGACCTGCCATAGAACCTCCGGATCCCACATCATAGCCGCTCCACGAACTATGCCCCAACGAGCTTGCAACACACTAAATGCCCTCTCCACATCTTTCCTAACTGATTCTTGCGCAGCTGCAAATGCACGTCTTTTGGGAGTAGTGGGATTGCTGATAGTTTTCACAAAGCCGCCCACTGAGGATATGTACCATCTGCAAGATAGTATCCCATGGTGTAGTAGTGTCCGTTGACGGTGTAGTTGCATGGTGGAGCTTCCCCATCACAGAGCCTCTTGAACAGGGGGAGCGCTGAAGCACATTGATGTCGTTGTGAGAACCGGGCATGCCAAAAAAAGCATGCCAAATCCACAAGTCTTGAGATGCCACAGCTTCAAGTACAATTGTGGCCTCCTTGTTGTGCCCTTGGTACTGCCCACGCAATCCCGTTGGACAGTTTTTCCATTGCCAATGCATGCAATCCACTGAACCCAGCATACCAGGAAATCCTCTTGCTTCTCCCAGTGCAAGTAACCTTGCGGTATCCTCGGCATTAGGTTCTCGCAGATATTTTGGCCCAAAAACCTTCACGACAGCGTATGCAAAGTGCTCCATAGCCTCGATGCATGTACTCTCTCCCATCCGGACATACTCATCTATGGCATCAGCGGCTTTCCCATAGGCAAGCATCCTCAAAGCAGCGGTGCATTTCTGCATAGGGGAGAAGGATAGCTTCCGGCCGCAATCGTACCTCAACTTGAAATAATCATCATACTTTGTGACTTCCTCCTGTATGTGCTCAAACAACCTTGAGCTCATCCGGAACCGGCGTCGAAAAAACCCCTCATGAAACACCGGTTTCGGACGCTTGAAGTAATCGTCATAGAGATCTCGAGCGCCTTTGAGCCTGTCACGAGCCACGGTGATCCGCCCCTTAATTGATCTCTTGAAGTTAAGAACATGCTCCTCCTTCTTCTCCATTTCCTCTTGCATGCTCATCATCGACATGACGTCCTCTTCGTCTCCGTCGTCAAGCTTGTCTTCATCACTCGACCCGTCGACGAACTCCTTGAAAATGAGCTCATCGACGGCCGAGTAATCATACTCCTCATCGGACGAAGAATTCATGCCTACATACATGGAAACTTGCTCAAAAATCCGGCTCCGGCGTTTCAACAAACACTTTGAGAGCGAGGTGGATGTCGGCCGATGCAAAACGTACCGGAAACGATGCGGCCAACGGGCTCCGGCGGCTGCCCCGGACTTGGGCGCGGACTCTGTGACTTCAGGGGCGGCGGCGCAGTCGAAGGGGGGCGGCGACGGAGAACAGTGGGCGGGCAAACTGGACGGAGCGGCAGTGGAAGAGAAAGAATCAATGGATTCCGTCCGATTTGAGGAGAAAATTGGGTAGGCCCGCCTTGACAGATCCGACGTGGCGGACGCGTCCGGGCGTGTCTGGGCGGCCCCAAACCCTCCCTACATATGGGCTGCCTTTGGGGTGTGCCGGACCGCCCGGACGTTTGAGCTGCCAATAGGGGAGTCGGTTGGGTGGAGCTTTTTGGACCAAATGCCATCCGGGCTGTCCGCCCGGTCGTTTGGGATGACTATGAGGGTCATGCTTGGAGATGCTCTAACTGGGTTCAAACCAGTGTGTCTAGGTTCGTCTTTACCGCGAGTGTCCAAACACCCTTGCTAACAAATAGTAACACGATTCAGGACTTCCACTTCGGTTTCAAGGCAATCATAGGTAACCTATATTATTTGGTAATTAAGAGCGCAGAAGTATGATCAAAGGAGCAGACGCATTAAAGTCAATTATTCTCAGGGAATAAGTTCAGAAATGCATACCCCTAACTTCACAAAAATAAGCGCAGCCAATTAAAGGCCTGCAGCTACGAGGCAAGATACCTGTACTTCGACGATTCATGATGATGAATTGGAATCTGGGTTGAGCGTTCCTACAGTGAATATACAGCTCTTATTGCAAATGGTATTAAACACAAGTACACAACAAGCATTAAAATTTCATTGCTCCTACATACAAGTAGCACAGCACATTTGCATTATCAGCAGAATATGGCATCTAGGAAAAATAAAAACATGCCAACGAAGCATGTGTAAATGTTAGAATGTTGACACCATTTATTTTCCACAGTACCTATTCAGAGTTTCGTGTGTTTTCTGTTAATTCATAAGTAAATATTATACGTAAATACTAAATTAGCATTATTTGGGAAGCATTAAAATACAGATTTGGAGTCAGACTTTCAAATCAACAATTTGAAGGCATCCTTTGCTTCAGAGGCTACAACCCGTTGAAAACAGTGCAGTCTTTACGTTTTACAACACAAACAACATACGCGCTGACCCCTACCACGCACTGAATCGAGATAGCATAGAGAAATAATCAACTGTGCAGTTGCACTATAAAGTTGCCATCAAATGGATTGAATTTTGTAATCTAGGAGTATAATCACAAATAAGCCAATATCTGTAATGTTTTACACATAATAAAAATAACCCAAGACAATTCTACCAACAATTATTAGAATGAAAAAGAAAACTCCTTCACCATTCCTAATATCCAACAGTCCAGCACCCATGTCATTCTAGGAATTCTAGCTCTTAGCTTTAGTTTTTGTTTTGCTCATAAAAACTTTGTACAGGTTGTCCAACACCGTTTAAAATGGTTTGGTCATATAGAACGTAGGCCTCCGGAAGCGCCTTTGCATATCGGACGGATAAAGCGGGATGAGAATGTTAAGAGGGGTCGTGGCAGGCCAAACTTGACATGGGAGGAGTCGGTTAAAAGAGACCTGAAGGATTGGAATATCACCAAAGAATTAGCCATGGATAGGGCTGCGTGAAAGTTAGCTATCCATGTGCCAGAACCATGACTTGGTTTCGAGATCTTATGGGTTTCAACTCTAGCCTACCCCAACTTGTTTGGGAATAAAAGGCATTGTTGTTGTTGTTGTATAAAAACTTTGTATAGTATCGTTATTGCAATCAGATTGTGCATGCTCCCGGAGTCTTGCTGTGGTGCTCTAAATTTTCAGAAACTTAGTTACTGCAAGCCAGCCCCTTCATTGACAAATAACTGTCCTATAGACCTAGTCACGGTCACTAAAATATAACTTTGACTACCTATTAGTTCTGGAATATATTTTGATATGTTAGGTCCAAATATTCGAAATGATATTGTTAGTTCTAATTTAAAGAAGTGTTATCATTGAGTCAGGGTTTCTGGAACATAACTTTGACCAACGATTTAATACATCATACAACTATAATGTTATGTCAAAGTATTCTTCGAGACAAACATATTCATCATTTGAGATGTCGGGGCTAAATATTAATAACATATTGTTAGTTAAAATTAAAATAATTGGTCGGAGTGGTGGACAAATGCAAAATCAGCAAAGGGTAGGAAATAAGATGGGAGGCGAACCTCTTGATGACGAAGAGCGACCCTTCCACGTTCTTCCGGCTCTGCATTAACACACGCCCACATGAAAAATATCAGGCGAAACTGTGACGAACACGAGACCGACCAAATTGCAAGCAGCCGGGGACCTAACACCTACCCATTGGTTCAGGTTGGTATCGAAGTCATAGAGCGTGACGTGCCCGGCGGTAATGAGGACGTCCTCGACGGCTGGGTCGAGGCGCTGGAGAACGGTGAGGTTGAGCATCCGCGTACCCTCCTCGTCCATTGCCAGGTTCGGCGTCACCTTCGCCCTCCCGCCACCGCCGTGAGCCATGGCAGCGCCGCCGCGGGAGGATGAGGAAACCCTAATCCTAATTGTGGCGTCCTAGGGTTTGATTTGGTGGGGATTCGAGAGGGTGGAAGAGGATACAGAAGAATAAAAGGATTTTTACTAAATTTAGGTTCGATGTTTATATTGGTTTTGTGGGTACGAGGATGAGAGGAAAGCGCAGACGAAATCGGGGCCGGATGTTGTTTGAGTGTTTTTTTTTTTGTTGAGAAAATGTTGTTTGAGTGTTATATCAGGGGGGAATTTTCTTTTTTGCCACTCTTTACTTTGTACCTCTCTTATTTGCCCTTCTTTACTTTGACACTTCTTTTTTACCCCTCTTTTCTTGGCTGCTTTCTTATTTGCCCCTTGACATATAGGACCCACAAATAATGACCAAAATAGCCCTACTGAATTACTACTTGGATCGATCGATTGGGCTGTAGCCTGTAGCTGTTCGTGGTTCTCTGTTCGTCGTTCCTCTCGTCTGGAACAGTTGCTGGAAGCAGACGGCGACGGCAGCACTCCCCACGGTGGCCGGAGCTACAGAGAGCCGCGGCAACAACTCCCACGACGGCCCGCGGAAACCTCGACGGCACTAGGTACGACCTCCTACCTTAGGGCGCCGGCAACTCGCACCGCTGAGAGCTAGGGTTAGATGTTTGGGGCTCTATCGTCCGTCGGCCACAAGCTGGCTGCAGTTCCCCTGTTTTGATTTGATTCCGTGCTCATCCCTGGTCGTCATAATTGTCCACCTTTTTTCCTTTTGGATGTACAGGATGGATTTTTGGATGAATTTATGCGGCTAATTGTTCCTGATGGCTGAAGTAGACGGAGGCGACGGCCTCGGTCCCGTCGATCCTGTCGCTGCAGTACCGCGAAGGTGAAGAAATTTCTTTACATGTTGTATTGTACGAACTTTAATTGTTTAACTAACCCAAAGTTTCCAAACTTTGCTTACTGTGAGTAGGGATCCGTGTGTGTATACAGTAACTGTTAGAGTAGCATCTTATGTGGCAATATTCGAAGATGGCAGGCAGGAAGCGGTGGAAAAACACGATGTTGTGTTCAAAATTGATATTGCATGCGGGCTTACATTTGTGAAGTTTCACCAAATATTGGCGGAACATATCAAAATGGGGCCAGGCCAGGTGGTGCAGCTATCTGCACTTGACAAGAATTCTATGACTCTTGAACCAATTAGCTGTGGTGAAGAGCTTGTAATGCATTTTGTTGGGGATCATAGAGACTTTGAGAACAAAGTTTCATTTATGTTGGGTGATGTAGTTACCTTAGAGACACCTAGTGCAAAAAAAATCTAGCAAGAAGAGAGCTCCCAGGAAGCCACCTGCTCCCAAAAAGCCACCTGCTCCTAAAAAGTCCCGAGCCCCCAAGAAGCCACCTTCTCAAAAAAAACAGCAGCCCACAAGAAAAGTGCTATAGAAACATCTCCCACTTCTATAGATTGCAGTGCTACCTCATCAGTTATCGTGGACAATGTCCCATTGTCTGCTTATGAGATGGGGCGAACAATGGGTAGTCAATACCGTGTTGATGATGCAGAATTCTCTATCTTCAAAGATGAGATGCAGCCCACAATGCACTCTGAAACTGGTTGTCAAATGAATGACACGAGTGATATGTGTGTGTCATCTATGGTGTTTGGTGCAGAATCACCTATTGATTGGAGCCTCATTGTGATAGCTCCTCCTGAAGTAGATGATGTTGATATTCCCATATCCGAAGAAAATCTGTGCAATGTGCTTGGTATCGAGGATGATCTCGAGCCTCCTGAACCACCTCCTTCTCCTCCTGGTGAAGGCGTGTACATGACAGATGAAGAGGACCAACAACTGTTAGTTGATGCCGCCATACCTGTTGATGATAGTGTACCTGTCGAGGAGGAGATTTTATATGACAAAGAGAACCCTTCTATGTACCTTGGTGCATTGTTTCCTTCAATGGAAGATTTCAGGATGGCTATCGAACAATATGCTATTAAAAGAGAAATTGAAATTTGGGGTTCTAAAAGTGATAAAACAAGATATCTTGGGCAATGCATGGCTGAAGGTTGCCCATGGAGGATAACGGCTCGTCTCCGAGCTGATGGGAAGACAATAAGGGTGAAATGTTTTGATGATATTTTATCTATGAAATCTTATTTGGGTTATGTTATGCTTATTCATATCTTGTGTTGCATATGTCCTTATTTGATGGGCTTGTTTTGTTTATACAGGTTACCAAGATATGTTTGAAACACAAGTGCTCATCTACCAGTAGGGTCACAAGCATCATGGCAACTCAAGGATGGATAGCAAGCAAGTCAATTAGCATACTTCAGAAAGATCCTACCATTGGATGCAAAGATTTGCAAGAGAAGCTAGAAGAAAAATATGGCTTGAAACTTGAGTATCAAATTGTGTGGAAGGGCAAAAATAGAGCAGAGAAGGAGATTTATGGTAGTATGAAGCAAAGTTTTCAGCGTTTGTTTAACTTCAAAGCGGAAGTTGAGTTGAGATCCTGATACGTCTCCAACGTATCTATAATTTCTTATGTTCCATGCTAGTTTTATACCAATAGCTACATTTTATTCACACTTCATAGCATTTTTATGCATTTTCTGGGACTAACCTATTAACAAGATGCCACAGTGCCAGTTCCTGTTTTCTGCTGTTTTTTGTTTCAGAAAAGCTGTTCTGGAAATATTCTCGGAATCGGACGAAACAAAATCCCAGATGCCTATTTTTCCCGACACGTTCCAGAAGTCCGAAGAGGAGACGAAGGGGGGCAGGAGGGCGCCCTCCCCACATGGCGGTGCGGGTGGGCCCCCTGCCGCGCCACCCTATGGGGAGCAGGCCCCGCGCCTTCACCGATGTCGCCCCTTCGCCTATTTATTCCTCCAGACGCGAAAACCCTAAAACACCGAGCCATTATTCCAGAAAACATCCGCTGCCGCCGCCGTCAACCCTAACTCGGGGGGTTCAGAAGTTCTCCTCCGGCACCCTCGGAGAGGGGAATCATCACCGGAGGGCTCTACATCGCCATGCCTGCCTCCGGAGTGATGCGTGAGTAGTTCATCTCTGGACTACGGGTCCATACAGTAGCTACGGGTCCATCATGTTTAGATCTTGTGAGCTGCCTATCATGATCAAGATCATCTTATTGTAATGCTACATGTTGTGTTTGTTGGGATCCGATGGATATTGAATACTATGTCAAGTTGATTATTGATCTATCATATATGTGTTGTTTATGATCTTGCATGCTCTCCGTTATTAGTGTAGGCTTTGGCCAAGTTTATGCTTGTAACTCCAAGAGGGAGTATTTATGCTAGATAGTGGGTTCATGCCTCCATTTAATCTGGGACAGTGACAGAAAGTTCTAAGGTTGTGGATGTGCTGTTGCTACTAGGGGTAAAACAGCAATGCTTTGTCTAAGGATATTAGTGTTTTTACATTATGCACCATACTTAATGCAATTGTCTGTTGCTTGCAACTTAATACTGGAAGGGGTGCGGATGCTAACCTGAAGGTGGACTATTTAGACACAGATGCATGCTGGATGGCGGTCTGTGTACTTTGTCGTAATGCCCAAATAAATCTCATAGTGATCATCATGATATGTATGTGCATTGTTATGCCCTCTCTATTTGTCAATTGCCCAACTGTAATTTGTTTACCCAACATGTTAGTATTTTATTATGGAGAGACACCACTAGTGAACTGTGGACCCCGGTCCATTCTTTTACATCTGAAATACAACCTACTGCAATCATTGTTCTTTTTCATTCTCTGCAAGCAAACATCATTTTCCACACTATACGCCTAATCCTTTGTTTTCAGCAAGCCGGTGAGATTGACAACCTCACTGTTTCGTTGGGGCAAAGTAGTTTGATTGTGTTGTGCAGGTTCCACGTTGGCACCGGAATCCCTGGTGTTGCGCCGCACTACACTCCTTCACCAACACCTTCAGAGCATCGCGACTTCCTACTGGTTCGATAAACCTTGGTTTCATACTGAGGGAAAACTTGCTGCTGCACTCATCATACCTTCCTCTTGGGGTTCCCAACGAACGTGTGTCTTTCACGTCATCAAGCCAGTTTTCTGGCGCCGTTGCCGGGGAGGTCGAGTTGCTTCTGCAAGGGGAGTCTCTCACACCCAATCTCTTTACTTTGTTTTTGTCTTGCTTTTTTTATTTTGTCTTGTTTGCTTTCTTTATATCAAAAAACAAAAAAATTAGTTACTTGTTTTACTTTTGTTATTTCGGTTTTGCTTTGTCTTTTATTATCATCATGTCTAGTCCCATGACTGTCACTATGTCACCTGAGGAATTAATCTTCACTTTTAAACAAGGGAGGAGGAGAGCTTTAAAGAAGCATGGTTTAGAATTTCTGATTCTTATGGTAAAACTGAGCCTAAAATGACTATGAGCTTGCTTCTTAGTAGTTTCTACTTCGGTCTAGTCCTTTGTTATAGATATGCTTTGGATGCTGTTGTTGGAGGAGATTTCCTTCGTTGCAATGGGGATCAAGCTTTTAATGCCATAAAAAGGTTGATTGCAACTTCTAGCTCAACTGATAAAATTGATTCGCCCTTGTAAGCATTCATGCTAGATTAAACACTCTTGAGACAAATATATCTTGTTTAAAGGAAGGATATAATCAAATTCGGGAATGTTATGACTACGTTCCAATAAATTTTGAACCTTCAATGTGGGTCCCTACGGTAAAAGTTGCTATTAGTGGTGAAACCTTTTATGCTCGTTGTGATATTATGTCAGAGTTTTGCCTTATGCCTAAAAAAATTTATGAATCTTTGAATCTTTGGGAACTCACTGAAGGGGAGAAGGAATAACTCTTACTGATAACACCATTATATTACCTAATGGGATAGCTGAAGGAGTATTTACAAAATTCATGGGAAGAACAGTGTCCATTGATTATCTTGTCATTGAATGTGCAGGGACAGGACAAATTACACTTGGAAGATCCCTACTCAAACTTTTGGGGGCTGTAATGGATATGGGAAAAGGTACTTTGAACTTCACCACCTCGCCAGGAGGCGGGCATTTATTCCCTAAACCCAAAGTAAGACTAAAGGTAAAAAGAGTAAACGTAAAGCTAGAACAAATTATGATGTTGATGCATCTTCTCTTGATAACACTTGATTTTCACTTTCTGCGCCTAGCTGAAAGGCGTTAAAGAAAAGCGCTTGTGGGAGACAACCCATCTTTTTATTTTCTGTCATTTTATTTTATTTTGAGTCAAGGTGCTGTTTACTTCTGTAGCAACTCCTTTGTATCTTTATTTTATTGCATTGTTGTGCCAAGTAAAGTCTCTAGTTGAAAGTTGTTGCTAAAATTGGATTTCTGCGCAGTGACAGATTTTTGCTGTCCACCGTTTTGAGCTGTATGCGCTACAGAAAATTCGAAAAATTCTGAAAAAATCACGCATGATCCTTATATATGTACGCAACTTTCATTAGTTTGGGCTTCTTCCATCTGAGCAAGTTAAGTGCCTCGAAAAAATTCGTCTTTCCAGACTGTTCTGTTTTTGACAGATTCTGCCTTTTATTTTGCATTGCCTCTTTTACTATGTTTGATTGGATTTCTTTGCTCCATTAAACATCAGTGGCTGTAAGTAATGTCCAGAAGCTTTGGTAATGATTGTGTCACAGTAGAATATGAGAATTTTTGATTATGCACTAACCCTCTAACGAGTTACCTGAGTTTGGTGTGGCGGAAGTTTTCAAGGAGCAAGAGAGAAGGATGATATGATGTGATCAAGAAGAGTGAAAAGCCTAAGCTTGGGGATGCCCCCGTGGGTCATCCCTGCAATATTCAAGAAGACTCAAGCGTCTAAGCTTGGGGATGCCCAAGGCATCCCCTTCTTCATCAACAATTTATCAGGTCATCTCTAGTGAAACTATATTTTAATTCTTCCACATTTTATGTATTTTACTTGGAGCGTCTGTGTGCTTTTATTTTTGTTTGTTGTTTTTATTTTTCTGAATAAAGTTGGATCCTAGCATTCTTGTGTGGGAGAGAGACACGCTCCGCTTTTTCATGTGAATACTCATATTCTTCACTTATATCTTTTGAGTATTCTTATCTAGCTACTGCTATGTTTTAGCTCCTGTTTTTCATGCATCTCTTTTAGAGCTGTTAATTCTTGAGGAGTAGTACTCTCTTGTTTCATTTGTAAATCATTTGGAGAGTTTTTGTTTAGTTGCTTGGTTGATGTGTTGGTTCAGAAAATGCTGCATGTGGTAGTGGTATAGTAATAACTTGCATAATCTTGTAGATCATTGAACTTTGATGACTTGATTCTTTGCAAATGTTTTGAGGTATTTAGATGGTAAAGCTTGCTGGTTAATTAAGTTAAAATTATGAGTGGATAGTTGTCTTTAAGCTTGTACCGTACTACAAACTCTATTTAAATTGTTGAAGGTGTAGTTGGACTTGATAGCTTTCCATGTCTAAAAGTGATTCGTAATAACTAAGTTGTGCTGAAGGTCGAGGGATCTAACGGGGTACTTGTGCCGCCGTGAACGGCCCTTCTTGGAGTAAACTTTAATCATGTTCTTAATGTTGAACCTGCTAGATGTTTGCAATAAGCTTGTGAGTTCTTTTTGACTAATGTTGAGCTACGGTTTTTGGCACTTCCACCATCCATATTTGCTAGCCTCTTCGGTGCTGTGCATTGCCTTCTGCTCACATTGAGAGTTGTGCATACTTCGCCAGTACATCCAAACCCGTGGGAGACTTTCTCTTGTTCTCCTACACATAAACCCATACATCTTCCTCAAAACAGCCACCATACCTACCTACTACAGCATTTCCATAGCTGTTCCGAGATATATTGCCATGCAACTTCCATCTTACATTACATGACTTGCTGTCATTCATCATATACATATTGCTTTGCATGATTCTATACAGCTGATGTGCGGTTTACCCATGTTACGCTAGATCATTGCATATCCTGCTACACTGGCAGAGGCATACAGTTTACATCATGTTTTAGTTCGTTGTGAGTTATTTGTAACAAAAAGTGTGTTGTCATATTAGAGTGTTGCCCCTGAAAGTGAAAAGAGCCATGGAGGCCATCGAAAAGAGAAACAGAAAAAGAAAAAAAATAGAAAAAGAAAAAAGAAAAAAAATAAAGAAAAAGGGGGCAACATTACTATCCTTTATCCACACTTGTGCTCATGTTTCAGCACCTGCATTATTCATAGTCATCATTTGTGCTCATGTTTAGCACCTTACTCCATGTGAGAGAGTTTTCATGTTTTACTAGTATAACTATGTGGGGAATTTACACTATAGAACTTGGGTTGTATATTCCAATGATGAGCTTCCTCAAAAATGCTCTAGGTCTTCATGAGCAACCAAGTTGGATGCACCCCCACTAGTTCCATTGGAGAGCTTTCATACACATATAGCTCTATGTGCATCCGTTGCATGGCAATCACTACTCCTTACATAGCTTCGATTATAAGACTTCCTCTTGTCTAATGATCACTTATAGCTTTGTGAGACTTTCTTCCTTTGGCCTTCCAAACCCCCATCAATAATCTTTTAGCCATAACATCCTGGTGCCAAAACCAAATGCTTACGCTCACCGGTTGAGTAGATTCGAAACAGTTGATTCATGATGTTCATGTTTATTTTTACTTGGCTGAATCCTTCTATGTTGTGAAAGATTACTTGATGCTTGGAATTGAAGGATAGAACTCCTACATTGGATACTTAACACATCTTTAATGAACCTTGTACGGTTTCATGTCTTTAAAGCAATCATTCATGAAAACTTTTAGCTTGTTTAACTAACTTGTTTTGTTGTCTCTTATATCAATTATAGACTTTTGCTTTGAATGATTTGATCTCAGCTCATATGCTTTACAATATTATTGATCAAGATTATGTTGGTAGCATGTCACTTCAGAAATTATTGTTGTTATCGTTTACCTACTCGAGGACGAGTAGAACTAAGCTTGGGGATGCTTGATACGTCTCCAACGTATCTATAATTTCTTATGTTCCATGCTAGTTTTATACCAATAGCTACATGTTTTATTCACACTTCATAGCATTTTTATGCATTTTCTGGGACTAACCTATTAACAAGATGCCACAGTGCCAGTTCCTGTTTTCTGCTGTTTTTGGTTTCAGAAAAGCTGTTCTGGAAATATTCTCGGAATCGGACGAAACAAAATCCCAGATGCCTATTTTTCCCGACACGTTCCAGAAGTCCGAAGAGAGACGAAGGGGGGCAGCAGGGCGCCCTCCCCACATGGCGGCGCGGGTGGGCCCCCTGCCGCGCCACCCTATGGGGAGCGGGCCCCGCCCTCCACCGACGTCGCCCCTTCGCCTATTTATTCCTCCAGACGCGAAAACCCTAAAACACCGAGCCATTATTCCAGAAAACATCCGCTGCCGCCGCCGTCAACCCTAACTCGGGGGGTTCAGAAGTTCTCCTCCGGCACCCTGCACCCTGCCGGAGAGGGGAATCATCACCGGAGGGCTCTACATCGCCATGCCTGCCTCCGGAGTGATGCGTGAGTAGTTCATCTGGACTACGGGTCCATACAGTAGCTAGATGGTTGTCTTCTCCTTTTGTGCCATCATGTTTAGATCTTGTGAGCTGCCTATCATGATCAAGATCATCTTATTGTAATGCTACATGTTGTGTTTGTTGGGATCCGATGGATATTGAATACTATGTCAAGTTGATTATTGATCTATCATATATGTGTTGTTTATGATCTTGCATGCTCTCCGTTATTAGTGTAGGCTTTGGCCAAGTTTATGCTTGTAACTCCAAGAGGGAGTATTTATGCTAGATAGTGGGTTCATGCCTCCATTTAATCTGGGACAGTGACAGAAAGTTCTAAGGTTGTGGATGTGCTGTTGCTACTAGGGGTAAAACAGCAATGCTTTGTCTAAGGATATTAGTGTTGTTTACATTATGCACCATACTTAATGCAATTGTCTGTTGCTTGCAACTTAATACTGGAAGGGGTGCGGATGCTAACCTGAAGGTGGACTATTTAGACACAGATGCATGCTGGATGGCGGTCTGTGTACTTTGTCGTAATGCCCAAATAAATCTCATAGTGATCATCATGATATGTATGTGCATTGTTATGCCCTCTCTATTTGTCAATTGCCCAACTGTAATTTGTTTACCCAACATGTTAGTATTTTATTATGGAGAGACACCACTAGTGAACTGTGGACCCCGGTCCATTCTTTTACATCTGAAATACAACCTACTGCAATCATTGTTCTTTTTCATTCTCTGCAAGCAAACATCATTTTCCACACTATACGTCTAATCCTTTGTTTTCAGCAAGCCGGTGAGATTGACAACCTCACTGTTTCGTTGGGGCAAAGTAGTTTGATTGTGTTGTGCAGGTTCCACGTTGGCACCGGAATCCCTGGTGTTGCGCCGCACTACACTCATTCACCAACACCTTCAGAGCATCGCCGACTTCCTACTGGTTCGATAAACCTTGGTTTCATACTGAGGGAAAACTTGCTGCTGCACTCATCATACCTTCCTCTTGGGGTTCCCAACGAACGTGTGTCTTTCACGTCATCAGATCCCCAGGCAGCGTTGTAGAGGTGGATGTGAAGAAAGTTAACGGTAAAATTCATTTGAATCGATTCTTTATGGCTCTTAAGCCTGGCATTGATGGCTTCCTAGCTGGTTTTAGACCTTATCTTAGCATAGACTCAACTGCACTCAATGGTCGATGGAGAGGTCACCTTGCTTCTTGCACAGCATTAGATGGTCACAATTGGATGTTCCCTGTAGCAATTGCATTTATTGATTCTGAAACTGAAGATAATTGGACATGGTTCATGTCACAACTCAACAAAGCATTAGGCCCTATTTCTCCTCTAGCTATATGTACAGATGCATGTAAAGGCTTGGAAAATGCTGTCAAAAAGGTTTTCCCTAATGCTGACCAAAGAGAGTGTTTTAGACATTTGATGGGCAACTTTGCAAAGAAATTCAAGGGTGACGTTTTTGCCAGAATGTGGCCAGCTGCAAGGGCCTACAGGCCCCAGGGTTTTAACTATCACATGAATAAAGTGATAGCAGAATCCCCAGAAGTTGATGCATATTTGAAAATGTACCACAACTTGAAATGGATGAGATGCATGTTTGACCCTTCTATTAAATGTGATTACATCAACAACAACCTTGCCGAGTCTTTCAATGCATGGATTAAGGATTACAAAGACTTGCCGGTTGATGAGCTTGCGGACACATCACGAGAGATGATGATGAAACTTTTTGATAAAAGGAGAAGAATTGGCGTGAAGTTGTGTGGACGGATCATTCCGGCTGTCATTCAACAGATCTTCAATAGGACTAGGGGTCTTCATCATTTGAAAGTTGGCAAATCTGGGAATGGGAGTTGTGAGGTGAAAGACACAAGTAAATATAATCTGAGGCATGTTGTGAAGATAGACAAAAGAGAGTGTACTTGCTTGGAGTGGCAGCACATTGGAAAGCCTTGTGACCATGCACTCGCATTCTTGCTAGAGAGAAGGAACCCCATTTGGGAAGACTATGTTGACGATTACTTCTCGTTGGAAAAGTTCAGGGCAGCTTATGCCGGAGAGATTGAGCCAATGACAGATAGGTCTCAATGGCCACATGTTGACATGGAATTTGACATGCCTTTGCTTATGCCGGAGAGATTGAGCCAAAACAGGTGCAAAAGATGCCCAAAATTAGGCCATAGGCAATCTACATGTCCTTTGAATGGTCCGAAACCAAGGTAATTCATTAAGGTCTTTTCCTTTGTTTGTTGTTTTCTTGTAAATTAATTCTGCCTTTGCTTGCTTCATGGACAGGAAAAGGAAGAAAAGAGCGAGGCGATATCCAAATGATGATGAAGATACTCCCAGTTCTCCAAATGTTCAAACCACTCCCAAAAGTCAAATGATCACCATTCCTACAAGTCTTCAAGGCAGCCCAAGCCCTATCACAAGGAGGAGGTTGGCTCTTACTTTGGCCGAGGAGGCGGCATCCCACCTAGCTGCATCTAACATGCAAAACACAACGACGATGACTATTCCTGCATGTCTTCAAGGCAGCCCCAGTCCTATCACAAGGAGGAAGTTGGCTCTTGCTTTGGCCAACGAGGAGCCGTCCCAGCTAGTTGTGTCGGCCGTGGAGGACATGCCTTCAACCTCAAAAGCTAGAAAATTGACTCCAAAGAGAAAGAAAATGGCTTAGTCTTGTTTCCCCATGCGTTTGTGTTGTAATATGCCAGACTTTCGGCTTTTAGAAGTGTATTTTGTTTGTAATATGCTTATGGGAATGTGAACCTCGAAAACTTCTTTTGTGCACTATGATTGTAATATGTAACACCCCAAAATTTGGGACCTAATTTTAGCGGTGTTTTCTGACACCTGAAAAACTTTTTCTATTTCTCCTAAATGTTTCTTCAAATCTTTTGGGGATGATTTGACTTTGGGATTGCTCTCTCAAAATTTCCGGTGATCCATGAACCTCTCCAATACCCAGGGTAATTTTTGTTGCTTAGGTTTTCTCTCGAAAACCCTAGCCCTAATTATCGAACCGTTTAAACCTTTTCCCCACCTACAAAAGGGAAGCCCATTTTCATAGCTAGATAAATTCCACTAAACATACCAGAGGACTCCCACATCCATATGAAGACATTCACTGCAAAAACATTGCATACTCCAATGCAATATTTCCAAGTTGGAAATTATTCTCTAAAATGCCATTTCTGATCCAGAAATTATCTAGACACCTTACACTCATCCAAAAATTATGCCATTTGGGAAGGTGCATGATTTCACCTCCTGAACATTTCACTCCATTGCCCCAACCTCATTTGACCAATATTTGAGGTACTTCCTTTGTAATGCCCTTTTCATGCCTTTTTGCAATTTCCAAAGGAACCCCTAGTTTTATGTCTTCAAAATTCTAAGAAAATTAGGGGATGATCCCTAAGCTGTATGTAACCCATTTATGCAAAAATATTTGGCACCTTGCTAGGAAAATGTTGGACTTTTTCCCGGTGCAAGTTTCTACCCTAAAACCTATTTGTGTTCGAAAACACACCAAATGATTTTTGTTGTGGGAAGTGAGCACTTAGATGCAAGCACTAGGAGATCCTACACCTCTGGACCAAGTCTTGTTCAAATCTAAAATGATTTGCCTCTCCAAACCACAAATCCCAAAATGGACCAGTATAGTTTTCCAAAAACTTTAGTCGCACCAACTTGAGAATTTGCAAAAACTTTGTTCTGCAAAGTTGTTGGAAATTCAATTTTGCACAGGGTGACATGATTAGTTTTTCTTCTAGAGCCCTAGGACGAGAGATCCATCACGATGCCGATGTTGGCATGCCATTTGGCGTGGTCACCACCGGCATAGCCATGTCCAACAGCGCCGCCGCGCTGTTCCTCCGACCCCCTCGCTGTTCCTCGGTTCTAGACCACGCAAGCAGTAGCAGCGCACCCTCTCCTGCTCCCCAGGATCAGCTCGAGCCGCCTTATCCCCTCACTGTGGCCGGAGACGTAAGCGGTGACCTCGGTGGCCATTAATGGCAGCACCGTCCACCACCTATTTCCCCTCCTTCCCCTCTATATTAAGCCATCCCAGCAGCCCCCAAGCGAACCCGAGCCACTCCTCCTCATTCTCTCCCCCCTGCCCTTCTCGTTCAGTGCAGGAACATGAGGGGAAGACCTCCAAAATCCTTCACCATGGCCACCATGGCCGGAGCTCGAAAAAGCTTGGGGAAGGCCACCCCCGCCCTCCATTCCACCTCCCCTGGCCGCGGTCCACCACCTCTAGCCGGTCCCCGCCGCCGGCCGGCCTCCCGGCGCGCTCCTCGGCCGTCCCCGGCCATCCCTGCTCCCTTCCAGTGCGTGTTCCAGGGAGGAAGAAAGGCAGGACCGATCTCCCTGTTTTTTTTTCTGTTTTTTCCCTCCCAAATCGTTTTTTTGGCCCAGCCCAGCAGGCACAGCAGCAGCCACGGCCTGCTCTCGGCCCAGGCCGCGCTGGCGCACGCGCAGCGCGCAGCCTTGGCCCATTTCCGGCCCGTTCTGGGTTTTTTTGCGGAACTTTTTTCTTTTCCCTGCTGGACCGATTTTCAAACGGCCACAACTTTTGAACCGTAAGTCCGTTTTTGGTGATTCAAATTTCTAAATCTTCGTCTCGACGAGCTCTTTCCGGTGGTACTGATTTCATATCATTCCAAAATACTTCTATGAGGTGCCCTTTTGTACGGGCATTCCGGAGTCCGTGGAACGGGGCTATCGCTGCCCTACGCCGCGGAACCAACCCGACCTCTCCAAGCCCAATGGATCCCCGTCTTCACAGGCAAGCTAACCCTTGCTATGAGCCATCCCGCAATGATTGTTTTTTTGATTGCTTAATACCATGCCGGGTGTTTATGTATGTCTACTGTTAAATGGTTTTGTCTGTCTGCTATTATTGTTGCATGTCTGTTTATTGTCTGTACTTTACATGAGCCTTGTATTGTTGTATGTGTATCATGTTGCATTTTAAATTGTTGTATTACCTTATGATTGCTATCTGTGCATCACTCACATTCCCGAGACAATGGCCGGTGGTACCGCCTCAGTCAAAGGAATGGGGGAATTATTACAACTGTGCGTCTCACATTTGCGGGGCTTTGTTTGGTTTTTCCGCTTCACCGAGGTGAGGAGCGGACGAATGTCGTCTTATGATCCTCGGAGTTGGGGGCATTTGCCAAAAGCGTTATTTGCCTTGTCCCTCCGTCAAATATGGTTGGCATAGACCACCCCGACTGCGACGCTTGGGAGCTGACTTTCCATTTGGTTCTTTTTGCCGAGATTGCTGACACCACGTCGAGATAACCCTCGAGTGGAATGGATGCTCTCTCATTTTTATGAGTGCTTTTCGGTTCATTCTTTTACGGTAACACCGACCGGGTCTCCCGCCACCGTCATCCGTTTGAAACATTATACGATTATTCTGTGAACACTAACCCCCGAGTGACACCGGCCGGGTCTCCCGCCACAGTCACCCGGGTATTATTATTATTGTTATGTTGATATCTATGCATGTAAGTATTATGTTGCTAATGCCTTGTTGTTGTATGATGTTAATGTCATAATTACTATGCTGGACTAATCCTCTGTTTTGGGACTTGTTGTGGTAAAACTTGATTAAATGAAACCACCCTCCAACAGCGATAAGGTCTGTTCATAGTGCCACTAATCTGAACCCTTGAATGCAATGCCACCGTTGTCCCATGGAAACCGTGACCTAGTAGGTTGTTGAGCCCCTTTTGTGCCATCCATTGGGCGCAGTCGTTCGGTTGTGCTGTCCGAGGGTAGAGGTCGACAGGCACGGGTTCGACTGTGATAGGGAGTCCGGAGCTAGGCATACCCGGTAGCGCCGGGGGATGTGCCGGATTTACTTGCCCGTTGTGCCACGCGCATAGGGTGGTGCAGGAGAGTGTCTTAGCAAGTGGACCGTCATGTGAGTGTATTTTGCTTAGTACGACTTTGGGCGTGATGAACCTGAAGTGTCGGCTGAGTGGGGTGCATTCTGATAGGTGGTAAAGCAAACTCTCGAGAGCATCAACCTAGCCAGCTAGCCCCGTTCCTGGGATATGGAACAACAGTTCAGTGTCGGTCACACTGTGTGTCCTCGTCGTGTCCGGAGGTTAAACTTAAGATTTGTTTGAAATAATTAATGAACGACGGATTTCACTAAATGAACAATAAGTTGATGCAGGGAATGTCTTGAGATGTGATTGTGAACCAGGTTAGGGATGGCGGTGTGATGCGTTGGGAAGCCTATAGTTAGGCCAGAGCCCACATCAACCGTGCGTGCCCAGAGTGAAATGATGAGGCCAGAGGGCCTAGCAGTGATCACAGGTGATGTCGTGTATTATTTGGTACCAACTGGTACACCCGTTTCTCGTCACAGGTAAGCCTTTGTATGATTGTCGGTGCACGATCCAACCCCACCTGGCTTGGACTCTGCACTGGTGATACCCCATTGTTTGCTTATGCCATGTTTTGCTTGTGATGCCATGCTACCTTTATGTTATCATATTGTATCTCGAGTAGACTCTTGCCATGTTGTAGGATTTTATTTCCAATGTATATCTTGTTGCATGATTGTTGGATTGTTTGTAGTAAGTGGCGAATTCTTGCTGAGTGCATAATAATGTACTCACGGGCCTTGTGATTGTGGCCAGGTTTTGTCGAGGATTCATCTTCCACCTTAGGAAGGATTTGAAGCAAGAGCGTGCTAGGATCAGTAGCCCAGCCAGAACCTGTGGAGTGGAGCCGCTCCAAGCCGTAGCCTCTCATATGTCTTCCGCTGCCAGTTAAAACTCTGTATCGTGCCATGCTGGGATTGATATTTCGTCATCCTTGATGGCCTTGTAAACCATTTGTAGCACTGATGTGCCTGATTGTGTAATGATTCCATTATGTTACACTGTTGTGACGTGCGGCCAGTTATCTTGGGATGGCGCACGGGACGACTGCCTCTCTGGTGATATGTGCCAGGGAGGGGTGTCACAGAGCGTGGTATCAGAGCACCAGGCTGGCTGTAGACTACCCTAGCATGGAAAGCCCAGCCTTACTTTTGCCCGACAGCGAGCCCGATGGATTTAACCCATCTTCGCCTAACCGGCATGGCTAGTGTCGGTCCACAGTAAGGTGCAGTAGGATGTGACCCAATCCACCCAGCAAGGCTCGCCGGTTTCTTCCAAGAGAAGGAGCCGACACACCCAGCTTCTAAGAGACCCCAGTCCTAGCTGCTGTTTATCCCCAACCTCGCCTGCTATCCTTAGCCACCCAACTCTCTTGAAGCAGGATCCCGCAAAGGAATCCCGCGTTCTCATCCTACACCCAGATCCAGAAATAATCCGATGGCGAACCCCAAGATCGTCCTAGAGACCACTGCCGAGGATCATGGCGGATTTCCACTGATGCTTTGGAAGGCCGTCTGTGTTCTTCTTGGCAGGCCTGCTCGCCCTCGATACGTGGTGCTCGAGAACTCACTCTCGCCTGCCGGGAGTGATTTTCGAGCAGACGTGCATGTCGGCTCGTGTGCATTGGGCACAAGTCCGTCTTACCTGATCCAAGGTAGGAGCATGGCCACTATCCATCAAGCCATCCAGGTAGCAGCCTGGGAAGGTCTCGTCCGCCTGCGGTACTCAGAACCGGCAATGGCGAAAAGTCGAGCTTTCCACCTCTCCCAGCCAGACCCCAGCATGGTGCGGATGCTATCCAAACTCCCATTGGAGAAGAAGTCGACCCTGCCGTAATCACCCTGGCCACCTACGGAGGTGCAATGACAAGGCTCAGCCATTCTCTGATGGAGGAACTCATGTCCACAAGGCGCAACCTTGGTATTGCTCGCATGCAACTGAGTCGAGCAAGGAACCTACCTACCCCCGCCCATGGGCAAGCTCAGGGCACAGGACTCCCGTTCCCAGATGATTTGCTGGAACGCGGTCTTGATGCATCTGTGGCGCAAGCACTAGCTCGAGTTCAGCAGCACCCCCAAGAGCGAGGTATGATCCTCGAAGGCGCGCATGCGATTCCCCACCCGCGGAAGATGGAGATGTGGACACCACTCTTCGTCTCGGCCGCGCCCCCGACTACCAGAGGCTGTCAAGCTGAGTAGAACCCTGTTTAGTTAGCCCGAGTGGCGCTTGTGTGTTGGTAGGTGAGAATCAGAGAGGTTGTTTGTTTTTCTTGTGTTAGCTTGCAATGTAAGTTGTTGTATGCTTTCTGGTGGATGTTGAACCAGCTCGTAATAAAACTTGGTGTTCTAATTCTCTTGTTAACCATTATGGTTGAGATGTTATGCCACCCTCCTGCAAATGCTTTGGGCCATAAAATGCAGGATTAATTTTCTAAAAGATATTTTCTCAGTGCAGCAAGTTCTTCTATCTGTATGCTAGTACCTCTGCAATTCTATCTGTGCTGCAAGACCAGGTTTGTTGCAGCTGAGAAAAGTTCAGAAATGAAAATCTTGTTCCAGTTCATCAGAGGAGACAAATTTGATACATCCACTAAGTTCAGTACAGAAGGGAAATTACAGAATCAAAGGATACAAGTTCTACTCCAACATAGAACACTACAACTACCTCAGTACAGATGCAAAGGCACCCCAGAAATTCTACTCCCTCTCAACCTCAGTGGTGTTGCTAGAAGATGAGCCTGGCTCACCCGAAGCCGAGTCGCGAGCCGCGCGACGGCGACGGACGGCTCGAGCGGCCGGCTCACCTCCAGCTGGAAGAGCGGCCACCTCAGCCACCGGCGGCGCAGCCTGCCCCTCCCCGCAGCTTGCTCCTCTGCCGCAGCCTGCCCCACCGCCGCAGCCTGCTCCTCCGCCGCAGCATCAGCACCAGCGCCAGACCACCAGTTGCACAGGCCGAAGATCAGGAAGACCACCGCCGCGAACAGCAGTCCGCCCACCACCGTGGACGAGATCCCGAAGAGCGCGACGATGATCACATGCTCGATGAAGCCCGCCCTATCCAGCATCTCGACGTAGGCTCTGAAGAAGCTCTGAACGAAGCCCATGGTTGCGATGAAAGAAGAAGGATTTCGGAGATATCTGGTTTATAGCCGGAGCTCGGACGCCGCTCCTCGACACCGCACGCGGGAAAAGAGAAAGAATCGCGAGCAGTGGCGCGAAACCATCGAGGACATGTTCCCCAAAGCCGTGATGGCCGCGACGTCGACGGACCGCACGCGCAGCAGTGCCGCAGTGGAGTGCTCCGCGCACTGGGAACCGCCGTGTACAGAGTGAGAGAGAGCGAGGAAGAAGAAGAGAGAAAGGAAGGAGGAGACTGCCAGGTGGACCCCGGTCCCACATGTCAGCGAGTAAGCCGATAGCCACGGTGTGCCTCTATCCCTTTCTCAGGAAATCATCCCCTCGTCTCTCCAGTGTTTCTTTTAGGGAAAATCTTTACAAAATAATTTTGGGAAATGGCCTATCCCACAGTGTCTGTGAACCAATTATTGGTGACACGGATATTTTCTTTTGAAAAGAAACCTTTTGGTTTTCTAAAACCTGTGTAAACGTGAAAATGTTTATGCAGCTTTTCTAAAACAAAACCCTAGGCAAGGGGTATAATTAGGATATCCCTCAATAAATTGGTTTTATAAAATGGTGGGTAATTCTTTACCCAAGAAAAATCTTTGGTTGCTGGTTGATAGTTTGGTTGTAGATTTTGGTTGATCTTGCCATGTTTGTGTTGAGTTGAGCGAAACCATAGATTTAATTTTAACCATGGTGGTAGATCCTATGTTGATTGATTGAGTGAGCCCCTGCCATGCCATCTTTTAAATGCATGAGTATGGTAGAAATATCATACTGTTTGATAAAAATCTTGTGGAGTGTTAATCTCTTGAGTGTTAAACTCTAATATTTTGCAGAAAAAGTTTTTAAATAGGGTATAAATGGATCGTTCAAGAATTATCTTGTATAACCTCCTTAATCTCGAGGACGAGATTCTTTTAAGGGGGGAAGGTCTGTAACACCCCAAAATTTGGGACCTAATTTTAGCGGTGTTTTCTGACACCTGAAAAACTTTTTCTATTTCTCCTAAATGTTTCTTCAAATCTTTTGGGGATGATTTGACTTTGGGATTGCTCTCTCAAAATTTCCGGTGATCCATGAACCTCTCTAATACCCAGGGTAATTTTGTTGCTTAGGTTTTCTCTCGAAAACCCTAGCCCTAATTATCGAACCGTTTAAACCTTTTCCCCACCTACAAAAGGGAAGCCCATTTTCATAGCTAGATAAATTACACTAAAAATACCAGAGGACTCCCACATCCATATGAAGACATTCCTGCAAAAACATTGCATACTCCAATGCAATATTTCCAAGTTGGACATTATTCTCTAAAATGCCATTTCTGATCCAGAAATTATCTAGACACCTTACACTCATCCAAAAATTATGCCATTTTGGGAAGGTGCATGATTTCACCTCCTGAACATTTCACTCCATTGCCCCAACCTCATTTGACCAATATTTGAGGTACTTCCTTTGTAATGCCCTTTTCATGCCTTTTTGCAATTTCCAAAGGAACCCCTAGTTTTATGTCTTAAAAAATTCTAAGAAAATTAGGGATGATCCCTAAGCTGTATGTAACCCATTTATGCAAAAATATTTGGCACCTTGCTAGGAAAATGTTGGACTTTTTCCCGGTGCAAGTTTCTGCCCTAAAACCTATTTGTGTTCGAAAACACACCAAATGATTTTTGTTGTGGGAAGTGAGCACTTAGATGCAAGCACTAGGAGATCCTACACCTCTGGACCAAGTCTTGTTCAAATCTAAAATGATTTGCCTCTCCAAACCACAAATCCCAAAATGGACCAGTATTGTTTTCCAAAAACTTTAGTCGCACCAACTTGAGAATATGCAAAAACTTTGTTCTGCAAAGTTGTTGGAAATTCAATTTTGCACAGGGTGACATGATTAGTTTTTCTTCTAGAGCCCTAGGACGAGAGATCCATCACGATGCCGATGTTGGCATACCATTTGGCGTGGTCACCACCGGCATAGCCATGTCCAACAGCGCCGCCGCGCTGTTCCTCCGACCCCCTCGCTGTTCCTCGGTTCTAGACCACGCAAGCAGTAGCAGCGCACCCTCTCCTGCTCCCCAGGATCAGCTCGAGCCGCCTTATCCCCTCACTGTGGCCGGAGACGTAAGCGATGACCTCTGTGGCCATTAATGGCAGCACCGGCCACCATCTATTTCCCCTCCTTCCCCTCTATATTAAGCCATCCCAGCAGCCCCCGAGCGAACCCGAGCCACTCCTCCTCATTCTCTCCCCCTGCCCTTCTCGTTCAGTGTAGGAACGTGAGGGGAAGACCTCCAAAATCCTTCACCATGGCCACCATGGCCGGAGCTCGAAAAAGCTTGGGGAAGGCCACCCCCGCCCTCCATTCCACCTCCCCTGGCCGCGGTCCACCACCTCCAGCCGGTCCCCGCCACCGGCCGGCCTCCCGGCGCGCTCCCCGGCCGTCCCCGGCCATCCCTGCTCCCTTCCAGTGCGTGTTCCAGGGAGGAATAAAGGCAGGACCGATCTCCCTGTTTTTTTCCCTCCCAAATCGTTTTTTGGCCCAGCCCAGCAGGCACAGCAGCAGCCACGGCCTGCTCTCGGCCCAGGCCGCGCTGGCGCACGCGCAGCGCGCAGCCTTGGCCCATTTCCGGCCCGTTCTGGGTTTTTTTTGCGGAACTTTTTTCTTTTCCCTGCTGGACCGATTTTCAAACGGCCACAACTTTTGAACCGTAAGTCCGTTTTCGGTGATTCAAATTTCTAAATCTTTGTCTCGACGAGCTCTTTCCGGTGGTACTGATTTCATCTCATTCCAAAATACTTCTATGAGGTGCCCTTTTGTACGGGCATTCCGGAGTCCGTGGAACGGGGCTATCGCTGCCCTACGCCGCGGAACCAACCCGACCTCTCCAAGCCCAATGGATCCCTGTCTTCGCAGGCAAGCTAACCCCTTGCTATGAGCCATCCCGCAATGATTGTTTGTTTGATTGCTTAATACCATGCCGGGTGTTTATGTCTGTCTACTGTTAAATGGTTATGTCTGTCTGCTATTATTGTTGCATGTCTATTTATTGTCTGTACTTTACATGAGCCTTGTATTGTTGTATGTATATCATGTTGCATTTTAAATTGTTGTATTACCTTATGATTGCTGTCTGTGCATCACTCACATTCCCGAGACAATGGCCGGTGGTACCGCCTCAGTCAAAGGAATGGGGGAATTATTACAACTGTGCGTCTCGCATTTGCGGGGCTTTGTTTGGTTTTTCCGCTTCGCCGAGGTGAGGAGCGGACGAATGGCGTCTTATGATCCTCGGAGTTGGGGGCATTTGCCAAAAGCTTTATTTGCCTTGTCCCTCCGTCAAATATGGTTAGCATAGACCACCCGGACTGCGACGCTTGGGAGCTGACTTTCCCTTTGGTTCTTTTTGCCGAGATTGCTGACACCACGTCGAGATAACCCTCGAGTGGAATGGATGCTCTCTCATTTTTATGAGTGCTTTTCGGTTCATTCTTTTACGGTGACACCGACCGGGTCTCCCGCCACCGTCATCCGTTTGAAACATTATACGATTATTCTGTGAACACTAACCCCCGAGTGACACCGGCCGGGTCTCCCGCCACAGTCACCCGGGTATTATTATTAATTGTTATGTTGATATCTATGCATGCAAGTATTATGTTGCTAATGCCTTGTTGTTGTATGATGTTAATGTCATAATTACTATGCTGGACTAATCCTCTGTTTTGGGACTTGTTGTGGTAAAACTTGATTTAAATGAAACCACCCTCCATCAGCGATAAGGTCTGTTCATAGTGCCACTAATCTGAACCCTTGAATGCAATGCCACCGTTGTCCCACGGAAACCGTGACCTAGTAGGTTGTTGAGCCCCTTTTGTGCCATTCATTGGGCGCAGTCGTTCGGTTGTGCTGTCCGAGGGTAGAGGTCGACAGGCACGGGTTCGACTGTGATAGGGAGTCCGGAGCTAGGCATACCCGGTAGCGCCGGGGGATGTGCCGGATTTACTTGCCCGTTGTGCCACGCGCATAGGGTGGTGCAGGAGAGTGTCTTAGCAAGTGGACCGTCATGTGAGTGTATTTTGCTTAGTACGACTTTGGGCGTGATGAACCTAAAGTGTCGGCTGAGTGGGGTGCATTCTGATAGGTGGTAAAGCAAACTCTCGAGAGCATCAACCTAGCCAGCTAGCCCCGTTCCTGGGATATGGAACAACAGTTCAGTGTCGGTCACACTGTGTCCTCGTCGTGTCCGGAGGTTAAACTTAAGATTTGTTTGAAATAATTAATGAACGACCTGATTTCATTAAATGAACAATAAGTTGATGCAGGGAATGCTACTTGAGATGTGATTGTGAACCAGGTTTAGGGATGGCGGTGTGATGCGTTGGGAAGCCTATAGTTAGGCCAGAGCCCACATCAACCGTGCGTGACCAGAGTGAAATGATGAGGCCAGAAAGCCTAGCAGTGATCACAGGTGATGTCGTGTATTATTTGGTACCCACTTGGTACACCCGTTTTCTCGTCACAGGTAAGCCCTTTGTATGATTGCCGGTGCACGATCCAACCCCACCTGGCTTGGACTCTGCACTAGTGATACCCCGTTGTTTGCTTATGCCATGTTTTGCTTGTGATGCCATGCTACCTTTATGTTATCATATTGGTCTATCTCGAGTAGACTCTTGCCATGTTGTAAGATTTTATTTCCAATGTATATCTTGTTGCATGATTGTTGGATTGTTTGTGGTAAGTGGCGAATTCTTGCTGAGTGCATAATAATGTACTCACGGGCCTTGTGATTGTGGCCAGGTTTTGTCGAGGATTCATCTTCCACCTTAGGAAGGATTTGAAGCAAGAGCGTGCTAGGATCAGTAGCCCAGCCAGATACCTGTGGAGTGGAGCCGCTCCAAGCCGTAGGCTCTCATATGTCTTCCGCTGCCAGTTAAAACTCTGTATCGTGCCATGCTGGGATTGATATTTCGTCATCCCTTGATGGCCTTGTAAACCAATTGTAGCACTGATGTGCCTGATTGTGTAATGATTACCATTATGTTACACTGTTGTGACGTGCGGCCAGTTATCTTGGGATGGCGCACGGGACGACTGCCTCTCTGGTGATATGTGCCAGGGAGGGGTGTCACATAATATGCCAGCTTTATGCTGAGATGTTTCAATCTGCGAGGAAAGTTTCCATGCTTGTTAGTCACTACTTGTTATTGATATTTCAAAAAGAGAGGTCGTCCTCATCCCCTCGCTCCGCTACAGTGCCCGAGGGGCGGTTTTTTGAGAGTCAACTCCAGATCCACCTCGCTCGCCGGTGGGACGTGGGTTCTCCCCCTCCGTCGGCTGCTCCGGCGGCGGGAGGGTGGGGGAAGCCCGTCCCACGGCGTGTACATAGTGTAGGGCCTGGTAGTTCACCGGCCGGCGGCGCTCGGGAGGAGATGGTGCTGCAGGTGCGGTTTTTGGTGTCGGCGGTGATCCCCTCTGGCGGCGGTGCTCTCTGGAGCTCCTCTGCCTCGCGGCCGACTTCTCCGAGCTCGAGGATTCGCGGATCCATCGAGTTCGCTTCACCACGGCCAGGTCCGGGTCAGCGGCGGACCTGGAGGTTGTTGTGGTTGTTCTTTGCGGCAACGGCGGCGAGCTCTGGTGTAGGCTCTCCGGAGCCGACGATCGACGACTTCCCGTCTGCGTGTGGTGGCTCCTGGCGATCCAAGGTTGAGGAGTTTCGCAGCGGCGCGCCATCGACGGCATCGGCTTCGTCTCCGTCGCCGGGATCCAGTGGTATTTCTTGTAATTTTGCTTTTGTGCTGGATCTCTTTGTAAGAGCGAGGAATTAGTGCAGCTTCCTCCTTCACTAAAAAAAAATGATGTCCAACTGCTGTCCAAAATGGCCAAAATGCTGTCCAAATGAATTTTTGGGTGAAAACTCGAGGTTTCCAGAAAAAATTAAAAAAATTCTAGAAATTCTAGTCCATATATATACGCAATCTGGGAATCTTTCACTCCATTTGGGTGAGTAGTTTGAGAGAACAATCAATTTGAATGTTCACTTCAAAATTTTGATAAAAAATTCAAAGTTTCCAAAAAACTTGAAACATTTCCAGTAATTCAAGTACATGTATGCCATCAATCTGGGAAAGTATCATTCCATTTGGTCGAGTAGTTTGAGAGAAAGGTCCATTTTAATATTCACTTAAATTTTTTTTTTTTGAAGGATCTGATTACAAAGGAAGGCAGCTCAGAACAAAATTTTGTTCCTGCACTACATCTCGTTGACTGAAACTACATCCCAAGGAACAGAGCATCAGAGCCACTCCCGTCCACATGTGCAACAACACAGCGTCCACAGGCCAGGGCAGTTCGCACGTCTCAGCTTGGCGACGATAGGCCGAGACAGGTCGCCGGCGGCACCGCAGCAACTACGTCCAGGAGGTTGCCATGGTTAACCGCTAGTGCTGCCACGAGCGCGACGTCGTGGAGAGTGGCCCTGGCAAGGGCGACACAGCAAGCAGGGGAATTCCGGTGGAGGTGCAGCGGCCTGTGGAGAAGAGCAGTGATTCAGGCAAGGTACAACGACGAGCGGCGAGAGGCGGCGGCGCCGGCGCGTAGGGCCAGCTAGGGTTCTTATCTGTTCTTAGCTGATCTGATTTCCGTCACTTTCCAGCCAGGGGCATTAGCGTCTACAACTTTATTGCTCAATCCTGAAAACAAACGAAAATAATTTAAAAGGGCAAATAAGAAAGCAGCCAAGAAAAGAGGGGCAAAAAAGGAGTGTCAAAGTAAAGAAGGGCAAATAAGAGAGGTACCAAGTAAAGAGTAGCAAAAAAGAAAATTCCCCTATATCGGGGATGGGTAACGCGCGTGACTACATTACATTGGGCCGACTGTCTCGTATGCGGCCGAAGGGTTTGTGAAAAAGAATTCGAAATCCTTTTACGACGTCGACATTTTTTTTGTTTTTTGAACAAGGGAGAGGCCCATAAGGGCCTCAATGCTGCATTAAACGGTGGGTTTTACAAAGAGGTACACCTGAATAAAGGAAATTAGAACTTGGTCCTCAAGGTTTGCACAACGTCGACATGAGATTATGTGATGTTCAAGTAAAAGGATTGTATATCACTTGTAACTAAATTTCAACTCAAAGTCAAGAAATAAATATGCTAGAAATAACACTAAATAACATCAATTTGGATTTGATACTATCTCCCGTTGAAGTTTAAGGAGTGAAAATCCTATGAACAATCATAAGATATCTTATGTGGCTATACGGTGAATTAAGAGCCTAGTGCACGGGTGCACATGATCTTCTTGTCGCGTTGGATGAAGCGACAAAATACACCACCTATTTCATACTCTACCTATCACGTTGGTCAGAATCAAAATGTCTAACGGTTACCACATCTCCAATCAAACTGGACTAATTTGGTCTTTCATTTGTCCACAGTCCGAACATATCCGCTTTGAGCACTTACTTTTATATGCGTCCAACCATGTCACGTAAAAATTTCTAGTCACTTACATTTAATTTGAGGGATTGAGAGAGAAAGACAAAAGCTCGGACATGCTATATGTTGCAGCGCCTGAACATGTCGTCTTGACACCCTCATATCTGCACACTAAAACTGTGTGTGGCATTTTTTCTTCTCTCCTGTCCATATTGTCCGCCCTAACAAATATGGTAGGGGTCTGTTTGGAGATGCTCTTAAGGATGAATAATATGTGATGCTGATGATTGTGCACATGTTAGAAATTGTCCCACACTAGTCATAGCTGGTCAAGTAAGAAGCTTCCACGATCATGGACGACGGTTTTTGTATAGACTGAATGTCAACCCCCTAAAAGTGACATGACTCCGAATCCCAACCAAAATAGGTGAAGAGGTCCCCTTAAAAAGAGGTTAACCGAACCACCTCTACTTTTTCTGTCGGGTTTACCAAATTATTTTATATTGTGATAAGGATTTGCAACTACATTTTAGATTGCGATAAGGATCCACGTGATCCAAATTTTAGGTCAGATCTTTCATGGCGATCGAACAAACCAAGAAGATAAGAACGTTGGAACTAATCAGAATCAACTCCCACACATGGTAGAACAATCAAATCTCAAAGATAAGCAAACACATCGATATGCGTCCCCAAATATTGAGACTTGTCTGGTCTACTCTTTATCTCAAAAATAAAAATACAATGGCTGGATTCAAAGCCCTATATAAGGTGACTATGCATCGAAAAGCAAAATGTATCTCGAGCTCATGTAGATCGGTTTTCAAACAATAATTGAAATATGCATTTTTATGTTTCAAAAAAATTGAACCAAAATCTCAAGTGGAGACAATGTTGAGATCTTCTACTGTCTAGATTTTCAAAGCAGAATTTGTTATATTTTAGCCTGGAAAAAACAACAAATCTGGCAAGATTTCTAACATTTGAAACTCAGCACTGTTCGTCGATCCAGATACACACATTTCTCTCTTTTTTGTCCAGGCTAAAATACAAAGAATTCTTCATTGAAATTTCAGATCGTGTTGGATCTCGACATTATCTACACCTAGTTTTTTTTTCCTGAATTGTTTTGAACACCAAAAAAATGCAGATTCCATTTTTTAAACATCCTACATACTCTAAATATCGCCGTACTGGACTCTTTTTTTTTGCGACTCAAGAACTCTTTCTATTACTCATCAGGATTACAATCTAATTGGATACGGTCCCGGAGAAAGTTCAGAATAAAATTAACCCAAATACATCTCTTCCTAACCTCCGTAGCTTGTTTAGCACATCTATGGGCTGCTACATTAGCGTCTCTCCCCACATGCACTAAGCCAAAGCTAGCAAAGCTCTTTATCAAATCTGAAATTTCATAGCATATCGGTGCCATGTCTGCCCTCCCAAATGTTGCAAAATTTATCAGATTTATCACTACTTGAGCATCAGACTCCAGTATAATCTTTTGGTATCCCAAGTCCGCTGCAAGTTTAATGCCATCTCAGATCGCCAAAACCTCCATTGTCCTGGCAGAATGAGCATGTTCGTACCATATAGCTTGGCCTCGGATCAAGGACCCTGTGTGATCCCTCAAGATGACTCCTGTCGAACCATGCCTGTCTTGTTCTGTGAAGCCTGCATCAACATTGACTTTCACAGTACCCTCATTAGGTGGTTTCCACACACGCCTACTTTAGTGGCATAGGCCCCACGCCAACATAAGAGACCAACCTACGTGACATCCCGTTCACGACTTTTCCTGTACAAACGCTTCCTCTAGGGCACCATCTGGAAATGAATATATAGTATGTATCAATTAGAGAGGAGATTTCATGCTCCCGATAGTATGTATCAATTAGAGAGGAGATTTCATGCTCCCAAAATCCACTGATCCTGTTAGTTTAAGAGTATCGAAACAAATATTTATGAGTTTCATTTTTTTTTAAAGAAGCTCGGATGTAGACAATGATGTATTCCACAAATGTGAAAAAAAAAACATCATCAACTACTTTGTATTCTGGGTTGCATAAAATAACAAAAGTGTGGATCTGCATATGCATATTTTAAATCTCCAAATGTATAAGTTGTCATTTTTTGTGTAGCCTTGAATACAAAGTTTTGAAGTTGAATGTCTACAGTTTGTGGGATACACCATTTGCTACATCTGGGATTTTTTTCAATTATTTTTTAAGCTTATAATTTTTTTTCAATTTAACAAAACAGGGATCACCTGTGCTCGGCAGCCAAAGACACTTTTCGTAACAATGTTCATCAATAAAGAACAATCATTCACAATATTACATCGATTACTTTCAACGGGACAGTCCAAATAAAACCACAATGAGCACCGTGACCAACTCATATTTTTAGATATGTACCACGATAAATGAGCTGTGAATCAAGCATACGTAGGTAGAGCACCAACACATTCACGTTTCTCTCGACTCAAGCTACTTACTATATAGCCGTTCGTGCCTCCTACACTCAATGCTTGGTGCAGTCAAAGCCTTGACAAACAGACACCCAAACAATAATTACAAGAAGCAAAAGGATTCCAAGGATCAGCAATTTAAGTTTCATACTCTGCAGCCATGTCTTCCTGCGAATTTTCACACCCTGTTTCTTGAACTCCTGAGCCTGAGTTATGTAAAGGAGACACATGATGATTACTGGATAATGTGGGAAAGCACCGCAAGGAACTAACATTTTTGCTAAGAAAAGTACCTGGTCACGCAGATCGGAAGTCTTGTCCTGAAGTTCAGTCAACTTTTCTCCTCGGCCCAAGGTCTGAAAAGTGCCATGATACTGACATGAATAAAATGTGGGGATAACTCAATTCAGGCCGTCTATGAAAACCGCTGGAGGACCGTAGCAATTCCATGAATGGATATATGTGTCGAACAGTATGAAGTCTATTGATAAATTTGTAAAGGACAAGTACACCTTAGCAGATGGCACCTTGCTATCCTGCTCTCGACATGGCAAGTCTAATGGATGGAACTAAAGTAAGTATCATACGCATGCATGCTGTCTTCTATGTTTGTTATCCTACTAGCATTAACACCTACCACTTTGTTTTGTTGGAAATTTACCATGTGTTCATTATCATTTATCCAAATTCAAGTCAGTTACAAGCCACACACGCTAAAAATTCAAGAGAACGAGAGAGGAAAGGTGTTCCAACACAAAAATCTGTTCATTACAAGTGTGAAGGATCACATGCAAAAACTCGTAGAAACTGAAAACATGAACACACGTGTGTCGAGATGTTTTTGTAAAAACACACAAATATAAACCATTCAACGCGTAACATAGCTTTTTTCAGTGGACTTCTACTACAAAGATCTAATTTAAGGGGCTGGTGGATCAACATAAGTATAGAGCAATCCTGACTCAGATAAACCTAGGTTGCATTTACGCAGGACAACACTATGAAAAGTATAACTTTGCTTAATGCTTTTTCTGCATGTGCTTATGTATAAAAATCTATATTGATATGACACTTTAATACAACTCAGCCATCTAAAACAGGAGCAACTCAACATAAACTTGTGATCATGTTTTACTTGATTGATTAATTGGTTTAGGTAGAATCAGGATTAAAACCAACGATTGCACACTTGAATCATGCATCCTACCTGCAAAACGCCACACCGCAACAGCATGCGCTCTACTGCTCTACCCTCATTGAATTAAGATGAGAAGAGAACTGTACCTTTTCTATGTTGTTTAACATGATATTTTTAACTTCCGAAACTTGGGCTTGCACTTTTAAAGTTTTCTCTATTTCAGCTGAATGATCAAGAACATACTGCATATGCTGCTTTATAACTGGTCTGCAGTGAAAAGGCTCAGTATTAAGTACAGAAACGGAAGATGTATAATGATATAACATTCTGTGCAAGTGTCAGTATTTATGAGGACATACCCATATTCCTTATTTAGGCTTTTCGCGAGAGCTGTATCAGCTTTACCACCTCCATATCTCTTCATGAAGTCGTCTTTCAGCCTTTCGAGAAAGGCCACAGAGACATTCTTTGGAACGGATTCCTTCGCAACAATGCAATAGCCTACAATAATATGCCATAGAGCAAAGGTGTCATCAACTCACCATGACTCTGTAGATAGTGATTATCTTTATGAGGGAAAAAGTTAAGTGGATCTCTATGATTATGACATAACAGTATACAGTTCAAGATCAACATGGTTCACACTTGAATATGGGCAAATTGATAATTGGTATTCACAATGAAGTTTTTGTTCCTTATTTCTTAGGCTCAGTTTGCGGTCACTGAACTGTGCTTTACTGAACTTGTCTTATAATCTGAGAGCAGTTTTTCTGAACACCGACTCAGTTACACCCCCTATCTAGGCTGTCCATACGTGCATCAAGTTTGTGCTAGCCCTTACTCAAACAACTTCTCTTTTTTGTATCAATTCAAACCTATAGATTTGGAACTTTGCAGTTCACTAAAACATTTGAGATAGTTAATGCCAAAATAAACCAAAATATTTTCCCCGCATTCTATCTCTAATGTTTCAGTGATCTGCAAAGTATCAAATCCATATTTTGTATTGTTTTTAGGAGATACAAAAAATTAATAAACTCGAAAAAGTATGGGGGTGTAGGTGACTTGGGTTCAGTCCTAATTTGCTGTGGGGAATTACATTGAAAGCAGGAAAAAGTTTGCTTGCCAAACAGAATAATAGGGAAAAGCTGGTTGGAAAAACTGATCATAATCCACTTCAATGCCGAACAAAGCCTTAATGTAGGAACAGAGGCAGGTGGTTTCAGTGTGTGGTGACCTCCTGCTGCCGCAGTGACTCTGTCTGTTCTAGGTTCACGACTGCCTCGTCCTCTACCGGTTGGACTCCTGATTGGTGGGGCTGGCGTGGGTTTCATGCATCCTGCTGGCTGCTGCTGTGATCGGTGCACCGGTTGTTGTCCACGATTAACTTGAAGTTGACAGATCGAGGCAATAAGTTATGACGATGACGCTGCTGAATGGTCTCGGCGGTTGGTTTTGTGGTGGTCTGTGTCAAGCCTGCGTTCGTTGCTATGGCCGGCCATGGGGTCCTGCTTGTCAGCGTGCTTGTGATCTTGGTTTCTCGGCGGTTGGTTTTGTGGTGGTCTGTGTCAAGCCTGCGTTCGTTGCTATGGCCGGCCATGGGGTCCTGCTTGTCAGCGTGCTTGTGATCTTGGTTTCCACTTATCACGGAAACTCTCTTCCACTTGTCGTGAGGCCTCTGGAGTCCGGTTGTAAAAAATGAACCATCTCATCCATTGGACTACCATCACCAGACAAGGAGGACATCACAACCAAGGTTCTATTAAGCACTAAGCACTGAGCGAGCGTTTTGCCTCCGCCTTTCCGTTTTCTGAAGAATTAAAGGCTTATAGCGCTAGGCGTTTTGCCTCCACTCAGCGCTTAGGGCCTTAGGCGTGCTTAAGCGTGCGCTTAATTACACTGATCACGACTATGGCAACGAAGAGCAACAAAATATTAATTCGAGTTTTCAGGGTTAGTGTCATGGAAAGTAGTAGTACAGTTAGCAAGTACTAGTGACTTAGTGAGTAAGGTGGAGCTCCTCACATTCATGCCCAGTTATGCCTGCTTCATACATCCTTTACAACAGGAAATCATGGATCCCAAGCATATAACCACGGTTCTATTACTGTTCAGCTATTTCTTCTTAAAGATTTATTTGCTGACTGATCAGGTGACATTTTTCTTTTGCATTCCTTTCTTCAAAAGTTTGGTTCTTCAGATGTGATCACACCTCTCATTTGATATGAGAACGTTATGTTCTTATGTTGGTGTTATTCAGATGTAGCGTGCTACAGGTAAAATTTGCATGTGGTCAACAAAAGTGGAACCTCCACAAATAGCATCTTAGGCATCACATTCAGAATGAACGATCATTACTGACGAAAAACGCAATAGACTAATGCAGTGGACGATCGCGTCTCACCATAGCCGCGGTCGAGAAGGAAGTTGAAGGTGTGGCGGTCGCAGGCGTAGCTGAGCCGAGACGGCGCGCCGCCAGGGTTGGAGGATCCTGCGGGGAGCCGCTGCAGGCACTGCGCGGCGAGGGCCGGGAAGTTGCCGGTGAACTCAGTGTACTCCGCAAGCACGGCTATTCCGCGCGCCACGAACGCGTAGATCAGCCACTCCTCCTTGCCGCAGCTCTCCCCCTCCGTCGGCGCCGGCGAAGCCATGGGATCCGGAAGACTGCTGCTGCAGGCAGGTAGATCTTGGGGGCAAGACCGGAGTTCCTGGATTAGGAAGCGAGTGGCGAGGATCAAGAAGAAAGCAGTGGGGATTTCTTGGTGCGGGGGGAGAGTATCGAGTGGGAGCGTGCTGGCGGCAGTAGGAAATGCTCCCGTCCCGGCTTTCTGCTGCTTCTTTTTTTTTTTTGCTCTTGCCGCGAGTTTTTTTTCCGTTAAGCTGCCAGCCGAATCGGCAAACGAGCATTTGGTACCCTGCTAGGGTTTGCACTCTCCTCATGGCGGCGGCGGCGGCGGCGCTGCGGATGCCGGCGACTCGCAGCTCCTTCCTCTCCGCCTACACTTTTCTGCGTACCCGCCGCGCCCTCTCCACGAACCCACCACCCCCGCATACACCCACTACCCTCACTGCCGAGCTCCTCCGACTCCTCTCCGCCGCCCCCGCCTGGACACCCGACCTCGCCCGGACCATCTCCTCCACCCTCTCCACCGCCCCAACCCCCGCTCCCGATGTCGTCGTATCCGTCCTCCGCTCCCTCAGGAACCCCTCCCTCGCTGGTCCGTTCTTCCTCCTCGCCTCCTCCGCCGCCTCGCCTCAACCCCTTCCCCCCGACGCCTACAACGCCGTCCTCCCGTTCCTCTCCCACGACCTGGCGACTCTCGAGAAGGTTCTCGAAGAGATGTCCCACCTAGGCTACGGCCTTCCCAATCCGGCCTGCGTCGCCCTAATCACCACCCTCGTCCGCTCCCGCCGACTCGAGGACGCCTTCTGTGCCATTGGGGTCATGCGGCGGCTCAAGTTCCGTCCGGCCTTCTCAGCGTACACCGTGCTGATTGGCGCACTGTCGGAGGCGCGCCAGCCTGAGCGTGCGCTGGAGCTGCTGCGGCAGATGCAGGAGGTCGGCTATGAGGTGGGCGTGCCTCTTTTCACGACGTTGGTGCGCACCCTGGCACGCGAGAGACGAATGGAGCTCGCATTGGCGTTGGTGGATGAGGTAAAGGGGAGCTGCCTTGAGCCAGATATTGTGCTGTACAATGTGTGCATTGATTGTTTTGGGAAGGCTGGGAATGTGGACGTGGCCTGGAAGTTCTTTCATGAGCTGAGAGCGCAGGGTCTGCGGCCAGATGATGTGTCGTACACGAGCATGATCTGGGTGCTTTGCAAGGCAGGGAGGCTGGGTGAGGCCGAGGAGTTATTTGGTCAGATGGAGGTGGAAAGGGCTGTGCCATGTGCTTACGCGTATAATACTATGATCATGGGATATGGTTCAGCTGGCCGGTTTGATGATGCTTACAAGCTGCTTGAGCGGTTGAGGGAGAGGGGCTGTATCCCGTCTGTCGTGTCATTTAATTCAATTCTCACTTGCCTCGGAAAGAAGAGGAAGGTTGATGAGGCACTGAGCTTGCTTGATATCATGAAGAAGGATGCTAAGCCAAATACCTCGACCTATAACATTGTTATTGATATGCTGTGCATGGCTGGGAGGGTTAATGAGGCATATAAGATACGGGATGAGATGGAGCTTGCTGGTTTGTTTCCAAACTTGTTGACAGTTAATATAATGGTGGATAGGCTGTGCAAGGCAAAGCAGCTTGAGGAGGCCCATAGGATATTTGAAAGTGCAAGTCAGAGAGGTTGCAATCCGGATTCTGTGACGTACTGTTCCCTTATGGATGGCCTCGGAAAGAAGGGAAAGATTGATGAGGCCTATAGGCTATTTGAGAAAATGTTGGATGCTGGCCACAATGCCAATCCTGTCATATATACCTCCTTGATCAGGAACTTTTTCATGCATGGAAGGAAAGAAGATGGACACAAAATCTTCAAAGAGATGATCCGTCGAGGATGCCAGCCTGATCTCACCCTAATAAATACATACATGGATTGTGTCTTCAAAGCGGGTGAGGTTGAAAGGGGAAGAGCAATTTTGAGGACATCAAGACTTATGGATTTTCTCCTGATGTCCGAAGTTATTCCATTTTGATTAATGGTCTCACGAAAGCTGGCCAGGCTAGAGAAACATCCAATATTTTTCATGCAATGAGTCAGCAAGGTTTTGCTCTTGATGCTCGGGCTTACAATGCTGTTGTTGATGGGCTATGCAAATCTGGAAAGGTAGACAAGGCCTATGAAATTCTTGAGGAGATGAAGCTAAAACATGTATCTCCTACAGTTGCTACATATGGCTCGATTGTTGATGGTCTGGCCAAGATTGATAGGTTAGATGAGGCCTACATGCTTTTTGAGGAAGCAAAATCGAAAGGAATAGAGTTGAATGTTATTTTGTATAGTTCTCTCATTGATGGCTTTGGGAAGGTTGGTAGGATAGATGAAGCTTATTTAATTTTAGAAGAGATGATGAAGAAAGGTCTGGCTCCAAATGTTTATACATGGAATTCTCTCATGGATGCTTTGGTCAAAGCTGAAGAAATCAACGAGGCTCTTATTTGTTTCCAGTCAATGAAGGAAATGAAATGTCCGCCAAACACTTATACATACAGCATTCTTATAAACGGCCTTTGCCGAGTACAGAAGTACAATAAGGCTTTTGTGTTCTGGCAAGAAATGCAGAAACAGGGTTTGATCCCAAACGTTGTCACTTACACAACCATGATCTCCGGACTTGCAAAGGTAGGGAACATAACAGATGCTTGCAGCCTCTTTGAGAGGTTCAAAACCAATGGTGGAGTCCCTGATGCTGCTAGTTTCAATGCTCTCATAGAGGGCATGAGCAATGCAAACAGAGCAACAGAGGCTTATCATGTATTTGAAGAAGCTCGTCTAAGGGGATGTAGAGTCAATGTGACGACATGTATCAGTCTTTTAGATGCTTTGAATAAGTCTGAATGTCTTGAGCAAGCTGCAATTGTTGGTGCAGTTCTGAGCGAGATTGCCAAGTCACAGCATGCTTCTAGATCCTTGTAATATTCAGGATCTTGTATGACGCTTGGATGATTGCAGCATTTGCATCTCTGCTGTGCCTGAGTTGATCTGGCTGTACAGTTCATGCCTTTTGGTGCATTGATATGGAAGTTTTGATGTTGCTGATAATATTATTTGAACGGCTGCAATTCAATGCATGGTTGCTATCCTGCTCTTTGGAGAATGGACAATCTTCTGCAGTTCCCTTAATTCTGGTACGGTTCTAAATCTCCAAATTTCATTCTATCTGCTTGACTGCTAGTGCTACTTTGTATCTTCAAGGTTCTCACAGCTGGCTCGTTATTATCTGAAAAGAACAAAGAAGGCCTGGTTTGGTTTGCTGAATTGTATAAGTTGGAACCAAACTCCTCTACTTGTACTTCTGGTATTAAGCTTGCTCTTATTGATAGGCCAATGATTTTAACCCTCCCAAGTTATTACATTAACTGGTTTTGGAACATCATACAACCTTACTTATAGGAACATAATTAGTGCAAAAGATTTAGTATGACTTTCTAGTAGATATTTGCTCTGTTGCTGTTTAAAATTTCAGAACATTGTTTTGTTTAAGTGACATTTTCAATATTTTGCCATTTGGAATGATGAAAGTTAGCCAAATCATAGTATGGTGTGCTCCTCTAGACTTCTCTTCATTGGTGTTCTTGTTGAGAGTTCATGTGTTCTAAACAGGCACCATTCACATGATTTGAAGAATGGAGTTGAAGTTTCACCATTGATGATCAAAAAACGAGTTTGGTTGCTTCCTGACCAATGTTTTTGGCATCTTTTTTTCCCATGTTAAGTTCAAGGAACAGTTGCTGTTTATGTTATGCCCACAAACATTTTTGGTTGATGAGGCGCCAGAAAGCATTTGATGCACTTTGGCAGTTAAATGTGTGCGATAATGATGTGGTTCATGCTAATTGGCACAATAAATTGTATTTAAAGAATAATGACATTTTTAATGAGATATATTGTTACATGCATGCTTCATTTTTCTTATTTGCTTTTCTTGGAAACTTGTAAAGGTTTGAGCAAGGTCCAATCATTTTTCCATCTAGAATGATGAAAGTTAGCCAAATCATATTATGATATGCTCCTCTATATATTATCTTTATCTATGCTTTTGGTGAAGATTTCTTCTTTGCCAGGCACACGAGAAGAAACATGGAGTTGAAGTTTGCGTTAATGATGATAAAACTGAGATAGGTAACTTACTGACTAGGAAACTTGCATGGACATGGATAAAGTATTGCCATTAAACTTATGTTTTATTCTCATCTTCGTGATTAATTTGTATTGTGCTGTTTTTTTTTTGAAAATGTGCTGTTCATTTTTGATTGTGTGAATCTCCATGGGCATGTTTGCTCTTTTCAAGGATAGCAATTCAGTTCCGGTTGCATTTCTGCCACAACAGTTTGGACGGTTCCTTGCATCTGCTTTCGTATAATTTCATCAAGTTTTATTTACATGACAATTTCGTGATGTTGTCAGCCCAGTAAGAACCAGGGTGTACTGGGCCAGGCCTCTATAACCCTCAACACTCGGCGAGTGAATCTCGCTAAGGACCAGGCCTGCAAGCCTGGGATGCCCGCGGGGCAGAATCGCCTCGCGGAGGCCTGAGGAGGCAGCTAAGGCCTGTGGAGCCTCTACTCCGCTGCCTCCTCTCCAAGGAAGTTTTCCCTGAAGGGAAGTCAACGCAGAATCCTCCACAGGGCGTTCCCGCCCACGCGAGGGTTCCTTCACTGTAAAGCAAGCTCTGCGGAGCGCACATGGCTTCCGCAGTGGCCGCAGAGTGACCGCGCCTCTGCGCAGAGTGACGACGGAGCTGCAGTCCCACTTTGGTGATAAAGGAGTCAACAAAGCAGGGGCAACGGCGCAGACCACCAAGCTTTCCTCTTTGGTGATAAGGGAGCAGGCCGGCGCTACGCGCCGAACGCGACGTCACCGTGGATGGACGGCGGCCTCTCTGCTGCGGCCTCAGCTTTTGTGCCCATGGACCGCGCTCATGGACGCCCAAGCAGCGGTACACCGAGCTCCCGAATCGTTGTCGCCATGTGGTAGCCCCTCTGCTGCACAAGGACAGGGAGGAGGCCCGGGGCGCCTATAAAAGGAGCTGGTGCACCACTCTAACAAAGGGGCGAACACATTTTACTCCTAGCCTAGCTACTTGCGCGCAAGGGAGAAGAAGACAGTAGTTTCCCTCCCCTTGTACGCGCCATTGCCACAACTGTGCCCTCGGCAAGCACGCTGTACTGTAACCTCTACAAGCAGCAATACAGACAGGCAGGACGTAGCGGTTTTACCTCCACAAGAGGGCCGTGAACCTGGGTACACGCCGTGTCTCTCTCTGCCGTGATGTCCCTCCTCTGGAACGACGAGCAGCGTCGCCGCGCCGGATGAGGGTTGATTGACGTCGTGTTCAGCCCCTTACACGAACTCTCTTCGTGAGTGTGACTGCCCCTGTTCCGTGGGAGTCATTCTCCGACAATTGGCGCGCCAGGTAGGGGGCTGAGGCGCGCATTCAACCTCCATCGACCTCAACGCCATGGCGGACACTCGCGCTGCTCGCGCCAACCGACGCGCGTCAGGCCGAGCTGAGACCGAGCCCGTCGTCCACGCCGCCAGGCCACGCGGCCGTCCGCGCACCAACCGCGCTTCGGGGCGCACTATTGCGGAGCCACGCGTGGAGCACCCCGAGGATGAGGACGACCGCTACGACGAAGACGTCGACCACGAGCATAGCGAGGACGCTGAGTCCTCGCATCCGTCTCGGCGCCAAAGCGCGTCCACGCTTGGACGCCCGGCGCCCAGCCCAAACACTGCGCTGCTCATGGCAGCAGAGCTCTTCCGCTACCGCCCCACCGCCGAAGCGCACGACAACTGGCTTGGCCGTCTCCAGCACCTCGTCGACATCGCGGCTGCGCCGCGCGCGGTTCCAGCACCTTCGCGCTCCCTGGTGCACCACAACTCCGGGCGCGCAGGCACCGCCGCGCATGGAGCGCCTCCGCCTCCGCCTCCGCCAGGACCACCTCCGGCTGCGGCAAACAAAGCCGCCTCTCACGCGTCCTCGCCGCATGATTGTCAAATCGTGCAGCGGACGCCGCCGGACGCGCGGGTGGAGATGGAGCGCCAGCGGGACCTCCAGAAGCGCATCGTCGAGGAAATTGACCAGGCCGGGCGCCAAAACCGCAGAGCTCTCCAGGGCGGTGTGGCCACGTACGCCACTGGCTGCACGGCCTTCACCCGCAACCTGCGCCGCGTCGTCTGGCCGCAGAAGTTCAGGCCAGACCTCCCCAAGGGCTACGATGGCACGAACAACCCCATTGAGTTCTTGAGGAGATGAAGCTAAAACATGTATCTCCTACAGTTGCTACATATGGCTCGATTGTTGATGGTCTGGCCAAGATTGATAGGTTAGATGAGGCCTACATGCTTTTTGAGGAAGCAAAATCGAAAGGAATAGAGTTGAATGTTATTTTGTATAGTTCTCTCATTGATGGCTTTGGGAAGGTTGGTAGGATAGATGAAGCTTATTTAATTTTAGAAGAGATGATGAAGAAAGGTCTGGCTCCAAATGTTTATACATGGAATTCTCTCATGGATGCTTTGGTCAAAGCTGAAGAAATCAACGAGGCTCTTATTTGTTTCCAGTCAATGAAGGAAATGAAATGTCCGCCAAACACTTATACATACAGCATTCTTATAAACGGCCTTTGCCGAGTACAGAAGTACAATAAGGCTTTTGTGTTCTGGCAAGAAATGCAGAAACAGGGTTTGATCCCAAACGTTGTCACTTACACAACCATGATCTCCGGACTTGCAAAGGTAGGGAACATAACAGATGCTTGCAGCCTCTTTGAGAGGTTCAAAACCAATGGTGGAGTCCCTGATGCTGCTAGTTTCAATGCTCTCATAGAGGGCATGAGCAATGCAAACAGAGCAACAGAGGCTTATCATGTATTTGAAGAAGCTCGTCTAAGGGGATGTAGAGTCAATGTGACGACATGTATCAGTCTTTTAGATGCTTTGAATAAGTCTGAATGTCTTGAGCAAGCTGCAATTGTTGGTGCAGTTCTGAGCGAGATTGCCAAGTCACAGCATGCTTCTAGATCCTTGTAATATTCAGGATCTTGTATGACGCTTGGATGATTGCAGCATTTGCATCTCTGCTGTGCCTGAGTTGATCTGGCTGTACAGTTCATGCCTTTTGGTGCATTGATATGGAAGTTTTGATGTTGCTGATAATATATTATTTGAACGGCTGCAATTCAATGCATGGTTGCTATCCTGCTCTTTGGAGAATGGACAATCTTCTGCAGTTCCCTTAATTCTGGTACGGTTCTAAATCTCCAAATTTCATTCTATCTGCTTGACTGCTAGTGCTACTTTGTATCTTCAAGGTTCTCACAGCTGGCTCGTTATTATCTGAAAAGAACAAAGAAGGCCTGGTTTGGTTTGCTGAATTGTATAAGTTGGAACCAAACTCCTCTACTTGTACTTCTGGTATTAAGCTTGCTCTTATTGATAGGCCAATGATTTTAACCCTCCCAAGTTATTACATTAACTGGTTTTGGAACATCATACAACCTTACTTATAGGAACATAATTAGTGCAAAAGATTTAGTATGACTTTCTAGTAGATATTTGCTCTGTTGCTGTTTAAAATTTCAGAACATTGTTTTGTTTAAGTGACATTTTCAATATTTTGCCATTTGGAATGATGAAAGTTAGCCAAATCATAGTATGGTGTGCTCCTCTAGACTTCTCTTCATTGGTGTTCTTGTTGAGAGTTCATGTGTTCTAAACAGGCACCATTCACATGATTTGAAGAATGGAGTTGAAGTTTCACCATTGATGATCAAAAAACGAGTTTGGTTGCTTCCTGACCAATGTTTTTGGCATCTTTTTTTCCCATGTTAAGTTCAAGGAACAGTTGCTGTTTATGTTATGCCCACAAACATTTTTGGTTGATGAGGCGCCAGAAAGCATTTGATGCACTTTGGCAGTTAAATGTGTGCGATAATGATGTGGTTCATGCTAATTGGCACAATAAATTGTATTTAAAGAATAATGACATTTTTAATGAGATATATTGTTACATGCATGCTTCATTTTTCTTATTTGCTTTTCTTGGAAACTTGTAAAGGTTTGAGCAAGGTCCAATCATTTTTCCATCTAGAATGATGAAAGTTAGCCAAATCATATTATGATATGCTCCTCTATATATTATCTTTATCTATGCTTTTGGTGAAGATTTCTTCTTTGCCAGGCACACGAGAAGAAACATGGAGTTGAAGTTTGCGTTAATGATGATAAAACTGAGATAGGTAACTTACTGACTAGGAAACTTGCATGGACATGGATAAAGTATTGCCATTAAACTTATGTTTTATTCTCATCTTCGTGATTAATTTGTATTGTGCTGTTTTTTTTTTGAAAATGTGCTGTTCATTTTTGATTGTGTGAATCTCCATGGGCATGTTTGCTCTTTTCAAGGATAGCAATTCAGTTCCGGTTGCATTTCTGCCACAACAGTTTGGACGGTTCCTTGCATCTGCTTTCGTATAATTTCATCAAGTTTTATTTACATGACAATTTCGTGATGTTGTCAGCCCAGTAAGAACCAGGGTGTACTGGGCCAGGCCTCTATAACCCTCAACACTCGGCGAGTGAATCTCGCTAAGGACCAGGCCTGCAAGCCTGGGATGCCGCGGGGCAGAATCGCCTCGCGGAGGCCTGAGGAGGCAGCTAAGGCCTGTGGAGCCTCTACTCCGCTGCCTCCTCTCCAAGGAAGTTTTCCCTGAAGGGAAGTCAACGCAGAATCCTCCACAGGGCGTTCCCGCCCACGCGAGGGTTCCTTCACTGTAAAGCAAGCTCTGCGGAGCGCACATGGCTTCCGCAGTGGCCGCAGAGTGACCGCGCCTCTGCGCAGAGTGACGACGGAGCTGCAGTCCCACTTTGGTGATAAAGGAGTCAACAAAGCAGGGGCAACGGCGCAGACCACCAAGCTTTCCTCTTTGGTGATAAGGGAGCAGGCCGGCGCTACGCGCCGAACGCGACGTCACCGTGGATGGACGGCGGCCTCTCTGCTGCGGCCTCAGCTTTTGTGCCCATGGACCGCGCTCATGGACGCCCAAGCAGCGGTACACCGAGCTCCCGAATCGTTGTCGCCATGTGGTAGCCCCTCTGCTGCACAAGGACAGGGAGGAGGCCCGGGGCGCCTATAAAAGGAGCTGGTGCACCACTCTAACAAAGGGGCGAACACATTTTACTCCTAGCCTAGCTACTTGCGCGCAAGGGAGAAGAAGACAGTAGTTTCCCTCCCCTTGTACGCGCCATTGCCACAACTGTGCCCTCGGCAAGCACGCTGTACTGTAACCTCTACAAGCAGCAATACAGACAGGCAGGACGTAGCGGTTTTACCTCCACAAGAGGGCCGTGAACCTGGGTACACGCCGTGTCTCTCTCTGCCGTGATGTCCCTCCTCTGGAACGACGAGCAGCGTCGCCGCGCCGGATGAGGGTTGATTGACGTCGTGTTCAGCCCCTTACGCGAACTCTCTTCGTGAGTGTGACTGCCCCTGTTCCGTGGGAGTCATTCTCCGACAATTGGCGCGCCAGGTAGGGGGCTGAGGCGCGCATTCAACCTCCATCGACCTCAACGCCATGGCGGACACTCGCGCTGCTCGCGCCAACCGACGCGCGTCAGGCCGAGCTGAGACCGAGCCCGTCGTCCACGCCGCCAGGCCATGCGGCCGTCCGCGCACCAACCGCGCTTCGGGGCGCACTATTGCGGAGCCACGCGTGGAGCACCCCGAGGATGAGGACGACCGCTACGACGAAGACGTCGACCACGAGCATAGCGAGGACGCTGAGTCCTCGCATCCGTCTCGGCGCCAAAGCGCGTCCACGCTTGGACGCCCGGCGCCCAGCCCAAACACTGCGCTGCTCATGGCAGCAGAGCTCTTCCGCTACCGCCCCACCGCCGAAGCGCACGACAACTGGCTTGGCCGTCTCCAGCACCTCGTCGACATCGCGGCTGCGCCGCGCGCGGTTCCAGCACCTTCGCGCTCCCTGGTGCACCACAACTCCGGGCGCGCAGGCACCGCCGCGCATGGAGCGCCTCCGCCTCCGCCTCCGCCAGGACCACCTCCGGCTGCGGCAAACAAAGCCGCCTCTCACGCGTCCTCGCCGCATGATTGTCAAATCGTGCAGCGGACGCCGCCGGACGCGCGGGTGGAGATGGAGCGCCAGCGGGACCTCCAGAAGCGCATCGTCGAGGAAATTGGCCAGGCCGGGCGCCAAAACCGCAGAGCTCTCCAGGGCGGTGTGGCCACGTACGCCACTGGCTGCACGGCCTTCACCCGCAACCTGCGCCGCGTCGTCTGGCCGCAGAAGTTCAGGCCAGACCTCCCCAAGGGCTACGATGGCACGAACAACCCCATTGAGTTCTTGAGGAGATGAAGCTAAAACATGTATCTCCTACAGTTGCTACATATGGCTCGATTGTTGATGGTCTGGCCAAGATTGATAGGTTAGATGAGGCCTACATGCTTTTTGAGGAAGCAAAATCGAAAGGAATAGAGTTGAATGTTATTTTGTATAGTTCTCTCATTGATGGCTTTGGGAAGGTTGGTAGGATAGATGAAGCTTATTTAATTTTAGAAGAGATGATGAAGAAAGGTCTGGCTCCAAATGTTTATACATGGAATTCTCTCATGGATGCTTTGGTCAAAGCTGAAGAAATCAACGAGGCTCTTATTTGTTTCCAGTCAATGAAGGAAATGAAATGTCCGCCAAACACTTATACATACAGCATTCTTATAAACGGCCTTTGCCGAGTACAGAAGTACAATAAGGCTTTTGTGTTCTGGCAAGAAATGCAGAAACAGGGTTTGATCCCAAACGTTGTCACTTACACAACCATGATCTCCGGACTTGCAAAGGTAGGGAACATAACAGATGCTTGCAGCCTCTTTGAGAGGTTCAAAACCAATGGTGGAGTCCCTGATGCTGCTAGTTTCAATGCTCTCATAGAGGGCATGAGCAATGCAAACAGAGCAACAGAGGCTTATCATGTATTTGAAGAAGCTCGTCTAAGGGGATGTAGAGTCAATGTGACGACATGTATCAGTCTTTTAGATGCTTTGAATAAGTCTGAATGTCTTGAGCAAGCTGCAATTGTTGGTGCAGTTCTGAGCGAGATTGCCAAGTCACAGCATGCTTCTAGATCCTTGTAATATTCAGGATCTTGTATGACGCTTGGATGATTGCAGCATTTGCATCTCTGCTGTGCCTGAGTTGATCTGGCTGTACAGTTCATGCCTTTTGGTGCATTGATATGGAAGTTTTGATGTTGCTGATAATATATTATTTGAACGGCTGCAATTCAATGCATGGTTGCTATCCTGCTCTTTGGAGAATGGACAATCTTCTGCAGTTCCCTTAATTCTGGTACGGTTCTAAATCTCCAAATTTCATTCTATCTGCTTGACTGCTAGTGCTACTTTGTATCTTCAAGGTTCTCACAGCTGGCTCGTTATTATCTGAAAAGAACAAAGAAGGCCTGGTTTGGTTTGCTGAATTGTATAAGTTGGAACCAAACTCCTCTACTTGTACTTCTGGTATTAAGCTTGCTCTTATTGATAGGCCAATGATTTTAACCCTCCCAAGTTATTACATTAACTGGTTTTGGAACATCATACAACCTTACTTATAGGAACATAATTAGTGCAAAAGATTTAGTATGACTTTCTAGTAGATATTTGCTCTGTTGCTGTTTAAAATTTCAGAACATTGTTTTGTTTAAGTGACATTTTCAATATTTTGCCATTTGGAATGATGAAAGTTAGCCAAATCATAGTATGGTGTGCTCCTCTAGACTTCTCTTCATTGGTGTTCTTGTTGAGAGTTCATGTGTTCTAAACAGGCACCATTCACATGATTTGAAGAATGGAGTTGAAGTTTCACCATTGATGATCAAAAAACGAGTTTGGTTGCTTCCTGACCAATGTTTTTGGCATCTTTTTTTCCCATGTTAAGTTCAAGGAACAGTTGCTGTTTATGTTATGCCCACAAACATTTTTGGTTGATGAGGCGCCAGAAAGCATTTGATGCACTTTGGCAGTTAAATGTGTGCGATAATGATGTGGTTCATGCTAATTGGCACAATAAATTGTATTTAAAGAATAATGACATTTTTAATGAGATATATTGTTACATGCATGCTTCATTTTTCTTATTTGCTTTTCTTGGAAACTTGTAAAGGTTTGAGCAAGGTCCAATCATTTTTCCATCTAGAATGATGAAAGTTAGCCAAATCATATTATGATATGCTCCTCTATATATTATCTTTATCTATGCTTTTGGTGAAGATTTCTTCTTTGCCAGGCACACGAGAAGAAACATGGAGTTGAAGTTTGCGTTAATGATGATAAAACTGAGATAGGTAACTTACTGACTAGGAAACTTGCATGGACATGGATAAAGTATTGCCATTAAACTTATGTTTTATTCTCATCTTCGTGATTAATTTGTATTGTGCTGTTTTTTTTTTGAAAATGTGCTGTTCATTTTTGATTGTGTGAATCTCCATGGGCATGTTTGCTCTTTTCAAGGATAGCAATTCAGTTCCGGTTGCATTTCTGCCACAACAGTTTGGACGGTTCCTTGCATCTGCTTTCGTATAATTTCATCAAGTTTTATTTACATGACAATTTCGTGATGTTGTCAGCCCAGTAAGAACCAGGGTGTACTGGGCCAGGCCTCTATAACCCTCAACACTCGGCGAGTGAATCTCGCTAAGGACCAGGCCTGCAAGCCTGGGATGCCCGCGGGGCAGAATCGCCTCGCGGAGGCCTGAGGAGGCAGCTAAGGCCTGTGGAGCCTCTACTCCGCTGCCTCCTCTCCAAGGAAGTTTTCCCTGAAGGGAAGTCAACGCAGAATCCTCCACAGGGCGTTCCCGCCCACGCGAGGGTTCCTTCACTGTAAAGCAAGCTCTGCGGAGCGCACATGGCTTCCGCAGTGGCCGCAGAGTGACCGCGCCTCTGCGCAGAGTGACGACGGAGCTGCAGTCCCACTTTGGTGATAAAGGAGTCAACAAAGCAGGGGCAACGGCGCAGACCACCAAGCTTTCCTCTTTGGTGATAAGGGAGCAGGCCGGCGCTACGCGCCGAACGCGACGTCACCGTGGATGGACGGCGGCCTCTCTGCTGCGGCCTCAGCTTTTGTGCCCATGGACCGCGCTCATGGACGCCCAAGCAGCGGTACACCGAGCTCCCGACCGTTGTCGCCATGTGGTAGCCCCTCTGCTGCACAAGGACAGGGAGGAGGCCCGGGGCGCCTATAAAAGGAGCTGGTGCACCACCCTAAAGGGGCGAACACATTTTACTCCTAGTCTAGCTACTTGCGCGCAAGGGAGAAGAAGACAGTAGTTTCCCTCCCCTTGTACGCGCCATTGCCACAACTGTGCCCTCGGCAAGCACGCTGTACTGTAACCTCTACAAGCAGCAATACAGACAGGCAGGACGTAGCGGTTTTACCTCCACAAGAGGGCCGTGAACCTGGGTACACGCCGTGTCTCTCTCTGCCGTGATGTCCCTCCTCAGGAACGACGAGCAGCGTCGCCGCGCCGGATGAGGGTTGATTGACGTCGTGTTCAGCCCCTTACACGAACTCTCTTCGCGAGTGTGACTGCCCCTGTTTCGTGGGAGTCATTCTCCGACAATTGGCGCGCCAGGTAGGGGGCTGAGGCGCGCATTCAACCTCCATCGACCTCAACGCCATGGCGGACACTCGCGCCAACCGCGCGCGTCAGGCCGAGCTGAGACCGAGCCCGTCGTCCACGCCGCCAGGCCACGCGGCCGTCCGCGCACCAACCGCGCTTCGGGGCGCACTACTGCGGAGCCACGCGTGGAGCACCCCGAGGATGAGGACGACCGCTACGACGAAGACGTCGACCACGAGCACAGCGAGGACGCTGAGTCCTCGCATCCATCTCGGCGCCAAAGCGCGTCCACGCTTGGACGCCCGGCGCCCAGCCCAAACACTGCGCTGCTCATGGCAGCAGAGCTCTTCCGCTACCGCCCCACCGCCGAGGCGCACGACAACTGGCTTGGCCGTCTCCAGCACCTCGTCGACATCGCGGCTGCGCCGCGCGCGGTTCCAGCACCTTCGCGCTCCCTGGTGCACCACAACTCCGGGCGCGCAGGCACCGCCGCGCATGGAGCGCCTCCGCCTCCGCCTCCGCCAGGACCACCTCCGGCTGCGGCAAACAAAGCCGCCTCTCACGCGTCCTCGCCGCATGATTGTCAAATCGTGCAGCGGACGCCGCCGGACGCGCGGGTGGAGATGGAGCGCCAGCGGGACCTCCAGAAGCGCATCGTCGAGGAAATTGGCCAGGCCGGGCGCCAAAACCGCAGAGCTCTCCAGGGCGGTGTGGCCACGTACGCCACTGGCTGCACGGCCTTCACCCGCAACCTGCGCCGCGTCGTCTGGCCGCAGAAGTTCAGGCCAGACCTCCCCAAGGGCTACGATGGCACGAACAACCCCATCGAGTTCCTGCAGCTCTACACCACCTCCATCCAGGCTGCGGGAGGAGACGACAAGGTCATGGCGAACTGGTTCTCGCACGCCCTCAGGGACTCTGCCCTGTCGTGGCTCCTGAACCTCCCTGAGGACTCCATCGACTCCTGGGAGGACCTCTGCAAGCAGTTCGTTGCGAACTTCAAGGGCACGTACGAGCGCGCCCTCACCTACAACGACCTGCGCGCCGTACGCCAGAAGTCTGGCGAGACTCTCCGCAAGTACATCCAGCGCTTCAGCCAAGTCCGCAACAAAATCCCCAACATCCCTGACTCGCACGTCATTGCTGCCTTCAGAGAGGGCGTCACCAACCGCAGGATGCTTGAGAAGCTCGGCATTCATGATACCCTCTCCTCTGTCGTGAAGCTCTTCGACATCGCAGACAAGTGTGCCAAGGCTGAAGAGGGTCTCCTCTTCACCAAGGTGGCCTCTGCAGATGACCCCCCAGAGGGATCCAAGGCCCACAAGAAGCGTGACGAGACCAAGCGCAAGCCTACTGCTGTGCTGGCTGCTGAGCCCGGCGCTAAGCACGCTCGGAGGACTCTGCAGAGGATGGCGAGAAGAAGATCGACAACCGTCCCTTCTGCATCTACCACAACAGGCGCGGCCACGCGACAGAGAACTGTTACGACCTCAAGCAACTGAGCAAGAAGCGCGAGCAGGAAGAAGGCAGCGGTGGTCGCGGCAGAGGCCGTAACTACCGCAAGGGCGGACGCAAAGGTGGCTACCAGAAGCCTCAAGGGACTCAGGCCAACGCCGCTGAGAAGAACAACAATCTCCCTGACGAGGAGCCTGGGGGCTACCAGGCCCCTAGAGGCGCCATGGCGTGCATCCTCGGCGGGGCTCAGGCGCCCAAGTCCAACAATCAGTTCAAGCAGTTCGCCCGCGAGCTCAACGCAGCGCTGCCCGGGGTGGAGACATCGCGTCCCCTCAAGTGGTCTCAGTACACCATCGCTTCGACGCCAAGGACCACCCCAAGTCCACCAAGACTGTAGGCACCCTCCCGCTGGTGTGCACCCCCACCATCAACAATATCGCCGTCGGCAAAACGCTCATTGATGGGGGTGCAGGCCTGAACGTCATCTCTGTCGAGACCTTTGAGACGCTTCAAGTGCCCTACGAGTGGCTTATGCCCTCCAGGCCCTTCACAGGGGTCACCAGCGGCTCAATCTCGCCTCTGGGGCAAGTGAGGCTTGCAGTCACCTTTGGCACGCAGCAAAACTATCGCACCGAGCTCATCGACTTCGACGTTGCGCACATTGGCCTGCCCTACAACGCCATCCTCGGCTACCCCGCCCTCGCGAAGTTCATGGCCGTCACGCATCACGCCTACAACATGGTCAAGATCCCTGGCAGCGGCGGCACCATCACCATCCATGGTCACGTACAGGACGCTACACGCGCTGTCGAGCTCGCCTACAAAGCTGCTGCCATGGCGTTCCCTGCTGACGAAGACCTGGAGCCCCTCGCGAGGCCCAAGAAGAAGAAGCAGCTGTTCTCTCAGGAGCAGGCTGCTACAAAGAAGGTGTCGCTGAGCACCAGCGATTCGGGGGCTGAGGGCTCGGGGGCTAGCGTCACCATAGGCGCTGGCTTACCTCCCAAATAGGAAAGCGCGCTCGTCGCCTTCCTTCGGGCAAATTCTGACATGTTCGCATGGACTCCGTCAGAAATGTCCGGCGTACCAAGGGAGGTGATCGAGCACCACTTAGCTGTGTGTCCAAACGCACGCCCCGTCAAGCAGAAGGCACGGAAACAAGCCCCTGAGAAGCAAGCCTTCATCATCAAAGAAGTAGAAAAGCTAAAAGCAGCAGACATTATTCGAGAAGTTGCCCACCCCACCTGGGTCTCTAATGGCGTGGTTGTCCCAAAACCCAATGGGGGAGGCCGGCTCTGCATCGATTACACTGATGTAAATAAAGCCTGCCCCAAGGACCCATACCCCATGCCAAGGATTGATCAGATCGTGGACTCCACAGCCGGCTGTGATCTCCTCTGTTTTCTGGACGCCTTCTCAGGCTACCACCAGATCAAAATGGCTAAAGAGGACGAGGAGAAAACAGCGTTCCTCACCCCCTGTGGCGTGTATTGCTACACTTGCATGCCCTTCGGGTTGAAGAACGCCGGCGCCACCTTCCAGAGGCTCATGAGGATCGCCCTGGGGGCTCAGATGGGAAGAAATGCAGAGGCATATGTTGACGACATCGTAGTCAAGTCTCGCGAGGGAGACACTCTCTTGAAGGACCTCGAGGAGACCTTCGCCAGCCTGCGCAAGGTGAACATCAAGCTAAACCCCGCCAAGTGCGTCTTCGGGGTACCTTCAGGCAAACTCCTCGGGTTCCTCGTGTCCCATCGCGGCATAGAAGCAAACCCTGACAAGATCAAGGCCATAGAAGAAATGCAGCCACCCGCCGCCTCAAGGACATGCAGCGCCTAGCTGGGTGCATGGCCAGCTTGGGCCGCTTCATCTCCAAGTTTGGCGAGAGGGCCCTGCCATTTTTCAAGATCATGAAGAAGTCCGGCACCTTCAAGTGGACTCCAGAGGCAGACAAGGCATTTGAGGACTTGAAGAAGTACTTGGCTAGCGCACCAGTTATGGTAGCCCCCAGGACGGGCGAGCATCTAAAGCTGTACCTTGCAGCCACTCCACAAACCGCAAGCGCCGTCCTGGTGGTCGAAAGAGAAGAGCCAGTCCTCCCCAAGAAAAGTGCAGCCACTCCAAGTCCAGAGCCTCCCGACAAGGAAAAAGTCCCTCCAGGCCCAGAGCCAGACCCACAGCCAGCTGTCGAGCCTACTTCAGGCACCCCTGCTGAGACTCCTCCACAAGGAAACCTCGCCAAAGGGCCTGAGGAGTCCCTCGAGGGAGCAACGCTGCGTCACCCTCCACAACCCTTGTCGAGCATCCAGTTACTATGTCAGTACTGTGCTAAGAGATGCTCGCGAGCGGTACCCTACGCAGCAGAAGCTCCTTCTCGCCCTGCTCATCGCCTCCAGAAAGCTGCGCCACTACTTCCAGGGCCACCCTGTCACGGTGGTCACATCATTCCCTCTGGAGCAAATCCTGCGCAACCCCAACGCCACTGATCGCGTAGCAGGGTGGAACATCGAGCTGCAGCCTTTCAACTTGCGTTTTGACACCACAAGGGTCATCAAAGGAAGAGCACTGGCAGACTTTGTCGCCGAATGGACAGACCCAACTCCTGAAGAGCCTCCTGAAGCAGAAACTATACCGCCTGGAGATACGACGCCAAGCCACTGGACCATGCACTTCGATGGAGCTTTCTCCTGCCGCAACGGAGGCGCTGGCGTTGTCCTGACCTCGCCTAAAGGCGACAAGCTCCACTATGCCGTCCAGTTGTGCTTCACGATGGACAAGATCTCCAACAACATCGCTGAATATGAAGGCCTCCTCGCCGGGCTCAGAGCTGCCATTGCCCTCGGTGTCAAGCACCTACTCATCAAAGGCGACTCCCAGCTCCTGGTCAACTTCTCCAACAAGAGCTACACCCCTAAAGACAGCCATATGGCTGCCTACCTTGAAGAGGTCCGCAAGCTCGAGAAGCACTTCAGGGCATGGAGCTCATGCACATCCCGCGCAAGGAGAACCAGGAAGCAGATGACATCGCCAAGCGCGCATCACGAAGGGAGGCCCAGCCCGCAGGTGTCTTTGAAGAGAGGCTCTCCAAGGCATCCATAAAGCAGCCGCTGCAAGCACAGACGAAGTACTCCCACCACCTCCCACAGGTGGCGCACCCAACTGTGGCCCACCCTCAGGGGAGCGTCTGATGCTAACCATGGTGCACCAAGAAACAGGCTGGGTTGACGAGCTCAAGGACTACTTGCTAAAAGGAGTCCTTCCCGAGGAAGACGCAGAGGCAGAACGAGTCGCTCGACAAGCGAAATCCTATTACATCCTGGAGGGAGACCTATACCGCAAGCGCCCAAATGGCATTGCCCTCAAGTGTGTGCCTCCTGAGGAAGGACGCATGCTCCTCAGGGACATACACAGTGGAGAGTGCGGCCACCATTCCTGCGCGCGCACCCTCGCCGGCAAGGTCTTCAGGAGCGGTTTCTACTGGCCTCAAGTGCTTCAAGATGCCGTCACCATCGTTCAGTCTTGCGATGCATGCCAGTTCCACGCCAAGCAAGTCCATCAGCCTGCACTGGGACTCCAGACCATCCCGCTCTCCTGGCCGTTCGCGGTCTGGGGGCTGGACATCTTGGGACCCTTCCCGAGATCGCAAGGGGGCTACCGTTTCCTCTTCGTGGCTGTTGACAAGTTCACCAAATGGGCAGAGGTTGAAGCGGTGCGCACCATCCCTGCCAGGGCAGCCGTGAAGTTCATCAGAGGCCTGGTCTGCCGCTTTGGTGTGCCAAACCGCATCATCACCGACAATGGCTCACAGTTCACCAGCGGCATCTTCAGGGCTTACTGCGAGAGCCTCGGCACCAAGCTCTGTTTCGCCTCGGTAGCTCACCCACAGAGCAATGGTCAAGCCGAGCGAGCAAATGCTGAGGTCCTCAAGGGCCTCAAGACGAGAAGTTTCAACCGCCTCAAGGGCTACGGCAAGGGCTGGATCGATGAGCTCCCCTCCGTGCTCTGGTCCATCCGCACGAACCCTACAAAACCCACTGGTGAGACGCCATTCGCCCTGGTGTATGGAGCCGAAGCAGTCCTCCCCACAGAGATCAAGCACGGGTCCGCAAGGGTCCTTGCCTTCAATGAGGACAATCAAGAAGACCTCCACAACGACGACCTGCTGTTCCTCGACGGGTTGCGCCGCCAAGCCGCCCTCAGAGCGGCAAAATACCACAAGACCTGCGACGCTACCACAGCCGCCACATACGTCCGCGCACTCTCGAGACAGGCGACCTTGTCCTCAGGAGGATCCTCTCCAGGGAAGGTCTCCACAAGCTCTCGCCCATGTGGGAAGGCCCCTACAGGGTCGCGCATGTCGCCAGACCTGGTGCGGTGCGCCTCGAGACGGAGGACGGCATCCCGGTCAAGAACCCTTGGAACATCGCGCATCTACGCAAGTTCTACCCGTGATCTCTATCACACCAGGCATTTTTTGTCTCTAGAGGAAAGCGCACAGCTTCACCTCCAAGCTTCACAAAAGCTTCTCTCTCTGAGGGCCAGTCCCTCTGAGCTCTTCCTGTAACGTGCCGCCGCAGGCCGTGAAGAGTCTCAGCCACTGAATGTGGTCCCCATGCCTCGACATGGAAACTTTATCTTGGCAAGCCCAAGTGTAACGAACCAATTCGTTTCCTAGTGAAACATTGCGCTGCGGCGCCGCTATGTAATATTTTGGGGGTGAGTTTTAGTTCTCGTTACTCTGTGTTTTCATTCGCGCTCATATCTTTCCCCTTGCGCACCTCGCGAGCGGGGGCTGAGTACGGTGACTGTGCCTCGGGAGCATCCCAGCAGCACCGCAAAACCCAAAAGGATCCGAGCTCTAACACGTGAGCACGCTCTCACGCCTGTTACCTCACCAAAGAGCTCTGGCCCAGGGGCTTGCTCCCAAACCTGCCACCTCACCTAAGGACCTTTGGTACTTACTCTCCTCGCGAGGCACCCATGAGGAAACCTATAAGCGCGCATGAGTTTCTCTACCATGTTCTGCTTTGGTTCCACCTCTAACCTACACAGGGAACAAGAGTCCCCCCAAGGCTCGTGGAGTCACGCTCCAGACCCAAAGAGGGAAGCACATCTTCAGGGAAATCAACGCCCTCCACGAGGGCAGAACCTCGCTAAGCTAAGTCCTGCGCTTACACCTCAGGCGTTGTGTTTTTCCTCTCACGAGCAACTTCCGTCCCTCGGGCGGGTATTTTCTCCTCGCATTTCATGGACTGCTTGAGCGTCAAAGGGGAGCCCTCGAGCATCGCGACTCGAGAGCTCTTACCTCTCTAAGCCTTAAACACCCCCCGGCCTTGCTGAGTCATTGCTCTGGCATACCGTAGTGGCGGAGTCATAGCGCTAAGAGACGGGTCCTGACGACGTAAAGCGAAAAAGGCATGGAATAGGGATAAAATGCCCGTCGAGGGGCACACGCACATTGCAGCACAATAAAGTGTTTTACAGACCATCACAAATGAAACAAAGTCTTTAAACAAAGATAACTTGCGCCTCAGGCGCGACTTGTGGCAGGAGCAGCTTAAGCAGAAGTCTTGGCGGCCTCATCCTCCTCAGCGTCATCTCCCCCGCGCTTCCTCCTCGCGTCTTCCTCCTCGCCAGAGGCCGGCTCTTCAGCGACCCTCTTGAAGCGGTTGACATAGTCGTTGATCTCCTCCCGCAGCGAGTTGAAGAGGCGCGTCTCGGTCTGAGCATCCCCCATGGGCTCGGTCACGGACTCGAAGTCGAAGCATGGATATAGGCGCTTGAGGTTGACGAAGACGCGCTCGACCGCCACCAGCAGGAGCTTGCGGCACTCCTCGTCGACAACATCGTCGAGTTCCGCCACAGGGCCCTCAAGGACGGAGAAGAGCTGGTCGAAGTAGGTCAGATACGTGGCAACGTCGGCGTTCCCGTGGACGGGGACGGCAGGAGCATCCACCCCCAGCTTCGCAGCAAGAGCGTTCCCGCGCGTCACCAAAGATCGGAACATACGCTCCCGCTGCTGCGTCAAGACCCGTGCCGCCACCGCGCTCTGCTCAGCCTCCTCGACCCTCTCCACAACAGGGGCCACCTGCGCATTCAGCTCCTGCATGTCTGCCATCAGGGCTGTGAGGTCCTGCTCCGAGCGCTCGAGGGCCTGCTCCGTGCGGAGATTAGCGTCCTTGGCGCGCTTCAGCGAGGATTTCAAGTTGGCGTTCCACTCCTCCAGCTGGCGAATGCGCTTCCCGAGCTCTCTGCGCTTTTTCTGGAAGCCGTCCTCCTGCTTCTTGAACTTCCCAGCATACTCCCGGGAGACGGCCTGTGTGACAGCAGTGCGGTACTCTTTTTGCTTGGTGAGGGCCTCCGCCTCTGCCTCCTTTTTCTTCTCGGCAAGCTTTTGGTTGGCTTTCTCCACAAGCTCCCGGTGCCGCTCCACCTCCTTGTCGTGCTTGCCCATGGCCTCAGCCAAGCTGCTCTCGCGGGACTCCAAGGCCTCACGCTCTCTGTTCATGTCAGTTTCCGCCTGCTCCAGTTTCTCCTCACGCTTGAGCACCTCAGCTTCGCGTGTCGTCATGGCCTGCTCGCGAGCCTCCAGCGACAGACGATGCTGCTCCAGAGACTTCCTCACCACCTCAGCTTCAGAAATTATCTTCTCCTCGCGGCTAGCCAGCTCCTTGCGCTGGTCGGCGAGGGAGGTCTCGATAGCCGCTCGGTCGGAGGCTGCAGCCTGGCGCTCCGCCACAGCCGCCTCCCGATCCTCTGCAGCCGCCTTGCGCTCCGCCTGGACCGGCGCCAAGGCCTCTTGCGCCTCGCGCCTCGCGCTCTCGCGCGCTCCGCGTTCTCGCGGATCTCCTGGGCCTGCCGCGTCGCCTCGTCGCGCTGCGCCTGAAGAGCTCGGTCGTCAGGGCCACTCCGCCGCCTGACTTCGAAGAAGCGGGCCCAGTCAGCAGCAAGGGCGTCATACCTCCTGCCAAGCTCCGCCTCCTCAAGGGCAAGTTGGGTCTCTAGCCCGTCTAGGGTGCCCCTCACCAAACGGAGGGCAGCTTGGCGGCTCGCGCCGCTCCGGCTCCGGTCGCTCAAGACCAAGGCCCAAGAGCCCTCACGTGGCGCAACGTCCTCCGCCCCAGCGCCAGCCTCTGGTGCAGAAAGCACAGTGTGTGGACCAGGGTCAGCACGGGGCCACAGGAGCGGGCCCCCACCGTCTTGTGCGTCGTTGTTCTCCACGACGACCTCCTCGTGGGCCCGGGGGCTGGCGAGGGAGGCCTAGCCACCAGAGGCTCAACCGCAGCCTCGCCTGCTGCGGCCTCAGAAGAAGTGGCCTCCCCCTCAGGCTCGGAATTTGGAGGGGGCGGCGGAGGAGTTCCCTCCTCCATCTCGACGTCGACGCCTCCCGGCGTCTGTGTGCTGGTCCCCGCCGTTTCCACGGCGGGTGTCTCTGGGGGCTCCAGAGGAGCATCAGGGCGCGGCGGCAACGGAGTCTTCGCCGCCTCCTCAAACTGACTCTCGGCAGGAGGTGGCGAGGCAGTTGCTTCTTCAAGGGGCGTCTCCCCTACAGGCCTCATGGCCTCGTCAACAGCCGGGCCCGTGGTGACTGTCACCACGGGCTCCTCAGTCTCCTCTCCAAGGGGCGCTGTAGGCCCCTCAACAACGGTCGTAGCGTCGCGCCGCACGTCCGCAGCCTTGCGGAGTCGGCGACGCTTCGCATGAACCAGACCCCTGATAATCAAGACAGTGAGATCCTCGAGAAAGGCAAGAACTCTCGATAAGCAAGAACGAGTCAAGAAGAAGCAGTACTCACCCAGATGACTTGGCGCGGGTGTCCACCCACACCTTGTTGGCGGAGCGCCGCAGGCCTGTTGAGGCTCCAGCGCTGGGCTCCTCAGGGGCCGCCCCAGCTTTCCTCTTGAGAGGAGTGCCCTCCAGGCTTCTGGCGGCCCGGTCGTGGATGGCCTTGGTGCGGGGCTCGCACCGCTTTGCCGCGGCCTCCGGGCCGCTATCGTCCCCGTCTTCGTCTTCTTCTGTGGCCCGTCGTGACGGGGCCACCACAAAATCCTCGTCCACATCGGACGATACCTCCAGGATCTCCTCCTCAGGGGCCGCCTGCTTTGAAGAGCTCGCCTCCCCTAACGAGGGGTTGACTCTCCGGCGCGGCGTCAGCTTCGGCGTCTGAAGCAGCAGAGGACTCGCCAAACAAGTCTTCCTCCACCACAGGCGCCGCAGCCCCCTTCGCCTCTTCTCCCTCCAAGCCCTCTGGCGTGAACGTCGGCATCATCTCCAGAACTGCGAGGCGCTTCTTTGGAGTGAGCTGGTGGAGGGGCCTCAGGTGCTCAGTGCCCGGAACAGGGATCTCCGGGGCGATGAAGAGCGTGCCTAAGATGGAGGCGACATCGTCTGGCGCGTGGGCGCTGAGGTGCAAGCGCATTGGATCTGCCGGGCCGGAGTACATCCACACCGGCTTCGTGTGCGCCTGGAGGGGAGCGATGCGCCGCCTCACGAAGTCCTCAGCGACCATCTGCCCCGTGAGGCCAGCCTCGCGGACGAGCTTCATGCGCGAGACCAAGTGGGCAATCTTCTGGTGCTGGAGCTTCTCGCTGGACCAATTTGAGTTCTTCAGCGGCGGCGCCTCAGGCTCATCGAAGAAAGCATTCCGCTCCTTGGCGTCGACGAGGACCCACTTCTGGCGGAAGTCCTCCACCTTCTTCGTCACCCTCGTAACGGCCTTGTCGCCATCCCACGACATGGGGATGTAGACGGCGCCCATCCCGTCTGCGATGCGGAAAGACACGCACCCAGACCGCTCGCCGGGCGCCGTGTTGCGGAGCGCGTAGAAGCTCCGGAAGAAGGCCACGGAGGGCATCACTCCCAGATACGCCTCGCAGAGATAGGCGAAGATGGCGAGAATCAGGATGGAGTTCGGGTGGAGGTGCAGGAGCTGGATCTGATAGAAAGCCAGCACCTCCGCAAGGAAGGGAGAGAACGGCGGCACCAAGCCAGCGAACAGCGTGTGGACGAAAATGGGGTACCACCCCGCCGCCAGCTTGCCGAAGCGCGCCGCCTTGACGCCGCTGGCGCCATGCTCGTTATTCCTCCCGGCGACGAGGACCTTCAGCCTATCCAGCGCCTCCGCTGTGGAGACGCGAGTGCCGATGAGAGCCGGCGCAAGCTCCTCCTCCCGCTGCGCTTCAGCGGAGGCCTCCACCATCGCCGCCTTGCCTTTCTTGGGGCCCATGGCTCGCGAAGGAAGGGCGGCGGAAGAGCTCGGAGAAGAACGGAAATCGCCGGAGTAGTGGAGCACCGGAGGTGTATGCGAGAAGGAAAAGGCGTAAATGCGGCGGAACTGCTGCCGGCACAGCCGCGGCAGCCTTTATATCACCTCAGAGCGGTTTCCGAGGCGTCGTGGGTCCCACCACGACGCCCACCTCCTCCGGAGAAGCCGAGACGCACCAACCGCTCGCCACGTGTCTCGGGCCGGCCGGACACTTTGGGCCCATGACGCTTCGCCTGCGCCCCCTGGACCGCGTCGTGCCCGTCATGGGCCCGGGGGCTACTGTCAGCCCAGTAAGAACCAGGGTGTACTGGGCCAGGCCTCTATAACCCTCAACACTCGGCGAGTGAATCTCGCTAAGGACCAGGCCTGCAAGCCTGGGATGCCCGCGGGGCAGAATCGCCTCGCGGAGGCCTGAGGAGGCAGCTAAGGCCTGTGGAGCCTCTACTCCGCTGCCTCCTCTCCAAGGAAGTTTTCCCTGAAGGGAAGTCAACGCAGAATCCTCCACAGGGCGTTCCCGCCCACGCGAGGGTTCCTTCACTGTAAAGCAAGCTCTGCGGAGCGCACATGGCTTCCGCAGTGGCCGCAGAGTGACCGCGCCTCTGCGCAGAGTGACGACGGAGCTGCAGTCCCACTTTGGTGATAAAGGAGTCAACAAAGCAGGGGCAACGGCGCAGACCACCAAGCTTTCCTCTTTGGTGATAAGGGAGCAGGCCGGCGCTACGCGCCGAACGCGACGTCATCGTGGATGGACGGCGGCCTCTCTGCTGCGGCCTCAGCTTTTGTGCCCATGGACCGCGCTCATGGACGCCCAAGCAGCGGTACACCGAGCTCCCGAATCGTTGTCGCCATGTGGTAGCCCCTCTGCTGCACAAGGACAGGGAGGAGGCCCGGGGCGCCTATAAAAGGAGCTGGTGCACCACTCTAACAAAGGGGCGAACACATTTTACTCCTAGCCTAGCTACTTGCGCGCAAGGGAGAAGAAGACAGTAGTTTCCCTCCCCTTGTACGCGCCATTGCCACAACTGTGCCCTCGGCAAGCACGCTGTACTGTAACCTCTACAAGCAGCAATACAGACATGCAGGACGTAGCGGTTTTACCTCCACAAGAGGGCCGTGAACCTGGGTACACGCCGTGTCTCTCTCTGCCGTGATGTCCCTCCTCTGGAACGACGAGCAGCGTCGCCGCGCCGGATGAGGGTTGATTGACGTCGTGTTCAGCCCCTTACACGAACTCTCTTCGTGAGTGTGACTGCCCCTGTTCCGTGGGAGTCATTCTCCGACAGATGTCATAATCAATTGTTATTTAGACGGTAGTTGCCATTGTTACTTGAGACATTGGCCCACTCTTGCTTGCTTTCTGTTCTTACCCTTTGATTAGCTTTCTAACTTCATGGTCAATGTCCCAAGTATTTACTCTGCCTGGAATGATGAAAGTTAGCCAAATCATATTATGATGTACTCCTCTAGATATCATCTTTATCTGTGCCTTTGGTGAAGATTTCTTCTTTGCCAGGCACGAGAGAAGACGAATAGAGTTGAAGTTTGCATTAATGATGATAAAATTGAGATCGGTAACTTACTGACTGGAAACTTGCATGTACCTTGATAAAGTGTTGCCACAAATTGAGATTGTATTCATAATTTTTTCTGGTCTTGGTGATTAATTTGTGCATGTGCTGAGCATGTTTTATTGCATGAGTCTCAATGTGCATGTTCGCTGTTCTTAAGGACCGAATTCTGTTCCGGTTGCATTTCTGCCACTACATTTTGGATGGTCCTTTGCATCTGCATAACTTTCTTTTGTCATGGTAGTTTCGTGGTAATTGCCATAATCAATTGTTATTTACACAGTAGCTACCATTTTGACTCGAGATATTTGAACACTCGCTTTCCTTTTTGCCCTTTGGATAGCTTTCTACTTTCATGGCAGTGCCCCCAAATACTTTTCTCTGCCTGAATCATATTATTATGTGCTCCTCTAGATATTATTCTCAGTGCCCTTGGTGAAGTTTTTTTTATCTGAGAAGGGAAGACGGTTGGAGGCGAAGTTTGCATCAATTCTGATCAAATTGAGAAGAGTAACTTATTGGCCACTAGTACATACATGTGCTGTGCATCTCTGGTTGCTGTTTTGAGCAGCTTCTCTATGGGCATGTAACATGTTCGCTATTCCAATATCGTGTTATTTTCTGTCTTCTCGAACTATATTTATTCTGTAATCTGAAGTTACACCATTCGATAGTGCATCCTTTCGCTACCGCCCCCATATGACTATGGCCTCAGTATATTTGTACCACACAAGCAACACATACAATATAATATGTAATGGTATACAAGCAAAACCTTTATTTGCTATGTTGTCTAAATAAAAATATATGTACTGAACGTTTATCACAAATTTAACTCTTTCCAGGTTATTTGCTTGACTCAAAGATGAATGAGGGGCTTGCCTAGCTTTCCCCTGGACTTTCTGTTCTAAGGGTTTGTCGTCTTTAATGATGGTGCATTTCCATATGTCACATGAAGGATTGCCAGGGTGCTTCCGCCCTGAAGTGGATACAAGTAATTGGATGCTGGACTAAATGTGTTCAATGAGTGTTGGAGGATTTTGTCATTGCAAATGAAAGAAAGACACCACCATAATATTATTACAGTTGTACTATTTTTGTGGTCTTTTGCAGCTTACAGTTGTACTATTAATACACATGTTGGCTCGTGTATATTCCACCATGATGGCATGTTATACATACTATTATGAGTTCTGGAAATAAATTAAAATTAAAATGGAAGACAATAGCAGAGTGTTTCTTTTAATTGTTTTGTTACATAAAATATATCCAGTCGTTTGGACTTGACCTGGGTATCTCGGGTGAGAGCTGAGTGTCCTAACTATTAGACTACGACGGATGCCTGGAAATTGCTTGTCTTTTGTACGACTAAATCATGTCTTCTGTGGTCAGTGTTCCCTGTCAAAAAAGGGACACCAATTAGTTTGAAATAATCAGTGTTGATTGAGGTTCAGTGATCTTGCCTTGCTCCTCATTTACTATGCTACTACGATGATGCCCAATTTGACCAGTGCGACACGGCAGGTCAGGCAACCTTTTTGATGTGCACTGCACCGCCCCCTCTTAATTTTTATCTTACCAATTTTGTAGTCTACTTATGATCTGGGTTACACATGTTTAAACACCTAACTCTCCGCTAATTATAATTCCAGCTGTAGTGTAACTTGTAAACATATTCAACACATATCTTAATAAGCTTCACATTGGCGAATATGTCTTTCTTCATCTTGAAGCCGTCATGCATGGACCTCCGTGTAGCTCCTTAATTTGAACCATTAATCGTGACTTCCGGTCCTTCCTTAGACTTCGCATGACTTCATCTGCGCTGTCTTCTTTTCTTCATAAGAGTCAATGATCCAGCAAAAGTAGTGGCGTGGCAAAATCGCTACTAGTGTCGTGTTTGTGGCATGCCAATAATATGGGTCAGCTGGTAAGTATTACCAATGGGGCGCCAGATTACTAGTACTCCCTTCAATCCACTAAAAGTGTTGTGGAAGTTGAACCTCCGTTGTACAAACCGTTAGCTACACTAACGACACATTGTACGGATCAGAGGGAGTAACAGAAATGGTAGTGGTATGTCAATAACATATCAAATAATATAATAACAATATCATATAACAGAACAGTAATGTAGCAAATTATTGAGTTCAATTAACATATTACTAACTAGCTAGAGCTATTCCTCCTCCGAGTGATGCATAACGATGCCGCCATCATCTCTATGGTATTGGCCATCGTGTACGTGTCAAAACCCTCCGTCGTCTATAGACCATAGAACAAACAATTCTTGTTAGAAATAATAGTGCATGATCAATTAAAAATATATTTGATACATCTGACCTGATAAATATAAAAATCTTTGATCATATGCGTGTACTTTTTAGTTGTCAGAAATCTTAGATCATGTGCTTCTTGCATCATGTTTTCCGTAGAATTGCAAATTAAAGTTGTGTAGAACAAGTTTGACAGAACCTTTCATGATCATTTTGTCAACTTCAAACTCTTTTTACCTAGAGCATTTGATGCCTCCGGAATTTGTAATTTAAGCTGTTGATTTTTCAACTATGTTTATATGAATGTTGTTTTCCATGGATGACTACAAAACTTGAGGTTAATTGTGTTTATACATCAGTTTATCTGGATGTATGATAGCCTGGTGTGCTATTCCAGGATTAAAAGAGTATAAAGAACCTGTTAAAATTATTTGCTATCCAAACATCACTCAATCTGAAAGGAATACACAGTTGTATTCACAGGTTTTTAGAGGCTTAGTAAAATGCCCCAGGAGTCTGATTACACCTGTGAACTTCCACCAAGCTTCCAAACGGGGCCTTAGTCTACTTGTAAGGTTTTTTAGACGTTCCTTCCGCTGAATTCAAAACCAAGTCATCAGATAATGTATTCACCACATATTTTCATAACGAAATTCATTCAGCCGACACAAGTTGTTGCACTTGTTTTTACAAATTGGTCACAGTAAGACAATGCTACGACTCGACGAGCTAACATGCAACACCATCGAGACATGGAACTCAAGAAACCTGCGTTCACTGACAGAGTGACTTTTGAATGATATTTGCCTGTTTTAGATATAAAATCATGCTTTCCATATATAATCTGCCGCTTATTTGAACTGAGCAAAACAAAACGCAGCATAGAGCGTGAAAGTCTTGGAAAGTGTTCATTCTTTCAAAAGCTACCAACTAAAGTTCTTCAAATCCTTCTTCATCAGCATCCTCCTCGGTTCTTTCAAAATGCATCCGGAACTATCCATCTATCAAGCCAAAGATACAAAGGAAAATCAATGTGAGCAATCAGGTCCTCAATAACTCAAATAGTGTGCAATTGTTCTCTTTCGGTTAATTTTGTCTATTCAACCCGTTACAGAATTTGGTTTATCTAACTGGGTGTGTTAAGTGACACCATTAACATGGGTGCTGCCACTGCCAATGTATGTTATAGTGGACTATCAAAATAAGAGATAAACACAATGTAACAGATATCTTAGCTGGACGTGTCTAGTTCTATATATTTTTTAAGACTGTTCAAACTCTGATGGTCGATGATATCAAAAAAATAAAATTTAAAGGGCCTAATTGCAGAAAGCTAAATAATTGAGGGGCTATTGGGCTTAAGGTGCAATTTGGCGAACGAAATCTTCAAATAGAGATAACTAATCTTGCACCGCATCAAATCAATGTAGGCTGCAAGATTTCTTCTACAGAAACATGGTTCTCAAATATGCAATCAATTTGAGTAACATGATTACGGGCTACGGTAAGTTAGATATATCTACAAGTCATATAAAATTGGCATGCAACTACCATGGGAATGGTGAAAAGTTGGTTGATTGGCTCTTTCTGATTTAGTGGTCTCCCTGCGGAAGATTAATCAAGTCCACAATTCTAGCTAGATTGCTCACAGGGATGCCCTTTTGATCCTCCTTTGGGTCTGCTAGTTTGTCACGGGGCACTACTTACATGAGGATTGCTGACCAAATCCTTTGGCTGTCCAATCAGTCAAGAGATTGGAATCAGGTGGTCAGGTCTGAGAAACAAGATGGACAAGGTCATGCAAGAATGATGGCGCTATAAACTATTTGAGCACATGCCAATCCCCAAAACGATCAAAGCCACAACTGATGTGAAGTGTCTTCCATTGGCTTTATTACCTGTGCATCTGAAAATCGCAGCTGTTCTGCAACAAAAAGGGCTCTGCCACATTGTTTCCTTGGAGGAGCTAGATTTAAGCCGAGATCCTTTGCAACATTTTCATAGTGAACAAAGCTGACCTGGAAGCCCTGGGTAAAGAAAAGGTTTTGTAGCCTATCTTTCTCGGAGACCTGCATGGTGTAGGACAGCAATGCTGTTATTTGATGAACATATTTACATGTATATAGATGTTCTTTTATAGTAAATACTTGAATCAACCATGTCTGCTGCTGCTGCTGTCCAATCTGGAAAATCTGTCAACTCTCCTACGAAGATACTCCCCTTCATTGCTAAATTGCTAATAACTTGCAAAAGGTTTTCCAAACTTGAAGCAGTGGACAGAGGTAAACCCTGCAATGCCATGGCAATTTGGTTTATGTAAAATGCAGTTTCTAAATCTTTTCTTACGGAACAACAGGCCAAACACATTGAAGCTTATATAGAATTTGCCAATGCAGATTAAATTATCTAATATAGCAGAAATATATACTCTTGACAGGGAAGTAAAGTTCAGAAGGTATATTGCTAGCTGCTTGGACATTTTGATTGGGACATGGCTGAATGGGGAATTCTTGGAAGCATGGTACGGATCTGACAGTTTGTCAGGTTCAACCTGCAACTAGAGTTGCAGCAGATGTAAGAGAATTCCATAGGGAGGGGAGAGTGCCCTAGGGTGTGCAGCCCCAACAAAACACGGATATGAGTCCACATATAGGATGTTTAGACCTGTTAGAGATATTTCCAAGTCTGTTATTTTCCATGCACATATTTGCCTTGTCTGCGCTTTCCATCCTTGCACGTAAACTGGCTATAAAACAACTGGCCGTATATGATTATCAATTAAGCAAAGTGTCATCTCATGTACCCCTATGCCCTCACAAGTCCTGCCCTTGCAGTTCGGCTGCAATATCTTTGACTAAGTGTCACGTCGCAAGGGTCCAGGAGCATCTCCTCCACCATCCACCATACCACTCCCATCATGTTACAACCTAACATGAAACATGACCCATCTAGTACTGCATTATGACGGTTGGTTCACGAATGTATGTTGGTTCTAGTACCAAGACTACCCTCTGTGCACAGCTGTGAGCATGTTGTAGGCCAAGCATTAATATGTTTGGTGTATGATGGCTAAGTAGACACAGACTAACAAAATCAGATTTGAAAAAACTTTTCAGAACTTAACTGGGATACTAACAAGATTTTCTACCGAATTGCAGAATTTAATGTAGCACCCTGCACCAGCCAAACTTTGATTTTTTTCCTTTGTCTCAAACTTCGTGAAGAACTCCATTCTATCTCTAAAAAAAATAAGTGGGGCTGCGCCCCAAAATCGGGGAACGAACCATTACCCAAAGGCCACTGTTTTCCTTAGTCTGGCACACACATGGCATGCAATGGTTGGTAACGGAAGCATGTAGCAAGTAGTAATTGTACAATTTGGTCTTGCGATCAATATGCTGGTTATTGTGAATGCAAATAAAGGAGAAGTTTGTCCTACGCTTGGTTTTACTGTTTTGCGATTGGTACATGATCCACTGATCCAAACACAACAATTAGTCTGACCCTTTTAAGACAATGTCACCTTTTGGATCTTAAATACCACAATACACATTATAGTTGCGCTGTATCCATAGAATGCACTTATGGCTCACACAAAAGCATCCTTGAGCCTATAGAATAAAATGGCAAGGATGACAAAGAAAATGGTTGGTAGAGATTTGTTTGAACGAAATGGTAAAGCTAATTACCTGCAGTACCCACAAGCTTGGCCTATTTCCGTTGAAGCCATTTTTGCACAAGCCATCTTGTAAATCAGGAGACTCTAAAGGAGTATGAAGCAGAATACAATTCCGGGTTATTTTTGCTCCTGCCCCTGTCATACCCCAATAAGTAAATAAAATTACATGGGATTGTGGCAATCATTTCTCAGTCTGTAAGAAAATAAATCCAAATTTGTAAAAGATAGATAGGATGTATTATTTTCGTCCTCCACAGTTAAAAATAGCAGTAGAGAGGAAGAAACATAACACTGTGGCGAAAATACTGCTTTGATGATTCTACATTTCTATTAACCTCAAGTAAGATATATCTTACTGTTTCAGATTTATGAACAATTAGCACTCAGCAGGCAAACGAAATATTAAACCTTCATCTTAGATGAAAATAACAGCATAAACATGCCCCAGTTCCTCAGAATGGAAAAAATAAGAATCTGCGCGGCATAATGCTATTCACACCTCTGAGTTGCTGGGCTGTTGTACTGAAGATTCTTCCAGGTGATACATCGTACAAGACAGACATCCTAGGCCAATTCAGCCTATATGGACGAGTGTCCATTCCATCTGTCAACAAAACAATCTACAAGGAATAAGCCTTGCTCCACAGGTTAGAGCGGAAAGAAATTGGCATAAAATTGGTTAAATTTCAGTACCTGTCTAAAGTGGTCTGAACTGGTTATCAAATGTTGCAACTTATCATCAAGGTATCTAGTAGTTAGCCTATAATGGTCTGCATATGGCATTAAATGCAAGACAAGAGATTCCAAAGCTTGATGTGCTACATCAAGTGAAAGTAGCACAGCGGCTTATGGATCAATAAAAAGGGGATCTGCAACCACAAAGTTACTATGAAACATTAGAATTAGAAACAATCATATTAGTACTCATATGTACACCACTAAGAATAAATGCTAGAGTAATACTCTATAGAGATCATTATCCAAGCTTCGCAAAACAAGATTCAAACAATTCTATCAAGCTTTACCTTGTCTTGGGCTGAAACATAGTTGCTGTATTAGCTACTTTGGAAAACAAACGGTCAAGCAAGATGCAACTAGAACAGGTAACTTAGATTAATCATGTGGGAGCTTAGAATAAACACTGCGCTACATCATTGTGAACACAAACAAGTATTACATATTAAGATCATACACATCATGATTCTCTCTTAGTTGCCTAAATGAACTTATCTAGTGGCCAAGAGAAGATAAGAAATTGACATGCCAAACAGTACGTACTTTATAGAGCTTGAAAATGACTCGGAGACAAAAGAAATTATCCTTCGCTGGTAATGGTTCTTTAGAACAAAAGAGGGTTCCATATATCGGATCAAAGAACAATTTGTACTGCCCAAAAATACCTAGCTATTCCCTATTTTGATTTAGCATATTGAAAGTGAAATTGCACTTGTCTGGAGAGATCAACACAAAAGTTACATTAGTCATCAGGTAGTCAAAGTCTTAAACATGTTTTAGGGAGGATACCAGCTTGGCAGTCAGACAGCCCTTATAATCTTCAAATGTGAGTACTGGAACCTTTACACCAAGGCAGACTCATGTTTTGGGCATGTCTGGTTGCCTGCACCCACTAGGCTGTTTGGTTGCTTACGCGAGGCGCTGACCCGTACTCACACGATACTCCAAGTAGTGGATCCTGCCCCCTCGACAAGCACGGGCAAGGGGGGACATCAGCAGCAGCACGGACCAAGATCTCCAGTACTGGAGCGGACTGAGATCTCCGGTACCGGGACCTGCTCCTCCCCTCCTTCAGCTGCTCGTCCCCTTCGTCTCCATCACCGTCTCGTTCACCTCGTCTTCGGCAGGTCATCCCATCCCTCCACTGCTAGCGTAGGTAAGGTGTAGGGTTGATTTTTCCATTACTTATGGAACATCGATTTCACTAGGAAGAACGGGTGAAGCTTATCATTCAGGCTGCAACACTCATAGCTGTAATTCAGGCCTTGCTCCTGTTAATCCACAAAAGAGTTGTTCGTCACAATTTTAGGGGTGTGGTCACAATTCACATATGCTCCATTGCTACCCTGAGATAGGGAGAGAATGGCGAATCTGAACTACATTCACAACTCTAACGATGTAGAGGTTGTGAACATGCTTCGAATGAGATGCGGCTCTTTTGCACAGATACATAGGGAGAGGCAGGTGCTACAAGATAGCATCCACACCTCTTTGGAAGAGCAAGTAGCAATGTTCCTTTCATGTTGTAGGTCATAACCAGAGGTTCACTGATTCATAACAGATTTAGACAATATCTCTTATGCGAGTGGAGAGCTCAGATCAAAGATGATCAAGGCACCAACTGGTCAAACTCCTTCGAAGATGTTTGAAGGTGAGCAAAATTAGTGTTAGTTCATGCCATGACATGATTGTATTGTTGTGAATAAGAACAGTTTGTTCATTGCATCAAAGGATTGTATTGGCGCAATTGATGATACTCATGTGACTGCTAGAGTGGGTCAGAGGCTGCAACTTACATGGGTAGAAAGCTATATATGCCAGAATGTGCTTGCTGATGTTGATTCTGATATCAAGTTCACATATGTTTTAGTTGGTTGGGAAGGATTACCCCCATGATGCAAGCATTCTTGCTGACAACATGGCTCACCTCGATGGGATCAAGGGTATTACCTCGATGGGATCAATACCCTTGATAGTCCAACATGTCGGCCTGGGATTCTTCCACCCTTTTGAAAAACCAGGTATCATCTTAACGAGTTCTCTACAAGGAATTATCCTAAGACTACCATGGAATTGTTCAATCTCAGACACTCTAACCTTAGTTACGGTTGAGAGGGCATTTTCTGCTTTGAAAAACCGTGATCAGAATTCATTTCACCCTTTCCCCCCTCGAGTTAAGCTTGTTCTTGCATGTTGCATTCTTCATAACTAAATCTTAGGGTTTGGTCTTGATGAATATGTGTCGGATGAGGCTGATTTGATAGGGAATGATACTGACCAAGGCAATGGTTTGGACGCACATGATAATGTAGCTTGGAAGTGCAAAAGGATGGAGTGGGCTGAGGCAATGTGGGCTGCCAGAGGTAACACAAGGATGTGAAGAAGAAAAGGATGGAGAACTTCCCCCCTGATCACCATCGAGGAACTTCCCTCTCCCTTATCCACATAATTGTTATAACTGCCATTTGTTAGTAGGTAGGCCTATCATGACGAAGTGTCGTTTAGTAGGTAGGACTATCACAACCAACTTCCAATGTTTAGTAGCTAGGGCTGGTACTGCTTGTTACATTGATGTGTAGTGTAGTTTGTGGTAAGGTTACCACTAGTGAGAACTGAGAAGGGGTGACCACAGCAATAGGCCGTGAGCAACCAAATGTGAGGTATTTGCATCTTCAAGGCCTTTAGCCTCACATGTTGCCAACCAGATGCTAAGTATGAAATCACCTCCTGATGCAATGCGGCAGTCAAAACGTGGCTCTAGCCTTGACCCAATAGACGCAGCATCCAATGGGCCACGATGGGTGGAACGTGAACAGGGGGTGGGCAACCAAACACGCCCGTCGTGAAAATATGCGTGCTAACTCAAGTCCATTTGCAAATTTAGAAGTGCTTTAGATCATCACTACTTATGCATTGGTGGTAGGATGCTATGTCTCCCAGTAACAATGTCTCAGCAAGTGCCTCTGGATCCCGCACGCAAGCCCGAACAAAATCTAGTGGGACAACTCCAAAAAGGATAAATTTGGCCCTGAAACATACTAATCGCGGCATTGCGTGTTTGCCCGAAATGAAAACAAGTTGCAATTCTTAACAAATTCAAGCTGAACATAGGAGTAAAAACATCCCTTCAATTCCTCAAGCACGTCGTGCGCAACGCAGTAGTACCAACAACAACATAATAATTGACCCAACGATTCCTAAGGCTAACCTGAGCGGCGTGACTCCTCGTCCCTGAGGCGAGCGGCGTGGAGGGCGGCGAGGAGGAGCTGGTCGTGCGGCTCCGCTTCCGGGAGCGGGGCTCCGCGGCCGCGAGGGGTGTCGGCGCCGACGGCGAAGAGCCCCGGTTGCACAAGCCTCTTCTTCGTTCGGTAGTTCCAGGAGGAGGCGGATGGCGGGGGAGCGAAACACGGAGGTGGCCGGAGAGGCGGCGCGGCGAGCGTCGGCAGCACGAGCATGTTGCCGGCGTCACATGCCCTGCAGTTGTTGTGCCTGGTCTCCTCCCGTCCCACCTCAACAGCAATATCCAAAACGGAAATACGCTGGTTACTTATCATTACTAATATATATATATCATAGTATATTCATATATATATATCAAAGCTGAGAAAAACGGCGAGCTAACAGCGCCCGGGCACTGTAGCATTTTTTTTCGTCATTTTTTTTTTACATTTTTCCTCCACTTTTTCTTCTCAAAATGTTTTTCCCCAAAACTTACATACATGAAATATATTCGCGTCGACGAGTGGATTCCATGATTCCATCCCTTTAAACGGTTTCGAGTTTTCTCGAATCTAACTTCTCGATTTTGGATCCAAATTCGCACAAACGTTGACGAATTTTGTCAAATTTTTCGCAAAAAAACCCGCATTTCCCAAAAATTACATACACGAAATATATGCGCGTCGACGAGCAGGTTCCACCCCCGTGATCGGTTTCGAGTTTTGTTGACTCTAACTTCTCAATTTTGGCACTGTTCATTGCACTGTTTATGTACAGTGTTAAACAGTGCCCGGGTACTGTAGCGATTTTTTTTGCTTTTTTTTTTTGCAACATTATTCCTCCACTTTTTCTTCTCAAAATTTTTTTTCCGCCAAAACTTACATACATGAAATATATTCGCGCCGACGAGTGGGTTCCATCCCCGTAAACGGTTTCGAGTTTTCTCGGCTCTAACTCCTCGATTTTGGATCCAAATTCGCACAAACGTTGACGAATTTTGTCAAATTTTTCGCAAAAAAAACGCATTTCCCAGAAATTACATACACGAAATATATGCGCGTCGACGACTAGGTTCCACCCCCGTGATCGGTTTCGAGTTTTGTTGACTCTAACTTCTCAATTTTTAGATCCAAATTCGCACAGACATTCGACGAAATTTGACCAAAAAAAATCCAAAAAAACCCCGCGTTTTCCAAAAATATATACATGAAATATATGCGCGTCGACAAGAAGGTTCCATCCCCGTCATCGCTTTCGAGTTTGGTCGACTCTAACTCCGTAATTTTTAGATCCAAATTCGCACAACCATTCCACGAATTTCGTCAAATTCGAATTTCCTTCGACATTTATTATGTCATTACAACAAAACATTTCATACATAAAATTTCTCTTAAAGGTCGCGGCGTGAATACTAAAACCCTGACAAGTGGGTCCAGTTCACTTAAAGAATTTGCAGAAAATGAAAAAAAAAATACAAAATCAATAGTTTAAGAACTATCTACCAGAAAAATGTAAAAAATATATCAGCATAAACAGAAAAACAAATTCTAATTACTTATATCATAATACAAACATTTTTTGACATTTTTAAAATTGGACCCAATTCACTTAAATATTTTACAGAAATGAATAATACTATAAGATTAATGGTTTAAAATCTACCTACCACAAAAATATGCAAAATATATCGAAATAATCAGAAAAATAAATTCTAATTACTTATATCATAATAAAAACATTTTTTGACATTTTTTTAATTGGACCCAACTCTCTTAAATAATTTGTAGGAAATGAATAATACTATAAAATTAATGGTTTAAAATCTACCTACTAGAAAATTATGCAAAATATATCGCAATAATCAGAAAAATAAATTCTAATTAATTGTACCATAATGCAAACATTTTTGGTCATTTCAAAATCGGTAAACTTTTACAAAAAACCAAAATGCACTTCTTCTGATTAAATGAAGTTGATTTCGAATTAAAAATATATTATATACTTTATTTCCTCTACTTAAGTATCTTAATTAACTATTTAAGACAACATAAAAACATATTATACCATTTAAAAACCAGTTTGCATTTAAAGATAACATAACAAAACTCTCTCTAAATATTTTTACTAAATAAATACTTAAATTGGTTAATAATTCTATGAAACCATAATATTTTTACTCTTAAAATGAAATTAAATAGAATATTTATGTCAGAAAGGAAAACATATTTTATCATTTTAATCTAGCTAACATATTAGAAGTAATATAACTAAAATCTCTCTAATTGTATACTTAAATTTTTAAAAAACTTTATTAGATGGATATTTGAAGCAAATACAAATTCACATCCTCTAATTATGGACTTAATTTAATAAATGATTAAAGCAAAATACAAACATTTCAAAATAGTTCACATTTAGATATAATTTAATTAATCTCTCTCCAAATATGTAGTTAAATTTAATAAATGCTCAAACTGGTGAACATTTCGATATAATCATAATGTATTTCCTCTAATTATGAATTTAAATAAACTACTTACGTCAGAATAGAAAACAAATTTTATCATTTCAATTTAGCTAACATATTAGAGGTAATATGTCTAAGTTTTCTCTAATTTCAATTTAGATTTAAAAATGCTTGATTAGTTGGATATTTGTAGGAAATACAAACTTATTTCAGCTAAATATGGACTTACTTCAATAAATGTTTATACAAAATATTTCCTGCAAATTCATTTTCCTCATATTATGAGTTTAAAATTAAATTCAAAAAATGCTCAAGCAATGTACTCCCTCCGAATATTGGGTTCAATTAAAATTCCCTCCGATTATTGAGTTAAATTTAATATGTAAGATAAAACAGAAGCATATCATACCAAACCGACTATGTTAACATTTACAAATAATATACCTAAACTCGCTCCAATTATGCGATTCAATTTACTAAATGCTTAAATTAAACTTAAATCTCTTTAAATATGAATTTAAATTTAAATAACGCTTTATTAAATGCACATTTCAGGATGATTTCAAATTAAATTTGCGCTAACTACATTATACACGTTATAACTACTGCCTTTCCTTACAATATATATACCACGATTTAAAAAACACAAAATACCACAAATTAATCTCAGCAAGGCCACGGCGTGACGCCGCGCAAAATTTAACTAGTATAGTATAAAAGGTGCGCAGATCGCTGGCTTACCAGCGGCCCGGGTACTGTAGACGCACTGTACTGTAGTGAACGGTTACTGTAGTGTTCTACAGTGCCCGGGTACTGTAGTGATTTTTTTTTGCAGCATTTCTTCCTCAATTTTTTATTATTTATTTTTTGTTTCTCCAAAAACTTATATACATGAAATATATTCGCGTCGACGAGTGGGTTTCATCCCCGTGAACGGTTTCGAGTTTTGTCGGCTCTAACCCATCGATTTTGGATCAAAATTCACACAAACGTTGATGAATTTTGTCAAATTTTTCGCAAATAAACCCGCGTTTCCCTAAAATTACATACACGAAATATATGCGCGTCGACGAGTGGGTTCCATCCCCATGAACGGTTTCGAGTTTTGTCGGCTCTAACCCCTCGATTTTGGATCCAAATTCACACAAACGTTGACGAATTTTGTCAAATTTTTCGCAAAATAAAACCTGCATTTCCCAAAAATTACATACACGAAATATATGCGCGTCGACGAGTGGGTTCTATCCCGTGAACGGTTTCGAGTTTTGTCGGCTCTAACCCCACGATTTTGGATCCAAATTCGCACAAACGTTGACGAATTTTGTCAAATTTTTCGTAAAAAACCCCACGTTTCCCAAAAATTACATACACGAAATATATGTGCGTCGACGAGTAGGTTCCACCCCCGTGATCGGTTTTGATTTTTGCCGACTCTAACTCCTCGATTTCCGATCCAAATTCGCACAAACATTCGACGAATTTTGAAAAAAAATCCAAAAAAATCCCCGCGTTTCCCAAAAATTATGTACATGAAATATATGCGCGTCGACGAGTAGGTTCCATCCCCGTCATCGCTTTCGAGTTTGGTCGACTCTAACTCCGTAATTTTTAGATCCAAATTCGCACAACCAATCCACGAATTTCGTCAAATTTGAATTTCCTTCGACATTTATTATGTCATTCTAACAAAACATTTCATACATAAAATTTCTCTTAAAGGCCACGCGTCCCACAAATTTCGTCAAATTTGAATTTCCTTCGACATTTATTATGTCATTCTAACAAAACATTTCATACATAAAATTTCTCTTAAAGGCCACGCGTCCCACAGCGCGCGGGTGCGCCGCCGGCGAGGTCGACGTCGCCGCCGGTCCGCCGCCACGGGTGACGTCACGCAATGATGTCACCACGGGCCCGCCCGTCAGTTTTTTAATTTTCTGTAAATGTTTTCTGTTATTCAAAAAAAAACCTGACACGTGGGCCCGCCATGTAAGAGGTTTCGCAATTACAAAAAAAATGATTAAAATTGGAAAATTTATAAATTTCATAATATAATTCAGCAAAATGCAAATAATATGTCAAAAAATCACAAATTTTACAAATTTCTAACCTTTGCGAACAAAAGTTACACAAAAAAAAAATCCCCATGAAAAAAATGCAAACAATATTTCGAATGTTTCCGAAAACACCTAATTTCCATACTTTCCACACAGAAAACGCAACAAAAAAAAACATTGCACACATTTCAAAATTTAAGAAAAAATAGATTTAATGAATCTTTAAACTTTCCACGCGAACTAACAAATGCTCATTTTTTCTTGAAGATTTGCTGGTTTAGTTTTCCAGATATTTCAAAGTTTCTACAATTAGAATAGAATGATTAAAATTGCAAAATTCATAACTTCTTTTCTTTTTCCAGAAACTCTTGCAACTTTTGAAATATAACTTCCATAATTTTGAAATCTGCACTGCTTAAAAATGTGGACACTTCAAAATTTGCATTCAAAACGTAAATTTTCAAACAATTCTAGAAAAAAATGTATTTCCCCAATCCATTACTTCCCTCTAAAATATTCGATTAATTTCTAAGTTTCAAAAAAATATTTCAAATTTTAACTAAGGACGCGGCGTGCCGCCGCGCTCAAATTTAACTAGTACTACCTATATGAAAGACGGAGGAAATGGCGGCCTCTCCGCTGCCCGGCCACTGTAGATTAGCTACAGTGGCACTGTAGAAAATCTACAGTAACAGGCGCGCTGATCCGCGCCGTCGCATCTTCATCCAGCGGCCCGAACAACTTCTCCGCGACACTTTTCCAAAAAAACCCTCGCTAACCCAAAGCTTGCTCCGCAGTCCAACACTTTACGAAGAAACAGCCTTACTTGCAAATTGCGGAAAACTCAAGGACCTAAATGCAAAAAACGTCCACACTCCCCCCTCTCCTTCCTTCTCTCTCCCCTCTCCCCGCGCCAGCCGAACTCGCCGGCGACGCCGATGCCGCGCACCGCCGCTCTGCTCCTCCCCACGCAAATCAACTACCACGGCGACCTCCGCCGCCTCGCCTTCTCCCTCCTCGCCGGACATCGCGTGCTGGGTCGCCCGCGTCGCGGCGGATTTGTCGCCGACGTGCTCGCCGCCCTCCGCCGCATCCCCACGCCGCGAATCACGGCTCCGGCGACGCAAACGGAGCGGCGCCGCCGCTTGCGGGCGCTCCGCGTCGATGCGCTCCCGCCGCGCGCGCGCTCGCGCCCCAGCACGCGCGGACGCGTCGCCGGCGAGGTCTACGCCACCGCGCACGCGCCGGCAGAGCCCGTCCGCTGCTGGCGTCCTGCTGACGTTTTAGCGGGCCTGGGCCGTCCAGCTTAGCTGCCTGCTGGGCCGAGCTATCTGCTGCGCAGCAGTTCCGGCCCAGGCACGGTCCTTCCTATTTTGTTTTACTCCCTGCTTTTCTTTTTTTGAAATTGAATTTAACTAATGTTTGGTTTGAAATTTCGGTAAAATGCAAAATTACTTCCTCTTTTCAAAGCTTGGTTTGAAATTGAATTTAACTAATGTTTAAAAAAATAAATTTCCTCCGACTATCAGGTTAAATTGAATATTTCACACATAACGCAAACACACCACACAATTTGCAAATAATACAACTTACATCTCTCCAAATATGTACTAACGTTCATAAAAAAAAATGCTAACTACAACCCCCTTACAACATAAATAACATAACAAAACAACAAATTATCACTAATATTCGAAACCAACCAATTATAAAATTCAATTCAGCAAAAGTGTATTTCCATCACTATACACTTAAGTTAACTATTAATTTAATAACATAATTTTACCATTTCAATTCATCAGTTATTTACATATACTCCACGCAACGAATTTCATCGAATTCTAATTTTTGCCATACCCAACAGGTAAATGTACCCCTTTTCCATATTTCCGTACATCCAAATTCGAGTACAATTTAAACATACATATTTCCAAATTAAAATTCCCTGCACCTTTCTTAACAACGTATATAACGCAACAAAAAAAACATCAAGGGTGCGGCGTGGCTGTGCAGATTCTCGCCCTCTCCGCGCTCGCGTACTGTAGCAGCGACAGTATCACTGTAGAAATGAACAGTGTTGAACAGTGATTCAATCCCCGTCCGTCGCTCGGCGATCCGACGGTCCTCAGCACACGTCCGTGACGTTTTTGCAATAAAGCCCCTCCCTAATCGAGAAATCAACCCGCAGTCCATACTTTCCCGCAGACAGGGACCTGCTCGCATTTTCTAAAAACTCCGAGGACCTTCGTGTAAAACTGACCGCAGATCGATCTTTCCCTTTTCTCTCCCGGCTCGCGCTCTCCTCTCGCTCTCGCTCCCGCGCCTCTGGTCGCCGCCGCCGTCGCCGCTTTAATCCGGCGAGCTCCGGCCACCTCCGCCGCCGTGATGTGGCGCGAAGGATGCGCCTCGCGGTCCTCTGCCTCCCTACTCCGGCGATTCGCCTTTCCTCTCCAGAATCGGAGCAGCGGCGGCAGCGTGCAGGGAGGGAGGAGCGTTATCTGAAGAAGGGATGATGGAGATGGCAACCCAGCGTTGAGTATGCAGAAGCTCTGTACATGCGTGTGCGCGCGCTACACTCGCCGCTATCCCTGGCGAGATGCAGGTATGGCTGCCTGATCTAGCTTATCCGTATAAGAATATCAAGCCTTGCTGGATTCTTTTCGATCGTGGCTTGCCCCATGACTTTCCGTCTTGAATATTTGTGCTGATGTCCAGGAGAGGCAGCGGTTGCTAGCAGCAGTAGGCAACGATTGGAACGGAGAGGCGGGTCACCGGCCAGCAGTATTTGGCCGCGGCAAGGACGCTGGCAGCAGCAGCACGCTAATCTTCCATGCTTGGTAAGTCATCCCTCTTTCTTTCTAAGCAGCGCTGGATCCTGAAACTGGCACCGCCTCCCTTCCCTCCCATAGCACCCTTCTCCATGAATTATGTGGATAGTTTTTATGCTCGGATCTGACATAGTGTTCCTTAGATTTGTTTCCCTTCATTTTTCTTTAGCCTTCATACTGCAGACATTTATACTTGCGTCTGCAATTTCTTCAGAATTTCATCAAAAATTATTTGCATCTGTCCTAATGTAGGTGTTCCTCCTCGACACTAATGTAGATGTTCCTCCTCGATACTGTCAACGACGGCTCTCTAATCCTCGGTATGCAACCTGTTAGATTTTGTGTTCAGGCCATTTTTACATTTTTTTACAGAGAATATTCTTGCCATTCTGCACGAATTAAACCTGATGGAGTTGCTATACGGAGTTGCAGGGTTTGTTGCTTTTGTAATTTTATCTTGGCTTTGTTCTTCTTGCCGCTGGCTTTCCTAATTCATGTACTAATAAGCAGGAGGCTGGAGTTTTGTTTGTCTTTGTTGAGAATAAAATGAGCGGAGGCATTCAAAGTGTGTTGACTTTCTCGATTTCTTAGGCTGCCATTGAATGGAGTTATCTTATCCTGGCATGCTCATGCATCATTTATACATTACCTACATTTGCAAATAATTTCTTGCACCATCTTCCTCTCCGACATGCCCAGGTAAGTAACATGTTTTATCAAACTCTGCTGTAAGAAATTAAAGAAAAACCAATTTTTGGTTGAAGGCCAAACTGCATAGAACACAACCTAGAAACTTCTGTTTTGTGCATAATCAGTAAACCATGTTGAAGATCATTTATCTACCATTTCCAAATGCGTAAACTACTAGAAGTAGACTGCATTATTGAATCTAGAATCTTCATTTAATGTATTCAGATTTGAGCCAGTAGTTGATGTCCACAGAAATGTATGAGACATAGTAGTTTGTGAATGGCTGAATGCAATACGAGACAGAGTTATCCACTTTCGATACATTTTATTTTGTTTAATCACAATAGGTGTAGGTGTTGTCATACAAATTCAAAGCATCAAATATTCTTGGTTAGGTGCCTATTCAGTACATCACATGTGTTTTGCAGAGAATGACGAGTGAATTAGTGTACCTGAGGATAACGACCAGAGCCGACCATTATACCAGTTCTAATGGGTATATCTTTTCAATGTGTCAACTCTATACATCATAAGGAGCAGGTTGCAAGGTAACCCCTTTACCATATTGTACATTTGATGGCTCGGTTGTCTCCACATACAGACTATATTTGTTTGTTTGAGATAGCTATACATACTATATATATGCTCCACGTAAAACTTCAAGAGTGATAACTGCGGACAAAATTATCATAATCGTTGCCTACCAAGATAGCCAGCGAGGAGGCTCTTTACTCCACTCCCACGGGTAACCAGTCAGGTGTTTTCTGGTTCCCATGCCTCTGTTCTCAAAAAGCACAAACTTCAAGTTTTGCATATGCTTCAGAGAGTTCTTGAAGGTGAAATTATCACAGGTTTGAACAAGAGCTTATTTAATCCGATCCTTAAACTGTGAATTTACTCATCTGGATTTGGCTATTTTATTTATTTCATAGAACATATGATTTATTTGCATTATTACAGGATGTTTGTTCATCTAGCTTATGAGTGGAAGTACAGTCTACAATTTTAGGCGAGTTCCAATTGGATAGCACACAACTGATGCAACATCGGGCTCTGTTGCTACAGGTCTACACATGGGTTTTGTATATGCATACAAACACAAGAGCGTCTAAATCCTATAGCTTCTTGGTGGAACACTTCCTTTTTTCTGATTCTAACAATTGGAACCAGCATTTAATTGGTACTCTCTTGGTCCATGGGCACATGTCTCTTTTTTACAACTAACTATATCAGCTTTTTACTACAACTTGCGCTTATATTTTGTACCCTTCTGGATGAGATGTGTCTCTGCTTCATCAAGGCCGCGGCGTGCCGTCGCGCCAAATTCCACTAGTTTTTCCCCAAATGCCGAGTGAAGCTTTTGTGCTCCAGCTGAAACGAGTTATTTTTCAAAAAAACAAAATTGTAACACAAACATTCTAAAAAAAACATACATGTAGATTTGAATGTTCATTATTATAGGAAGAGATTTCAAAAAATAATGTTAGCATTTGCAGGTTGTACGAATATAACAAGCATCAGGGTCAACAAAGCAAATTCAATAACGTGAAAATAAATATGCTCAGATTTTTTTTTGAAATTATATATGCTCAGAGTTCTTTGTTTTCCACAGGTATTCTTTCGAATTATTTTATGCAAATTTATAAGTTAAACACACAGGTAGACCACAGCTTGTGTGGTTATTTTGTGATTTTTCACGAAATATTATCAGTTAAAAAAATTGTGCAATTGTTTGTGTTTTCATCATCCTCCTCGCCTTGAATCCAAGGTATTGTTCTCAACACTGCAAGGTATTCTCCAACGGGTGGCGTCAGATCAGCAACATCGCCAAGGGCATGTCAAGCTTATTGAATAATGGTGTGCTACGATATGTATGGTGAGTTTAAAGGTAGTGCAAGTTGCTTGTTCAAGTATGTTATCTAGTACGAATTCACCGTGGGTCCCGGTTGTTTGAGTCAAACTAGGTTTGAGTCGGAGTTAGATTCAAATTCCTAGGGGTAGGACGCCTTCGGTAGGTCCTGGTTGTTTGAGTCAAACTCCTATAGGGGTAGGAGGGGTGCAACCAGAATAGGTTATGTTTAATATTAGGTTAAATTTTGAGCTCAACTCATGTGTCTGGGTGAAGCATTTATCTATGCTCGTCTGTTATGACGCGTAACTATATGCTCATCTGATTATCTATCTTATTAAGATATTGTGTGAAGGTTCTTGTTCATCAATGATTGTCGTGTTGTGGTGTGAGGTGTGTTCTTCATCAATATGTTGTGTGCTGGTCATTTACCATTAGTCCACGACATGAGGTTCATTGTCATTGACGAGTTGCACGCAAGATCAGATATCCCCATCTTCAGGTTACGTGTATCACACAAGTGATTGGGAGGATTCTAGTGGAATTGGTATTGGAGGTGTGTTGATATAAGAGGGTAGATCGACTGCACATTTTTGAAAGTTGTATGATACATAATTGACATGTCTTGTTAATAATTAAGAATTGTACGCTCTTATATGTGTGTTCTTGCGGTTTGCCAACACTATTTACAGCCAAAATAATGTATCATATTTCGATAATGCGACTCAAATATTTTAAAATTCATTCTGATTTGAATTAACGACATTCAAATGGGTTGAATTTATTGAGTCTTTCCCATACATCGTTAAACATAAAAATGGTAAAGCTAATGTGGTTTCTTATGCCCCCTCTAGAAGAAGTATGTTATTCACACAATTGGACGTGAAAGTTTCTGGTGTGAAGAGTTTGAGCGATTTATATGTTACTAATGAAGATATTGCAACTCCATATAAAGTGCGTACCAATTGGAAATCACAGGAGAAATATCATATATATGATGGACATTTGTTTAGAGTTAGCAATCTATATGTTCCAGATATTGGGTTGCATGTACGGTAAATTAAAAATTTCACGTATTGCTACGCAACACCTCCTAAAATCTACTATCGAGATACATGTGAATGCGAAGATCCGAAGATCTAGTTTAGTATACATTACCAACACCGTAGTTGCGGAAGAACGTGTTGATGACGTAGTCGATGTAGCCGATCGCGGTCTCAACCAAGCCTGGTAGAGAGATTCCGACGCCTTCTTCTCCTTCGCTTCATCACCTTGATTCAACAGCGTGAGGGTCAACCGTCGTGAACGACAGATCACCCCTCTGAGAGTTTGCACACGTACGCCGGGAAAGGTTCAACAGGGTTTCGTCGTCCAAGCTTGCAGCACCGCTGGTGTATATGAAGGTGGAGATCTCAACACATGAGAAGGAGAGAGAGAGAGAGAGATTAGATCTAGTCTAATCGGATAGGTTGCCTTTAATTAGAGGTTCCTCTAATCCAACTAGAAGAGATCTAAACTTGAGAGCTGACGTGAGTCAATTGTCTATCTAAATTGTGTCTCCACAACTAGAGGAGGTGGGGTTTATAAAGGAGACAAAAGGGTAGGGAGACTTGGAAAGGGGGAAACCTTCCCCTAGTCCAACTTGGCTTGGACAAGGGGAAAGTTCCCCTTGCCCAATTGGTATGGGAGGATGAGTTGGAGTTGGACTCCAACTCTCCTCCCCTCTCCCTTCCTTGCACCGGCCGGCGGGTGGGGCCCACCTAGGTCCGAACCGACCCAGGCAGGTGGGGTCCACCTAGGTCCGAACCGACCTAGGCAGGTGGGGCCCACCCAGCCAACCGCCTTGCCGCCGTGCGGTGGGGCCCGCCTGGCCGCACCGACCTGGCAGGTGGGTCCCGCCTGGCCGGCCGCCACCGCCGCACCGCCTCCCCCCGCCGGGGTCTTCGGTCCACTAGGGTTCGGCCCGGGGTTTCCCCCTTCGGGGCCTCGGCCCACCACCACTTGGTGGTGTGGCCTTTTAATATTTTTCCCGTAATTATAGTTCTCAATTAAATAAATCAATATTTAATTAACATATAATTAAATAATACTTTGTCTAATTAATTCTTATTTGAATATTTCCTTTTTCAGAATATTTCACTGAATTAATTTCCTATCATATGAAACTCCTTTCATGAAACTCCTTTCATATGATCCGAGACACCCAGTGTATACTGACAAAATACTCCGGACAAATATTCCTCTCTTATAAATGCTCGGAATAAATCCGGCCGTGATAGTAACTTCTATCACAAACTTTCTCTCTTGATAAGGTATATCATCACGCAAGCACCATGCTGGTGATACTCTCTCCATGTTCCAGACCAACCATATACACAACTAACCAATCCTAGTTTTAGTGTGTCCAGCCTACAGGTTCGATAACGGGTAGCTATAATTGGTTGGGTATCAACCAATCACCGGCCAGTGACAGTTCCAAGGACGATCCTGTGTAGCTGCTATCGTTATGCGAAAGAGACTTCTGTTGAACCTGCTAGTTATTTAATATATCAATCCCATTACTCACGATACTGAACTTCACCCGAGATATAGATCCGTGGATGATACCATGAATCAATCAATGATTGATTCACATCATCTTTGTGTATCTCGTTACCGGTAAGTTCCCTTTACTCGTTTCCATATTATGATCTCCCACACGGTGTAACTTCACCATGCATTGTCTGCAGAACATATTGGATACCTTTATAATACCGAGTGGGCCCTGGACGTATCTCTCTTAACCTAGAGGAGTAATTTCCCATCTCAGAACATTAGGATACACACATACCTTGAAGCCACCCAGTAACTGCCTTTATGATCACCCTGTTACGGCCGTGACGGTTAACAGCACCAAAGTAACTATTCCAGTATGCATGACCCTAATAACCTCATGGTTACAAGGACATGTTATACAACAACCTTTCTGTGATAAAGCTAAGGATAAAAAGACTATTTAACGGAATCTCTTAGCATACCAACACTTGGGTTACCCAGCCATATTATTAGCTAATAATATGCCATCCTTGATGCTGACATAAACAATGTCCATGACTAGGAAAAGCCGCGTCATCTAGCATTCAAGAATTAGTCCGTAAAAGAACTAGGGTATTTTTACGTGTTCATATTCTCTACACGTGCGAGTGAGCTTTTCCCTAAATCACGCATTTAGAAATCACTGCAGTTATAGCATAGAGAATACGAATCAATAATTAATGAATCAGATATATACATGTATAAATACATTGCCACTTGGGCATATATCCAACAGTCTCCCACTTGCACAACTGGCAATGTCTAGTTTGCATAAGTTCAACATCTTGATCGATGTTCGGTGTTTCTCATGCTCACCCTTATGTGGTTGACATTTGTCCTTTTAGTCCCATATGGGACTATGTGAACTTTATTTTTTATGCATAAAGATATACATCTTTTCATGCACAACCTCAATTGATCATATGATCACTTGTAGCTTTTGGTCATTCTAGGTGAAACCCTGGAAACTTTACTAAGAATACAATTTCATTGTTTTACCAATTAGTTGTTTTCTTCGTAAAGAACCACACCTAGTTCATACATGAACCGACAACCCTTCATCATGGAAGTTTTACGCTCCCACTGTCTTTGCTACTTGTTGTAGTTTCGTAATATAGACTTATGTTTTATATAAACATCCCCATTTTGCGATGTACAAAATTTAGAAAATTCTGTCATCTAATCCTTGTCTTAACCTTTATACTTATCTCATAAGATTTTCCAATGCAACTCTTACATTATGAGTATTTCTCACTTTTGAAGTAACTTCTTCAAAATACACCTTATGGAGAATCCTCATCTTAATTGGAGTCAATTGAACTTTTAGCAAATTCAACTTGTCAACAATCAAGTTTGACTACTTTGTTTTGATCTTAAAATTTCACATCTTAAGAAATTCCTTTATGATCAAGATTTCAAATCAATTGATCATGCTCACCACCGTACGAAACAGCCATGGTTCTTGCACATGAATTTCCTTAAACTTTATGAGAATTTTCATTCTCTCGTATTTTGAATAATATTCAAAACACCTCAATGAAATTTCCGCAACATTATATCTCATCAATATACGGCAACTTCCATATATGATGTGACGATTATGTTCCAAATATGCATGTTATTAATTTCCTTTAATAACACTACATATTGTATCAAAACAAAACAATCTTAAAATTACATTATTCAAATTCGAATAATATAACTAAGCTCCCACTGATTTAAATGAAACTATGACTTTCCTTTATTTCTTGAAACTCAAAACAAAACTTTGTTTCTTGTTTCTCCTTTTAATATCATTTATTTGTCCTAGACAAATACATTCCTTTTATGATTTGATTTATATTCAATTAACAAAAGACCCTCGAGCTGTACTAAGTACACAACCTCGATCCATCTTTCCTTTTGAAAGGAATGTGTCTTTGTCAATATCTCATATAAACTCTCTATCATAAAACTTTCCTTGATCAACAAACTTTGTGATCATCTTTTCGTCTAACAAAAAGATCCTTATTGAGTTTATCATAACTCAACAACTATGATATTAAATGTATATGACATCTAAGTCAAATTCTATTGGGGTCTTATTCTAGCACATACCTTTCTTTATTTTGTTTTAACATATTAAGTTTCCTAGAAACTATATGCAACTATTCTGGTTAAGTGAATTTATCTTGACAAGACGTCATGCATTAAATGCATAGACTCTCGGTATTAGTTAAAAGACTTGTCAATTGGAATTGCTTCCGCTTGCGCAACATCTGATAACTATTTCCGAAGATTCAAATAATCTCTTCAAGATTTCACTATCCTCCCACTAAATTCTTTAGAAGAATAAATTCCTCAAGAATCACATTTATCTTAGTGGCAAAACATTGTCACTTATGTGGTGGTTATAAAAGGATTTCCAATTAACTTATTGGAACAACCAACAAAATAAATCTATATTTATCTTCCTCCTTTAGGATCAAGTTTCAATCTTTCATAAAACTTAGAACCCAAATTCTTTGTGTCTCTTATGTTTATCTTTCAAAACTATGACACAACTCATAAGATAAATATTCCTAAGTCTTCTTTATTTTAGAACTAATTTCTTTTCAGAAATTCCAAGTATCTAAAATTATCATGTCCCTTTATGTCTATCTTTCAAGACATGACATGAATTCCTTTAAAGACTATCCTTTGTGCTAAAACTAAAACAATGCAATAAATACTGTAATTGGATTTCTAGGAATAATTCTGCAAGTGATAATATCTTAGCAATTATTTAATCAAGCTTGATCAAATATATGAATCGAAATAAATTTCTATTCATCATATTACTAAGACAATATTTCTAAAACATATTGTGTAGTTCCAAGATATCAATAAAATATTGACTATCTTTTAACTTGTCATTGACTTCACTATGTGCAATATCTCAAAATCCTTCCATCATATTACTATGATCTATTTGAGACAATAGTGCCACACGAAGGTGGTATCAACATCTTCACAATATATCTTAGAACAAATGATATTTCCATAATTCAAGAGATTTGTAACTTGATCATCCACGAAGGGATGATCCAAAATATTCTTTGATAAACGAGATATAAATCTCACAAAATCACAAGAGTACTTTCATCGCCACGAATGCGATCCTATTACAAATAACCTTAGGTCAAAACCTTCAAATCTCTTAAACTAAAACTTGAAAAGTAAATTGGAGATGTCTTCATCTTGTGGATGAAACTTCATGCGCCGAGCTTGACGCACATCACCACTTTACTCCTCCGTCACCTTACTTGTGTATCTCCTATATCATTGCATAATAAATTAGCAATTGATACTCCAGAGTTACTGGTAAGATTGACAAATATTATTTAAGTATAACTCTTATAACTTTCTTGCCTTAGAAGATTTCTTCTTCAGTTTCAAGAATTTCTTGCAGTTTCTCTTCCAGTGTCCTTTCCTTTTACAGAAGAAACACTCGGATTCCTCTAGAGCTTGAGTAGAAGCCTTATCTGATGCCTTAGCATTCTTAGACTTCTTTGTTCTCTTCTTCTTGAACTTGCGGTTTGGGTAACCATCAAAACTTGATTGTTCTCCCTCTTCACGCTAGGTTCAACAGTTTTCAGCATTGCAAGCAGCTCATTTGGTGTCTTCTCCAACCCATTCATGTTGTAATTCATGATGAAACCGCTGTAAGACGGTGGGAGGGAAGCCAACACCAAATCTATACTTAGCTCGGCTGGAATAGGAAATCCCAGAGCCTCGAGCCTAGTACCATAACCAAACATCTTGATTACATGCTCGCTCACAGAGCCTCCTTCTGCCATGTGACATGACCACAGTGCCTTTGTTATCTCATAACGCCCAGTCTTAGCCTGAGTCTGGTACATGGCCTTGAGTGCGACAATAATGTCATATGCAGGAGTTTGGTCAAACTTCTTCTGCAACTCAGGATCCATACATGTCAACATGAGACACTGAACCGATATGGCAGTATCACTCTTCAAGGTGTACTCCTCGAATTCAGCTTGCGATGCCTCCACTCCCGGCATGGCTGGGAGAGGACCATCTAGAACATACTCGCTCTTCGCGTTCCTAAGAACAATCCTTAGGGCGCGAACCCAATCAGCATAGTTGCTCCCATTTGTAGTCAGGGGCTTCTTCTCAATCAGTGGTCCAAGGTTAAACGTGGGTGTTATCTTAGCCATTGATCTACAACAATTAAGTTCACTTAGACATGTTCATAATTATTATCTAGCACTAAATTTAAAACTAAATGTAAAGTGCTCCCACTAAAATTGATATTCCTCAAGATCAAATTAGTGTATACGAAATCCACAATCCTCAATAGTGTGAATCATGGATACATGTCTTCCACTGTGACAAAGGGGTAGGCAAACATGCCAATCACTTCCTGCCGTGATTTCCGTTTCATCTCACTACACGAAATATGCTATCCTATGACCTTTTGCTAGTGACCCTAAAAATATTGGTCATAGATCTATGACCATTTCGAACCAGTTGGTCGTAAACTATTTTGGAGGGTGCAAACCCAAAAAAATAATGACCAATTTTGTTAGAAAGGTCATAGTCTACTTACATGAATTAGTCATAATCCAGACAGCCCTGGCCTATGACCTTTTTTCTAGACGACTACGACCAATTTAAATGGTCATTTGCGTTAGTGGATAGCCAACTCAGCAATCTCGCCTACGTGTTAGTGCTTAGGTGTCATTTTCGCTTACATGTCACTCTGACTGGACATCCAACTCAGCGGTCTCAACTACGTGTCAGTGTTTAGGTGTCATTTTTGCCTACGTATCACTCTAACATGTAGGACCCGCCCAGTGGTGGGACCCGCCCAGCCCAACCAACATGTGGGACCCGCCATGTGACCTGGGGGACCCAGCCATGTGGGCCCCACCATGTGATCTGTGGGACCCGCCATGTGGAACCACCGTGCTGCCATGTGGGACCCACCGTGTGACATGTCATGTGGAAACCCATCCTGCTGCCATGTGGAACCAGTGGGACCCGCCCTACTGCCATGTGGGACCCACCGTGTGACCTGTGGGACCTGTCATGTGGGACCCATCCTGCTGCCATATGGAACCAGTGGGACCCGCCCTGCTGCCATGTGGGACCCACCGTGTGACCTGTGGGACCTGTCATGTGGGACCCATCCTGCAGCCATGTGGAACCAGTGGGACCCGCCCTGCTGTCATGTGGGACCCATCCTGCTGCCATGTGGAACCAGTGGGACCCGCCCTACTGCCATGTGGGACCCACCGTGTGACCTGTGGGACCCATCCTGCTGCCATGTGGAACCAGTGGGACCCGCCCTGCTGTCATGTGGGACCCATCCTGCTGCCATGTGGAACCAGTGGGACCCGCCCTGCTGTCATGTGGGACCCATCCTGCTGCCATGTGGAACCAGTGGGACCCGCTGTTGTAGGGTCAGTCCCGATCTTCACGGATTTGGGTGGGATCGGCGATGAACACGAAGAACACGATGAGGAACACGAAGAACAACAAACACAAAGGGGCAAAGGAGGATAAATAACAAGACATAAGCAACCAATTGACCGGTAACACGCCCCAAGGGTAGCCCCCGATCCTCAAGAGATGCAAGCACAATTACTCTAAGATTCATTTATCTCACCGGTCGAATCTACCGGTCCAATCACCGAGATGAAAGGCGAGTAATCACAATTACAAGGAGGAGTTCATCTCCATGCAAGGAGGCCTTGGTTCATCTCACTAGGAGGCATCTCACAAAGAGGCAACATCCAAAGGATGGGAAGGAGCTAAGCTCAACTCAATCTCAACATAGTCCAACCTTAACTCTAGGGAGAGAGAGAGGGGTATTTATAGTCTACTACAGACCAGGGGCAAGAAGGGAAATAAATAGGAGCTGGGAACGAAGGCGTGGACGAGTTGCAGCTCGGCCGACCGGCAGCCGGCCTAGGCCGGCCAGGAGGCTGTTGGCGTCTAGGTGGCCGGCCTGGGGGCCGGCGGCTTCGGGTGGGTGGCCGGCCTGGGGGCCGGCTGCCTCGGGTCCTTGCCCAGCCTGTGGCCCGGCCTGGGCTGGCTGTGAGGCTGGCCTGGGGCCGACCTAGGCTGGCTGTGGGGCTGGCCGGCCATTCTTCCGGCTCTTCCCCCGTTTCTTCTCCGTTGCTTGAGCGTTCTTCTCTACCACTTCGGCCACGTCCTTGGAGACCCTCTTCTTCCTCTTCCTCACTTCCTTGGAGAGCTTCATGGGGTTCAAACCTAAGCACACACAAAGTATCGGAATGAGGTAGCAAGTCATTCAATGAAGTATCGAGATCATGCAAGGATAGGAGCGAGTTCACCTTATCATGTAGGGCTTTGACTCTTGATCTTGTCATAGGTCCACTTGGTGTGTCTTGTGTAAGGCACATTACATCACCCGCCCTACTGCCATGTGGGACCCACCGTGTGACCTGTGGGACATGTCATGTGGGACCCATCCTGCTGCCATGTGGAACCAGTGGGACCCGCCCTGCTGTCATGTGGGACCCATCCTGCTGCCATGTGGAACCAGTGGGACCCGCCCTACTGCCATGTGGGACCCACCGTGTGACCTGTCATGTGGGACCCATCCTGCTGCCATGTGGAACCAGTGGGACCCGCCCTGCTGTCATGTGGGACCCATCCTGCTGCCATGTGGAACCAGTGGGACCCGCCCTGCTGCCATGTGGGACCCACGCATAAGCAAATGAATAAATGGAACAAAATGAGGAGATTGGGACTCGAACCCAGGTCCTCCCGGGAGCGCCATAGCGCGCGCTACGCGCTGTTTATTAACGCGCGCGTACCCTCCCAGCTGCTGTGTACGCTAATGGGCTCGGCCCAGTAACGCGCGCCTGCGTAGTTTTTTTTTTCTGTTTTTGCTTTTATTATTTTTGAACCTTTTGGAACCAATTTTAAATTTCGAATCGTTTTTAAATTCGGATCCATTTTTAAATTTTGAAACAATTTCAAATTTTCACCATTTTTAGATTTGGAACCAATTTTAATTTTGAAACCATTTTCAAATTGGAACCGTTTTTAAATTTGGAACCATTTTAAAATTTGAACCGTTTTCAAAGTGGAACCATTTTTTTATTTTGGAACCATTTTAAAATCTGGAACCAATTTTTATTGTGGAACCATATTTAAATTTGGAACCATTTTTAAATTCCGAATCATTTTCAAAATGGAACCATTTTTATTTTGGAACCTTTTTGAAATTTGGAACATTTTAATTTTTGAACCATTTTGAAACTTGGAACCAATTTTAAATTTCAAACCATTTTTTATTTTGGAACCATTTTTATTTTGGATCATTTTAAATTTCGTAGCCATTTAAAAAATGCAACCGTTTTTAATTTAGAACCATTTGAGTTTTGGAACTATTTTAATGGAACCATTTTTATATTTTAAACCAGTTTGAAAAAAATAAGAAAAAATAAAAATAAACGAAAACAAAAAAGAAAAAAAACGAAAAAGAAAACAGAAAACAGAAATAAATAAAAAACGAAAACAGAAAAAAAACTGCGCAGTGGGAGCGTGATGGGCCGGCCCAAGCGCGTCCCGGGGTACGCGCGCATTAGTAAACTGCGCGGTACGCGCATTATAGGATTTGCCGGCCCTCTCCTCCCAGGCGCACATAACCACCAGGCCACTTATATGTTTGTGTCATACATGTGCTCTGCCCTCTTTAAACAATGCACCGAATCGCTGGGCTTGGGCCTTAGTGGGCGAGGCCTCTTTTGTTTCTTCTTTTTAGCTTTTGCCTATGCCGAGGGGCTGTTCCGAGTGGGCCGTCCGGCCTGGTTCGGCTGCGCTGCTGGGCTAGGTCGGGTTGGGTCGGCTGATACCTTTTTTTTGGTTCTTTTCATTTATATATTGCTTTATATAGGGTTTTGAAGAATTTGAATTAAATTTTTGATTATTCTTTCAAATTCAAATACAAGATAAAAAATGCAGGATTTTAAAATTATGCCACGATTAAATGTAAATATCCATAAATTTTGGGGATTAAAATTATTCCATGATTTGTTTTGAATTTCGTATGCCGATTTCAAAATACGGTCAAAACGACGGACATGACCGTTCGTAGCTAGGGGTTGAATCTTGCGAAACTATTATTGTATCTCTGATGAAATAGATACTTGTGTACCCAAAGCTGATTTTAAAAAAAAAATCATGAGCAAAGTACGAAGCACTTGTAGTTCAAATTTGACCCGCTTCCAATTAAATCGGCAGAATATTGTCTTTTTCACGAGAGGTGGATGGAAATGTTTCTACACCCAACCATTTGGTTATTTGTACATAGAATGTGGTATAATATTTTTTTAAATGTTGTGGTCCAATTTTGGAACAAATATTTGGTAGGTCCTTCACAAAAAATCCCATTTTTTGCACTCTGAAAATAAAAAATGATTTTTTCGTGCAAAAAACTTTTATCGGCAACATTGTTTTCCACTCCAAGGTGCATGCTTGTGGAAAAGATGAGATCATTTAAACAAACTATGCTATGAAAATGGCCAAAACATCCGTCATTTGGCCTGAAAGGTGTGAATCTTCATACATGATAGCTCGTTTCCGTGAACACTTTTAAAAATGTTTGTGGTATTCCATGTTTATCTTTTTTCTCAAAACTAGGTCACAAATAATGACACATCGCGAAGGATTTGCAATTATTTGATTTTTTTTAAATTTCTGATGCCGATTTCAAAATATAGTCAAAACGCCGGACATCACCGTTCATACCTAGGTCTCGAATCCTGCAAGAATCTTGGTATATCTCTGATGAAATAGGTACTTTTATATCTAAAAATTATTTTTTTCAAAAATCATAAGCAAACTACGAAGCACTTGTAGTTCAAATTTGACCCGCTTCAGTTGAATCGGCAGAAATTTGTCTTTTTCATGAGAGGTGGATGGAAACCTTTCTACACCCAACCATTTGGTTATTTGTACATAGCATGTGGTCTAATATAATTTTTAAATGTTGTGGTCCAATTTTGGAACAAATATTTGGTAGGTCCTTCACAAAACATCCATTTTTTGCACTTGAAAATAAAAAATGATTTTTTCGTGCAAAAAAAATAAAAACTTTCTTCGACAACATTGTTTGCCACTCCAAGGTGCACGCTTGTACAAAATATGAGATCATTTAAACAAACTATGCATGAAAGTGGCCATAACATCCGTCATTTGGCCTGAAAGGTGTGAATCTTCATACATGATAGCTCGTTTCCGTGAACACTTTTTAAAAATGTTTGTTGTATTCCATGTTTATATTTTTTCTCAAAACTAGGTCACAAATAATGACACGTCGCGAAGGATTCGCAATTATTTGATTTTTTTGAATTTTTATACGATTTCAAAATATAGTCAAAACGCCGGACATCACCGTTCATACCTAGGTGTCGAATCCTGCAAGAATCTTGGTATATCTCTGTTGAATTAGGTACTTTTGTATCTAAAAATGATTTTTTTCGAAAAATCATGAGCAAACTACGAAGCACTTGTAGTTCAAATTTGACCCGCTTCCAGTTGAATCGGCATAAATTTGTCTTTTTTCACGAGAGGTGGATGGAAACCTTTTTTCATCCACCTAGAAATGTCTAGTTGTGAACCTAGAAATTAAATTCCTGAGAAATAACGGGCAATATATATAGCACTTGCAGTTCAAATTTTAGCCATTTTTGCCTGAATCGGCAGGAAATCATTTAATTATAAAGGGCATCTATCATACTAGGCTTGCATCTTCACAAAAAAAATATTTATGAATTACTGTTTCTTCTACTTTGCATTGTATGGTCAGTATGCTAGTTTTTTATAATTGTTGTGCTCCAATTTTGTAACAAATTTGGTACTTTCTTCACATAAATAGAGACAGTTTATGTTTTTTTTGCCATCTATTCTGGCGAACTGGGCTGAAAGTGGCCGAGCCCAGCTATATTAGGCCTGTCATAGAGCGGCCGAAGCAGCGTCAGCCGTCGGATGCAGATCGGACGGTCCCGAGCGCCCGCATATGCTATATAGGCTTAGCGTCGCCGCCCTCCTGTGAAACCCTAGCACATCTCCCTCCGTTCCACCGGCGCCGCTACACTATGCAGGCGCTCTACCTGCGCTCCCTCCGCGCCACCAGCGCCGCGCTGCTCCAGTTCGCCATCGCCGAGTCCGTAACCCGCCCCCGCCCCCGCGGCCCCTCTTCCACATCCACCGTCAGCCGCCCCCATCACCCCACTCCCTTCCTTATCTGGCCATCGATCCAAGGCGAGGAGGAGCCGTGCTTCCGGCGCCATGCTTGCGCACGGCGTCCAGACCAGCAGCTGCTCGCGGTCAACCGACGACGCCACCCTTCTCTCCCTCTTCCCTCAACCATCACCTCCTTCTCAACCTCCTCTAATGCGCTGCATCTATTGAAACAGGAACCAGATCTCAGCCTTCCTAGCGCCTCAGTTTCATCCTCGACCAGATCCCCTGCGCCTGCGTCTTCCTCGCCGATGCCGGCGGGAGCAGCGATAGGGCTTCTACACGAACAAGAGGAACCGCCGTGAGATGTGCAGGTACTTCTACGCCGACGAAGATGTGGAATAGATCATCTCCATGAAGAACCCTCGCGAGATCTGCAAGTACCTCTTCCAGGGTGAGTCCCTCCCCCTTTCCTCCTCCCCTTCATGCATCGGTGCGATTTGTTTATGTGTAGTTTGTGATTGCGATCCGGATGCTATCTACTTGGTGTTCCAAGTCGTACTAGCCCGATTCTGTTGTAGGATTATTGGTTGAAGGCATCAGTGGCGGTGCTATGTATGTTTGAATCAGGAAAACAATTGTGGGGGAAATGATCTACTTATCCTTGATTGCTTTGTGTTTGTCAATCAGTGCTGGGCTCCTAGACTGTACCCTGTGTGTTTCATGATGTCCTGATTTACCCAAATTACTTGCTCTCTATACTTGCTCTATTAGTTTCACTAGACTATGGAGTACTCAAATTACTGTTAGCACATGCATTATTAGATGCAACATTGGCTGGAGTGTTGGTGGCATTGTTAGATATGTTAATTCTGCAGCTTAGGAGGAGTGGGTATTGCAAGAATAGTATGTCATATTGCTGTCAACTAGATACATTATTCATTATTGCAAGAATAGTATCGCAAGAAAGTTATGACTATTACTAACACAGAGAGTATGAATGTATGTTCCAAATAGTTGTCTGTCCAAATGAATTCTGCATGACATGAAAAATCATTTAAGTGTTTTCTCAACTTGTTTTCACTGTCACTTATTATATACTTAGCTTGTACCTGAAGATGGGTGTTAATGATGGTGATTTTGTTCTACCTGGATGCATTGGTACCCATCATCGAACGCATGGACGCAACAACGGTAAGAAGATAATGGCCGTGCGCATCATCAAGCATACCATGGAGATCATCCACCTCCTTACCGATGCTATCTCAATCTAGATCATCTTCGACGCTATCATCCACCGGTATCTCTCTGTTTCCTTTATTCTCTCCTGCCTTTGTGATGTTAGTATGCGTGCGCTGACTAGTATTGTATCCTGCCATTTTAATGGATGATCGTGGTAGTATAATGGTATATTTATTTAGGCACAGTGTGTTAAAGTGAAGTTTGTTGCACGACCTGCACTTGTGCCATGCATATTCATATTGTCTCTATTTTCGTGTATGAATGAGCATCTCATTTTAACTAGCTAGGAGAACAATAAGCCTGTAACTAGCTAAAATTTGTGTTATCATTCTAAAGAACTATGTCCTTTTGAATGGTCTGTTTATAATATATTTTGCTCCAGCTTTTTTTGATTCTTCTCTGCTGATTCATTTAACAGTGCAACCGTGAAGGCATGACGATAGTTCATATTGCTGTTCTGTTAGCCTTGACTGGTCTTCCGGCATGTGGATCATAGACAAAGCAGGTTCCCAGTTTGTGATTCGAAGGTGCTCCATCCTGAAGAAGATATCACTTGAAGAGCTTGTAAAGTATCTAGTTATTAGACTTGTAGAGCTTGTAACTGTGATTGCCATTGTATTACATGTTATTTGTAGAGCAAAAGCTCCATACTGAATCTGGCTACTGTTATTTGAAGTATTACTGTATTTTGTGTCTGCGAATTTAAATACTGGTTATTTATATTCTGTCATTTTGTTATGAAGAATAAGTTCTGACATTTGGGACCTACTCACCAGAACTGTAACTGACAACTGGACCCAGTGTACATAGTCTGACAACTGGGACCAACTCATCAGAACCTGACAACTGGGACCATCTTTTATAAAAAAGAAATACTTAATCTATTAAGCGAAAAGGCCTTGCCCAGAAAATAAAAGGACTGAATTGTTGGGCTTGGCCCATCTAGACGCCCAAAATTAACCGAAGAATATTGACAGAAAAAATATTAAATGGGCTGATTAATTGGGCTTGGCCCAACTAGATGGCTGGACTGGACCGGGCTGATTCTGATCTACGACTATTTCATTTGGTCACAATTTTGCGACGTCAGCCTTGCCACGTTGGATCTGACGTGGTTTGGCCAAATTGCCCGTGACCAAAAAATTGGTCATAAAATCTGTGACCTTTTAAATTGGTCATAGACTTCTATGACCAATTCACAAAAAAGGTCACTGCCGTTCATTACTGACGCTCGTAACGTGACCATCTGCTTTTGGTCATAAAAAGGTCACAAACTATAGAACGTGACCATTTCTGTGACCAATATTGAGGGTCACATCATAGCATATTTCTTGTAGTGTCTTTTGATGTAGTGCTCCGAACTCATAACATGTTATGCCTGGACGTTCAAGACAACCAACCGCTTTTGCTGCTAGGATGGTCCGTGCCCGCCTCCCGAACCCTTGGTACACATTACTCCTGGATACAGGGCGTACGACAACAAGCATTCGGTTTGACGGTGCTGCGAGTTGGATGAGCACGATCTCCTTGATATTTGCAATTTTAGCTTTAAGTAATTAACTTTGTAAGCTACCGACGAATCTCCCTAATAATCACACACTACTACGCAATCAAGGGAAGAACAAGAAAACAGATATAAAAATGCACAAGTAAATAACACTTCAGTGATGTAGTATAGTCTTTCTTAGTCCGTCCGCCGATGGCACCTTCCATCGGTGTGGCTATGTCGAGGTTCACGACACTTGCATGCCTTCTCCTATCCTCCACTACCACCATGGCTCGATGAATAAGAACCGCACGTCGGCCAAAAAAAGGGTTAGTCAACAAAATAATATTTTAAGACTATACCACATCACATGTTCTGCAAAACAGAGTTAGACACCTCTAACGTTTGTTTGCATATTTTAGCGTGGCTTGTAGGATCAATGGGACAACCGAAATTCTACGGTCCTGACTAAGCATGTTTATTCATGTTGCTAGATTGACTTTACGGGGTGATGGGCAACCCAAAATTATGAAAACGTTGTTGCCCCCCATCTAAACTACACGGTGCGCGTGACCCCCGTGTGGACCTAGTCCACCTGCCCTTTCCACCACCAAGTCAACGAATCCAAGTATAGAAAGACCGAAGCTACTGAAGCACTTCGTTGGCGCCAACAAGCATACTAGGAGCAGCCGGAAGGTCCACGGATTGCCAGAAGTCGTAAGATCAAACTATGCCATCAGAAACAATTCTTAAAGTGATATATTGGGAAGCATCCATAAATAAACTAAATGTTAGAAGCAACTTGATCGTCCATTTTGCATCACTATTTTATATCATAATTTACTGCTATTCATTGATATATTTCATGTTTAGAGATGATACTTATGTTATTTTACCTATTTTGCATGTTTGATGATTATTGGAGAATTAACTGTCAGAGTTAGGATTCTGCTGGAAAAAGGACCGTCAAGAGACCATATTTCTGAAGACCAACAATTAATAGAAAATATCCAGAAGTTCCTATTTTGTCAGATGCCGGAGGCTGCCAAAAGGAGAGGCAAAGGTGGGCCACCATGGGCCCACACCATGCCGTGGTGCGGCACACCTATGTGGCGCGCCGCCACGTGGTGTGGTGGCCCAGACCCACCTCAGCCGGTGCCCCTTCGCGTACTTCATCCCCAGGAAACCCTAAGACTCGGAGCCATCAAGAAATATTCCGCCGCCTCACGAGGCGGAAAACACCAGAGAGAAAAAGCTCTCTGGCAGGGAGAAATCTGCCAGGGAAATTCCTTCCCGGAGGGGGAAATCATCGTCATCGTCACCGTCATCGAGCTGGACTTCATTGGGATCATCATCATCACCATCTCCACCGCCGTCACCATCATCTCCACCGCTCCACTCCGTTCCGCTGTAACATCTAGGGTTGAATCTTGTCTAGTTCATAGCGGAAACTTTCCCGGTGTTAATTACTCCTTGTGGTTGATGCTATTGAGTGAAACCGTTGAATTAAGGTTTATGTCCAGATTGTTATTTATCATTATATTACCTCAGATCATGATCCATATGACGTCTCGTGAGTAGTTCGTTTAGTTCTTGAGGACATGTGAGAAGTCATGATGTTAGTAGTGGAATTATGTTGAGTAATATTTAATTGTTTGATATTTAAGTTGTGGTGCTATTCTTCTAGTGGTGTCATGTGAACGTCGACTACATGATACTTCACCTTCATGGGCCTAGGGAAATGCATTGTGTATTCGAATATTAATTGTGGGGTTACCGGAGTGACAGAAACCTGAACCCCCGTTAGTATATCGATGCATGAATGATAGCAGGATCTCAGAGTTTAAGGCTGTGGTTAGATTTATCTTAATTACTTTCTTGTATTTGTGGATGCTTTCAAGGGGTATAATCACAAGTATGTATTAGTCCTAGGAAGGGCGGTGCATTAGCATAGGTTCACCCACACAACACCTATCAAAACAATAAAGATTAATCAGCTATATGAAGCGAAAGCACTTGACTAAATTCCCGTGTGTCCTCAAAAATGTTTGGTCATCATAAGTAACCGACCGGCTTGTTCTTTTCTCTAGAAAGGATTGGGCCACTGCTGCAATTATTATTACTATCTTTTATTTACTTGTACTTTATTTATCTGTTATATCAAAACCCCTAAAAACTTGTCTGTTAGTATTTACAGTGAATCCTTAATCAAAACTGCTTGTCAACACCTTCTGCTCCTCGTGGGTTTGGCACACTTATTTATCAAAAGTACTACGATACACCCCCTATACTTGTGGGTCATCAAGACTATTTACTAGCGCCGTTGCCGGGGAGTGAAGCGCTATTAGTAAGTGGAATTGGTAAGAGAAACTTTTACTGTATGTGCTGTTTTTATTTCTGCCTGCTGCTTTATTTTATCATGAAGAGATTCCGCTTGAATTCCTATTTGGAAAAACTGCTACCACTGCTAGGGTAGTAGATGAGGCGCCATCTGTGCAAGTAATTCCATTTAAAATACCTATGAAAATTGTTGAATGTGTTACGAATAACCGCTATGAAGGGGATGGAACTGTCCATCCTGGTGATCATTTGATGTTTTTATATGAATTATGCGAGTTGTTCAAGTGTGCATGTATTTCAATGGAAGAAGCTAAGAAGAAATTGTTCTCTATATCGCTGATTGGAAGAGCTACAAAATGGTATAAACTACTAAAGAATGGTCGTTCTCTTGGTTGGGAGGAAATTGTACCTCTCTTTTATTCTAAATTCTATCCTCCAAGTGAGATTCACCAAGATCAGAATCTTATATATAATTTCTGGCCTCATGATGGAGAGAGTATTGCCCAAGCGTGGGGGAGATTGAAGTCACTAATGCTCAAATGCCCCATTCATGAGCTTCCTGGTAACGTCGTTGTTGATAACTTCTATGCAAGGCTTTCTTTTCAGGATAAAACTTTGTTGGATACTGCTTGTTCTGGATCATTCACACGTAATAAAGAAGAGTTTAAATGGGACCTTCTTGATCGGATTCAGGAGAACACTGAAGGATGGGAGAACGACAAAGTTAGAGAGTCAGGTATAAAGTATGATTACGAATGCATTAAAACTTTCATGAACACTGATGATTTCCGTAATATTCGTACTGTTTATGGTCATGACTCTCAAGTTGTTGCAAATTACTATAAATCTTTTGCCTCCTATTTCGATATGCCTAAGGAGAATTTAAATAAATATCATGAACTTTATAAAGATAAAGCTATTTCTCCTATGACTAGAAGTATTGAAGTTAATACTGTTGATCACATTCTTCCTGAACCTTATATTGAAAAATTTCCTTTTCCTGCTAAAATGAAGGAAATTCTATTATAGCTAGTGTGGTTAACAAAAGTACAAAGAAAGCTATAGAACCTGATGAACAAATAACTGTTGAACCTGCTGTAGCAATAATAAAGGACCTTGTCACCGAAAGTGTAGAAGATGGGCACATTATCTTCTGTGAAGATGATTCTAATATTGTTTCACATCCTAGTAGATCTAGGAAAAATATTTCAAAAAAAAGATCAAGGAAAAATAGTGTTCCTGTGCTTTCTGTTAGGATATGTGATCATTGCTATTATGGTTTATGTGATATTGGTGCAAGTTCAAGTGATATTCCTTATGAGCTTTATAGGGAAATCATGAATGAAATTGGTTCTTGTGATCTTGAAGAAATTGATGTGGTTATTCAGCTTGCTAATAGAGAAACTATCTCTCCAATTGGTATTGTTAGAGATGTGGAAGTTTTATGTGGTAAGACTAAATATCCTGCTGATTTTCTAGTACTTGGTTCAGCTGCTAGTAAAACTTGTCCTATCATTTTTGGTAGACCTTTTCTGAGTACTTGTGGTGTTGTTATAGATTGTAAGAAAGAGAAGATCCTTACTAAATTTGCTGGTGAATCTTATGAGTTCAGTTTCTCTAAATTTGCCAAAGCCCCTTATGAAACCGAATTGCCTAATGAAGATTTTAAAATTGCATAGCTTGCCTTTATTGCTCTTGCTCCTAACAATGCTTCGCAGCAACACATGGAGGACCACAAAAGTGAGGTCCTTATGGAAGAAAGGAATGAGATTGAAGAAATATTTCTTCGTCAACTAATGCTCAAACATAATTTACCGGTGGAAGATTTGGGTACCACGCCACCACCCAAGGAGGATCTTGTTTTCGATTTAAAACTTTTACCTGATAATCTTAAATATGCTCATATTGATGATAAGAAAACATATCATGTTATTATTAGTTCTAAACTTTCAGGTAGAGAAGAGAAAGGTTATTGGAAGTGTTGATGAAACACCGCGGAGCTATTGGCTATACTCTTGATGATTTAAAAGGGATCTTCCCTGCTATTTGTCGACATGCTATTAATATGGAAACTGATGCAAAGCCAATTGTTGAACATCAACGTCGTTTAATACCGAAGATGAAGGAAATGGTAAGAAATGAGGTATCGAAACTTTTTGAAGCTGGTATTATTTATCCTATTGATGACAGTAGATGGGTAAGTCATGTGCACTGTGTATATAAGAAAGGAGGAATTACTATTGTGCCAAATGAAAATGATGAGCTTATTCCTCAAAGAGTAGTAGTTGATTATAGAACTAGCTCGATGGCCCGCGCATTTGCGCGGCTAGATTATTTTTTCAAATATTCACCTATATAAAAGAATCCATTAAAAATTTCTATATCTTTCCCTACTTTGAATTCTTTGAAAAAGATATTGGTTATATAAACATTTATATCATGAGACGGATGGAGCAGTTGCCGCTCGACCATCTACAAGCGAGGGATTTTACTTTGCATCATACCAAACAGTAAGTAGTAGCGTATTTATATTCATCCTAGAAAAAGGTCAGCCATTTGTATTTATTTTTTTCTGAACACGGCAACATAATATGACTGTTTACAATTTAAACTGAAACTTACAGAGACCATCAATCACATTGTTTCACCTGGGCTTCACTTTATGATCTCGTAAGTCTTCAGGTTCAGCTACCAGATTGTTTCACCTACTTATATTGCACTTAATGGTGTTTTTTGTCCTTTCGACACATCTTCTAATGTGCTCCATGCCTGACTCGCCATGACACCTTCGAGTAACAAAATTTTCTTTACAAAGACAAAGCGGCTATTTACTTAATAGTAAAGCCAAGGGATGCCGAGATATTACCAGCTTGACTATATCCGTCTTTGCAACATGCACACAACAGACTCGTGTGGACTAAATCCTAGAGACTTGAGCTGGTTTGCAACAGCTGCCACTGGGAGCGGTACGGCAGTATCACGTCTTCCAGACATGAGCCGCTGAGAAGAGATGTGACCAAAACGATTTGCTCTGCTCTCATGTTCTGGTTTTAAGAGAAAACACATGGCGGGCCTGTCGGAAACATCATGGCAGGCACGCTAGCCGGCCATGCGGCTTCTTCCAGTAACCTAATTGGTCGCCGTAGAGCAGTGGAGACCATCTGGTGAAGAGCATGCACAGCGGCCGCTGGCAGGGGCTACGCACTGAAGGCGCGCGCTATGGCATCGAGCTATACAAACTCCCTACGGTCACCATCCAGTCATTTGGTTGCAAATGCATGAAGAGAAATCTATTTGAATCGACCTGATACACTGCGGTCAGTTCGAACAATTTTGTTTGTTAGCATCAATCCAAAATTCTAAATCGTCCATGGCCTTCCAACGACGTTGCTTCTCGCCAGATAATTGTCCCATATAGACTTGTTGTAGACCCGGCTCCTTATATGTTTGTCAAGATCGCTGGCGTGAGATCACCGTTGCCGAATTTGTGGTCTTGAGAATTTTGTCCCTGCCTTGAACTCATGGAGGATTTATGCTGGGGTACTGCAGGGGGCGTCCATGGCTTCAACGACATTGCTTCTCGCCAGATAAATGTCGACAAGCTGACTCGTCGCGCACTCCCGACTCATGGCTCCTTGTATGTTCAGAGCCGTGTGCATCGTACGAAATATCTTTGGGTGTAGTATATGCCTCATCCGATGGCTAAACTTAATTGAGCCAGTTTTAGGCATAGGGACAAAAACGACTTCTTCTCCGTAATTAATTAAGCATCTTCTTCAACACGCGGCCAACAAATTTTGGAGGCAAATCTATGACACTTATCTTGGGACAGAGTGAGTACTTGTGAGGAGTCCGTGTACTATTAAAGATTGTGAAAAACAATATAGGAGTTTGCATCATTCACCACTGAAGCTAACGATTATCCTCCTTCCCAAAAAACAATGTATGTGAAGAACATAGATAGTTTTGAAATTCATATGGTTTAGACTAATAAAATTTGAATCAATAACATATTGGAAATGGTTGAAATAATCATGTTTTGGAAAAAAATGACATTGTTTTGCAAGTTGGCATAAATTATAAACAATGCATTTATTAGTATGTAGGCAATTGATACTATAGCGCATTACGGTGGGGTGGGATCGTGAATGTCGAAGCAAAATCGTTCATGAAAAAAGCTCAAGTAGGATCTTTTGATTTCAAATAGGTTTAAGAAATAAGGCAACCCATAATCTTGGTACTTTTCATAATTCATTGCAAATATGGATGGCTACCAAACAAATATAAGAGACCTCAAACACGCATGCTCATTTTAGATTGGCATTACCAAAAAAATAACAAACACAATAAAAAATGGAGAGAAGTTAACAATTGTGGATGATAAAACATACACTTATCCTGGAATTACATCTGTTTGGCAATTGCTATCCCCTGGCGCCGTTGACATCAAATAGACCAACATTAGAATTCATCCACAGCTGTATTACTTTTTAATAAATCTTATAGTCTGGCAACCTAAACAGAAGTGTAAATAGGGACAATCGATCGAATAGCAGCAGGTTAGAAAGTTAAAAAAGCTTTAAAGCATTGTCTTAACTTATTCCTTCAACATCCCAAAGAAAAAGATTGTAACAAATATCGTGCCTTAGGCCATATAAGAGTCATTCGATCACATGGTTCAGAGCTTACCTTTTAGAAAAATTTACTCACCGGGTGTCTGCCTCAGTAATACTGAGTTATACTCTAATAATCAAAATATAGATTTGGGTATACATCTCCAGGGCGTTTAAGATTTTTTTCCAAGTAAGTTGAACTGTTTAAGTTACATCCTGGACGGGTGTGACAACCTAATTCATTATCATGTGGTAAATCAAAAGAATTCACATCAATATAATTAAGATACCGATTATTAAAAAAAATAACCCAATAGTATTGCTTGGAGCACAACTAATATAAGGTACCCTATATGATCATGCTTTTCTTTGGGAGTTAAAAGTATGAATACGGAGGGACTAATAGGACAGGCGCTGTATGCGCTTGGTTAATAGGACGATCATCCCAAAGCTGTATGAGTGTAAAACACTTAAATCAATTTCAAGTTAATCCTTTAATAGTATTTAGTCCAACAAATAAACAGAAATTCATTGACATGTAATACATGGGCTACATTGATCCTTCAATTTTTTCTCTAATATGTCTGATCCAACACTTTAGTATTGATTTTTTAACCTTCCTCTTCTTCAGTTCTCACCAACTGGTTGTTATATAACTGAAGACATATTTTTGCGTAAAAAACACTTGAAAAGCTCTCAGCCATGCGCACAACTGTCACAAAAATAATGTTGACCTCTGAAAGTATGAGACTGGAGTGACTCGACACATATAATCCAGCATACGGAAAATTTATAGCACATATAGTTGTTGAAAGAAGAAAGGATATATCTATTTAACCAAGAAATAAGGCACATACCATATCTTATTTCATGCTTGAGATGACAATTCTTTAGCCCGCATGCAAAAATCTACATTCGAAAAAGAAAAGTCACAACTGAACAAACCCTTGATATAAGTAAATTGTAGTTGCAAACCAAAAATATAAAAAATAATGCAGTAATATAAAGGGCTTTAGGCTACTATAGACCGCTAGAAATAATTAAGGGACTAATAAATACTACCTCGTAGGATACAACCTATGTTAGCTAGGTTATCCCAATACACCAACAATAGAGAAAACTGAAGCAATGACAACATACCTCTATGCAGACTTTTGCTGAGTGAAAAACATGATTCAGAATTTTTTTGCTGACATCTATGATCCATCTTAATTAGGAAGAAAAATGCATGCATGATACCAGTGTAACCAGTCCAACAACATTATAGCTTCTGGATTCACCCGTGCAGGTAAAGTTATACCTAGGGCATTGAACTTAAGGGTTACAGAGATTCTTGCCTGATGATTGCTTGTAGCAAGTTCGACCAAGCGGAGGAACTGAACAGCAGTCTCACAGGAGCCCCTACACGTTCCCTCTTCGAAATCAACAGTTGTGCTATGAAATCTTTATTGGAATATACGTATTGGACGGCTGCACGGCCAGAAGTTGGAAATAAAAATTCAGCCTGTGCCGTAGGGGAACACGATCAGTAAATCTACACAGGCTAGTAGATGAGATCGTATTTTTCTATTGTATCAACTCCAGGACGGACGGCCGGAACGACGGAATACTTGACGATGCGTAATTCAGCCTGTGCGGTAGGGTAACACGATCAGAAAATCTGGACACGCTAGCAGAAGCAAGATCGGCATACATCCAATACATCCATCGCACGATTGATTTGCTTGGCGTGACTGCCCCATCAGATTCTGCAAGCACATCAGATCCTTGACAGAATAGGCACACGTCGTTGCCAAAGTGATCTCCGACGGTGCTAGGCAGAGCGATCTGATCTGGAGAAGCAGGACATACGGCCTGGCCGACCGCCGGCAAAGTGCGCGGTATGGATACCAATCGTCGGACAGATTATCTGTTGCACCTAGAGATCGCCATGTTTCCGTCTCCGTTTGGTGAAATCAGCAGCCGGCGGCGGGAGAAAATACGGAGGCGGTAGGGCTTCTGTTAAAGGAAATTGATATGCTACCGAGGCGAGGTGGATGACGGTGAATCTAAGACATAATGTGACGGGGGATGAGGGTGAATCTAAGCCATTGAGATGTATTAACTTTAGAACGGTAAATCTTCACTGTTAAATGTTTGTTGTTTTAATTATATAATAGATGTGCATTGATTTTAGAAAGGTTAACAAAGTTACTAAGAAAGATCATTATCCTTTACCTTTTATTGATCAAATGTTAGAGAGATTGTCTAAGAAAACTCTTTTTTTTGCTTTCTTGGTGGTTATTCTGGGTTTTCTCAAATTGCTGTTAGAAATCAAGATCAAGAGAAAACCACTTTTACTTGTCCTTATGGAACATATGCTTATAGACGTATGCCTTTTGGTTTGTGTAATGCTCTTGCTACTTTTCAAAGGTGCGTGTCTGCTATCTTTCATGGTTTTTGCGAAGAAATTGTGGAAGTGTTCATGGACGATTTCTCCGTCCATGGTGATAACTGCTTGCACAATCTTGATAAAGTATTGCAGAGATGTGAGGACACTAATCTTGTTCTTAATTGAGAGAAATGCCACTTTATGGTCAATGAAGGAATTGTTCTTGGACATAAAATTTCTGAAAGAGGTATTGAAGATGACAGAGCTAAAGTTGAAGCAATTGAAAAAATGCCTTGTCCCAAGGATGTCAAAGGTATTCGCAGTATTCTTGGTCATGCTGGTTTCTATAGAAGGTTTATTAAAGATTTCTCTAAAATTTCAAAGCCTCTTACTAATTTTCTCCAAAAAGATGTACCTTTCGTTTTTGATGATGATTGTAAGGAAGCTTTTCAAACTCTAAAGAAAGCTTTAATTACTGCTCCAGTTGTTCAACCACCTGATTGGACCTTACCTTTTGAAATTATTTGTGATGCTAGTGATTTTGCTGTAGGTGTTGTTCTTGGACAGCGAATAGATAAGAAGTTGAATGTTATTCATTATGCTAGTAAGACTCTTGATTCTGCTCAAAAGAATTATGCCACTACTGAAAAGGAGTTACTAGATGTAGTTTTTGCTTGTGACAAATTTAGACCATATATTGTTGATTCGGAAGTCACTATTCATACTGATCATGCTGCTATTAGGTACCTAATGGAAAAGAAAGACGCTAAGCCTAGACTCATTAGATGGGTGCTGCTTTTACAACAGTTTGATTTACATATTGTAGATAGGAAGGTGATGCATGTAAAATGCATACATGAACTTTGCACTATATTACTTGTATTCCAATCATATTTGCATCATATAAGGGTTATATTACTGTTTTATGATGATTTTTGGAATATTTCATAATTTTCATTTTTATGGAATTAACCCTGCGCAGGCAGAAAACCCTATTTTTTTCCTTTAATGTTTCAGGGACCCAAACGACGTCCAAATGACCTGCAAAATTACGAGCGTCAATATTTGGAAGGAACAAGACTTGGGGGCGAAGGAAGCGAACAAACGGAGCCCTGAGGCCCAAAATTGGTGGGCCCACGTGGCCCCTGTACCTGGCCGCGTGGGACCCCTCATCTGGGGCCTCGACGCTCCATTGACGTCGATCTTTTCTCCTCCGACCTAGCTGTGACCTAAAAACGCCTATAAAAATAACCCCCCGTCGTTCTCTGGAAGGAGCGCCGCCGAAACACAGAAACACCGAAACAGAGATCTGGAGCTGAAGATTGGAGGGGGAAAACTCCGGCGGGGCACTGCCGGCGTGGTCTCCATCGACTTCTCCACCGTCTCCATGATGAAGAGGGAGTAGTCCACTGATACGTCTCCAACGTATCTATAATTTCTGATGTTCCATTCTTATATTATGCCAATTGTTGCATGTTTTATATACACTTTATATCATTTTTTGGACTAACCTATTAACAAGATGCCACAGTGCCAGTTCCTGTTTTCAGCTGTTTTTGGTTTCAGAAAAGTTTTTCTGGAAATATTCTCGGAATTGGACGAAACAAAAGCCTAGGTCCCTATTTTTCTGTCACGTACACGGAGTCTGAAGGAGACACGAAGGGGGCCGAGGAGGCGGCCACACCACGTGGCAGCGCGGTCCAACCTTCTGACGCGCCGTGACGTGGTGTGGGCCCCTCGGGCCTCCACCGACGTCGCCCCTTCGCATATAAATTGATGTTTTCGGGAAAACCCTAAGTACCCGAGTCATTATCCACGAAAAGTTCAAGAGCCGCCGCCGCCAACCCTAACTCGGGAGGGTTCTGAAGCTCTTCCGGCACCCTGTCGAAGAGGGGAATCATCACCGAAGGGCTCTACATCACCATGCCTGCCTCCGGAGTGATGTGTGAGTAATTCATCCTTGGACTATGGATCCATAGCAGTAGCTAGATGGTTGTCTTCTCCTCTTGTGCCATCATGTTTAGATCTTGTGAGCTGCCTATCATGAACAAGATCATCTTATTGTAATGCTACATGTTGTGTTTGCTGGGATCCGATGAATATTGATACTATGTCAAGTTGAATATTGAATTATCATGTCTATGTTATTTATGATCTTGCATGCTCTCCGTTGCTTGTTGATACTCTGGCCAAGTTGATGCTTGTGACTCCAAGAGGGAGTATTTGTGCTAGATAGTGGGTTCATGCCTCCATTTAATCTGGGACAGTGACAGAAAGTTCTAAGGTTGTGGATATGTTGTTGCCACTAGGGGTAAAACAACAATGCTTTGTTTAAGGATAAATGTGTTGCTTACATTATGCACTTTACTTAATGCAATTGTCTGTTTCTTGCAACTTAATACTGGAAGGGGTACGGATGTTAACCTGAAGGTGGACTATTTAGGCACTGATGCATGCTGGATAGCGGTCTGTGTACTTTGTCGTAATGCCCAAATGAATCTCATAGTAGACACTACTTGCACATGCATTGTTATTATGCACTTTCAATATTGTCAATTGCCCAGCTGTAATTTGTTTACCCAGCATGTTAGTTATTTATTATGGAGAGACACCACTAGTGAACTGTGGACCCCGGTCCATTCTTTTACATCTGAAATACAACCTACTGCAATCATTGTTCTTTTTCATTCTCCGCAAGCAAACATCATTTTCGACACTATACGCCTAATCCTTTGTTTTCAGCAAGCCGGTGAGATTGACAACCTCACTGTTAAGTTGGGGCAAAGTAGTTTGATTGTGTTGTGCAGGTACCACGTTGGCACCGGAATCCCTGGTGTTGCGCCCCACTACACTCCTTCACCAACAACCTTCAGAAGTGACTCTGATCTCCTACTGGTTCGATTAAACCTTGGTTTCATACTGAGGGAAAACTTGCTGCTACAGTCATCATACCTTCCTCTTGGGGTTCCCAACGAACGTGTGACTTTACACGCAACAAGCAGCTCTTTTTCTGGCGCCGTTGCCGGGGAGGTGAAGCCTTCTGCAAGGGGAGTCTCTCACTTCCAATCTCTTTACTTTGTTATTGTCCTGCTTAGTTTATTTTTACTTTGTCTTGTTTGCTTCTTTATATCAAAAACACAAAAAATTAGTTTCTTGCATTTAGTTTATTTTGTTTTTTTATTATGTCTAGTTATTTATTTGCTATCAATGTATTCTCTCTTTGAAACAAAATCTTACTGCTTGTCTCAAAAAGGGAAATATTTATGGGAACAAATAAGTAGATTGAATTATTTTGCTAAGAACTTGTGTTCTACATATGATGAATCCTACTGCTTTAATGAATCTTTATGCTGTAGAAGACATAAACACCTCCCTTTCCAATGTGATCATAATGATAATGAAATCTTGGCTGCTTATGCTAAAGGAAACTATGACTTTGGTAATCTTGAACAAATTGAAGAATTTGTTGTTTTTAAGGGTGACTATGAAATTGCTGGTTATATTCATGATGATGATGGCCCTTGAAGAGGTTGATCTACAGCGCCAGAAAACAAGCTTGATGCCCAATGAGCAGTCTTGATCTCCGGTGCGTAGTTTACCTGCGTCAAAAGTAAATGGGTTAGGTTGAGACTCCAAGTGCAGAGTGTGTAGTAAGTGGAAGACGTGTTTTCCCCACGAGGGTGACTCGAGGGTTTAATATCGAACTCTCGGGGAATCAGTAGTGAAAGATCTATCTCCCTATCCTTCTTTTGGTCACCTACAAAACAAGGTTAATTGTTTTGGTCCTCAACCTCACCTGTGGTTGTCAAGCACAAGGTGTATGAATGATATCAAGATAAATATGCAATGCAAACAAAAAATAAATATGCAATGGTGGTGGATGAATGTGCAAGGATGATATAACAATGATAAATGATATTTTTGGGTTTTTTATGATGAATGCAAGATGGAAAAGTGTTTTTGTATTTTCGGATTTAATAATGGCAGAAAATGGAAAAGTGATAAAAGTGGTTGGAAAGGTGTTTCTTATGATTAAAAATGGACGGGGTTCATGGTTTCACAAATGCACTCTCTCTTTTAATGGTGTGGCAGACAATGGACACATAGAGTTGACATATGAGATTGCAACACAAAGTTTGATATCAAGTTACTAATTATATGGGCATCACGTCCTAACATAGAGATCTTTTGGTTATTAATCTCTCTTATACTCCACCAAGATGCGAACTAAATCATAACACCTTAGCAATTAAGATAAATCAGAGTATAGCTTTAAGTATCATGACATGAAGTGAAAATAAGAACATGCTAGATCTAGTCATAGAGTAGTGGCGATGGTCACACCCACATCTCCGGTAGCATGGTATTTTTGTTTATCCCTAGTGAGGCAACAAAGTAAGGTAAACACCCAAGTGGATCGCGATATTTCAGTTGTCAACTTACCGCACTCACCACCCCCCGTTACTCCAACTAATGCACACATCACCCCACACACGCCCTCATAAACATGCTTGATCATAACAAGTATATAAGAACGGGGTACATAATATGCATCTATACTCATAACTGAAACAAACATTGCAATCTCAAACATATATTAACTCATAAAAAGATCCACCACATAGGAATTACATATATGACCGTAATCATGTTCAGCAGCTCATACGGTACTAATTAGTGAAGCTCAAAGAGAGGAGAGATACATATGTTACTTCCACAAACCCATAGTCCAGAGGTGGACTACTCCCTCTTCATGATGGAGATGTCGATGGAGAAGATGGAGACCACGCCGGCAGCGCCCCGCCGGAGTTTTCCCCCTCCAATCTGCAGCTCCAGATCTTCGTTTTCGTGTTTCTGTGATATGGCGGCGCTTGTTTTCGAGAACGCCGTGGGACTTCTTTTATAGGCGTTTTTAGGTCAAGACGAAGGCGGTGGAGAAAAGATCGACGGCTGCGGAGCTCCGAGGGCCAGGATGGTGGGCCCCACGCGGCCAGGTACAGGGCCGCGTGGGCCACCCCCTTTTGGCCTTCGGGCTCCGTTTGCTTGATTCCTTCGCTCCTACGTCTTCTTCCTTCCAAAATAATGACCTCCGTATTTTTCCATATTTTTCTGACGATGTTTGGGTCCCTGAAACATAAAAGGAAAAAATAGGGTTTTCTGCCTGCGCAGGGTTAATTCCATAAAAATAGGAAACAATTATTTTATTTCCTAAAATCATTAAATAACAGTGGTATAACCCTTATATGATGCAAATATGATTGGAATATGAGTGATATAGTGCAAAGTTCATGTATGCATTTTACATGCATCAACATCCCCAAGCTTAACCAATACTCGTCCTCGAGTATGAAGGTGATAAAACTAACATGGGCTTTGCAATATAGCACTAACAATGGATATCAAAGATGATTGCTACTGCTACATAGAGTCAAATGATTCATTCTTCAAAGGGTAGCAATATGCAAAATAGTTTATGAAGTGATATCAAGTATTCAATGCAAGGATGTTCAATGATAGTTCACAAAGTGTAACATAGAAGATAGTAATATGGACCACATGTATGCATAATGATAAGTAAGAACATCCTACATTGGTCATAGAGTGTAGATGAAAATCTGAATATAAAAGGTGGACACTTTGGAAAGATGTATATGTGAGTAGAGGTAAAGCATGCATAAGTTTCATCTAACTTCCAAACTCTTCTACTTAAGTTAATGATTGCAATGTGGAATTCTTGGTGTCAAGCTCTCATTACCCCTATCATAGCATCTTGAATGATTAAAGTTTAATGTGAAAGCAAATATGAGTAGTGTGCTTGATAAAGTAAAGGTTAGGTGTCTCATGCCCCTTGAATACAAGTACCTACACCATGATTACTCAACTTAGGAAACAAAGCAAGTTCAAGTTCTATCATTGTAAGTAATAATAGTATCATCAAGAGCGTCAACTGGGGTACCTCTTGTCCCAGGATATGGAACAAGCCCATATCAAAATGACAAGACAAACAAACAAGATGAACAACCTCAACACCCTTTTTATTTACCATTGGAATAGCTTTTTATTATAAGGTGCATCACAGACGGTTCACCATAGCATGTAAGTAAATTTCCACCATGAATGATGCATGGCTTAGATTAGCGGCCCAGGCGTCTCTCTAACCATTTATACAAACTCATTTAAACTACTTCATTTCCACCTCATTCACCATGATAGGCATCCATAAACAAAAGTACATGATATCAACTAAATGATGAAGGAGCATGTTGAAAGCTTTGCATGTGACAGCACATATGGGCTAACTCCCAACCTCGGACATTTATCAAGCCACTAGCATCATATTATTAATCACAATGGGTCATGTTTTATTTATGCAATAAAAATAAGTTGTGCATCAAGTTCGTGAGAGCTATATAACCAACTTTTCCCATAACAATCAATAACGTAAACATTTTCATTCAGAGGTATAGATAACACAAATATCATGATATACATACTCGGAATAGCATAAAGCTAATAGGTAGATATGGTGGACTCACTGGAATAACTTTGGTTGAAGGTGTTGGAAACAAGTTTTTGCTTGTTGGAATGTTTGGGCTAGCAAGAGGGAGAAAGTTGACCATCTAGATGCATGCATGAGTGTCCATAGAACTAACTAATCCATGTTAAAAAAGTAAAATAACTTTCAGCATCAAAACATGAATAAGTGATAGCTCTTGATAAAGCATTTGCAAATTATTACTCATAAACAAGCTCATGAATCATGCAACTATATGTATCATTAAAAATCAACTCAAACATCCCTTTTCCCAATATGATAAAAGCATCCAACATATTTCAACCCATATTTCCAGTAGCTCTTTCTCATATAAATGATAATGTGGTGGTCTCACAAAATAACAAACAAACAAAAACAAACAAAAGACGCTCCAAGTTTATGCGATAAAGTGTTTCGATCGAAAAACAGAAGTTAGACGTGTGCAAACCGAGAGTGTGTAGGTCCAGTGGGGTTGTCTTCACATCCCCAAGCTTATGGTCTTCACCATCCTTGGATAACTCTTGGTGCATCTCCTCCAATCCCTGTGAAAAAACTTCAAAACACCGTTTCTCCCATTTTCTTTTCTGTGGGGTGCATTAGTAGTGATAAACAAATAGGTTTCTTGCTGCATATAATCCTTAAACAAAACATCATATGAATGTCCAGAAAGTATATAATGTTGTATGCCTACTCATAAACTCATTTGAATCAAAAAGATTCAAGATACAAGTTCAAAACATGCATAAAACAAAATGGGACAGAATCTGTCCAGAAAAACAGCAGCAGCAAAACGTATTTTTCTACCCTAGCAAACTTTGCCGAAAAATTCTGCAAAAATTCATGCATACAGAGGATGAAAAGTTGCAACTACAGTTCAAATATGAGCTCATTCGGAGTTACAGAATAAGAATTAAAAATCATACCGTGCACAGATTCGTGCAGGAATAAAATCTCCGAACGCTATAAGCAACTTTTCAAGACCAAAATGGGTAAAACTTGGCACTTTATTAAAAACTCCAGAAACTAAACTAAAAACAAACTCTCTTGATACAGCAAGAGGACACAAAGAAAATCACACATAAAAATAACCGGGTTGCCTCCCGCAAAGCGCTTTCTTTATAGCCATATAGCTAGGCTTCTTACTTGTTGTTTATTGAAGATGAAGCTCATGAGGGAGCTTGAACTTTGATGTTCCCCTCTTTCTTGGGAAGTGTTCCATGCACTTTTTGTGTGGGAACTGAAACTTAACGTTCCCCTCCTTTGAATCAATGATAGCACCTGTAGTACGAAGAAAAGGTCTTCCAAGAATAATAGGACTAGAGGTTTTATTCCCCATGTCCATGATTAGAAAATCCACAGGCACAAAAGTCATATGTAACTCTACCATAACATCACTTACTTTCCCTAAAGCATGTTTAATGGAATCATCAGCAAGTGCAAGTTCAATAGAGCATTTTTCAAGATTTTTCAATTCAAGCACTTCATATAGTTCTTTAGACATGACAGAGACACTAGATCCTAGATCAAGTATGGCATGGTGTGTCTCTTTTCCAATAGTTACTAGTACCTTGGGAATCCATATATCCCCAAGCTTAGGTGGTATCATGGCCTCTTGGTTGTACCTAGCAATTTTCTCTTTCAAGACATGATTAGCAATATAGGAACCAAAGCCAGCTTGATTAGTGTTGATGGAAGGATCACTTGCAAACTTTTGTAAGATAGAGATTAGTTCATGCAAGCTACAATTTTCTAAGTCAAGCAAAGGATCCTTGACTTCACTAAGCATTTTAACTTCCTCAACTTCTCCCTCTTTCATTACCCCAATAGATTCTTTAGCAACTCTTTCTTGCTCAATCAACATAAGAGATTCATCATATTCAGTTTTTTTAACTTCTTCTCTCAAACTACCAAGTTGAGACATGAATGGCAGCAAATATTCAGGATAGTTCAATAATTCATTAAGAGTTTCCTCCAAAGTAAGAGGAACATTGTCAGCAATAGCAATAGAATTCATTCCAACCACGGGTGATGCTTGTGGTTTCCCTGCAGACATACTCAATAAAGTGACTTGATTATCAGCTAGTTTTGACAAAGCTTTGTCTAATCCTGCAGCTTGGAGTTGTAAGCCTTTAATATCAGAACTAAGGGAAGCAACCGACTTATTCAACTCTTGTATCATGGTGTTATGACTAGCAACTTGTTCCATGAGAATTTTGTTAGCTTCAGAATCATCATTGCGAGATGGCATAGGCTTCCAATTATTATCGTTAGCATTAGGATATGGAACAAAAGGATGATTGTTGGGAACATATGGGGGTTTATTATAAGAGTTGTAATTGTTGTTCCCATACCCATTGTTACCATAGTTCCTAATGAAGTTGACATCAATATTTTCAGAATTATTACCAACTAGTTCTTGCAAAGGAACATTTTCAACACTAGGTTTATTAAGCAAAGCAAGAATAGTATCCATCTTAGATGACAAATCATTAGTTTCCTCAATAGAATTCACTTTCTTAGTAGGATTGGGTGCCCTATCAGTATGCCATTGACTATAGTTTTGCAAAATGCTTTCCAATATATTTTTAGCTTCAACTATAGTTTTACTCATAAAAGCACCTCCAGCAGCAGAATCAAGTATGTTTCTAGACATGTAGTTTAAACCATTGTAGAAAGAGTGTAATATGGTCCATTCATTAACCCCATGTGATGGCCAAGTTCGAAGCATAAGTTTAATCCTATCCCAAGCCATAGCAACATGTTCATTTTCATTTTGCCTAAAAGAAAGGATGTTGTTTCTATTTTGCCTAAAAGAAAGGATGTTGTTTCTATTTTGCAAAATTTTAACAAGAGGATAGTATTTCTTAATAAAAGCTTCTTTAAGATCATCCCATGAATTAATACTACCGTATGGCAATGAATGCAACCATTCTTTAGCTTTCCCTCTAAGTGAAAAAGGAAATAGGTTCAATTTTAGGATATCACATTCAACATTCTTAAACTTTTGCATGTCACATATTTCAATAAAATCATGAAGATGCATAGAGGCATCCTCCATAGCACTACCACCAAATTGTTCCCTAGTTATCAAGTTTAACAAACTAGGACTCACTTCATAGCTATCAGCTTTAATCTCAGGTGTGGCAATAGCTTTAGAGATGAATTGATCATTAGGAGTGTTTGTGTAGTCACACAATTTAGTTCTTTCTCCCATTTTAGCAAGTTTTTTTGTATTTTTTAATTTTATATGCAAAACTGAAAATAAAATGTGTCTCACAAATTACAAAAGCAAGACAATGCAATGACAATGACAAAACAAATAATTTTGCTTTGAAGGTAAAGATGGATAAGATGATGCTCACGTAGGTGCAACCTCCCCAAGCTTAGGTGTTAGCACAAGTTGGTGATGTTGACTTTGTTGTGATGAATCTGGCGCTAGAAAACAGGACTAGTGCAGGAGCTTCCTTGGATAAATCTTTTCAGCTATGATTCCCCGGCAACGGCGCCAGAAAACAGTCTTGATGGCCCTTGAAGAGGTTGATCTACAGCGCCAGAAAACAAGCTTGATGCCCAATGAGCAGTCTTGATCTCCGGTGCGTAGTTTACCTGCGTCAAAAGTAAATGGGTTAGGTTGAGACTCCAAGTGCAGAGTGTGTAGTAAGTGGAAGACGTGTTTTCCCCACGAGGGTGACTCGAGGGTTTAATATCGGACTCTCGGGGAATCAGTAGTGAAAGATCTATCTCCCTATCCTTCTTTTGGTCACCTACAAAACAAGGTTAATTGTTTTGGTCCTCAACCTCACCTGTGGTTGTCAAGCACAAGGTGTATGAATGATATCAAGATAAATATGCAATGCAAACAAGAAATAAATATGCAATGGTGGTGGATGAATGTTCAAGGATGATGATAACAATGATAAATGATATTTTTGGGTTTTTTAATGATGAATGCAAGATGGAAAAGTGTTTTTGTATTTTCGGATTTAATAATGGCAGAAAATGGAAAAGTGATAAAAGTGGTTGGAAAGGTGTTTCTTATGATTAAAAATGGACCGGGGTTCATGGTTTTACAAATGCACTCTCTCTTTTAATGGTGTGGTAGACAATGGACACATAGAGTTGACATAAGAGATTGCAACACAAAGTTTGATATCAAGTTACTAATTATATGGGCATCACGTCCTAACATAGAGATCTTTTGGTTATTGATCTCTCTTATACTCCACCAAGATGCGAACTAAATCATAACACCTTAGCAATTAAGATAAATCAGAGTATAGCTTTAAGTATCATGACATGAAGTGAAAATAAGAACATGCTAGATCTAGTCATAGAGTAGTGGCGATGGTCACACCCACATCTCCGGTAGCATGGTATTTTTGTTTATCCCTAGTGAGGCAACAAAGTAAGGTAAACACCCAAGTGGATCGTGATATTTCAGTTGTCAACTTACCGCACTCACCACCACCCGTTATTCCAACTAATGCACACATCACCCCACACACGCCCTCATAAACATGCTTGATCATAACAAGTATATAAGAACGGGGTACATAATATGCATCTATACTCATAACTGAAACAAACATTGCAATCTCAAACATATATTAACTCATAAAAAGATCCACCACATAGGAATTACATATATGACCGTAATCATGTTCAGTAGCTCATACGGTACTAATTAGTGAAGCTCAAAGAGAGGAGAGATACATATGTTACTTCCACAAACCCATAGTCTAGAGGTGGACTACTCCCTCTTCATGATGGAGATGGTGGAGATGTCGATGGAGAAGATGGAGACCACGCCGGCAGCGCCCCGCCGGAGTTTTCCCCCTTCAATCTGCAGCTCCAGATCTTCGTTTTCATGTTTCTGTGATATGGCGGTGCTTGTTTTCGAGAACGCCGTGGGACTTGTTTTATAGGTGTTTTTAGGTCAAGACGAAGGTGGTGGAGAAAAGATCGACGGCTGCGGAGCTCCGAGGGCCAGGATGGTGGGCCCCACGCGGCCAGGTACAGGGGCGCGTGGGCCACCCCCTTTTGTCCTTCCGGGCTCCGTTTGCTTGATTCCTTCGCTCCTACGTCTTCTTCCTTCCAAAATAATGACCTCCGTATTTTTCCATATTTTTCTGACGACGTTTGGGTCCCTGAAACATAAAAGGAAAAAAATAAGGTTTTCTGCCTACACATGGTTAATTCCATAAAAATAGGAAACAATTATTTTATTTCCTAAAATCATTAAATAACAGTGGTATAACCCTTATATGATTGGAATATGAGTGATATAGTGCAAAGTTCATGTATGCATTTTACATGCATCAGATGATGATTCTCCTTATAAATCTGAAAATTTTGCTATACTTGGTTATTGCCTTGAATATTACAATGATAATCCTTATATCACTGAATTTCTTGAGAAAATTTATTCTCCAGAACAATTTGGTACCTTTCAGGAACCTGTGGGAGAAGAAGCTGCTAAAACTGAAAGCTCATTGGATGAAAAAGAGGAAGAGAGTGATGAACAAAAGGAGGATCTACCTTCTAATGATAGTAACTCTTTAACTTACATTATTTGATTGCCCTCTGTCGTAGCAGTGGAACACGGGGTTCCCCTAGCGCTGCCAAAGTGGGTCCACCACCTGTGGGCTCAGCATGAAGATGGACAAGGCCAAGACACGACGCAAGACCTGGCGGGTACCCATCCTGCCAGCCAAGGCCACCGGGTGCGAAGGACCCCCGGGTCCCCCGCACCCCGGAAGCAGATGAAGACCCCAAGAGCCAGAGGCCCCGGCAGCGCCAGACTCCCTCTCGGGTACCCGGCCGTACAAGCTGAAGATAGGGTTTCCACCACCCTCCAGAAGATGGTAGAAGAACCCAGAAGACTTGGGAAGCAAGACGCGGGCAGGAGACACCACCTGCGGTGCGCCAGCCTTTACCCACGTCGCTTTCCCCCAAAGGACGGGGATCTCACCAAACCGAGGAAGGATGCTTGGAGGAGGAGAGGCCACGTCTCCTCCTCCACCACAGAGAGGGGTTTCTTCCTGCCAAGACCCCCTCACGCTCCTCGCATGACCTCTGTGGCATCCCCTTGATCTATAAAAGGAGGACCAAGGCATGGCGAGGAGGAGGACGAATCAAAGGCAGAAGACACACACGGCTGCAAATGTAGGAAACAGATTTGAGAGCTAGGCTAGGGCAGGGAAGAAAGGGAAGGTGATCTCCTCCGGGCCAGGATCTGTCCTTCTTCTTCCTGTAGCCAAAACCCTTGCCGGGTACCTCACCGGAGACATCCTTGTAGCCACACCATGTTGCCACCATCTATCTAGACATGAAGGAGTAGGGCTGTTAACCTTCGGGCGGCCTGAAATAACAAGCTCCTTGACTCAAATAGAAGAGGAAGTTACAGAAATAAAACAATGGCTCCCTAATGTTATATATGATAATTCTCTTGATGATGGTCCTATTTTGTCTGATGATATTAATTTTACTACTATTGTCAAAAGTGGGTTTAATAACCCCACTGTTTTAGAGCTTAACAAAAATTATGTGTTTATAGATCATGAAAAGCATGCTTTATGTGACAGTTATATTGTTGAGTTTGTTCATGATGCCACTGAAAGTTATTATGGGAGAGGAAAATATGGTGGTAAAAGTTTTCAAAACACTAAAACACCTCTCTTTATGTTGAAGGTTTTGAAGTTGCACTTGTTTTGTCTTCACACACTCGTAGCTTCATGCTTCAATAATTTGTTTTCTTACAAGATTCCTTTCATAGGAAGTGGTTTAGACTTAAATGTGTTTGATATTTGCATCTTGATGCTCTTTTTGGTGTTCAACTCTTAAATGTGTTTGATATTCCTTTCCCCGATTTTATTTCCTGCAAAAATAGCCAGAAAGGATACTTTGCTAAAAATAGCGTCAGATTCTGCAGGTTTATTCAAATATGGGAAGATTCTGGAGCAAATTGTGAAGCAAAGTGTTTGGAAAAGTAGATGCATTTTGGATGCATCAACTCCCCCAACCTTAGCTCGTTGTTTGTCCTCGAACAACTCAAACATAGTGCAGAAGCGATGAAAAGACTTTGACAAGAACTTTGCATTACATATGTAACACCGCTCAATACCAACAAGCATGCAAAACATAACTTCGATAACAAATAACAAAATGCTAGCAAAGGTATATCTAATCAATGTTAAAGCATTTATATTTGCTGCAAGAGAAATAACATGTAATGTCAATACTTGGATGAGTTTGCTCAACTGTAGAAATAAACAAAGGTTTTTGCATCGCTATGATTGAATCATGTCAAGATTTTTGAGATCTTTTGATTCTTTCTTTTGTTGACTAGTGAAATCATTGTGCTTACAACCTTGCTCTCATTTTTAACAAATCATTTAGTGTTTCCTATTATGACCCATATGCTTGACCAACTCATGGTTGAAAGCCTCATGCCCCGTGAATACGAGTACCTACACCATGGCTACTCAACTCGGGCCACTAAGCAAGTTCGATTTTTCAGTCATCGCAAGTAATAAAAGCGTCATCAAGAGCGTCAACTGGGGTACCTCTTGTCCCAGGACCTGGACAAGCCCATGTCCCAACAACAAGACAAACAGACAATGAACAATCTCAGCACTCTTTTATTTATTATTTGTGTAGCTTTTTATTATGATGTGCGTCATAGAATGTTCACTATGGTGCGCTGCAAATTTCCACCATGAATGATGCATGGCTTAGGTTGGCGGCCCAGGCGTCTCTCTAGCCAATTATCCTTACTCATCAAACTTACTAAGTTTCCACCTTTATTTCGCAATGATAACATCCATAGACCAAAGTACATGATATCAACTAAATATAATTTAGTGCAATGTTGAAAGCTTTCCATGTGTCAGCACATTTCAGCTAACTCCCAACCACTAAGCCTGTCAAGCATATGACTTCATGTTTAACATTTGAAAAATTCTTTTATTCTCTTTTAGTTGGCAAGTTTAGCAAGCACAATGGGATGCGTAGACCTTTGTTTAGAGCCACAATTATTCAATCCACAGCCAAGTATTGTCACTAAATAATTTCACTTGCATCATCATATAACATACTAGAACATGGAAAGATAAACATTTGCTACCACTTCCCTAGATGTTAAAGAAACCATGATGTGCTCACTTGCTGTTATTAAAAAGTCCACATAAGCACGGCAAAGGTGTCATACCTTTCATCCACTTCATGCACATCAACTTATCATCGTTGTTCTCCTCTCCCAACTTGAACTGCGCAATAAAAACTCAAATCTGCCATAAAATGCACTGCATACAGTACTGTTTTTACCCTGCTAAACACCTCAGAAAAATCTCATAAATTACAGGTGTGTGGGTTATGATATGTTGCAGCAGTGGTTAAAATTTTAGCTCAATCGGAGTTACAGAGAATAAATGAAAAATGAAACAGTGAGCAGATTTCAGCAATTTCAGCACTTTGTTTTTGCGTTTGTTTCAAGAAAACGAAAATATTTTTGTTCTTTTTGGTTTTTAGATGCATAAGATAAATGTCCAGAAGTAAATAACCAAAAGAAACAAATGAAATCTTTTTGTGTTTTGTGATTTTCAGAATAAGAAACTAAACATAACAATGCAATAGTGATATAAAACAACGAATGGAGAGGAAGAGAAGCACTCCCCCAAGCTTGCGATCAAGCTAGTATCCTGGGTAGTGGCCGTATCCACCACTTCCACTTCCAGGGTAGTAACCATAGGGTATCCTTGCATGCTGGGTAATGTGGCATCTCTTGAGGTTGGTAGCCTTGCACCTCTGGAGCTTGTGGTCCTCTTGAGGCGGCGCCTCCTCTACCTTCCACTTTCCGGTACTCCTGTCAAAAAGGTCAGTACAGGGAGCCTAATGGGCACTCGCTGCCCATTAGTACTCAAATAGTTATACAAATAATGCTCCCCATACTTCATACTTATTTCCATGCGAGTAGTCAAAGTAAAATCAAGTAAGTTGGACTTCCCACACGAGTACCCATGTTATCATCATAACCTCTCTCATTTTTAATGTACTTATACACTAAAGTAGCAATAGCACCAGCATAAATAGGGTTTCATCGGTGATATTCTACTCACACGGTGTGCAATGATCTAGCAAGAATGACTCCCAAGTTGTACCCACACGGTGTGTTTTCTTTTGCACATTTAAGTAGATAAACAATCGGTCCAGTGCAAGCAGAATTGTTATCCCTAGCAAGAAATCCTCTTGCGAGAAACAACGCAAAGTACCTCAAACTTGGGTGCTGTATATGAGTAAATTTTCCCCTATTCAACCTATCATGAGAGCTAACAGTGATAGAATGCCAAAATGCAACAAGCTCGGGTTGGAATCAGCAGGTTTCATTCCAACTCCCCGTGTTTGCCACACCAATAGCATTGCAAAATTCCTCTAAAGACATAATGAGGCGCTCCCCTCTCATAGTAAATTTGCAAACAAAGGTAGGAGGGGGTGCCTTACTTTTCTTACTATGTCTGTGGAGCTCAGGACCCTCAAATCTGAATGTAGAGAGGAATTCTCGCGAGAGTTCCTCGTATGTATCTTGTGGGTTTTGAGTAAACCGAAGTAGGCCAGTTGCAGTAGCGAAGATGTTGAAGTCCTCTTGAATCCCCCACTGTTCAAGAACATGGGGATCTTGCCATCTTGTTGCGTGTATCTTCAACTTCTCTCCCACATAGTATGCAGAATCCTCCCAAAGATGTTGGTCATCAAGGTTGAGGGAGACTTTGCATGCCTTCTTCTTGGTCTTGAGCTCATCCCTATCAATGCCTTGCCCTTGTTGAACATGGTACCTTGCTGCCCATAAACAATATTCATCAAAAATCAAGATGCAACACTCTAAAACAACATTGAGCCATCCATAACTAGTCTCCACATCAATATCATGCATCAATATCAACTAGAAAACTTAAATCTATGGATTTCCCAAGCATAATAGGTGACACCAAGTGCAGCAAAATACTTCATACATGATGCATAAGAACAAAAAATAATTGGATGGGTGGAGGAGTCACATACCAATGAGCAATCCCACCAAACAGATTTGAAAAATCTGCTCTAAACTTGGAGATCCAAGGATAGCAGGAAAGGAGCACGGGAAAATTTGGGAAAAATACCTGGAGCTGGTTTTCTGTCGAGGGGAAGGAGATGGGCACAGACCCCTCACCTAACTCCCCTGTGGGCCAAAGTAGTGGGTCCCACGCGGCCAGGTACAGTGGCCGCGTGGGACACCCTATTCTGGGCCCTGGTGGCCCTCTGGTGTCCCCCTTTTGGCTGTTAGTTCCTCTGGTATAATAACTTACCTCCTAATTTTTCTGGAATTTTTCGAGAAAATTTTCTGAACATAATTTTTCAAACTACAGTTCTGGAATTTCTGAACTTTGAAATAATTATGTCTGGTAATAAACTCTAAAAACTCTAAATAAATAGAATTAAAAGCAATGTAAATTTTGTGGGAATCAAGTTTGTATCATTTTCACATTAGTAATGAGGTTGATCAAGTCTCATTAATAATATGTAAAAGATATAACAAATGATTCTTTTATTCATAAATATAAAGAAAGATTTCAAGACACCTCATATTTGATTGGAATAGTTCCAACCATCATGATAGCATATTTTGGTTCAGGAGGTGGTAATGGAATTTCAAAGCTTCCAACAATAAGAGTATTTCTTTTAATGGAATTCACACTTTGGCTTACCATTGTAACAGCTTTCTTCTTGGGGAAATAAATAGTATGCTCATTTCCTTTGACATTGAATGTCACTTTGCTTTCAGTGCAATTTATCACAGCTCCTGTTTAAAAAGGGTCTTCCAAGAATAATAGATAGATTATCATCCTCAGGCATTTCTAATATAACAAAGTCTGTAGGAATTAACACATTAGCAATAGAGATAGGAACATCCTCACATATTCCAATAGGCACAGCAGTTGATTTATCAGCCATTTGTAATGAAACTTCAGTTGGAACCAATTTGTTTAGGTTAAGTTTCTTATATAAGAGAAAGGCATAACACTAACACCAGCTCCTAAATCACATAATGCATATTTCACATAAGTTTCTTTAATATGACAAGGAATAGTTGGTATACCAGGATCTCCACGCTTTTCAGGCATTTTCCCTTTAAAGGAATAATCAGCAAGCATAGCAGTAATTGCATCAGTAGGAATCTTTCTTTTATTAGTGACAATATCTTTCATATATTTTGAATATGGAGGAATTTTCATAGCATCAACAAGAGGAATTTGCAAATACAAGATTTAATCAACTCAAAGAATTTCTCAAATCTAGCATCATCAAAGTTTTTATTACCTCTTGAGGATATGGTATGGGTCTTTGTACCCATGGATCCCTTTCTTTACCTTTCTGTGGATTTGGATGGTTCTTCTTCTTGTTCTTCAGTAGATGGTTGAGGGTCTTCCTTTTCAGTAGCTTCAGGTTCTTCAACATTCTCTTCCTCTTGTGGTTCTTCTTCAGGTGGAGGTGATTCCTCTTCTTCATTATTATTATCTTCAGTCTCAGCATCAGAAATAGAAGTATCATTATTTGTTCTTCAGAATCATCATTATCTTGGTTTCATTGGGAGATTTGCCTGCAGAAGTTTCTTCTTTCGCCTCTTGCTCTTTCCTCTTAGGATGGTCTTCAGGATAGTCAGGATCCTGAGTACTTGCACCTCCCCTAGTATTAACTCCACAAACCTGTTTCTTCACATAAGACTTTCATACAATTGATTTTGAGAGTTCAACTTGATTATTCATCATCTCAAGTGTTTAACAATTCTTTTTACCTCTCCCACATTAGCATGTAAACTTTCTCGAAGAGATTTAATTTTGTGAGAGTTCTCCATAATCATCATTCTAATATTATGCTCTCAGGATTATGATAATAAGCAAAATCATTCACGTATGATACTTCAATAGGAGGTGTTACCTTTCATTACCTTTCGTGGAGCTAATAGCATTGACTTGAATTGGAAAACATGGTTGATCATCAGGAAGTTTAACACCCATTTCAGATAATTCCTTAAGATGAGAGGTTTTAATTCCCTTCTCTTTAATGGCCTTGGAAGCTTCTTTCATTGTATCTTCGTCTAAATTGAGAAGCCTCTTTCTTCTCTGGAAATATCTCTTCAATATTCCATCTTCATAATTTCTAGAGATAGTCTCCAATAATTCAGTTGCTTCTCAACGGTCCTTTCCCTGAAAACATTACCTGCAATACCATCAAGATAACCTCTGGTGTTTTCAGTTAGTCCATTGTAAAATATATCAAGTATTCATTACTCTTGAAGCCATGGGTAGGACATTTCCTAACCATCTTACTATACCTCCCCCAAGCTTGGGGTAAATCCTCCTTCTCTTTCTGTGAAAATTGCTAATCTCAATAGTTAGACCATGAATCTTATCAGCAGGGAAATATTTATTATAGAATACCTGCAAACATTCTTCCTTGCTAGTAATACATCCAGGTTCTAAACGATTATACCAAGTTTTAGCACTTCCTCCCAAAGTAAAAGGAAACAACTTTAAGAAATAGTAGCGTTGGTGGATTTCATCTTTCCCAAATAACACAGATAATCATGCAAAACAGCAATGTGTTCAAAAGGAAACTCATCCTCTCTCCCATAAAACTTATACTTCTCAGCCTTTTCAATTATTTCAGGATCAACACTAAACTCATAATCTTTATCTTTAATTTTAATAGCTGGAGCATTCATTTTCTCAGTACAGGGAAATAATCATCAAGAGGAGAATTTTTATAGCTATCAAGTTTATCCAATTTATATCGAACCTAAAAAAGCCATAGCAAAAGCAGCCTCTTCCTCAGAGAAGTTTCCATCTCATCATCACAATATTCATTATCTTCTAACTCAGATTCCACATTTTCAATAATAGAGATTCAAGATTTTCAGGTGTTTCAGGTATTTCAGGTGTCACTTCTTTGTCTATGCTACCACATATAAATCATTTTCATTACTAGTAGACATTTTAGACAATGGTGAACTAGATAAAACTTTTCCTTTTTTCTTAGGAGCAACAGCAGAAGCAACATTAGGTGAAAAGTTTGGCCTACTTGGCAAATCCGTACCTCTGCGAGTAGTTGAAGGCCTCACTTCCTTCGGAGTAATCTTTTCCTTACCCATGGTTAGGAACAAGCAAAAGCAGCAAATAAATGATAACAAGTTGTCTTACCAATAAAGCTAGGTTCCCCGGCAACGGCGCCAGAAAACGTCTTGATGCCCACAAGTGTAGGGGATCGCTGAAATCTTCGTTGGGAAGTATTACCCAAATTTATAGTTCGACACGATGGGAACACAAGAATATCAATAAGACTTTGGCAATTGAGGCGTCACTCTCAACCACACCTGTATATCAATAACTTGCAGCAGTAATAGTGATGGCAGTAGTATGATTCAAGTAACAAGTAGAACAGCAACAGTAAACAAGTGTTTCCCAGTTTTCACCGGAAAAGTGAAAGTGCAACTCAGAGATTAAAACGTAGGCATGAGGTGACAGCGGGGTGTTGCATGAATAAGATTGATCATATAATAAGATATAGCTAGCAATGGGACGTATCTCTAACTCCGATATATGTAGGTATGTGTTCCATAATTAGTTGTGCGTACTAACCAAGAGAATTTGCACAACATCTATTGTCCTACCTGCCCATTTCACCGGGGCCAACTTGGAACTACAGGTAATTAAGGTCTACCCTTTCGAATAGACCGGAACAATGCATTAACACTTCATGAACACATAGAATCCTCAAACTAAAACATCTCCCCCTTGTTTTCCCTATATGTCACTTTTAGGGTTCGCAGGTTCAACATAATAGCAGGTGATACACTTTGCAGATAAATACCAAACTCAAATATATGATGAGGCAATATAAGTTCAGTACTGAAATCATGCCACTCGGGCCCTAGTAGCAAGCATTAAACATAGCATAAGTGCATCAACACAATACAAAAGTATCCTCAAGATAACCCTAAAATCTCGAACAACGGGTAGCATTACATGATCAATCTCATCCAATCCCCATCCACCTCATGTGCCTACAGCGGACTACTCACACATGGTGATGGAGAGGGAGCTCATGGTCGATGGAGATGAAGGCGGTGAAGATGGCGGTGAAGACGGCCTCCGGATCCCTCCACCGGAGGAGAAATCCTGGATCAATCTGTCCCGAAACGAAGAACGTGGTGGCGGCGGCGGTGTGTTTCGCGAAAGCTCCTCCCTCCTAGGGCAAGCATTTTTCTGAATATATGAGGGGGTAAGTCGAAGACCGAGGCGAGGCGGTGCCCGAGGCCCATTTGGGGTGGGCCCACGCGGCCAGGTACAGGGGCCGCTGGGGCCCCCTCTTTTGGCCTCTGGCACTCCCTCGTGTCCATCCTTTGCACGTTGTCCTCCTTTTCCATAGAAAATGACGTGGTATTTTTCCCCGATTTTATTTCCTGCAAAAATAGCCAAAAGGAGACTTTGCTAAAAACAGCGTCAGATTCAGCAGTTTTATTCAAATATGGGAAGATTCCGGAGCAAATTGTGAAGCAAAGTGCTTGGAAAAGTAGATGCATTTTGGATGCATCACACGTACACGGAGTCCGAAGGAGACACGAAGGGGGCCAAGGAGGCGGCCACACCATGTGGTGGCACGGTCCCACCTTCTTCCGCGCCGTGACGTGGTGTGGGCCCCTCGGGCCTCCACTGACGTCGCCCCTTCGCCTATAAATTGATGTTTTCGGGAAAACCCTAAGTACCCGAGTCATTCCACGAAAAGTTCCAGAGCCACCGCCGCCGTCAATCCTAACTCAGGAGCGTTCTGAAGCTCTTCCCGGCACCCTGCCGGAGAGTGGAATCATCACCGGAGGGCTCTACATCGCCATGCCTACATCCGGAGTGATGTGTGAGTAGTTCATCATTGGACTATGGGTACATAGCAGTAGCTAGATGGTTGTCTTCTCCTCTTGTGCCATCATGTTTAGATATTGTGAGCTGCCTATCATGATCAAGATCATCTTATTGTAATGCTACATGTTGTGTTTGCTGGATCCAATGAATATTGATACTATGTCAAGTTGAATATTGAATTATCATGTCTATGTTATTTATGATTTGCATGCTCTCCGTTGCTTGTTGATACTCTGGCCAAGTTGATGCTTGTGACTCCAAGAGGGAGTATTTATGCTAGATAGTGGGTTGATGCCTCCATTTAATCTGGGACAGTGACATAAAGTTCTAAGGTTGTGGATGTGCTGTTGCCACTAGGGGTAAAACAACAATGCTTTGTCTAAGGATAGATGTGTTGCTTACATTATGCACTTTACTTAATGCAATTGTCTGTTGCTTGCAACTTAATACGGAAGGGGTACGGATGTTAACCTAAAGGTGGACTATTTAGGCACAGATGCGTGCTGGATAGCAGTCTGTGTACATTGTCGTAATGCCCAAATGAATCTCATAGTAGACACTACTTGCACATGCATTGTTATTATGCACTTTCAATATTGTCAATTGCCTAACTGTAATTTGTTTACCCAGCATGTTAGTTATTTTTATGGAGAGACACCACTAGTGAACTGTGGACCCTCGTCCATTCTTTTACATATGATAATACAACCTACTGCAATCATTTCTGTTTCATTCTCTGCAAACAAACATCATTTTCCACACCATACGTTTAATCCTTTGTTTTCAGCAAGCCGGTGAGATTGACAACCTCATTGTTAAGTTGGGGCAAAGTAGTTTGATTATGTTGTACAGGTTCCACATTGGCACCGGAATCCCTGGTGTTGCGCCGCACTACACTCCTTCACCAACAACCTTCAGAAGTGACTCTGATCTCCTACTGGTTCGATTAAACCTTGGTTTCATACTGAGGGAAAACTTGCTGCTACACTCATCATACCTTCCTCTTGGGGTTCCCAACCAACGTGTGACTTTACACGTAACAAGCATCCACCTCTGGACTGTGGGTTTGTGGAAGTAACTTATGTATCTCTCCTCTCTTTGACCTTCACTAATTAGCACCGTATGAGCTGCTGAACATGATTACGGTCATCGTTGTAATACCTATGTGGTGGATCTTTTTATGAGTTAATATATGTTTGAGATTGCAAATGTTTTGTTTCAGTTATGAATATAGATGCATATTATGTACCCCGTTCTTATTTACTTGTTATGATCAAGCATGTTTATGAGAGCGTGTGTGGGGTGATGTGTGCATTAGTTGGAGTAACGGGGGGTGGCTTGTGCAGTGAACGTGAGAGAAAGTTCTGCGATCCACTTGGGTGTCTTTACCTTACTTTGTTGCCTCACTAGGGATAAACAAAAATACCATGTTAACGGAGATGTGGGTGTGACCATTGCCACTACTCCATGACTAGATCTAGCATGTTCTTATTTTAACTTCATGACATGATACTTAAAGCTATACACTGAGTTATCTTAATTACTAAAGTGTTATGATTTAGTTCGCATCTTGGTGGAGTATAAGTGAGACTAATAAACAAAAGGTCTCTATGTTAGGATGTGATGACCATATAATTAGTAACTTGTCACTAAACTTTTGTGTTGCAATCTCATATGTCAACTCTAGTGTTCCATTGTCTACCACTTTATTAAAGAGAGAGTGCAGTTGTGAAACCATGAACCCCGGTCCATTTTTAATCATAGAAACAACTTTCCAACAACTTTTACCACTTTTACATTTTCTGCCATTATTAAATCCAAAATACAAAAACACTTTTACATCTTGCATACATCATTAAAAACCCAAAAATATCATTTATCATTGTTATCATTATCCTTGCATATTTATTTACCATCATTGCATATTTATTTCTTGCTTGCATTACATACTATCTTGATATCATCCTTACACCTTGTGCTTGACAACCACCGGTGAGGTTGAGGACCAAAACATTTAACTTTGTTTTGTAGGTAACTAAAAGAGGGATAGGAAGATAATCTTTCACTATGATTCCCCGAGAGTTCGATATTAAACCCTCGAGTCACCCTCATGGGGAAAACACGTCTTCCACTTACTACATACTCTGCACTTGTAGGCTCAACCTAACCCCGTTTACTTTTCATTGCAGGTAGCTACCTGAAGGCTATCACATCTACGGGTATCAGAAGGGTGCTGAAAATCCTGTTGCTGATAGTTTGTCTAGATTGGAAAACATTGCTTATGATCCTATTCATGTTAATGATAGTTTTCCAAATGAACACTTGGCTGCAATAAAGGTAAGCTCGCGAGATAGTCCTTGTATGCTGATTATGCTAACTTTATTGTTTCCAAGTACTTGCCTCCAACCTTTTCAACTCAACAAAGAAGAAATTCTTTTATGACTTGAGGCATTATTTTTGGGATGACCCATTTATATAAAGAAGGAGTGGATGGTATTATGCGAAGGTGTGTTCCAGAACATGAACAACGAGAGATATTGAGAAAATGTCATGGTAGTGCTTATGGAGGACATCACGCTGGAGATAGAACTGCACAAAAGGTTCTACAATCAGGTTTTTATTGGCCTACTCTTTTTAAAGATGCAAGAAAGTTTATTTTATCTTGTGATGAATGTCAAAGAGTTGGTAATATCTCTAGACGCAATGAAATGCCTATGAATTATTCTCTTGTTATTGAACCATTTGACTGTTGGGGATTTGACTTTATGGGTCCTTTTCCTCCTTCAGAAGGTTATAGCATATACTTGTTGTTGATTATGTTACTAAATGAGTAGAAGCTATACCTACAAAAAGTGCTGATGGTGAGACCTCATTAAAAATGCTTCACGATGTTATTTTTCCTAGGTTTGGTGTGCCTAGATATCTTATGACTGATGGAGGTTCTCATTTTATTCATGGTGGTTTTAGAAATACCCTTGCTAAATATGGTGTTAATCATAGAATTGCTTCAGCTTATCACCCCAAACAAGTGGGCAAGTAGAATTATCAAATAGAGAAATTAAATCTATCTTGCAAAAGACTGTTATTAAATCTAGAAAAAATTGGGCTAGTAAGTTAAATGATGCTTTATGGGCTTATAGAACTGCTTATAAAAACCCTATGGTATGTCTCCTTATAAAATGGTTTATGGAAAAGCTTGTCACTTGCCCTTAATTATAATTAAAACACAAGGCTTATTGGGCAATGAGAGAACTTAAGAGAGACTTTAAACTTGCTGGTAAGAAAAGGTTACTTGACTTGAGTTCTTTAGATGAATGGAGAAGTGAAGCTTATGAAAATGCTAGACTTTTTAAAGAGAAAGTTAAGAAATGGCATGATAGGAGAATTCTTAAAAGAGAGTTCAATGTTGGTGAGAAAGTTCTATTGTATATGTCTCATCTCAGATTTTTTGCAGGGAAATTACTCTCGAAATGGGAAGGACCTTTTGTTATTGTAGAGGTGTATCGTTCAGGTGCAATAAAGATTGCTTCACTCAAAGATAACTCTACACAAGTGGTGAATGGGCAAAGACTCAAAATTATATTTCTAGAGATTCTTATAATGAAGATGTTGATATTATTCAAGTGGTGACTCCGGAAGTTTTCATTAAGAAGCAAATTCAGGAAACTACAGAGTCTGTTTTCGAATAGGTAACAGTTTCGGTGAGAAAAAGTCCGCGTTTAACTTTCCAATACTTATTTTTTTATTTTTATTAAATATGGAAATTACGAGACGAAAACGGGTAGGAAACGGTGCCCGAGGGCACCACACATGCCGTGGCGCGGGCCCACCCTTGGCCGCGCCGCCACGTGGTGTGGGCACCTCGGAGCCCGTCTCCGACCAGGTTTCTCTCTGTACCTTCCTATGTTGCGAAACTTTTCGCTATATAATCCCCCGGATCCCCCGAGGTCGTATATCGCTTTCTCGTCGTGTTTTCGTTTCGACCTATTTCTGTCAGGAATTGTTCTCAGTTTTAGAAGCGCCATGGTCTCCGCCAACAACAACAAGGGCAAGGAGCCTTTGGAAGATGATCTCCAAGATCCTAAGATGGAGGAGGAGGTCAAGAGTGAAGATGAAGAGGAAGCAGAAGAAGATCCGCGTTCATACCCTCTATTGGGTTACGTAGCAGAATTTAAAATTTTCCGACCTACGTAACGTCCAGGATCAACTATGTAGATAGAGGAGAGGATAGTACTGTCGTTACCAACAATGAGTTGTGGAAGAGTTGTCGGTGACGATGTCGATGTTGATGTTGATGTCGATGACGTTGTCGATGACGATGACGCCGACGTAGTTGATGAAGCTTGATGAAGATTCTCACGGTCAAGCCTGACGGTGAGAATATCGCCGTTCCTTCGTATGTCTTCTTGATCCAAACAGTGAGGGTCAAACGTCTATGACGCGTCACCCCTCTGAGAGCTCGCACACGTACGTCCGTCAAGATCCAGCGGCGCTTCGCCGTGCCAGGACTAAGTGCTACTGTATGCGTATGGTGAAGAGAGCCCCAACACATGGGAGAGAGGGAGAGAGATTAGATCTAGACTTTGGGAGCCTCCGAGGAGAAATCTCAAGTCTATTGTGTGTCTCCAAAAGAGGAGGGGGTGGGGTTTATAAAGAAGTCCCAAGGGGTAGGGTTGCTTGGACAAGGGGAAAGTTTTCCTAGTCCAACTCATCTTGGACAAGGGGAAATTCCCCTTGCCCAATTCGGCTACGAAGGTGGAGTTGGGGTGGAAACCCCAACTCCCCTCCCCCACCGCCTCCTCCTTGGCCGCCGCCCCTAGTGGGGCATGCCTTGCCACCGACCCCAGGTGGGGCCCGCCTGGCCACCGACCTGCGGGTGGGGCCCGCCTTGGCCACCGACTCGTATGGGTGGGGCCCACCCAAGCCGGCCTCGTCTCGGCCTCCCGCCGTGCCTTGCCCTTCGTGGGCCTTGGCCCACTGAGGTTCGGCCGGCCGACTCGGCCCATCACCTTGCGGTGGTGCGGCTACCATGTGGGCCCATGCAGCCCATGTGGCAGCCACCTTTTATTGGCCTTAATAATTTCCTATTAATTAAATAAATTAATATTTAATCAATAAATATTTTGTGTAATTAATTCCCAGAATTAATTACTTATCATACAAACATATTTATATGATCCGAGACACCTAGTGTCTGCTGACAGAATATATTTGGATAATTATTTCCTTTCTTATAAACCTTTCTTTCTTCATGATCTAATTCTCCGAATGTAATTCCATCATGCCGGAAACCATACCAGATGATACAACCTATCTACTCCGGACCACTGCGAATACAACAGACCTTGACGCCTTAAGTGTGTGACCCCTACAGGTTCGATAACGTGTAACTATAATTGGAAATGCTTATCCAATCACTTGCCAGTGTCAGAACCTGGACGTTCTGTATAGCTGCTACCGTTATGCGAAGACACTCTTTTGAACCTGCTTGATTAACATGTTTATCCTATCACCATCACGATACTCATCAAATACCCAAGGCGAGATATATGACATTACCATAAATGATAGCTTTCATTTACTATGTCACCTTATCCTTGTTACCGGTACGATGCCTTTACTCTTTAACTCATGTTTAAGTATCCCATGATATTTGCATATCATTACCTTGTCTGCGCAGACTTGTCAATGGACACTTTCACACTAGAGCGGATCCTGGTTGTATCTCTCTATAACCTTAGAGGTGTGATTCCCAGTCTTGAACTACTATGGTTATAGTATACCTTTGAGGTTACCCAATCATAGCCTTTTTGATTACCCTGTTACGGCCGTAATGATTGACTATGTCAAAGCTTCCTCTCCAATACACATAACCATATATTCTCATGGTCTAAGGAATAAGCAAGCAACCAAACCTAGACTATACTATTTATACGAAACTTGATCTCGTAGTATATCATATATTTGGGTCTTCCCAGTCATATTGTTAACTTAACAATATTGTAACATCCCAAAATTTCAAACCTAATTTAGTAGTGTTTTATAACACCGGAAAAACTTTTTTCTCTTTTTCCTAAAAGTATTTTTTCAAACCTTTGACGATGAATTGACTTGGAAATTGCTTTCTCAAAATTTCCCAGAAATCCACGAACCACTCCATCACCCTGATAATTTTTGTGCTTAGGTTTTTCTCTCAAAAACCCTCGCCCTAATTATCGAAACCTTTTAATCCTTTTTCTCTCCTTATAAAAGGAAAGCCCATATCCATAGCTCTAAAAATTCCACCAAAAATACCAGAGGACCCCATGTCCATATAAAGACCATCCATGCAAAAATATTGCATACTCCAATGCAATATTTCCAAGTTAGCCAATATTTCAAAACTGCCATTTCCAGTCCTTAAATGTTTCAAGCAGCTAGGCATATCCAATAATTCTGATAAATTCAGGGATGAATATTTTGGCCTTTCCTGCATTACATCTTTTGGAGGCAAACCCATTTGAGCAATATTTAGACCACTTCCTTTATAAGCCCAAATTAATGCCATTTCAAGATCTTCAAGCAAACTTATACCTAGAAAATTCCTATGACCATGATACTTGGTGATCTTGACCACATGATCCCTAGACACCCCTAACCAGATGGCCACCCCAAGGGGAATTATAGAAATCCTATTTTCCTAAATCATGCCATTATGGTCATTTTCGGCCATCTTTTGGAAACCCAATTTCCCGTCATCCAAATGACCTCAAACTCCATGGACACTCTCCCCTGACCACAACAACCCATGCCTAATTTTTGGGAATTTTTCTGAGAGGTGCAGGACCTTGAACATTTCATCGAACACCTTCGGTGTTTTTGCTTTTCTGAAAATCTTAGTCTGCAAAGTGTTGAATCTGTGAGTGATTCTTGTTTGTATGTGTTGTTCTCGTTGTTGTGAACCCAGTAGTGAAGATCGTTTTCTGTTTGGAGCACTGGTTTGTCGGGAACGCGCCCATGCCACTCGTGGCGCGCTCTGGACGCCAGAGTGCGCATGCCGGCGACCTCCCCTGTTCCCCTGCCGCGCTGTCCTGCCGAGCCACGCCGTGGCCGAGCCCCCCTTCCCCTCGCTGCACCTGGCTCCGGCGAGACGAGCCCCAGCCAGGCCCCCCTTCCCCTTGCTCGAGCTTCCCCCTGCCGCAGTCGACACCTCGCCGCCGCCAAGCGCTAGACGCCACACCGACGGAGCAGTGCATCTCCAAGCACTAGCAGACGCGCCGCGCGCTCCAGGAACCCCTCGTGCTCCCCTGTTACTCCAGCACATCGCTCTTATCCCCACCTCCCCTTCTATGGCCACTAGAGCTCCGGCGACACGCCGCAATGGCGTCCACACCCGTGCCCCCTTGCCCTCTGCTCCCCGGGCTATAAAAGGCCACCCCGGGCTCCTCCCTTCGACACACCTCGCTCTCCTCCCTCTCTCCACGCCCCAACATCTCCAAGGCACGGGAAATCGAAGGAATTTCCGGCCGAGGTTTCGAAGCCCCGCAGCATGGCACCCCACCGTGGTAGCTCCTCTCCCCTGCCTCCCCCTGCCGCCCCACTCCTCCCCTGGGCGCGGTGAGCCCACCGCCGCCTCCTCCCGGCGCCCTGGCCTCTCCCCACGGCCGCAGCTCCGGCGAGCCGTGCACCTGTGCCTCCCCTGTCGAGCTTCAGCGAGAAGAAGAAGAGGAACCAGAGGAGGGAAAAAGAAAATGAGAGAAAAGAAAAGAAGAAAAGAAAAAGAAAAGGTTTTCTTTTCCCTGACGTGGGCCCGGCCACACCTGTCAGCATAAGTGGAGGCGCCTTCGCGCTTTTCCGCTTCCTCCACGCGAAAGCGTATTCCTGGAAAAGACGGGAACAGCCCAGCCCAGGCTAGCAAGATTCGGCCCGTCTACTCTTTTTTTTTCTGGTGAGCGGCAAATAGCTATCTTTCGCTCGTCGATATCTTTTGAACCGTAACTCCGTTTGAGGCGATTCAAATTCCTAAATTCTTGTCTCGACAAACCCTTTCCAGTGGTATGAATCCCACCTTGTTCCAAGATATTTCATGAGGTGCCCCCTTATGTGGGTGCATTCCGGAGTTCCCGAGAGCGGCTTTCGACCCCCGACGCCGCGAAACCACCTCGACCCTTCCAAGCCAAATGGATCCCCGCCTTCAGGCAAGCTAACCGCTTGCTATGACCAGCCCTGCAATGTTGTTTGTTGATTGGATGTATATTACCATGCCATGTGTGTAACTTTGGATGCACGTATCGTTATTTTGTTCGTCATTATGCCTGTCATATGTATGCATTAGAATGACGTGTGAATTAATTGTGCGCCTCGCACTTGTGTGGCTTTGTCGAACCCACTAACTTAACAACCGTCTTGGTATCTGATCTGTGGAGGCGCTCTAGTCACCCGACCAGTACTAATCGCGGTGCTAACTCTAAAAACTGCGTCCCTATGATTGTTTGGAGTTTTCCTTTGTCAAATCTTGGTTGGTTTCGACCTGCCAATATTTGCCATATGGAGCATTTGCCTTTATTTGGTTCTCCCACTTCTTCAACGCCGAGGCTAGGTGCGGACAAATGTCGGCCCGTGATCCTCGAAGTTGGAGGCATTTGTCTTAATGCTTCTTGTTCTCTCCTCCTCACGGAGCTTGAGAACCATTTGGCTTTATTGTCTGTTTTTCTGACGGATGCTTTTACCCGGTGAGGCTTGCTCTCCCTATGGTGGCATCTGCCGGCATATTTGGAGACTATATGCCCAAGTCCCCACTTCCTGGTCAACGGTCGGACGGTAACGCCGCCAAAGACATGTGCGTGGAGGAACGGATGCGTAACGGACTCCGCTAACCATCTGTGCTAACTTTTGTGTTGATCTGTGATGGCGCCTTAGTCACCCGGTCAATACAAACTATTGCTTGAAATATCATGCTGCTATTATCTTGTTGTTTGATGATATATGATGGTGATATTGGGAGTATTGTGTTGGACTAATCCTCGATTGTTTGAGCTTGTTGTGATGAAACATGATTAAACGAAACACCCCTCCAAACAACGATATGGTCAGTCCATGGTGCCACAAACCTGAACATCGAACGCACTACCACTGTCGCTTGAATGGGCAGGCCTTGACCTACGTAATCCTATTGAGCCTCCTTTGATGCCACCATTTTTGGCCAGTCTAGTCGGTTACCATAGTTGGTCGGGGCTAGTCTTGCGAAGGTTCCGGGGCTAGGCGTCGCTCATGGGTTGGGGACGTGCCGGATTCACTTCTGCATAAGGCATATAGTTATGTCGGTGGCTATATAGGGAGTGTCTTGATGGCGTGAACGGTTGAGTGAGTGTATCAGACCGTCTTATGGATGTGATCCTAAAGTACCGGTTGTTAATGATCCACTTAGATGGGTGGTAATTGCAACCTCTCGAGAGTGTCAAAAATCTGGATGTCTAGCCTAGTTCCAAGGTTATGGAACAAAAGTAGTCACACTGTGTGTCCGTGTCGTGTCAGGAGGTTTAAACCTAAGACTTGTTTGAAAGAAAGATGAACAACCTGATTTCACTAAATGAACAATAAGTTGATGCAGGGAATGTTACTTGAGATGTGATTGTGAACCAAGTTAGGGATGGTGGGTGATGCGTTGGGAAGCCTAGAGTTAGGCCAGAGCCCACATCAACCGTGCATGCCCAGAGGATAGCCAGAGTTGACTGGAATGACAGCCAGAGTTGGCTAGAGGCTTGACAGCCTAGATGTTGTGAATGAGAAACGTGATCTCGTTCTAGCAACAACGAAACTTCCTAAAAGATGTGGTACCAACCGGTATACTCGTCTACTCGTCACAGGTAGTCTCTTTGTTTGATTGCCGGTATACGATCCAACCCCACCTGGCTTGGACTCTGTACTGGCGATACTCTTGTTGTCTGATTATGCCATGAATTGCTTGAGATGCCATGCTATCCTTATGTCGACATGTTGATCCATCTTGAGTAGATACTTGCCATGTTGTAGATCTTATTTCCATTGTATAACTTGTTGCATGATTGTTAGACTGCTCGTGTCAAGCGGTTGTTAGTCTTGCGAGTACATAATTGTACTCACGTTGGTTATTCAAATGACCAGTTTTCAGCAAGGATCCATCTTCTACCTTAGCAAGGAGTTGGAACAAGAGCGTGCTAGGATCAGTAGCCCAGCCAGAACCTGTGCAGTGGAGCCGCTCCAAGCCGTTGCCTCATTTATGTCTTCCGCTGCCAGTTAAAACTCTGAGTTGGGCCATGCTTGGCTTGATATTTTGTAAAGCCTCGACGGCCTTGTTACACTGATTGTGTAGCACTTTGTGCCTGATTGTGTAATGATTTCCATTATGTTACACTGTTGTGACGTGCGGCCAGTTATCTTGGGATGGCGCACGGGACGACTGCCTCTCTGGCAAGATGTGCCAGGGAGGGGTGTCACAAATATGCTCCCATTAATAATGACAAGAGCACTTGTCCATGGCTGGAAAACATCGCCATCCAGTATTAACGAGTTCGTCCAAGAGACAGGACAAAGGGTAAATGGGTTTGATTATATCCTTACACGTGCGTATGTGTTTCCCTATAAATCTCACATTTATAGACCATAGCAGTTATAGCATAAAGATATAATACATTAATCATGAAACAGATATATTTATTGTCTCTTAGGGCATATATCCAACAGTCTCCCACTTGCACTAGATACAATAATCTATTACATTAAACCTTCTTTAAGACCGATGTTAAACCGGTGAGGTTCAAACTTCAAGCGTGGAAGAGCTTTTGTCATAGGATCGGCTACATTGTCAATCGTATGAACTCTACGTATTGCAATGTGTCCTTTTGCCACATGATCTCTGATGAGGTGATCCTTGCGTTCAATGTGCTTGGCTTTGCTGTGAGACCTCGGATCCTTCGCCAGAGCAACGGCACTACTGTTGTCACAGTAGAGCTCGATTGGATCTGCCGCTGAAGGAACCACTCCTAGTTCAGTAATGAACTTCTTTATCCAATAGCTGTCCTTGACTGCTTCAGACGCCGCCACATATTCCGCCTCCATTGTAGAGTCTGCCACCGTGCCTTGCTTGGAGCTTCTCCAGCTTACCGCACCGCCGTTGAGAACGAACACGTAACCTGATTGTGCTTTGGAATCGTCTGGGTCAGACTGAAATCCTGAGTCAGTGTACCCACGTACTCTGAGCTCCTCATCCCCTCCATAGACTAGGAACATGTCCTTAGTTCTCCTGAGGTATTTCAGAATGCATTTAACTGCTGCCCAATGGGCCATACCATAATCAGATTGAAATCTGCTGGTAACACTTAGGGCATATGACACGTCGGGACGTGTGCATGTCATTGCGTACATTATAGAACCTATTGCCGAAGCATAAGGTTTGTCCGCCATTTCCTTTCGCTCAGCAGCTGTACTAGGACACTGATTCTTGCTTAAGGTAATTCCAGGCACCATCGGAACGATGCCTTTCTTGGAATCGGCCATGTCGAATCTCTTCAACACCTTATCTATATATGTACTTTGGCTCAAACCTATTAGGCGTCTTTCTCTATCGCGATAGATCTTGATGCCTAATATATATGCAGCCTCACCTAAGTCCTTCATCGCAAAACTCTTTTCCAATGAAGCCTTAACTTCCCCAAGAAATATCTTATCATTACCAAGTAATAATATATCATCGACATAGAGAATTAGAAACACAATTGAGCTCCCACTTTCTTTCTTGTAAACACAAGTTTCTTCGAAATTTTGAACGAAGCCAAAACCTTTGACTACTTCATCAAATCGAATATTCCAACTCCGTGAAGCTTGCTTGAGACCATAAATGGATCTCTTTAGCTTGCACACCATGTTAGCTTTTTTTGGATCGACAAAACCTTCGGGTTGTACCATGTACACATCCTCAGTTAGATTTCCATTTAGGAAAGCTGTTTTGACATCCATCTGCCAGATTTCATAATCATAAAGGCAGCTATAGCTAACATTATCCTTACAGACTTAAGCATTGCTACAGGAGAGAATGTCTCCTCATAGTCTACACCTTGAATTTGTCGAAAACCCTTTGCGACAAGGCGTGCTTTATGAACGGTAACATTACCGTCCGCGTCTGTCTTCTTCTTGAAGATCCATTTACAATCTATTGGTCTAACTTCCTCAGGAAGTTCCACCAAATCCCAGACTTGATTGTCATACATGGATTTCATTTCAGAATTCATGGCATCTTGCCATTTGTTGGAATCTTTATCATTCATCGCTTCTTTATAACATGCAGGTTCATCCTCTTCGAGAAGAAGAACTTCGTCCATGACGAAAACTTCTTTCTCGACACCCTCTAGTAAGAAAACTTCGTTCTCGAAAAACCTAGGTTGTTCGCGAACTCGGCTTCCTTTCCTTACTTGAGGAATCTGCCTGACTGGAGTTTCCTCTTCCTCGGAGGAGGATTTGGAGTCTCCGTATCAGTGGCTGAGTCTCCGACCGGAATTTCTTCCGATGCGTTAACTCTGACTATCTCGTCGGTAGATTGTAAAATCTCCTCGAGACTTACCGTCCTCCCACTGACTTCTCTTGAAAGAAAATCTTTCTCAAGAAATACGCCGTTCCGGGCAACGAAAATCTTGCCCTCGACCTTGTTATAAAAAGTGTATCCAATGGTATTTTTGGGATACCCTATGAAAACACATTTGTCAGACCTTGGCTCAAGTTTTGTGGCCTGCAATCGTTTAACATAAACATCGCATCCCCAAACCTTGAGGTGACTTATGCTGGGTGGTTTACCCATCCAACTTCATAAGGCGTGGTCTTGACAGACTTGGATGATGATCTATTTAAAGTGTAAGCTGCTGTTTCTAGTGCATAACCCCAAAAGGATAGTGGTAAATCAGATAGTGCCAACATAGACCTAACCGAATCCATAAGAGTTCGATTACGTCTCTCTGAAACTCCGTTCCTTTGCGGTGTTCCAGGTGGCGTCAACTGTGGTACAATTCCACAGTCCTTCATGTGTTGACTGAATTCATGACTAAGATATTCTCCACCACGATCAGATCGCAGGTACTTTATCTTCCTGTCATGTTTATTCTCTACTTCATTCTGAAACTCCTTGAATTTCTCAAAGGTTTCCGACTTTTGCTTCATTAAGTAAATATAGCCATATCTACTTAAATCATCAGTAAATGTCACAAAGTAAAGATATCCACCGCGCGCCGAAATGTTCAGAGGCCCACACACATCCGTGTGTATGATCTCGATCAATTCGGTTGCCCGTTCGACTACCCCGCCAAACGGCGTCCTGGCCATTTTTCCCATCAGGCAAGCCTCACACTGATCAAATGAATCCTCATCAAATGATTGCAACAACCCATCCGAAAATAGTTGTTTCATACGGCTTTTCCCGATGTGCCCAAGACGACAGTGCCAAGTGTAAGTATCATCTTTCACTAATTTCAGTCTCTTTGCATCAATGTGTAATGTGTCTTCTATCCTTCCAAGATTCAATACAAACAGACCATCCACCAGAGGGGCTGATCCGTAAAATACATTCTTATAATAAATCGAACATCCATTGTTCTCAGAATTAAAAGAATATCCGTCACGTAAAAGTCGTGACCCTGAAATGATGTTCTTGCTCAATGTGGGTACATAGTAGCAATTACTCATTTCCAACATGAATCCTGAAGGTAAATGAAGGCTCATGGTACCGATGGAACGAACGCTAACTTGCATTCCGTTTCCAACTCTCATGCACACTTCTCCTGGATTTAACCTCCTCACATCTTTTAAACCACTCGTCGTGTTGCAAATGTGTGCAACAGACCCGGTGTCAAAGATCCAAGAATCACTGTGAGGTCCGGTTAAATACACATCTAACACACTGATGACTTTGGGATTTCCAATCCCTAAACCTTCCACTATATTGAGATCTCCTTCCTCCATATCTTGTGATGCCTTGTTGGATGAACCAACCCTTTTGCAGTTTTTAATCTTAGCTTCCGCTATGATTAATTTCCTTGTAAGCTCATCCATGCTTATGTTACTACCAATCAAATTTGAATTTTGAATGTACCCGCCATAATGCGGTGGTAGTGACATCAGCAATACTGTACGACTCGCTTGGGCATGCATTGGAAAACCTAGATCTTCCAACATTTGATTAAGATTAATCATCCTTGCCAAGTGATCGATGAGCGAACCCTTTATGTCTAACTTACAACTGAAGAGTGTCTTGTAATTGCATAACATGCAACTTTGACTCTCTCCTGGAATAAACTATGCAGCTCTGTGAGCACATCATATGCACTCGCCTTCCCAAAGCGAGTATGCAATTGTTTATCCATATAAGTTAACATTAATTCCCTTACTGCCTTTTCATCACGAACATAATTGCCATTCCATGACAATTCAGAGGAAGGTGCATCTAGAACATATAACTTTCTATTTTCTCTAAGTCTACTTCTAAGGGCGCAGATCCAATCTACAAAGTTCTTACCATTAACAGTTAAAGTTTCCATTTTACAAAGCAGGTTAATGTCGACAGGCTTTAATCTACAATGATAGCAAATTCCTTTTAGACCCCTTTTTCATGATTAATTTGCACGAGTTAAAATGATATGATTTAACTATGGTGTGCTCCCACTGAAACTGATATTCCTCATGATCAGTTAAACAGTGACTCGGAATCCGCAATCCTCAATAGTGAGAAGCATGGATACATGTCATCCACTATGACGAGAGGGTAGGCCAACTTGCCAATCACTTCCTGCTGTGATTTCCGTTCATCTTTCGATGTAGTGCTCCGAACTCATAACTAGTTATGCCTGGACGTCAAGACAACCAACCGTTCATGCTGCTAGGACGGTCCGTGCCCGCCTCCCGAACCCTTGGCACACATTATTCTTGGATATAGGTCGCACGGTGACAAGCATCCGGTTTGACGGTGTCGTGTCATGAAGGACGGACACCGGGGATGAAGGACACCCCCTTTGTAGATTCAGTAGGGGCGCGAAGGAGGCTGGAAGACGTCTCCCGGAGAAGTACGCCTCAAGTGTCCCAGTTGGGCGTTTGGACGATGCCGGGCAAGCGGAGGCACCTTCCCTTAACTCCTCAGAGGGCTGGGAGGTGACCAAAAGTGTGTCGACGCGTGCTGCCGGGACGCAGTCTGCCCCTCTGTTCCATGGCGCTGGGAGCGACAGGCTGCCTGTCACTGGGGAGTATCTCATGGATGCGCCATCTCCAGGTTCTCTTCTTCTAGGCTCGGAGCTTTCCTTGGACTCCAGCGCTAGCTTGGAGATAGCAGAGCTGGAGAGGATCAGGGAGTGCTTGGCTTCCGGGGGCTGGCAAGAAGATACCACTTCGGGGTCCACCTCGAAGGTTACCATCAGTGGAGAGAGCGCCATAGACGCCATTCGCCGCAGGTTGGACCAGCTGAACGAGGACACCAGAGCCCGCGAGATGGCCGCCGCGAAGAAGATCGAGGAGGCCGTAGAGCAAATGCGAAAGGGAAAGAGCAAGCTGGACCGCATGTCCAGGAACTCCTTCAACCTGGTGCTATCCCTTCAGAAGAAGAAGGCCGAGAGGATTGCTGCGGAGAAGCGGCAAAAAGACGAGCTGGCAGCTAAGGAGCAGCAGCTGAACATTCGGCAGATTGCTTTGAACGAGATGATGACCGCTTTGGATGCCGAGAAACACGAACGGGACCAGGAGAAGGAACGCCTGAAAGGGGCTGTTGGTATGCTTCAGGGGGAACTCTAGCTGGCGACACAGAACATCCATTACCGCGAGGTTCAGCTGACCGAGAAAGATCAGACCATTGCTGGCCTCGAGGGTGCTCTCTCCCAGGAAAGAGCCAATTCCCAAGCCTTGCGCAAGACAACTGAGGAGGATGGCCAGACGATATCCATGCTGGAGAGTTCCTTGAAGACACTGGAGCAGGAGATGACGAAGGCGAAAGAGGATAACCAGCGATTGGTCAGCTCCCGCGATCAAGCAATAACCGAGCTGTCTACTCTCCGAGGCGCAAACGAGGAAGGCCTGGCTCTTTTTGTAGAGGCCTGCAACGAGCTTTCCTCTCAAGTGGCCCAGCTGTGCAGGGAGAAGAAACCTGCCCTTTGACGCCTGACCTTCAGAGCTTGTCATCCATGGCTGCCCTCATCAAGGAGAAAGCCAACGAGGTGAACGTTGCCAAGAACGACCTTGCCATCCAGCTGAAGAGTGACAAACACCAGGTGAGCAAACAAACGGCGGTCTTGGTGATGGCCGCCTTTGCCGAGGCACACCCGTCCGTGGCCATGCCTGATTGGGCCGCTGCGTCTCCGTCCAAGGATTCACGTCAACTCGTGAAAGGTCAAGCGGCCAAGCTAGGGGAGAAATACTTCCCTTGCTATTCTGCCCCCGCGAAGCCGTCCGATCGTTCTGCTGCCCAGAAATAACAAACTTTGCATTAGTTCTGTGTGCTACAATTTGAACCGTATTGTAACAGCCTAGAACTTAATGACTTGCCCGCTTGCTTGCTTGTTTCTACAAGTGCTTTTTACTTGTTTTAGCATGTGGGTTCTGTTCTCCATGTCCTTGAGGGACCTTCCGGGCTGCAGGCTTACTCATGAGGCCCTAACTGGTCAGGAATGCTCTCACAAGCCCTGCTGATACCCGAGAGGCCACTCACTCTGTAGGTTCGCTCGTCCTCGGGAGGTATCAGGTCTTTCGCACCGCTTTTTACCCCCAGGAGAGTCGACACCGCTTTGAGTGCTCGCATGACGATCGAGCCTTATCTTTGCTTGCCACTAGTATGCGTTGTACTAGTCTCACTTGCGGAAAAGACATAACTCACGTGAATTTAGCGGGATTTCGGGATAACTTATCTTTTATTCATGATAGAAGTTCTTGAACGACAACTTGGTGCTTCGGGGCACATCTTGTAGCAATACAACTCTTTCCGGAAACACGGATCTGCCTGCCCTAGATGACTTCTTGGGGAAAAAGGTCAAGGAATTCCTCAGCCCAGGAGCACTGATCTGCCAATGCCCACAGCTCCTCCAGGGTGTTGATCTGCCGGGTACTCATCTTCACACGCATCTTCGCACGTTCATGTGGAAGATCTGAATGATGCCCATCTGGTAGTCATCTCTTGCGGGTATCCTGTCTGCAACTGCCCGGAACCTCCAAACATAGTGGCGCAGCTTCTCCCCATCATTCTGCGTCAGGAGGTGGAGGTCAAGCATTGATGCAGGGAATGGGGTGCAGCAGGTCATGAGGTGCTGGCCGGCCCGACCTTCCATGTCCTCACGGGAGCGACGCCTGAGGTTGGAGCTCTGGCCAGCATTCTCCTCAGGTTGCTCCATAGGACGTTTGCCGTGGGGATCTTCGGGTGGCACCTCTTCCGGGGGCCACGGGTTGGACTCGACGATGTTGACCTCAGGCCCAGCAACGCCGACCTCTGCTTTTGACGGCGCCAGCGTTGTTGGTGGAGGTTGAGCCGGCAGGGTCATGGCACTGAAAAGCAAAGTTCAGAAACCCCTCGAAGCTGGTGAACCAAGCCTTCACACGAGGATCGCTCTTGAAGAGATCTGGAGGGTAGGAGAGGATCGCCTTGACAGCCCCCAAGGCTTCCTTCAGCCCCGACTCTGCTGAGCGAGCTGCTGAGCCTGCTCGGAGATCTTGCCGGCCTCAGACATAGCGCCCACTGGACGATGGTCGAGACTCTTTTCTTGTTCAAGAAGGAGCTTTCTCTTGGCCGCTGACGCAGATCCGGACGTCGATCTTGTCGTAGGCGAAAGGCAGGATGCATACCTTGCACTCGGTGAAGAACTCGAAGCTGAAGAACTTGAAGCAGACGATGCTTCCGGCAACGAAGAACTTGACGCGGATCTTGACGAAGAAGACGAAGAACTCGTCGTGGCGTGAGATGCAGACGAATCCAGCGCTTGCGCCCCCTACATGGCGCGCCAGATGTCGTGTCATGAAGGACGGACACCGGGGATGAAGGACACCCCCTTTGTAGATTCGGTAGGGGCGCGAAGGAGGCTGGAAGACGTCTCCCGGAGAAGTACCGTCGGCGAGCTCTCCGTCTCTCTCTCTCTGCATGGATGGCAAGCAAGCAAAGGACACAGCGATCTACCTAGGTTCAGGCCGCCCGAAGGCTAACAGCCCTACTCCTGCATGTCTAGATAGATGGAAGCATCATGGTGTGGCTACAATGGAGTCTCCGGCGAGGTACCCGGGAAGGGTTTTGGCGAGAGGAAGGAGAAAGGGCAGATCCTGGCCCGGAGGAGATCACCTCCCTTCCCTTCTCTGCCCTAGCTATGTCTTGATATGCCCTTGCTTGGGTCTTGCCTAGCACTTGTCTTCTGATCTTCCTCCTCTCCTTGCTATGACTTGGTCCTCCTTTTATAGACAAGGGGATGCCACAGAGGTCACGCGAGGAGCATGAGGGGGTCTTGGTGGGAAGTTCCCCCTCTCCGTGGTGGAGGTGGCAACGTGGCCTCTTCTCCTCCAAGTATCTTCCTCCGGTTTGGTGAGATCCCCGCCCTTTAGGGGAAAGCGTGGTGGAGGAAAGCTGGCACACCGCAGGTGGTGTTCCCTGCTCGCGCCTTGCTTCCCAAGTCTTCTAGGCTCTTCTACCATCTTCGGGAGGGTGCTGGGAACCCTTGGCTTCGACTGGTACGGCTTGATACCCGAGAGGAATCCGGCCCTGTCGGGGTCTTGGGCTCTCGGGGTCATCCTTCTCTTCCGGGATGTGAGGGATCTCGAGGTCCTTTGAAGCCGGCAGACTTGGCTGGCTCGCGGGCTGCCCGCCAGCCAAGTGTCGCATCTTGGCCTTGTCCATCTTCGCGCTAGGCCCACAGGCGGTGGACCCACTTTGGCAGCTCTAGGGGAACCCCGTGTTCCACTACTGCGACAGACGGTGCCACAGTTGGATGAGCACGATCTCCTTGATATTTTCTTGAGGAATCACCCTAATAATCACGACTACTGCGCAATCAAAGAGAGTGCAATAAATAAAGAGAAATAAACTTTCACAATTAAGTGATGTAGTATAGTCCTCTTCGTCTTCCATGTGGATGTAAGAACTCCTTCCTTGTTCCACTCCTTGTCGTCGAGGTCTACGACGCTACCTTCATGTCCGTCTCCTATTTCTAAGAAACGAAATAACATGTGGCACGCAGGCCCTATATAGCAATCATGTGGTTTCCACCCATCATGCTTCTTCTAAATCCAACATGCAGGTTGGAATTACATATGATGGTATTTCATACAACAATTGAATAAAATTAAAGGACTATACCACATCACATCACATGCCTGCAAAAACAAGTTAGACGTCCTCTAACCTTTGTGTTTGCAATTTTTACGAGGCTTTGGGATTTACCGAGTAAAACCGTTACTGCCTACGTAAGGTAACCAAGCATGGTTAATCACGATGCTAGATTGACATTGCGGGGTGAAGGATAACCCAACGTTACAAGCACGTTGCTGCTCCCCTTCCAAACTTCACTGGTGCGCGTGACCCCCGTGTCGACCTAGTCCACATGCCCTTTCCACTACCAAGTCAACGAGACCAACTATAGAAAGACCCAGAGCTACTGAAGCACTTCGTTGGCGCCAACAAGCATACTAGGAGCAGCCGGAAGGTCCGCGGATTGCTAGAAGTCCGTAAAATCAAACTATGCCGTCGGAAACCATCCTTAAGTAGTTTATTGGGAAGCATACATAAATAACCTGAATGTCAGAAGAGTTCTGACATACCCACACAAACTTATGCGGTGCCCGCACAGACTTATGTTCTCTAGTACGTACCTGTACCTACGCATAGATCGCTCTGATACCACTATTGGGTTACGTAGCAGAATTTAAAATTTTCCGACCTACGTAACGTCCAGGATCAACTATGTAGATACAAGAGAGGATAGTACTGTCATTACCAACAACGAGTTGCGAAAGAGTTGTCGGTGACGATGTCGATGTCGATGACGTTGTCGATGACGATGACGCCGACGTAGTTGATGAAGCTTGATGAAGATTCTCACGGTCAAGCCTAACGGTGAGAATATCGCCGTTCCTTCATATGTCTTCTTGATCCAAACGAGTGAGGGTCAAACGTCTATGACGCGTCACCCCTCTGAGAGCTCGCACACGTACGTCCGTCAAGATCCAGCGGCGCTTCGCCATGCCAGGACTAAGTGCTACTGGTATGCGCATGGTGGAGAGAGCCCCAACACATGGGAGAGAGGGAGAGAGATTAGATCTATACCTTGGGAGCCTCTGAGGAGAAATCTCAAGTCTATTGTGTGTCTCCAAAAGAGGAGGGGGTGGGATTTATAAAGAAGTCCCAAGGGGTAGGGTTGCTTGGACAAGGGGAAAGTTTTCCTAGTCCAACTCAACTTGGACATGGGGAAACTTTCCCTTGCCCAATTCGGGACACCTAGTTTGGACAATTATTTCCTTTCTTATAAACCTTTCTTTCTTCATGATCTAATTCTCTGAATGTAATTCTATCACGCCGGAAACCATCCCAGATGATACAACCTCTCTACTCCGGACCACTACGAATATAGCAGACCTTGACGCCTTAAGTGTGTGACCCCTACAGGTTCGATAACGTGTAACTATAATTGGAAATGCTTATCCAATCACTTGCCAGTGCCAGAACCTGGACGTTCTGTAGAGCTGCTACCGTTATTCGAAGACACTCTTTTGAACCTGCTTGATTAACATGTTTATCCTATCACCATCACGATACTCATCAAATACCCAAGGCGAGATATATGACATTACCGTAAATGATAGCTTTCATTTACTATGTCACCTCATCCTTGTTACCGGTACGATGCCTTTACTCTTTAACTCATGTTTAAGTATCCCATGATATTTGCATATCATTACCTTGTCTACGCAGACTTGTCAATGGACACTTTCACACTAGAGCGGATCCTGGTTGTATATCTCTATAACCTTAGAGGTGTGATTCCCAGTCTTGAACTACTACGGTTATAGTATACCTTTGAGGTTACCCAATCATAGCCTTTTTGATTACCCTGTTACGGCCGTAATGATTGACTATGTCAAAGCTTCCTCTCCAATACACATAACCATATATTCTCATGGTCTAAGGAATAAGCAAGCAACCAAACCTAGACTATACTATTTATACGAAACTTGATCTCATAGTATATCATATATTTGGGTCTTCCCAGTCATATTGTTAACTTAACAATATGCTCCCATTAATAATGACAAGAGCACTTGTCCATGGCTGGAAAACATCGCCATCCAGTATTAACGAGTTCGTCCAAGAGACAGGACAAAGGGTAAATGGGGTTTGATTATATCCTTACACGTGCGTATGTGTTTTCCTATAAATCTCACATTTATAGACCCTAGCAGTTATAGCATAAAGATATAATACATTAATCATGAAATAGATATATTTATTGTCTCTTAGGGCATATATCCAACACCCTCGCGCCACCATTGCAAGCATTGGAGTGGTAGCAAATCCCTTCAACCCCAAGAGAGGCGCGCGGATGAGCATTGGAGGGAAGGTTCCACATCGCTTCTTAGCTCCAAGGACACCTTCTTCAGGCAACGATAACCCCTTCCACACTCTAATCCATAAACATCAATTTCAAAGGGTGCCTGAGGCAGAGTTACCCTCTGGATGGAATATGGATCGCTCTAACAATGCAGGAAAAGAGAACTCTCAATTTGAAGAAGTGTGGGGAAACAACTCCAAGAGTTGGGATTCACAGTCTGACAAATTCATGAACCGTATTAAGCACAACACGGAGTTGATTCGTATTCTCACCCACAAGATTGATGAACTAAAGGAGCTTGTTGATAAGCTTATTAAGGATTCACCACCACCACCGAAGGAGTAATTCATCATTGGTATTGGCATACCCTTGGCTTGTTCCAAGCTTGGGGGGAGTGCCGCGGTATCACACCATTATCTTTTACCTTTTACTTTTCAGTAGATTCATATCATGAGTAGGGAAGTTATTTTATAAGATGGTTTGCAGTGTGGAAGTATCACTCCTTTAGTTGGTTATCGATGTATCCCTTGGTGTGAGTTGCCGTTATGGAATATTAATGAGAAGTTTTATCATTTACTTTATGCATACTTTATTTTAGTTTGCAAATTCTGTCATATGAATGATCTTGTTGTTGGTATTGGTATCACTTTGGGAGTATCAAGTAAATCTTTTTGGTTTTGGCAGTCAGTAGCAACAATACTTTGAGGCTTAAGTAGAAAGAGGGAAGTGCATGTGGATATATTATTCCATTATCTTTCTCTCTTGTTGGCTCATAAGCTTAGTATTCTCAAGTTAAAATTATTTGTGCTTCCAAGGAAGATTGCATGATTGTTTTTACTACATGTATATTTGTTTGTATCCCTCAACTCTTATACTTGCTACCCAGCCTTGCTAGCTAAAAATCTGTACTGAGAGAGAATGCTTCTCGTACATCCGAACCTTGAGCCAAAACCCATGCCATTTGTGTCCACCATAACTACCTATTATGTGGTATTTTCCTGCCACTCCAAGTAAATACTTCATGTGCTACCTTTAGCTATTCAAAAACTATTACCCCTTATTTGTGTCACTGTTTATTATCTCATGAGGAAGTATGTGGGTTATTCTCTATTTAACTTGTTAGACAGACTTTCACCAATGGACTAGTGGCATATACATCCGCTTATCCAACCAATTTGTAAAAAGAGCTGGTAAATGGGGTGCCAAGTCCCAAACTAATTACAACTCTAAATCAAATTCTCTTCACATTTTTGCCCTGATCCAATCAGACAAGCAATGATACCAGGGAATAACTGCATGTGTAAACAAAAGAGAACCAGAGGGATAATCTGCCTTCTGGTAGAAATCTAGATGACATGTGAAATATTGTTTTCACCCACTATCATTCGTTGACAACGACATACGTAGCTAAAAACTTATTTTTATACTCCCTATATGATTTCAAAACTTAAAAGCTCTAGCACATGATTTAATCCCTGCTTTCCTCTGCGAAGGGCCTATCTTTTACTTTTATGTTGAGTCAGTAAACCTATTCCCCTCTACCTCAAGCAAGCATTTGAGTTGTTGTGATTCAACCATCTATATGTTGATATTTGCAATCATGTCTTTTATGTTTCCTTGTTTAGCACAAAGCTTTTATCTGAATGAATATAAATTTGAAAATTATCAATGACTGTAAGGAGACTGTTATGATTGAGCATGTAAGTTCTACAATATAAGCTCTAGTATAAAGACTATGCCCGAAAGATAAGTACAATTTGTTAATTGTGCTCTGACCAAGAACAAAAGTTTTCCATCACCAATTATGATTTTCTCTATGCACCTTATTGTGACTCCCTTTACACGTTTCAAGTTAAGTTATATGAGAGGAAGTTGTTGTCTAAGATGACTTATGTATTAATAGATGTGATGCTTCTTGTCCGTATTTTTTTATCGACACTTCACTCCATAAACATGTGGTCTTGTTTACTGAGTTCAGTTTTCGCTTGGGGACAAGCGAGGTATAAGCTTTAGGGGAGTTGATACGTCCATTTTGCATCACTATTTTATATCATAATTTACAGTTATTCATTGATATATTTCATGTCTAGAGATGATACTTATGTTATTTTACCTATTTTGCATGTTTGATGATTATTGGAGAATTAACTGCCAGAGTCAGGATTCTGCTGGAAAAAGGACCGTCAAGAGACCATATTTCTGAAGACCAACAATTAACAGAAAATATCCAGAAGTTCCTATTTTGTCAGATGTCGGAGGCTCCCAAAAGGAGAGGCAAAGGTGGGCCACCATGGGCCCACACCATGCCGTAGCGTGGCCCACCAATGTGGCGCGCTGCCACGTGGTGTGGTGGCCCAGGCCCACCTCAGCCGGTGCCCCTTCGCGTACTTCATCCCCAGGAAACCCTAAGACTCGGGAGCCATCGAGGAAATATTCCGCCGCCTCCACGAGGCGGAAAACACCAGAGAGAGAAAAAGCTCTCCGGCAGGGAGAAATCTGCCGGGGAAATTCCTTCCCGGAGGAGGGAAATCATCGCCATCGTCACCGTCATTGAGTTGGACTTCATTGGGATCATCATCATCACCATCTCCACCGCCGTCACCATCATCTCCACCGCTCCACTCCGTTCCGCTGTAACATCTAGGGTTGAATCTTGTCTAGTTCATAGGGGAAACTTTCCCGGTGTTAATTACTCCTTGTGGTTGATGATATTGAGTGAAACCGTTGAATTAAGGTTTATGTCTAGATTGTTAATTATCATTATATCACCTCTAATCATGATCCATATGATGTCTCGTGAGTAGTCCGTTTAGTTCTTGAGGACATGGGAGAAGTCATGATGTTAGTAGTGGAATTATGTTGAGTAATATTTAATGATTTGATATTTAAGTTGTGGTGCTATTCTTCTAGTGGTGTGATATGTCTCCAACGTATCTATAATTTCTGATGTTCCATGCTTATATTATACCAATTGCTACATGTTTTATTTACACTTTATAACATTTTTATGCATGTTCTGGGACTAACCTATTAACAAGATGCCACAGTGCCAGTTCCTGTTTTCTGCTGTTTTTGTGTTTCAGAAAAGTTGTTCTGGAAATATTCTCGGAATTGGACGAAACAAAAGCCCACGGTCCTATTTTTCTGTCACGTACACGGAGTCCGAAGGAGACACGAAGGGGACCGAGGAGGCGGCCACACCATGCCACGACGCGGCCCCACCCTCTAGCGTGCCGCCACGTGGTGTGGGCCCCTCGGGTCTCCACCGACGTCGCCCCTTCGCCTATAAATTCATCTATTCGGGAAAACCCTAGATACCCGAGCCATTATCCACGAAAAGTTCCAGAGCCACCACCGCCAACAACCCTAACTCGGGAGGGTTCTGAAGGTCTTCCCGGCACCCTGCCGGAGAGGGGAATCATCACCGGAGGGCTCTACATCGCCATGCCTACCTCCAGAGTGATGCATGAGTAGTTCATCCTTGGACTATGGGACCATAGCACTAGCTAGATGGTTGTCTTCTCCTCTTGTGCCATCATGTTTAGATCTTGTGAGCTGCCTATCATGATCAAGATCATCTTATTGTAATGCTACATGTTGTGTTTGCTGGGATCCGATGAATATTGATACTATGTCAAGTTGATTATTGAATTATCATGTCTATGTTATTTATGATCTTGCATGCTCTCCGTTGCTTGTTGATACTCTGGCCAAGTTGATGCTTGTGACTCCAAGAGGGAGTATTTATGCTAGATAGTGGGTTCAGTCCCCATTTAATCTGGGACAGTGACAGAAAGTTCTAAGGTTGTGGATGTGCTGTTGCCACTAGGGGTAAAACAGTGATGCTTTGTCTAAGGATAATTGTGTTGCTTACATTATGCACTTTACTTAATGCAATAGTCTGTTGCTTGCAACTCAATACAGAAAGGGGTACGGATGTTAACCTGAAGGTGGACTATTTAGGCACAGATGTATGCTGGATAGCGGTCTGTATACCATGTTGTAATGCCCAAATGAATCTCATAGTAGACACCATAACTTGTACATGCATTATTATGCCCTTCTCAATATTGTCAATTGCCCAGCTGTAATTTGTTTACCCAGCATGTTAGTTATCTTTATGGAGAGACACCACTAGTGAACTGTGGACCCTGGTCCATTCTTTTACATCTGATAATACAACCTACTGCAATCATTTTAATCCTTTGTTTTCAGCAAGCCGGTGAGATTGACACCCTCAGGTTCCACGTTTAATCCTTTGTTTTCAGCAAGCCGGTGAGATTGACACCCTCACTGATTCGTTGGGACAAAGTAGTTTGATTGTCTTGTGTTCAGATTCCACGTTGGCACCGGAATCCCTGGTGTTGCGCCGCGCCACATTTCGCCACCAACAACCTTCATAAGTGTCTTCATCTCCTACTGGTTCGATAACCTCGGTTTCATACTGAGGGAAAACTTGTTGCTGCACTCATCATACCTTCCTCTTGGGGTTCCCAACGAACGTGTGTCTTTCACGTCATCATGGTGTCATGTGAACGTCGACCACATGATACTTAACCTTTATGGGCCTAGGGGAATGCATTGTGTATTCGAATATTAATTGTGGGGTTGTCGGAGTGACAGAAATCTGAACCCCCGTTAGTATATCGATGCATGAGGGATAGGCGGATCTCAGAGTTTAAGGCTGTGGTTAGATTTATCTTAATTACTTTCTTGTATTTGCGGATGCTTTCAAGGGGTATAATCACAAGTATGTATTAGTGCTAGGAAGGGCGATGCATTAGCATAGGTTCACCCACACAACACCTATCAAAACAATAAAGATTAATCAGATATATGATGCGAAAGCACTTGACTGAATTCTCGTGTGTCCTCAAGAATGTTTGGTCATTATAAGTAAACCGACCGGCTTGTCCTTTGCTCTAGAAAGGATTTGGCCACTTGCTGCAATTATTATTATTGTCTTTTATTTATTTGTACTTTATTTATCTGCTATATCAAAAACCCCTAAACACTTGTCTGCTAGTATTTATAGTGAATCCTTAATCAAAACTGCTAGTCAACACCTTCTGCGATACACCCCCCTATACTTGTGGGTCATCACAACTCTTCAATAACATACACGCACAAACTTATGCGGTGCCCGCACATACCATGTGCTCTTGATCAAATCATGTATCTACGCATAGATCGCTCTGATACCACTATTGGGTTGCGTGTATGGTAAATTAAAAATTTCACGTATTGCTACGCAACACCTCCCAAGATCTATTATTGAGATACATGCGAATATGAAGATCCGAAGATCTAGTTTAGTATACGTTACCAACACCGTAGTTGCGGAAGAACGTGTTGATGACGTAGTCGATGTAGCCGATCGCGGTCTCTCTCAACCAAGCCTGGTAGAGAGATTCCGACGCCTTCTTCTCATTCACTTCATCACCTTGATTCAACAGCGTGAGGGTCAACCGTCGTAAACGACAGACCACCCCTCTGAGAGCTTGCACACGTACGCCGGGAAAGGTTCAGCAGGGCTTCGCCGTCCAAGCTTGGAGCACCGCTGGTGTATATGAAGGTGGAGATCTGAACACATGAGAAGGTGAGAGAGAGATTAGATCTAGTCTAATCGGATAGGTTGCCTCTAATTAGAGGTTCCTCTAATCCAACTAGAAGAGATCTAAACTTGAGAGCTGACGTGAGTCAATTGTCTATCTAAATTGTGTCTCCACAACTAGAGGGGGTGGGGTTTATAAAGGAGGCCAAAGGGTAGGGAGACTTGGAAAGGGGGAAACCTTCCCCTAGTCCAACTTGGCTTGGACAAGGGGAAAGTTCCCCTTGCCCAATTCGGTATGGGGGATATTTTTTCTCGTAATTATATTTATCAATTAAATAAATCAATATTTAATTAACATATAATTGAATAATACTTTGTCTAATTAATTTTTATTTGAATATTTCCTTTTACATAATATTTCACCGAATTAATTTCCTATCATATGAAACTCCTTTCATATGATCCGAGACACCCAGTGTCTGCTGACAAAATACTCCGGACAAATATTTCCTCTCTTATAAACCCTCGGAATAAATCCGACCATGATAGTAACTTCCATCACAAACTTTCTCTCTTGATAAGGTATATCTATCACGCAAGCACCTTGGCGGTGATACTCTCTCCATGTTCCAGACCAACCATAATACACAACTAATCAATCCTAGTTTAAGTGTGTCCACCCTACAGGTTCGATAACGGGTAGCTATAATTGGTTGGGTATGATGCCAATCACCGGCCAGTGACAGTTCCAAGGACGATCTTGTGTAGCTGCTATCGTTATACAAAAACACTTCTGTTGAACCTGTTGGTTATTTAATATATCAATCCCATTACTCATGATACTGAACTTCACCCGAGATATAGATCCGTGGATGATACCATGAATCAATCAATGATTGATTCACATCATCTTTGTCTATCTCGTTATGGTAAGCTCCCTTTACTCGTTTCCGTATTATGATATCCCACACGGTGTAACTTCACCATGCATTGTCTGCAGAACATATTGGATACCTTTATAATACCGAGTGGGCCCTGGACATATCTCTCTTAACCTAGAGGAGTAATTTCCCATCTCAGAACATTAGGATACACACATACCTTGAAGCCACCCAGTAACTTCCTTTATGATCACCCTGTTACGGTCATGACGGTTAACAACACCAAAGTAACTCTTCCAGTATGCATGACCCTAATAACCTCATGGTTAAAATGACTTGTTATACAACAACCTTTCTGTGATAAAGCTAAGGACAAAAAGACTATTTAACAGAATCTCTTAGCATACCAACACTTGGGTTACCCAGCCATATTATTAGCCAATAAGATACCATTCATTGATGCTGACATAAACAATGTCCATGACTAGGAAAAGCCACGTCATCTAGCATTCAACGAATTAGTCCGTAAAAGAAGTAGGGTATGTTTTACGTGTTCATATTCTCTACACGTGCGAGTGAGATTTTCCCTAAATCACGCATTTAGAAATCACCGCAGTTATAGCATAGAAAATACGAATCAATAATTAATGAATCAGATATATACATGTATAAATACATTGCCACTTGGGCATATATCCAACACCAAACTCATCCGTGTGTTTTCTATTATTGCAGACGTGAGAAGACTTCGCTTATACTCGATGATAACTTTCATTAGACTAAGATAAGGCCTGGGGTGGACAACGGCGATGCGACAGTTGCAATAAAAAAATCCGAACCAAAACCCCACAGTTTGTACACCCATCTTGTTACTGTACAACGCCATGGGAAGATGAAAACCTGGATTTTGTATCAGATTGCCTATAACCAGGAGAGGACATGATTTTATATTTGTGGTAGTTTATCGTCTTTCAAATATTTCACACTTTATTGCCTACCACAAAAGTGATGACGAGTGCATATTGCCAATATGTTTTTCAGTGACATCGTGCGTCTTTATGGAGTTCCAAAGACGATTGTTTCCGATCTTGATATGAAGTTCATGAGCTATTTTTGGAATACATTTTGAGTAAATCTAAGACAAAAGTTATATTTAGCACTACTTGTGATCCCCTAACATATGGTCAAAACATAGATGGTAAATCGCCACTCTCAACGTTGGTTCTAACCATAATCAAGAAGAACATGCGTGTGTGGGAAGACTGTATGCCACATGTAAAGTTTGTGTATAAGATGGTGGTGCACTCGATAACGCAATTATGTCTTTTTGAGGTGGTATATAGTTTTAAGAGTGAAATACTTATTTGGCACTACTTAAATTTTTGATTCCCTATTTGGTTCTGTAAAAAGAAATCTTCCTTATCTAGACCAAGGTGTATTTTTTCCTTAGTTGACACTGCCGTCCATTTCTTCGGTGTCTATCGTCATTTTTGTTTTTCTTGAACCAAACCACCCATGTCCTCAACAGTTATGCAATACTTGGAAAAAAGAAATAATCTAGCATGGGTTATATTGTACAACGACAGGAGACTAACACGCACGACCTACGTAACCCCGCGACCTGGATATGCACGGCTAGGGATGGTGTCAGAATCTGAAGTCTTTGAGAGAACTCCTGTGGTAAGTTGGTTAGAATGGTGGCTGTTTCCCTAACCTATCAGAGTTTAAATCCCTGATTTTACATTGGCGTTTCTCATTTAGTCGGAGCATTCTTCGGTGGGAGGCGACATTACCCGTCAACAGTGAGACGCATGTGGTGACTTCGTCAATCTCAAGACCTGACCGTCAACTCAGTCTTTCGGAGAATCTTATGGGGAGCGTTCTACTATTTCCCAAAGAAAAAAATCTGAAGTCTGTGATGCCATTTCAAATACGTTAGCCAAATATATGTGCTTGTACTAGTTTTTCAAAAAAAATCTTTATATTATTTATGCTTGTATATAAAGGATGTGCCAACAACCTGTGTGGTTAATTCAAATCTGTGATGGTAAATATATGTGCTCTAGACTGCCTTCGAGGAGTTTTATGTCTTATGGGCATCACATTTGGGTCCATTCCAATTAGGTCGAACTCATCTATGGATCTATAGGTTTGCTAATTTGTATTAGTTTGGGTCTAACATAAGTTTAGTCCACACATACCTATATTTTCGACGGCCCCAACTCTTAGAAGTACGCCATGTTTTACAATTAGAACACACTTAAACTAAATCTATATACTAGACGGAATTTGTCGTGAGCATTCATCTAAAATCATATATCCATCTATGTTGTAATCAGGAGTATTTAAGCTACAGAACTTCATTCTCCCTCCGGATCAAAATATAAGTCACTCCACCAACTTACCACACACATGTATTTAGACAGGAGTAATCATGGGAACAAAAGAGGGAGTAATCATATTATCTGCTCGGTTGGTGAGGATCTAGAGAAGAGAAAGACAGGAACAACTGTCTATGCGATGGCGACTGCGATGCGGGTGTCGTCGCACCGGTGATCGACGACGCACCTGTGAAGCCCTTGGCTGGCCGGTTCTGGAGCCGCGCTGGAGACGTGCCACTGGCGGCTGCGGACGGTGGGCGTCGCCGGAAGACGCTTGCTTCGCCGGCGTGGGAGGCGGAAACCTCGGGGAAGACGATTTGCTTGCCTTGGCGGCCTCCGCGCAGATCCGTTCGGGCTCGGGGATGGTATCCCGCCGGTGTTTGGAGGAGATGGAGAGGTGGACAAGGAGGACCTGCTGGGCGGCGCGGCGTTCGTGGCCAAGAACGCTTCCGAAGTTGTGCTCGAGGACGAGTGGCTGGTCTCGCGCGATGATGTTCGCCGGCCACCAAAGTCTGATAAGGCAATTGCGAATGAGTTCTGGGCGGATATTGGATTCCCGACGGTGGAATCTCGGGCCTAGGAGAAGTCTCCTCCGACAAGCTCCGCGGCGACGCAAGGTACGGGTTCTTTTTCTGTGTGCAGGTCGGACACCGGCGTCGGAGCTGCTTGAGGATCGAGTTCGTCATCGGCGGAACCTGCCGGCCTCAGGGAAGATCGGACCAATGCATCTCAAGCGCAGGTGCTTCGTGTGCCGAAGTTCCGCACGGGGTGGCGTGGTCCTCTTCCCAGGTCCCGGATCACGCCGCCGCCATGCTTGGGTGATTTCCTGCCAGAGCTGCGCTCTGCACCGGCGATCGTTAACTCAACAACGACAATCAAGGCATTGACGAATGAGCCGGAGGCGGTTCCTGAATTTCAAACAGCTAAGACACCGCCAGGTGGGGCCAAGGGGTTGGCCTCCATCAGCCGTCCGTCCCCTTGGGCGCATCTCGGCCGTCGATACACTGGTCTTTGGAGGATGGACCTGTCGCGCGCTAGGGCTTCCAGTGTTCGATCATCTCTGTCCCCGATCGCCGCCCTCGCCTCTCAAGCATCTCCGATGCCCCTCTCCGTCGAGCTCGCATCCAAGCCATCTACTCCCCTCGCTGCTGCGGAAATCGTTCGTCGGGGTCATCGCGGACCGCATCCGATGGCGGTGCCATCGGGCTTACCCTGTTGTAGGTGCGGTCCCGATCTTCACGGATTTGGGCGGGATCGGCGATGAACACGATGATGAACACAAACACAAAATGGGCAAAGGACGATAAATAGCAAGACACAAGCAACTAATTGACCGGTAACATGCCCCGTGGGTAGCCCCCGATCCTCAAAGAAGCAAGCACACTTACTCTAAGATTTGTTTATCTCACCGGTGAAATCTACTGGTCCAATCACCGCAGCGAGAGGCAAGTAATCGCAATTACACGGAGGAGTTCATCTCCACAATGGGAGGCCTTGATTCATCTCACTAGGAGGCATCTCACAAAGAGGCATCTCACAAAGAGGCAACATCCAAAGGATGGAAAGGAGCTAAGCTCAACTCATACTCATCATAGTCTAACCCTAGATCTGAGCCCAAGGGGTCCTATAAGTAGTGTTGACCAAAAAGGGGGTAGATGGGAAGGTTACACGGGTCCTCTACCCGATCTGCTCCCGCACTGGCGGTAGTACCGCTGGCTTAGCCGGTAGTACCGCTGGTGCGGGCAGGGGCGCATCATCCCACGTCGACGGTACCTCCAGCGGTACCGGCGGCGGTACCGCTCGGTACCGGGACGCGAGGCAGAACGCCGTCTTCGGCGGTAGCGACGGCGGTAGCTTCCCAGCGGTAGTACCGGCTATCTCGGCGGTAGTACCGCTGCGCTGGTTCTTTTCTCCCTTCTTCTCTTCTTCTTCTTGACTCGAATCTTGTCCAACTTCCACATCTTCGTCCATCGACTCATGGGGCTCCTTGGAGGCTTCACTCCTGAGTATGCATAGGACACTAGCTTGAGGTAAAAAAAACCATTCATGGAATCATCAAGATCACAAAAGGATTGGAGCGAGTTCACCTTTTCATGTAGGGCTTTGACTCGTGCTCTTGTCATTGGTCCACTTGGCGTGTCTTGTGTAGGGCGCACTACATCATCTCCCCCCTTGGGAAAAGTCGTCCTCGACTCTTGTTCATCTTCATCGCTTGATGCTCCATGGTAAGGGGATAAGTCGGCGACATTGAAAGTGTCATGCACCAAGTACTTGGAGTTGGCGATGTCGATCTTGTATGCATTGTCGTTGATGCGCTTGATGACCTTGAACGGTCCATCTCCACGAGGGTGAAGCTTGGACTTCCTCGCATCCGGAAAGCGGTCCTTGCGAAGGTGTAGCCACACTACGTCTTCTTCTTCAAATATCATGGCGCGCTTGTTCTTGTTCATCTTCTTAGCAAGGTCTTCATTGTGCTTCTCAAGTGTGTTTCTTATATCCTCATGTAGCTTCTTCATGTGGGCGGCGCGCTTGTCGAAGTCCATGCTTGTTTGTTCATGAAGTGGTAGTGGTAGCATGTCCAAAGCGGTGTATGGGTTGAAACCATAAACGATCTCGAATGGACTTATCTTTGTTGCTCGGTGTTGTGCTCGATTGTAGGCGAACTCGGCATGAGGAATACACTCCTCCCAATTCTTCAAGTTTGGCTTGATCAACACACGAAGGAGCGTGGATAGACTTCGGTTCACCACTTTGGTTTGACCATCCGTTTGAGGGTGATAGGCGGTGGAGAAGAGTAGCTTGATTCCCATCTTGGCCATCAATGTCTTCCAAAAGTAGCTCACGAACTTGACGTCACGATCCGAAACGATGGTCTTTGGCACTCCTTGAAGACGAACGATCCCCCTAAAAAACAAAGTTGCAATGTGTGAAGCATCGTCGGTCTTGTTGCATGGTATGAAATGAGCCATCTTAGAGAATCGATCAATGACCACAAATATAGAATCCTTGTTTGTTCTAGTGCGTGGCAATCCTAAGACAAAGTCCATAGCAATATCACACCAAGGTGCTTGTGGAATTGGTAAAGGAGTGTATATGCCATGAGAGTTTAGTGTAGACTTAGCATTGAGACATGTTGCACATCGACGAACAAGACGGTCCACGTCGCGGTACATGCGTGGCCAAAAGTAGTTGGTGGAGAGCATGGCGAAGGTCTTGTCGCGTCCAAAGTGTCCCATAAGTGCTCCTCCATGTGATTCCTTCAAAAGGAGCAAACGAAGTGAAGACTCGGGAATACAAAGTTTGTTAGCCTTAAACAAGAACCCTTTGATCAAATGGTAATCCTCAATCCCTTTTGTTTCCAAGCATTTAGCAAAGATGACTCCAAAGAAAGTATCGGTGGCATACAAATCCTTTATCTCTTCTAAGCCCAAAACACTCATATCAAGACGTGTAAGTAGGTTGGTCTTGCGGGATAGTGCATCCGCAACCACATTGTCTTTACCTTTCTTGTATTTGATTATAAAGGTGAAAGACTCAATGAACTCAACCCACTTGGCATGTCTTTTGTTCAAATTTGTTTGGCTTTTCAAATATTTCAAAGATTCATGGTCGGAATGGATGACAAACTCCTTAGGACGAAGGTAGTGTTGCCAAACATACAAAACACGAACCAAAGCATACAACTCTTTGTCATAAATTGGATAATTCAAACGAGCTCCATCTAGTTTCTCACTATGGTATGCGATGGGTCTACCATTTTGCATGAGCACACCTCCAATACCCAAACCACTTGCATTGCATTCAATTTCAAAAGTTTTGGAAAAATCCGGAAGTGCAAGTAGTGGGGCTTGGGTTAACAACCTCTTGAGCTCATTGAAAGCAAAATCATGTGCATGGCCCCAAATGAAAGGCACATTCTTCTTTGTAAGATCATGGAGAGGGCATGCAATTGTTGAAAAATCTTTGATAAAATGGCGATAAAATCCGGCAAAACCCATGAAACGTCTCAACTCCTCAAGTGACGTAGGAAAAGGCCACGAACGAATAGCATCTATCTTTGCTTCATCAACTTCAACACCATTCGAAGAAATAGCAAAACCTAAGAAAATGAGTTTATCTGTGGCAAATGTGCACTTAGAAATATTAGCATAAAACTTTTCATTGCGAAGGGCCAACAAAACTTGAGCAACATGAGAAGTATGCTCTTCCACCGACTTGCTTTAAATGAGGATATCATCAAAATATACAACCACAAATTTTCCAATGAAAGGACGAAGGACATGATTCATAAGACGCATAAAAGTTGAAGGTGCATTGGAAAGACCAAATGGCATGACAAGCCATTCATAAAGACCAAGCTTTGTTTTGAAGGCGGTCTTCCATTCATCACCCTCACTCATCCTTATTTGGTGATAGCCACTCTTAAGATCAATTTTGGAAAAGATAGCGGAACCACAAAGTTCATCAAGCATGTCATCAAGTCGAGGGATAGGATGGCGATACCTAACGGTTATGGCGTTGATGGGGCGACAATCCATGCAAAGGCGTAAGGTGTTGTCGTGCTTGGCCACCAAGATGACGGGCACGGCGCACGGACTCAAGCTCTCACGGATGTGGCCCTTGTCAAGTAGCTCTTGTATTTGCTGCTCAATCTCCTTCGTTTCTTCGGGGTTGGTGCGGTAAGGTGCGTGGTTAGGTAGTGGTGCGTCGGGGACAAGGTCGATGCGATGCTCGATGCCGCGTAGAGGAGGTAGTCCCGGTGGCACCTCTTGAGGGAACACATCTTCAAACTCCTTCAAAAGAGACAACAAAGATGGAGGAATGTTTGTTAAAGTGTTAGTAAAAGAGGCTTCACCCTTGCATATGAGCACATAGTGAAGTGTGGATGGGTCCTCTCTCAACTCCCTCATGTCTCTCTTGGTGGCAAATAGAGTTAAGTTTGGTGTGGTTCTCTTTGAAGATTCACTCATGTTGGGCTTGTGTCTCTCACTCACTTTTGGGTGGATCACTCTATCACCACTCATCTCACTTGAAGCCGCTCTTGTTGTGCCCTTGCAATGGTCTTGGCATTGTCGGCAATTATTTGACTAGGAGTCATAGGGCAGAGGACGAAGGTCTTGTCATTTGATGCGGGCATCGTTGCTAAAGGTTGCAGCTAGGACAATAGTCACGCAATGTAATGTATAAGGCTGCGTCCTTATTGTGTTGGCCGAGCCTCCAATAGGCCGGTTTGTATCGGTTTGAGTCCAACTAGGTTTAGAAGTTCGAGTCGGTTAGGGTTTAGTTCGGCGACCCCTACCCCTTTGTCCTATATAAACAAAGGGGGTGTCACAATATTAGGGGAATTGAAAATTATGTAGAACATTTTGTTCAAGGTTGCCTCCGTCCTAAGGGACCGGCGTGTAGACGACGTCTCGGACGTTCGTCAGTTATCTTTGAAATAAAGGCATGAGTGTTCTTGAATCTGTCAAGAGTTATCGTGCGTGGCGAGAAGGCTCTTGGATCTGCCAAGGGTTGTCGAGCTTGGCGTGAGGCTTGGTGTTCATCATCTCGTTGCTCGCCGTGGGATTCGTTCTCTCGTTCTTCAGGTTGCGCGGATTGCTCCCGTGATTGGAAGGATAGTTATCCGGTGGTTCTTTCGGTGAAAGATCGGGCAAACAATCTTCATCATCATTGTTCTTGAAACTATAGTAGTTTGTCCTTCCGGCATGTGCAACACTCCTATCATATTGCCAAGGTCTTCCAAGAAGTAAGTGACAAACGGTCATAGGCACAACATTGCAATCGACGGTATCTTCATAAGCTCCAATCTTGAAAGACACTTGCACCATATGTTGAATCTTGACGTTTCCGCAATCACTCAACCATTGCACATGGCATGGGTTGGTGTGCTTCTTGATCTTCAAGTTGAGCTTGTCACAAAGTTCTTTGCTTGCCAAGTTGTGACAACTTCCACCATCGATGATGACCTTGACGGACTTTCCATTAACAACCGCTCTTGTTTGAAATAAGTTGCATCGTTGGTCTTCCTCTACTTGGACATTGGTGGTCAAAGCTCTTGTCACAACCAAGGTTGGTTCATTGGGGTCACCATCACAAAATATCTCATTGGAGTCATCTTGAGCGCTATGTGTGGTGGTGACTTGATTGGTGGCAATGTACTCCTCTTCACTCATCGACTCATATTCTCCCAAGTCATTGACAATTATGACTTTCTTGTTTGTACACTCAAATGACTTGTGTCCATGACCTCCGCACTTGAAACATTGCAAGAGTCTTGTGCCGGTAGGTTGTCCTTGAGGTTTGTTGCTTGGGAGAGGCGCTTTCTTGAAAGCTTGAGGCGCTTGAGGTGTAGAAGATGCGACTTTTGGAGTACCTCTCATGCTTGCTTGAGGTGAAGCGTGTGTCGTTGGAGGTGTTGAGGATGACGACTTGTTTGCAAAGAAAGATTTTGTCTTGAGATACTTGGGCTCTTCAAGCACGTGACGCTCGGCCTTGATGGACTAGCTCAACCAAGTTGGTATAAGGTTGGAACTCCACAATCTTCTTGATAGGATAGTTGAGGCCATTCAAGAAACGAGCCATGGATTGCTCTTGTGACTCCTCAACATGGGCTCGTATCCTTGAGATTTCCATTTCCTTATAGTACTCATCCACGGACCTCACACCTTGCTTCAACTCTTGCAACTTCTTGTATAAGTCTCGAGTATAGTGAGTAGGAACAAAGCGCTTGTACATCTCTTCCTTCATTTCAACTCAATTGGTAATAGGTTGTTGGTGGTTTTGCACACGCGCATCTTATAGTTGTTTCCACCATAAGAGAGCATATTCCTCGAACTCTAAGGATGCTAGAGTCACCATCTTGTTGTTGGAGAAGTTGCGCACCCGAAAAATCTTGTCAACCTTGAGTGCCCATGATAGATATGCTTCCAGATCACTTGTTCCAAAGAACTTGGGTATGTCAAGCCTATGATTGTTCAAGTCGTCATATTCATCCCGATGGTTTGGAGGTGGGAATGCACATCCACGTCTCCGTTGATTGAGGCCATGACCATGGTGGTGGCTTGACTCGCTATCACTTGACTCGACTTGGGGATGGTGATGATTATCTTGATGACGATCTTGGTGAGGACGCGGCTCATGATGCGGCATTGGGTTCTCTTCACGGTTGACATGTTCACGATGACGGTGGCGTGGCATTGGAGGATGGCGATGTGGACGCCCTTGATCACCATAGTCATTGCCACCCGGCACACCATTGCCATTGGCCCGAGGCTCTCGACGTTCTTGATGTTGTGGTGGTGGTGATGGTGTTCTTTCTTGCCTTGCACCAAGGTTACGATGATGTTCTTGATGGCCATTGTCATGGTGTACTCGAGGCGATTGTTGACGCTCATCATCATGGCGACGTTGATCATGTTCGTCGCGCCTTGGAATTTCTTGGCGTCCATGATGATCACCGTGTCCATCTTCTCGCCGGCGTGATGATCTTGAAGACTCCCTTGAGTGATGAGATGATGAAGAAGATCCACGACGTGCAAGGTTTGCCATGTGCTCATTCATTTGTAACATTTGCTCATTTATGTTGGCTTGCAAGGTTTGCAAATCTTGTCGCATGTCGGTGAAATTGCCGTCTTGAGCTTGGAGACGGCGTTCATAGCGTCCTAGGCTATCACGCACGAGGTGTCGAAGATTCACAAATTCGCTTTGTGTGAAGTAGCCATGAGCGCCTTGATGGCCTCCATTGATATCATCGTCCGAGCTTGAACTCCCATTTGTACTTCCCCTAAACATGATTCTCAAGAACAAGTGAGATGTATTGGAAAAGACTAGTAAGATAAACTAGTACCAAAAGTAAATGTGCTTGTTCAATGAGAATCCGGTTCTCACACCCAACTCACACACTTATGTGGATAGGTAGGTATGGTGGTTGGAAAGCCAAATGAAATCAACCCGAAATTAAGATATTGTCTAAGCAAGTAGAAAACCAAAATGATCAACGAGCCAAACAAGTCAATCTCAAAAGAAAAGAAGAAAGAAACACACACGTGGCGAAGGAAGTGACTTGTGCAACTATCAAAATGAGCAAGATAACCTAGCGAAGACTACGCTCGGTGTTGCACAAGTGCTCGATGAACCACTAGCTCGATTGCAAAGTATGAGTGGACTCCACGATTTGCACTAAGGACACCACCTATAACTTGTTCATCGAGCGTTGGCGCAACCTACAAAGTGGCGAGTGGTGTTTACTTTTCTCTCTCTTTTCGTGGCTCTTTTTGCTTCTTGACTTTTTCTCTTTTCAAATATGGTGGCTCTTTTGCTTCTTGAGCTCTTTGCACACTCACTTCCTTGAAGCCAACACAAGATATGATATGATAACTAGCGCACAACTTTTGCTCGGAAACTACACGGTGCCGAAGTGCAAAGTCCACGCAATCGTCAAGAGCTAGCCTCAATAGGATATGGTAAACACAAGGATGTAATGTGGCTTGCAAGGAAAAGGAACAAAGGTAAGGATTGGAGAGGTTATACCTTCTTCGACAACCTTACCTGTTTGTTGTCGTAGTCTCGTGCTTGCCCACGAGTTTAGGGATGATGGATCAACCGCAATGGTGTCGTAGAGCACGTTGATAGCTTTGCAACGAGCCAAGAATCACTCAAAACGGAGTCCGGAATCAAAAGATATGACGAAAGCAATTTTCAGAAATTACTGTTTTCGGCCCTGGCGGTAGTACCGCTGGTATAGGCGGTAGTACCGCTGCGGTCGCTGGACCGTGCCCGAGACGCGAAGAACACACGATTTGGGCTGAAAAACCGGCCGAAAATCGTCAAATCGAAGGGGCAAATGATGGAATTAGGCTATGGAAACGCATAGGAAGCAATATCAACAAGTATAGCACGAGATCCATGGATCAAAACTTGCAAAAACGCACTCAAATCGCAGATCGAACCATCAGCAAATTGGGGATTTTTTTTTGTTGAAATTTTCGAATTTCTCAAAATCAAGAAAATTTTGGGGGAAAAGTGGGGAAACACAAATCAAATCCGTGGCAACCGTTGCTCTGATACCATATGTTGTAGGTGCGGTCCCGATCTTCACGGATTTGGGCGGGATCGGCGATGAACACAATGAACACGATGATGAACACGATGAACACAAACACATAAGGGGCAAAGGACGATAAATAGCAAGACACAAGCAACTAATTGACCGGTAACACGCCCCGTGGGTAGCCCCTGATCCTCAAAGAAGCAAGCACACTTACTCTAAGATTTGTTTATCTCACCGGTCAAATCTACCGGTCCAATCACCGCAGCGAGAGGCAAGTAAGCGCAATTACACGGAGGAGTTCATCTCCACAAGGGGAGGCCTTGATTCATCTCACAAAGAGGCATCTCACAAAGAGGCAACATCCAAAGGATGGAAAGGAGCTAAGCTCAACTCATACTCATCATAGTCTAACCATAGATCTGAGCCCAAGGGGTCCTATAAGTAGTGTTGACCAAAAAGGGGGTAGATGGGAAGGTTACACGGGTCCTCTACCCGATCTGCTCCCGCACTGGCGGTAGTACCGCTGGCTTAGCCGCTAGTACCGCTGGTGCGGGCAGGGGCGCATCATCCCACGTCGACGGTACCTCCAGCGGTACTGGCGGCGGTACCGCTCGGTACCGGGACGCGAGGCAGAACGCCGTCTTCGGAGGTAGCGATGGCGGTAGCTTCCCAGCGGTAGTACCGGCTATCTCGGCGGTAGTACCGTTGCGCCTGGTTCTTTTCTCCCTTCTTCTCTTCTTCTTCTTGACTCAAATCTTGTCCAACTTCCACATCTTCGTCCATCGACTCATGGGGCTCCTTGGAGGCTTCACTCCTGAGTATGCATAGGACACTAGCTTGAGGTAGCAAACCATTCATGGAATCATCAAGATCACAAAAGGATAGGAGCGAGTACACCTTTTCATGTAGGGCTTTGACTCGTGCTCTTGTCATTGGTCCACTTGGCATGTCTTGTGTAGGGTGCACTACATCCTGCCCGGTCTGCCAGGCTGGGCGCCGGCGGCTGCGCCCGCAGAAGCTCAAGGCCGAGGGAACGAGGGGCAAGGGCGTGGTGCGGGAGGTCTTGGCCGGGCCGCTGGAGGTCATTATGGCGCACCGGCTGGCCATCAGAGCTACGCGGCACGACATCACGGCGCGGCGTCGCATGGTGCGGGGGCAGGCCAGTACAGCGCGGCTCATGGAGGTTCGGGCGCATTGCAGCAAAGAGTGAGCGAAGTGCAGCTCGGCCCTGGCGCGGCGTATCACGCCGCGGGTGCCGGCTACCACGGTGTGGGGGCCGGCATGCACATGCCGGGGGCCGGCCTGCACGGCGTCGCGGAGGTGCAGCACGGCGCTGGCTAGGGGGCGCATCTCCAGGGGGCTGGCTAGCAAGGGGTGGTGGCGTCTGGGCATGGTGCGGCTTACCCAGGCCAACACGTGCAGGGAGCTGCGGGTGGACCTCCGCCTACGGCGGGGTTCGCCCAAGGGACTACCGCGATTGCTCCAAAGAGGAAGAAGAAACGCAACAAGCCGGCGGCGACTATTGGTCAAGGACAGCAGCAAGCCGTTCCTGGGGTGGTGCAGGTTAACCAAGCCCTTGATCCGGTGACGCATCAGCAAGGGATGGGTGTTCAGCCCGTATTCCAGGTGGCGGCTCAGCCGGCTGTTCCTCCCACTATGCCAACACAGAATGTGGTTGCAGGGACGGCAGGCACAGCAAGCGTGCAAGGGATCAAGAAGGCCAAGGCTTGGTGTTGGAAATGTGCAGTCAATGAACATGCAACAAAAGATTGCCTCGTGAAACACTATTGCTACATATGTGACAATGCAAAACACCCAACTCCGATGTGCCCGACGCTGAAGTTGCCTAGGCCCTCGGCGTTTGTTTCTGGTCATGGGCAATTGGATACGATGTTCACCCAGTTTCCCGATAATCTGTACAAGACGGAGATGGCACCGAAGAATTCCCTTGTTGCTCTTGTGACTGTGCAGGGGGTGGCCGCCTCGGCGAAGCAAGTGGAAGCTCAGGTTGCTCGGTTGTGTCCTGCTCGATCCTGGTATTGGGAGGCAATTCCCAATGGCGAGAACTCCTTTACTCTCAACTTCCCATCCAAGGACGATTTATCATGGTTTATTGGCGTCGAGCTCAGTATTCCCTCTCAAGCAACCAAGCTCATCTTCAGTGAGTGGAAACCAGAGGATGTTCAGCACACATCGGAGTTATGCCAGACTTGGGTGTATGTTACTGGTGTCCCTAACCCATTGAGGCACTTCTGGGGGTTGTGGCCAGTCGGCTTTCTCATTGGCACTACGATCGATGTGGACTTGTTCTCTCTCAGGCGTAGAGGGGTGGTCCGGATCCTGGTTGGGCTGCTGACGTCGGATTGTTTCAAGGATATCGACAAGATTGGTCCTTATATTGCGACTGCGGGGGTGTCGCGACTCAAGGGTTATGACTTCACCTTCAGGCCTGAGGCTGCGGATTATGTACCGGAGGCGGATTTTGTGCCTTTCCTATGGCAGCACAAGGGCAAGGAGGATTCCGATGATAACGACATGGGTGATGACTTTGTGGGAGGACAATCCGGAGAAGATGGTCCTCCCAACAATGGGGCGGATGCTTCGAACATGACGATTGAGCCTAGCCCGACTGTTGAGGGTGGACAAGGCAGCGGTGCCCCAGTGACACATGTACTAATGGGATTGGCTGTTACCTCGTTCAACCCCAACCCGAGGACCCCGAGAGGCATCGAGATTGTGCAAAAATGGAAAAAAAATCCACCCCATTTCCGGGTCTGGAAAAGACTGCTGAATTTGGCCCAGCTGACTTGGGCTGCACAATGCAGTCGGGCGACAGTTCCTTCATCGCTGCTCACTGGTCGCCGGCTGCTGCTGTGGTTTCTGGGCCGGTTGTGCGGCCTCTGGTTCCTCCCTGCATGCTGCCTGGCAGCGCGGGCGTTGGGCCGCTCCAGGTCGCCCGGGTGATGGATATCAGCGCGTCCTGTGGGCTGCTTCAGGTGGCCGATGTGCAGAAGGCTGAGGTGGCTGCTGGGCCACTGAAGCAAGCAGCGTATGATGGAGCTGTTTCTCTGGAGCGCAACCAGGCCAAGGAGAGGACGGATGAGTTGCGGGTGGGCTCGCTGGACTGTCCCATGGTGGATACCGGGGCGAGCTCACCAGCGACGACGACAGACACCATTGCGGTGGGGGTTGCTACTCCGACCTTGCCTTCCTCTATGGTGTCTCCGCCATCTCCACTTCGTTCACCGTCGGACCCCGTGGGGGGAGGGTTGCTACAACACCAACACCATCTCCTCCCACGGATACACCTACACCTGTTGGGGGACGTTCACTACCTACGGCTTTGCCTAGGCGTACCGAACGCCACAGAACGGGGGCGGATGGTGCATCGGTGACCGATGAGGACTCCATGACCAAGGCAATGCGACGCAAGGCAGGGTTATTCTCCACTCCGCCACCTGGTATGTCTCCTTCCCAGAAGTCTTTCCTTTCTTTTACTCCGTCTAAAATTTCTGCACACCTATCCAGTGTTGGCGTCAGTTTAGGGAGAAATGATAAGGAAGTGGTTTTATCGGCTAATGCTTTGAGACACGTAGAATATGATCGCCGTAAGGTATCACCTAGTGTTTTGAGTCGGCCGGTTCCTCCTCCTATAGATGATGATGAAGTGAATGACACTTTAGATGGACAGCTTCTATCACATCTTGTAGGAGAGGTTATGGAGTTGGATTTAGACGAGGCTCAGCTGGGATCTTTTGATGACCTGTATGCTACCGGCCGGAGATCTAAATCCGCTAAAAGTAAAAAAGAACCAATCCTCGCGCAAGCACGCGAGAAAGTCGAAATCTCCAATAGTTTCCCAATGAATGGCATATTTGAAAATAGCAGAGGTCTTGGCGACTTGGCTAAACAGTGAAATATTGCGCATCATGTGAGGTATTACAAGTTGGATTTTTTGGCTATTTCCGAGACGGGTAGACGAGATTTCCCAAGCATTCTACTAGACCGCCTTTCAGGTGGTGTGGATTTTACTTGGCATCCTTGTCGCCCTCGAGGGAGATCGAGTGGCATGTTACTAGGCATTAAAACTGATACCATGGAGTTGTTGGATCATTCGGATGGTGACTTTCATATTAAATTCCATATCCGAAACAAGTCCGACAACTTTATATGGAGTTTGGTTGCTGTGTACAACGCTGCCCAAGAAGAGTATAAGGCTGCTTTTCTTCGAGAACTGGTTAATTTAGCAAAGGATGACCCATACCCTATTCTTATAGGAGGGGACTTCAATATGCTGAGGTACCGTCACGAGAAAAGTTAGGGCAGATTTGATGGTCATTGGCCTCTCTTATTCAATGTTGTAATTGATAGCTTGTCTCTAAGGGAGGTTCATATGACGGGGAGGCAATCTACTTGGGCTAATAACCTCCCCGAGCCGACATTTGAGAAGCCGGACCGGGTGCTAATGGATTCCCGTTGGGAGGATAAATATCCATTGGTGTCGGTACGTGCTTTGGAGCGTGTTGAAGCTTTTTCGGATCATGCCCCCATACTCCTTTCTACTGGTACATTGAAACCGCCGGGTAAGCACCAATTCAATTTCGAATTAGGCTGGCTGTTGCGGGATGGTTTCGATGACTTGGTTAAAAGGATATGGGCTCAACCGGCTGTGGGCGTCACTGCGATCCAACGTTGGAATAGTAAAATACGCAATTTGCGGCAATTCCTACGTAGTTGGGAAAAACACACAACCGGTATGCTTAAGAAAGAAAAAGAGCGCTTGTGTTCCATCATTGATGAGCTCAATACACTTGCAGAATCACGGCCCTTATCGGCTTATGAGAGTGATCTAAAACGACACTCAAATGAGCAGGTGGGTCAGATGTTGCGAGAAGAAGAGCACAAATGGTACCAACGGTCCAAGGCTCAATTCATTCTGCAAGGAGACTCGAACACGAGGTACTTTCATAATGTCGCCAATGGCAGACATAGGAGGAAACTCATTCATTCTCTTAACCAGGATGTGGGTCTGATCGAAGGTCAGGACAAGCTCAAGGTTTTCATTACGGACTACTATAAAGGTCTGTTCGGTGCTCCGGAGGAAGGAACCTTCACTCTGGATGAGTCACGAACGGATGATGTTACCCACGTAACTCCTGAGGAAAACAACCTGCTTACTGCACCCTTCTCTGAAGAAGAGATAAGCAAGGCGATCTTCCAGATGGTGCACAATAAGGCACTCGGGCCGGATGAATTTCCAGCTGAATTTTACCAGCATTTCTGGGAAACCATTAAGCCTGATCTGTTAGAGTTGTTCAGTTGTTTGCATGCTGGACAACTCAAACTGTTCCGCCTAAACTTTGGGGAGATTGTTTTGTTACCTAAGATTCAGGGGGCCGAGAGGATACAACAGTATCGGCCTATATGCCTCCTGAATGTTAGCTTCAAGATCTTTACAAAAGTAGCGACCATTAGGTTGAATTCTGTAGCTGATCATGTGGTAAAACCGACCCAAACTGCCTTTATGCAAGGGAGGAATATCCTATACGGTGTTGTGGTGTTACACGAGACCGCACATGAAATGCATACGAAGAAACTTAATGGGGTAATTTTCAAAATCGATTTTGAAAAAGCTTATGACAAGTGAAGTGGCCTTTTTTGCTACAAATGCTGAGAATGAAAGGTTTCTCGGAGGTTTGGTGCGAATGGGTACGCAATTTTGTTGAGGGGGGTAGTGTGGTGATAAAAGTCAATGATGACGTCGGCCATTACTTCCAAACAAAAAAAGGTTTAAGACAAGGTGATCCACTATCGCCTATACTATTTAATATAGTGGCTGATATGTTGACCATCATGATTGAACGTGCAAAGACAGATGGCCAAATTGAAGGTGTAGTTCCACATCTTGTTGATGGTGGACTTTCTATCCTTCAATACGTGGATGACACAATTCTTTTCATGGAACATGATCTTGATAAAGCGACGAATCTGAAATTGATTTTGTCAGCATTCGAGCAATTATCAGGATTAAAAATCAATTTCCATAAAAGTGAATTGTTTTGCTTTGGAGATGCACAGGACGCAGCTGCTCAGTACGCTTATATATTCGATTGTGAGCAGGGTCAATTTCCTATAATGTATTTGGGAATACCAATTCATTATCGGAAACTGACTAATGCGGAATGGAGACATGTCGAGGAGCGTCTTCAAGCTCGGTTATCTAGTTGGAAAGGAAAATTATTGTCCCTTGGAGGAAGGCTGGTTCTCATTAATTCAGTACTTACAAATATGGTACTGTATATGATATCCTTCTTCCAGTTACCAAAAGGTATCTTGAGTAAATTGGATTACTACCGATCAAGATTCTTTTGGCAAGGGGATGGTGAGAAAAAGAAATATCGACTGGCTAAATGGGATGTAGTTTGTCGACCTAAAGACCAAGGAGGACTGGGTATCCATGATCTTTGTATCAAGAACACAGCCCTCTAGGGAAGTGGCTGTTTAAGCTGCTAACTGAAGATGGTATTTGGCAAAATCTACTTAAAAGAAAATACATTGGCACAAAAGCGCTATCACAGGTGGTGTGGAAATCTGGTGACTCGCACTTTTGGGCCGGCCTAATGGCGACTAAGAAACACTTCTTTCGCTTCGGCGTATTTAATATTAAGAATGTCACGGAGATCAGATTCTGGGAGGACAAATGGTTAGGAAACACCACCCTCCGGGAGCAGTATCCGGCCCTATACAATATTGTACGTCACAAAGGGGATACTATAGCTACTGTTATGCAGAGCTCACCACCTAATGTGACGTTCAGACGAGATTTATTTGGACCGAGACTAACCTCTTGGAATGCCTGTTGACAAGGTTGGCATCTGTCCAACTGACACAAGGTCACGATGAATTTCGCTGGAATTTATGCGGGAATGGGAAATTCTCAGTAATTCTATGTATATGGCGCTTGTGCATTCTGACATTCCAGTCGATGATAATAAAAAAATATGGCAAATGAAGATTACTAAAGATTAAAATATTTACGTGGTATCTTCGTAGGGGTGTCATTTTAACCAAAGATAACCTTGTCAAACGTAATTGGCATGGAAGTACTAAGTGTGTGTTTTGTTCTCAACAAGAGACAATAAAGCACTTGTTCTTCGAGTGTAGTTTCGCACGTTCTATATGGTCATCTATCCAAATAGCATCTAACTTATATCCACCCAAGTCCGTTGCAAATGTTTTTGGCAACTGGTTACATGGGATAGATAAGAAGCTTAGAACGGTTATTAGGGTGGGAGCGATTTCTGTTATTTGGGCGCTTTGGCTAAGTAGAAATGACAAGGTTTTCAATGACAAAGCTGTTTCTCATATGCAGGTACTCTACCGATGCACAAGTACTCTCCGTACGTGGTCCACCTTACAGCGTGTGGGCCATCGAGACCTCTTTACGGAGGCGTGTGCACGCTTGAAGAGGTGGCGAGGGACATTTTTTCACAACATGGGTGGCCGCTTGATCGCCGGATTAGACCCCCATAGGTCGTTGAGCGTGCCCAAGGCTGAGGCGTTCTACTATATTCTTTGATGATTGTAATCCGCCTTTTACATTTCGTTCTAGTACTTCTCTGGATTGCGGCTGTGTGCATCAGTTGATGCAGAGGCCGGGTGTATCACTTCAACTTTGATTTGAGTAATAAAACCCTTTATCTAAAAAAATGTATTTAGACATGTTTTAATTCAAGATTCACATGAATCAAAAAATAGCTCGGGCTCCATTTACAAAAAAAAAACGGTTTTGAATTTTTCAAAAATAGCTCGGGCTCCATTTACACTTTCCAAAATCAAAGTGCCTTACATTTGTACCAAACATGCATCTTACATATCTGAGCATAATAAGAATCGAGAAAGATACCATTGAGCCATAAATTAGACGTACTATGAAATATATGTATAGTTTCCCGTACAATGCACCAATATATGGTTCTGTTTCCATACATTTGTGCGTGCCCACACGTACTCTGACTTAGGGAATCTAAATCACTGGTACAAGTACTTCTGCGAGGAACTATTACAGTAGATAAGCCGATTGAGGGTCAATGCCACTCAACCGTGGCCTCATACGTGAGCCTCGCTTTTCACTTCCAACTTAGGAAGAAAATGCGCTTTCTATATGGGCTGAACACCCCATTATTATTCAGTTGAATATTGATGAAGGAAGTAAGGTTGGAAGAACAAAAATACCAAAACCGTTAGCCTGGGCACCAAAAGCATCAACATGGCGCGCGCGCATTTCTCATGCCGTCGAGTCGGCCTCTGGAGCGCCGGCAGGGGACGGTGACGATGGTGCGTCAGCGATCGACGGCGCAGGCGCGGTGTCAGTTGATGGTTCTTCAGCGGCCGACGCGCTGGGGCCCTCGGACGAGTCTGGTGCGCTGGCGCCGTAGGATCCTCCGGGAGCGCTGGCGTCCCAGGCTGTGGGTGGCACGGCGACGTCGGCGGACATGGATCCGGAGGCCTCGGTGATGAGGTCGAGCGTGACCCGGAGCAGCTTCTCGAACTCAAGGCTCTTGGTGACGACGGCGTTCTTGATGTCGCTGATTGGCGCGTCCTTGCAGCTATCCTCGCAGGTGGACGTGCCGCCCAGCGTGGCCGACAGCCACGACTTGATCTCTAGGAACTTGGCGTCGGTGAGCTCCCGGGTGAGCCCGCTCAGGTGCGCCACGGCCTCCTCGATGTCGTCTGAGCAGCTGTCCAGGCACTTGAACAGGATGTCCTCCTTCACGCCGCTGAGCTCGTGGTGGGCGAACGCGGCCACCGTGGTGCCCACCTCCTTGGCCACGTACACGGACAGCTCCGCCAGCCGGCGTGCGTCCGCCGTCCGAGTCTCCGGGTTAGTCGTCAGCGACTGGATGCATACCTTGGGGAAGAGAGTCTTATTGCACGCGTCCTGGAGGTTGTCGCTGTGGGGGGTGGACCGTGCGGCGGGGGCGGCGGAGACGAGGACGAGGAGCACGGCGACGAGGGAGAGAGGCATGCCGGCCATGGTCCCTAGCTGCATGCAGAGAGCAAATTGATTCTTGGTCGGTCCGTCTCTCTTCCTGTGGCGAGTGAGGAAGAATGGTGAGACTCGCATGGGGTTATATACCACTCCCAGTTGTTCGCCGTGTGTTTTGGCGGACAAAGGTGGATGGATGGTCCAGGGCTCGTCTCCGTGCACCAATGGTTTCCCATAGCCTTCGGAGAGAGGAGAATTCCTCCGGTGACAAGTGTTGGAAGTTGGAACTGTCTACTCGTTTCAACTCTGTGGCTGTCAATGAATTTAGCTAAGCTTGAGCCAGTAAAGCCTGGAAGTAAAATATTATAACTTAGGTTTGTACACTTGTCCAACGTCACGAATAGTTGATTAATAAGCCATACGTCGTGTTAGAAGGTGAATTTTCTTCTAGTGTCGCTTGGATGCTTCATATTTTGTTTTTGACAATTCATGAGCTTTTGGCTTATTTTTTGCCTTTTTGAGTTTGGCTTCTAAGCCACAAAAGTAGCAAAATAGGTGATATTGTTTTTTGGCTTTTGATTGGACATTGGTACATGATGGTATAAGCCAATAACCGCTATAATTCAAAAGCCAAAAGCCAAACTTAAGCGCAACCAAAGAGGAGTGTTTCAGCAATTGTGTTCCTGCCACTCGCCACGACCGTGGTCATGTAGAATCTTTGTATACTTTTGTGAATCTGAATTCTTCGCACACTTTGATATGTATTTTGCTCGGAACATCTTATGGGATGGGTCATCTAAATTCTCAGAGAGCGAGGATGCATTACAGAAGATACCCAAGACACCTCGTGTCGGTGGCTCTTTGGTGATGTGCTAGGATGCGTAGCGCTTCACATGGTAGATCATTGGTGGAGAGGAATCGGATGCATGGTTCTTCCTTGGGACAGGCTCAGGTTCGGTCTTGCTTGTGGACTAGAGGAAGTCGACCTTAGGACTCGTTTCGCACTACCCCCAACACCCCAAGGCCGCGGACATGATTGTTGAATAGCCCCTTGTGCGTGGGACGACCTTGATAGTCATGGGAACCTCATGTATGGAATCATGGAACCATTTAGCAAGGTCAGTTGACGAGTGTCGGCGGCCCACATATGAGTTGATCTTAGATGTTGTTGCCATATCTTTGGCCCTAGTGATTCATTCTTTGCTGACGTTGATGCTTACTGGGTAGAGTTCCCCCATGGTTCATTTTGATTGAGGTCTTGCCGATGGGAGTGCCATCGAGCCTCGTTGCTTGACTTAGGATGAGCGTAGTTGGAGAAGCTCTTAAGAGATAGATATTGGATTCATGATTGTGTGGTCGAGGCAAGGTGAGGTAGGGGGACCCTTGAGTTGGCACGCTGAGTAGTTATATAGCCGAGCTTGCCGATTTGGTGATTTACTTATACGTGAGTCACCGGAGATTGGTGACGACGCTGGTCTCTCTCTTGATGGCGTTGCATAACTCCCACTTGGAATTTCGATGGTGCAACCGGTGGGCAATGTCGGCTTGTTGTGCTGCCCCGTGCTCAGACCGGCCTGGTTGGCGCTTGTTTTATCTTGGTTTGGTCTCCTATTGAGATCAGATCTTAAGAGCATCTCTAGTCGGGACGCCCAAATGGCCGCCCAAAGGCCTTCCAGACAGGCCCTTTGGGCGCTGTTCGGAAGGCCTGGCGCATTTGGGCGCCGTCGCTCCCCACTCGCGTCGCCCAAAGGTCATTCAAATACGATTTTTTTTATACGAAAGATCTTACATTTCATTGAAATTCGTTAAAAACATACATAATTCATTTAAACTAAAATCTAGACCTAGATCTAGTTCGTCGGGTGGCACGTCGGGCACCGGCGGTCGGGGCAATCGCCGGCCCTTGCGGCGGCGATCACAGGACCCCGACGACAACTGTAGCAGAGGCAGTAGAGGTAGCCGGAGGTCGGCGCTGGAGGCTGGGCGGCGGAGACGGCGGTGGAGGCTATGTCTGCCTCGATGGCGAACTGCATGTGGCTGGGATCCCACTCTGGCGTCGGCGGCCAGCTGAAGTCGTCGGAGCCACCATCATCACCATCAACCTTCTCCGCCTCTTGTTCAGGTTGCAGCGGCGGAGGTTGCACGCGGCTTTGTCCTTCTCTTGCGCACCGAGCCTGCTCCGCCTCCTCGTAGTGAACCCTCTCCGTTTCCATGCCCGCCGCGAAGCTCTTGTCAGAGGTGTTGGTGAGGGCATCGTTGTGGCGCCCTGACCTGACTGTTATGCAGTGATGCTGTGTGTCACCGGTTAAGCGATACAACCGGAGGTTACAGGTTTACCAATCCCCGGCCAAAACCTTTGGCAGGCGTTGCTCGGAATGGATCATCGGCAACGCAACACCCCGATTGATGCCTTAACACAGGCACAACCCTCAATGCATAATAGAGAGACCAAGACTTGTGGAACAACTGGCACATCACAGACTCTACGACACAAATCATATAGTTCAACTCTTATATAGAGAAAGATAGCAAATGACAACCAGAGGTCACAGACCCAACATTACATCAAGCGGAAGCAATTTAAGTTGTTCTAAACAACAAGAACCAAATTATGGCCTAAGAGGCCTACAAATAAACATCACAGCGCCAGCTGTTCCGGGATGTCCCAAGCTGCCACTTGGGAACCCCAGACTACTCGTCGACGTCCACGAAGAACCCACCTTCGAGGTCGGTGAAGTCCTCCTCTGAAACAAAACAAACGACGTTGAGTTCGACGAACTCGCAAGATTAAGAGCTAATATATGCTCGATGATTAGCTTTCAAGGTTTTATGGCTGTTTTGCATAAAGCTGATTTTCTTTATGAAAAACATAACTCAAAGGCATCGACTAATCAGAATATTTTCAAAAGAGGTAAGGAGTAACTCTTTCTTTCATCACCTTTCCTCATCAACCACTGTACCTGTTCCTCGAAGGCACCTCCCCGAATCACCCTCGAGGAAGCTCACCTTACAATCTTGAGTGGTACCTCTAGTACCCAGTTTTTAATCATTCCGTTAAAGTTATTCTATGATCTTACCTTCACTTCCCAAGTTCGTCCATAACCGCGGACACGGCTTTTCGAAAAGATTTAACCCTGCAGGGGTGTACAAATGTTTGCCACGCATACCGTCCGGCCCATTACCTGATCATTAGCTCTCTTCCTTGGAAAGCCGGCTGGGTGGGAGCGGTGTCGACTTCTCCCTCGTTAAGGACTTTCCAGGATCATCAGTGGCGGCAGGACTGCCAGGATCACAACACCCCGCCCCACGGCCACTCATTTTCCTAACACCACCATCCTCATACCATTCTCAGCCACCAACTCACGCACGCGCAAATGGAAGCCCGAACTAGAGGACCCTGGCTAGCCCCGCTCGAGTTATTTAGTCTATGAGGGTTCCTGCACTGCGAATGCATAGGCTTCACGCATGGTTGCACGCTCAGTCTTGGTTCAAGTGTTATAGAACTCGCACCTAGGCGGCGAGAACGAGACAAAACACCACAACCACAGTGGCCTCTCATCCCCACCTTTAAGTATTTTATTATCCGTCACCACCATTTCTCCATCATCACTCTCAGTTCAACACCTGTTTCCAACATAAACCATCCATTGTATAGCTATGCAATTAACTAAGCATGGCTAAGCAACCACATAGCATAGCAAGTATCTCGGCCAACAATACAAACCTATGGATAATAGGAGGGAAAACAGGTATTGGCATCGGAACTTAATGCAACTATAGGATACTCTAATCCAGCAAAATTGACATTTAGAACCGCATGCAATATTATAGTGGAGAAAATATTTGCGGAAACATAGGATAAGATATGCTCAGAGGGGGGATTACGCTTGCCTTGTTGATACGACTGGTAGTACGGATCGTCACGATACGGGGGTGGCACTTCACCTCCTTGATCTACCGATGCACAAACAACACCAGAAAAACAATCAACACATGGCAATTGTGCAATGCATACAAGGATGATGATATGACATTTTAATGCACTGGTATTAATATAACAAGTTCTACCAAAATTTAGAGGAGGTGCGAGATAATTCTCAACAAGGGAGAAAAATCAAGCTCTTTCTTTGTTTTTATGCTTTCCTGTGCTATAGATCATTCAAACATGCATGAAGATGATGCTATGGATTAATGCACATTTTTCTGAGCATTTTGATATGAAGAACACATTTTTCGGAGGTCCCGATAAAAAGCTATCAATTTGTATTGATTTCCCCTTTTGAAATGTGTTGTTAATTCTATTGATTAATTTCAACAACAATAAAAAAATAAGTAGTCGATTTCTAGCGTGAGCGAGGGATCACGAAGGAATCATCGAGTTTTGATAACCCTAGCGGCGTGAGGGAGTAGCGGGGAACATGTGCTACGAGGGGGAAAAAGAAAAAACATCAGCAGCAAAAAAAAACTGTCCAGCCGGTTGTCAGCCCGGCTGGGCCGGTTTCCAGGCCGGCCTGGCAACAGAGGGCTCCGGCCTCTCGGCCGGTTTGGGCCGGCCCAGCAGCCGGTCACGGGTCCGAGAGCGACGGCCCCCAGCCCAGCTAAGCCGGTCTCTCGACCGGGCAACAGGGCGAGGCGACGAACTGCGAGGGAGACCACAGTGTTCTCGATGCGATGGCGACACCGCGGCGAGCGAGTGCGAGAGGGGAGAAGGGAGGGTGCGCAACGGCACGGGTTGCTCACCACGAGCTCGTTGGAGGGGTCGGGGTGGCCGGAGGAAGGTCGACGGCGGCGGATTCCGGCGGCGGAGTTGCGTCGGGGGCGGAGAGGAAGTTGCACGGCGGCAGCGATACAGGGCCTCCCGCCTCGATTCCTCGGGCGTGGAGGTGTAGCACGGCACGGCGGACCTTCTGGTGGTGCTGGATTCGCTTGGGAGCTCCTCAATCATCGGCGACAAGCGGCGGGGAGCTCGGTGCCATGGCGGCCCGGGAGAGGAAGAGAGAGAGAGAGAGAGAGAGAGAGAGAGAGAGAGAGAGAGCACGGGAGCAGGTGGGGATTGTGGCAGCGGGGTCTCGTGCGCGTGCTCCTCGTGTCTGTAGAGGCAGTGGGGGCCCGGCGAAGCGCTGGAGCGGCGCGGGCACGGCGGGGACAGCACGGGTGGTGGTTCGGCGAGAGCAGAGCTCCCGGTCGCTACAGAGGAAGGTGATGAAGTTTTCACACAACAGTCCCTGGAACTTTTAGGAACATCACAGATAGGTCCTCCGTTTATTACAAAGAAGCCCCTTTTTATTTCTTTTAAAACCAGTGACGTTTCTCTGATTTAAATGAGGCACCAAGACATTTTATAAAAATATGAGAAAAATTCTGGTAGCCTCCCCATATTGAATAGAAGCTACACAAAAAAATTGGTGTTGCCAATTAAAATAATTTGGACAACATTTGTTCATAGTGTTGGATTAAGACATTTTCCTCAATTTCCAAATGGTGCTACTTTAATATTTTGGGAGCAAGTGCAAACTTAATGTTGTGAACTCGGGGAACTACCTCGACAAATATAAGATGTCGGAGTAATTTTGTTTGCAAGTTTGATTGTCTTCTTTGTTTGGGGATCATGTTGAAACAAGTTTTCCATTATTTGTTTTCAACATTGCCAAGAATAATTTGTGGGTGGCTTAGCAATTTAAAGGGATGCAATGATGCATGCATGCCATGATACAAAAGAGGACACAAAAGTGAAAATTTGGTACTCAAATTTTGGGGCTGTTACAGTCGTCGTCGGAGTCGAACCAGTTCGCAGGCGGCTCGGGCGCGAAGAAGGAGGTTCGGCAGTAGGTGTGCTCGAGCTCGATCTGCTCGTCCCAGTATGCCGAGTTTGTCTCAAACCTGACGTCGTCGTACATCTCCGGCGGCATGGTCTGCAATCTGCATGCACATGGCGATTTAGTCCAGGCGCGCCTGGCCACCCAGCCCCGGTGCAACTGGGACGTGGACTGGGTTCGTCTCCCATCCCTCGGGGAGGGGGCTGTTCGCCGGCACCGGCGTGTTGGTGCGGATGAGCTCACACGCCTCGGCTTCGGTGAGCAGGTTCGCCGGCGGTGGAGGTGGTGGCGGTGGCGGTGGCGGTGGCGGAGCAGACGACTCCGCCTCGTGGTCGTTCCAGCGCCTCATCTGCTCGCGGATGCGCGCATTGTCGCAGCGGCGCTGGCGGGCCACCGTCTCTTCCTCTGTGGTGCGTCGGGTAGGGCCCATGGCTAGGTTTTCGGAGGGGTGGAGATCGCCTCTTCATCGGTGGTTTTCGGTGGAGATGTCTGTGCTGGAGACGGTGAGGTACCCACTCTATATTGTGGCTGGGGAAGCGAACGGATGAGATCGCCTTAACTCCGGCCGGCCAACGGCTCGCCTGCCACACCATTAACGCCGACGCTTCAAAAGGAGCGCTCGCCGGGCACTGACGCCGCCGTGGTGCAGACACTTCGTCGCCGCAGAGACGAAACATGGCGAAGAGACGCGTCGCTGCGCCCGGCTAGGAAACCGAGACGTCGCCCGACATTAATATAGCTGACCAGGACGACCGCCACCTCGTGTCTCACTGTCAGGCATGGCCCGCGTGTCGGAGAAGGCCGTTTCGTTCTGTCCGGAGCCGCCCCAAGCCTCCCCAAGTTGAGGGTGTGGGCTGGGTGTCCCGGACAGAAAACTGGGCCGCGTCGGACCGAAAACGAATTTGGTCGGCGCGAGTGGGGGAGAAACATGTCCGGCACGTCCCAAAGGCCTTTGGGCGGCCGTCTGGGCGCCCCGACTGGAGATGCTCTAATAGTCGCCCAAAGAGTCATGGTGATGAAACATTTCATTGTTGTTCTGATAGATTGGAGCGGTGTCGCTTGATGACGCGGCGGGAACCAACGGGAGTAAATATACCCACCTCGCGGTTCTTCTTCTTGCTAGTAGATTTTTTACGTGTATGCTTCTTGATGTATTAGTAATGATGCCGTGCCAAGATCTCGAATGGCACTAAGATTCTCGGGATTCACTTGGTTGTCCATGGAGACATTCTCGCCTGATAGATTGGAGCGGTGTCGCTTGATGACGCGGCAGGAACCAACGGGAGTAAATATACCCACCTCGCGGTTCTTCTTCTTGCTAGTAGATTTTTTACGTGTATGCTTCTTGATGTACTAGTAATGATGCCGTGCCAAGATCTCGAATGGCACTAAGATTCTCGGGATTCACTTGGTTGTCCATGGAGACATTCTCGCCTGATAGATTGGAGCGGTGTCGCTTGATGACGCGGCGGGAACCAACGGGAGTAAATATACCCACCTCGCGGTTCTTCTTCTTGCTAGTAGATTTTTTATGTGTATGCTTCTTGATGTACTAGTAATGATGACGTGCCAAGATCTCGAATGGCACTAAGATTCTCGGGATTCACTTGGTTGTCCATGGAGACATTCTCGCTGCCACTCGTTTTGGGTAACTCAGAGCATCTCCAAGCGAGGCCCCCATAGGCAGCCCAAACGTCCAGGCAGACTGCCCGGACGGCCTTTGGGCCAAAAACCGTGACCCAACCACGACCCCCGAACCGGCCCCAAACGCCGGGGCGATCCGGCACACACCAAACCCAGCCCATATCTTGGCGGGTTTGGGGCGGCCCGGACGCGCCCAGGCACCTCCGCACCTTAGTCGCTGACAGGTCGGGCCTACGCGTCGGAAAGAAGACTAACCGGCGAAGTGCTCTGACCGGCGGCGTCCACGCGTCGTCGGCGCAATAAAAACCCACCTCCTCACTCTCTCTGCCTCGATTCAATTCCAATCCCCACTCAAATCGAATCAACAATGTTGGAGAGCTCTGGGAGCTTCGACTGGGACAAGATGGCGGCGGATGCGGAGAGTGCGGCGCCGGCGGTGGAGATGCCGCACGAGGTCGTCGACAAGGACGAGCTCGCCTTGCGCCTCGGCATTCTCCGCTCGCTGGAGGATGTTCGAGGCCCGTCGCTGCCTGCAGCCAGTGGCTAGTGCAGTCGCTGGTCATCTCCGGCGGCCAGAAGATCTGCGCCGAGCCCCGCCGCTGGTCATCTCCGACAGCCGAAAAATCTGCGCCAGGCCCCAACCGCCGCTCTAGGGTTTCCTCCGCCAACCGGAGGTCGGCTCCATCCTCCTCCGCCGCACAGCGGCGGGTCTCGCCGCTCCAGGCACCACCTGGGTGGAGGATGATACCGGATGGGGCTAGATGGAGGCTGGTGGAGGCTCCATCACCTCCGCCTCAGCGGGCACCGGAGACGATTGGCCGCGAGTCCGCGAGGCCAGGCGGACTGGCAACACCGTCAGGAAGGCGGCGGCCATTGTTGGGGCCGACGAGGACATTCCATTGGATGTGCTCAAGGTCTCCCTCACCTCCGCCGAGATGGACGGCCGTCGTCGCCCTCGTACGAACCAAGAATCTCTAGAGGCGGCCATCGGGCTGTCGAAGAAGGAGGCGGGGAGAAGAAGGCGGCGGTGTCCAATGCGAGCCGCCACGCACAGGAGCAAGCCCGTGCCGTGCGGATCCTCGCCGGAAAGGTCGACGACAACGACGAGGGCGAGGAGGATTCGTACTTCGCCTTCAACAAGCGCTTCAAGGACGACGCCGCCGACGGCTCCGACAAGGGCAAGTCTCCGATGTGAGATTTGTCCATTTTATATGTTTATATGTTTACTTGTGTAGTATCTATGTCTGTCCGACGAACTTCTATCCGACAAATCGATGAAATTTGCTACCTCTTGTTCTATCTATTTGTAGTGATCTACGTTGCATGCTTGTGCATGGTTTTGTGGGTTTCGTTTAAGGTTACTGTGGGATGTAATATACACATAGAGGAAAAAAAAAGATCCTAGGGTTGCTAGTTGAGTGGGAAAATACGAATTAGTGGTCTTAGTCTTAGGTCGAGTTAGTTCGGGGAAAGGGTAAGGGGAAGAAAATTCTAGGAACCTTTCCTTTTTTCGTTAAGTTCAAGTCTGACGAGAGTAATATTCTACAACTAACAACACATTTATTTTGAGACCGACCCACTTCCTATCTAAGATTTTATTTACTAGTCCTTTATATTCTAACTAGCTGGCTGGCCCGCGCATTAGCGCGGCTAGATTTATATAGGCTATTAGATTTTCATGTTTACTGTTATTAACTATGGGATGGTTATGTAGATTAAACATGATAGTACTTACATGAATCATGAACGTTGTCTATGTTCCTAATTCATGCATGTTGGACTCCCTTCTAGTCTACTAATCTTTTGGGGTGCGGCCTGTCCATTCAAATTGTAAACCTTGAAACTAATATTTAATTTACTACTTCATATCATACGGTAATCAGCATGCTTGCCATGAGTGCTTGTTCGTGCATGTCGTTTACATGTTTTCTGGTTGTCCAACCGAATCATGTGCATAAACTGGCCATGCATGCTATTATTCACCACTTTTATTCCATGTTTTGGTTCTAGGAGTTTTCTTCAAAGCTATCTTTTACCTGCACGTCGAATCTGTATAGATCTATCCATTGAAAATCACGTCAAATACAGATGGTTGTGATATTTATATGGAGCTGGTGAACTGCGCATTTGCGCGGCTAGATTATCGTGTATTACGCTCATTCAATAAGTTTGAATTAACTATGAGATTGAAATATATGTGTGTGAGAAAATTCCAACGAATAAGGAATTGTAATTAAATCAAATTTATATACCACTGAAACTATTAAGTTCAGTATTTAATTTGTGAAACACCTAGCTTGCAACAACCTACAGAGGCTTGCAGCAGCTTACAGAACTTAGTACATATAATGGATGGCATGTCATAATTAAGACGTGACTTTACTAATGACATGATGGATAAACGTTGTGTAGTGTACCTGAAAAAGATGATGCCGGTCAGTCTCGAGGGCAATGCGCATGTAACCATGCCCTCACACTCGCCGTCAGTTACTTAAGTTATTGTTCATCCATTTGTTGCAGCAGGTCCATCCTCTTTTTACAGATATTCCTTTAAAGTGCTGGATGCCCGTAGGAAAAAGTATGGAGTCAATACTCAATGCTCACGTGGAGCCTGATCAAACTCCTAGTATAACATACCAAATGCTCAATCAAAGATAGCGATGAGATGAGTAAACTTTGGGCTGCTCGTAATACCAAAGATGAAATCTGATGATTCGGCCTGCTAATTTCTTGCATAATTAGTTTGATCTATATTAGAGGCATCCATCTAGGCGATTGGTTCCGAACGTGGAAATCGAAATTATGTGCGGACACTAAACCCTCCGGCATGCATGCATCTGTAGGTCCTGCAACATCACCGGTGGCCGGCGCCTGATCAACCAATCAAAGATAGCGATGAGAAGAGTAAAGTTTGCGCTGCTCGTAACACCAATATAGACGAAATCTGATGACTCGGCCTGCAAGTTTCTGGAATAAGTAGTTTGATCAATATTAGAGTCATCCATCTAGGAGATTGGTTCCTAGCGTGATAATAAAATTTATCCGCGAACACTGAACCCTCCGGCATCAGCGAGCGGACATTCAACCCCTCCGGCATGCCTCTAGCTCCTGCAACATCGCTGGGTGCCGGCGCCTGATCAATACCAATGCTGAATCAAAAATAGCGATAAGAAAAGTACCGTATACGAAATCTGATGACTCGGCCTTCTAATTTCTTTCATCAGTAGTTTGATCTTATAGTCATCCATCTAGGCGATTGGTTTCGAGCGTGATAATCTTAGTCATCTGCGGACACTCCGGCATCAGCGACATCGCGCATCTCTAATTCCTGCAACTCCCTGTTGGCCGGCCGGCGTCGTAGTTTAGAATCAGGTGAGATATATATGCCTGCTAATCCTTGATGCCTCCACAGATGTGCCACGGCCAGGAGCAGCACACCCAGGCTAAATATGTGAAGATCGAGACAAAAGCGGTCGCGTCGACTTGGCTTTGCCGCCCGCACCGACAACGGCATGCCATCCCCGCGCGATCGTAATAGCCGTCTTCACAAATTGATTACTTCTGTTGTATCTGCACCTCGATCGATGGCAAAGAGTACAATCTGATCGCCAGAGGCCTTGGCGTCGCCGGCAGGCGTCGTCCCAGAGCTCTCTGTTGACGTAGACCACCAGCCGCTGCTGATCGGGTACGATTTCCATGTAGGTGCCATCGCCCAGCTAGCCCTCGATTTGCGGACGGCGTATTTTGTGGTTTCCAGCATGCAAAGCCTACGGGCTCTGCTAATATATTAACCAAGCGATATTGAGTCCTACTATTCATTTGCCTTTCACTTTCCTGATTCTTCAACGTGTTGAGGCTGGACACCTATTCGTACTTTTTATCTTCCATGTGGAATCACAATCTATCTCTTCTCGTTCTGATTAATCTCCACCGTTTGTGCATGATAGTTACGTGGTGACAAATCTCCACCGTTAATTATCTTCTATTTTAATTATATAATAGATGTGTCAATCGTTAAATGCTTTGGCAATTTCCCTGGGTCGGATGAAGCAATAAAATTTTGAACCAGACCTTTTGATCTTTGGTTATCTTTTGTAGTAATAATATCTCGAGGTTTGCAATGAAAACTTGGTATATTGACTATACGACCATTAACTAAAATATGTCTATGGTTTACTAATTGGCGGGCCCCAGTCTGGAGTGACACTCTTTTGGGGGGTGACTGGTGCTGTCCGTGGACACGCCCGAGCGTGTCCGCGAACAATTTGGGGGCCAATTTTGGCAAGTGTGGTTCGAGATAGCTCTCAGTAGTGAGGATGTATATCGTCAGGATTCAACTTGAGCATTGCTTCATAGTCGCGTACGGCATGAGCCTTGATAGATGTATAACTGTCGCACGTCGGGATGATCGGCGTGGCATACCTTGGCGTTGAAGCTGGGCGCTTGGCTGATCACCTCGGGAGAGCGGTCGGCTGACATTTTAGCCATGGGAGTCGCGGGAGAACCTCAGAGCATCTCCACCGGGGCCTCTAAATCGGTGTCCGCCACCCCCCCCCCCCCCCCCCCCAATTGGGTCTCCTTTGGGGGGTGCCGGACATGTGTCCGCCCAATATTTGGAGGTCGCCCAGAGCGGCACCCCCCAAAGCAGGCACCCCAAACGTTTTTTTGTAACTTTCATTCATTCAAACTTCGGCTCCACAATCATTCATTCAAACGAGATTTAACAAACTTACAATTTCGAATTTAAATGAGATTTAACAAACTAAACCTAGACTACGCGGAGAGAAGGGGGCCTATGCAGCTTCTCGCCAACCAATACACGCGCCAGCTGGGAGAGAGATGCTGCTTCATGGCCTGCCGGCGAGGAGAAAGATGCTGCCTTCGCCCGGTTCATGGCCGGCCGAAGGAGAAGAAGATGCGAACCAAGCGCCGGAATCATCAAGACACTTGCATGCCTCGATGATCCGGCGCCGGAATTTCATCTTCTGTTCCCGTCGGTTACGGCCTTTAGAAACGTTCCCGCCGGCTCCCCCATATCAAGGGCTCCGGCCTTGAGGAACGTCTGGTAGCCTCGGCTGAGCCGGCTGAGGCTTACGGTTTCACCGGCGCGTGGCATTCGATTTACCGCCATAACATGCGGCGGGGTGTTTGATGGGAAGCCTCTTCGGCTTGCGCCGCCCCTTTCTCCGGTGACGGCGACGCTGCTGCCCAAGATGCAGCCGGTTGTAGAGGCAGATCAGGCAGCTCGGGGTCATCGTCGTCGTCGCCGTCCTCGCCGTCACGCTCCTCGTCCGTTGCGTCCAACTCCGGCATTGGCCCTCGTCGACCGCTACGACGCGCCTCGTACTCCTTGTCCACCACGGCGTGCCAGTAGGGCGCCGAGATGGAGTACTTAGGGTTGAGCTTTTGCTCGTACGGCATCTCCGTCAACTTGCGCTTGAGGAAGTCGACGCGCTCCTGCCCGCTGAGCCGCGGCGCCACCGAAATGATGGCGGCACTCCTCACCCACTCGTCCGGAAGGGTGGCGACGTCGGCCACCGGCACCTGGTGGCGGCTGCACAGCCGCACGGTCTCCAGCGAGAGCACGTAGGGAGGCGCGTTGTCGGCCTCCTCGCGCCACATGCCTCGCAGGAACGCCTTGGCCATCTCCGCCTCCTCGTTGCGACGACGGAGTTCCTCCAGCTGCTCGTGGCGTTGCTCACCGCAACGCCGGTCGCGGCTGCCCGCCATGGCGGCCTATGTTCTTGAGGGAGAGGGAGAGAGAGGGAGAAGCGATGGTGTGAGGAGAGGAGGGCTGCGCTGCGTCGGGTTTTAAACGCGGTCGGAGGAGCGGGGTTGGGTGGCCTGTATTAACACGGCCAACGCTTCGCCTGGCCGCGCATTGACGCCGACGAAGCGTCTGCAGGGCGCCGCCGCGGCCAGCCGCTACGACTTCAGCACGCGTCGCCTCCGTCTGCGCCATGGGAAGCGGCGCGGTGTTATTGCGATGCGTCGCTTCGCTCTGCGCCCGCCATAGGAACGGGTGCGGCGTTATTGCGATGCGTGCTGACAGGCGTGCCGCCGTCTCGTCACCTCGACATTAAACGCAGCGGAACGGCCTCCTGCACAGCCAATTTAACACGGGCGCGGCGCGTTGTGTGTATGACGGGCGGGCCAGCGCTGTCAGGGCCATGCCCGCGGCAATGTCCGGCACCCCAGGAGGGCCTCCAAGCCATGCCCGCGGCAATGTCCAGCACCCCAGGAGGGTCTCCAAACTTGGAGGCCCGATTGGGGGTGCCGGACAAAAAAAGCTCGGGGCGAGGCTTTGGGGGTGCCGCTGGTGGCGGTTTTTGATGTCTGGCCCCCAATGGGCGTTTGGAGGGTCGTTTGGAGACCGGAGATGCTCTCGGTTGGGTTGTGTGACGACGCTGCATGCTTCTTTTTGGTGGCGGTTGGGAAGGAGCACATCTGGGAGGTGGCGAGTGCTTCGTTTAAAAAAAAAACAGAGGGTGAATGGGAACATCTCCCCGTCTGAAGGATTATACTCAGTGATCAATCAACTCAGAAAAGAATAAACCGAACATCCGCCATCTTTGTTGTTGACATTTGTAGGTCAACCAAATTGACACTTACTACCACATGTATGAGCTCCAATTCACCCTTCTTCTCTGGCCTTGCATTTTTTAGATAGGGCTCCCTCACGGCATTCTAGCTCTTGCATTTCGAGAAATCATATCTGAATGTAGACCTGCCTATTTGTCATCACAATGACTGACTGAGTCCAGAGTCGACAGTCCCGAATGTCCAGTGAATATTCATGCAAGGAAATATAAGCAAACGAGTTGTAAACATTTTCCAAGCGAACTTCGGCCAAGAAAGAAAGAAAACCAGGCATGCACGGATACCCTTTTCATTCTTCAAATTGATCAATTATTAAAACAAAAAGGTGGATTGCAATAGCCAAATACTAAGGGCCCATTTGATTCTTAGGATTTCCAAAGGAATTTTGTAGGATTTAGATCTGTGGATTTTTTCCTTCCTTGTGTGTTTGATTCAGAGGATTGTAACTTGCAAGAATTATTCCCGTGGAAATTGTGTAGTGTATTTTTACAGGAAAAGTAACATGAGGTGATTAAGTGAGAGCTCTGGGATTGCTGAGCGCAGTGCAAGAACATGCTTAAAACAAACAATAGAATGCTCGCAGAAATTTGACGAAACTCTCATGTCCCCAAATACTCCCTCCGTCCCAAAATAAGTGTCTGAAAGTTGAACAAAAGTAAATGTATCTATACTTGTTTCATGTCTAGATAAATCTACTTTTTAACAAATCTAAGACAGTTATTTTGAGACGGAGGAAGTACTAAACACTAAACAGGCCTACAGTAATTTCAATAGTACACTACATACATATGGATCTGAGTGACAGGAGCAAGCGACTAGTACCACCATACAAGAAGTGAAGCAGCAACAGCTGAGAGCAGCATCTGGGAATGGAGCTGCCCTCCGGCCTGCGGGTGGGACCCGGACAAGAACCCGTAGTGTCCGGCCGGCGGGCTGCGGCGGAAGGTCCCCGGTGGCGGCGGCGTACTCGCGCAGCTACACTGCGCCGGCGGCGGCGTAGTCGCGCAGTCACACTGCGGCGGTTGCGGCGGGAGCTGCGGCGGCGGGCCGGTGAGAGGAGGTGCCGACGGCGGCGGAGGAGAGTAGTAGTAGAACTGCTGCACAAGCGGAGGCGGCTGCTGGCCGGCGGCCGGCCGTGGCGACTGCGAGGCGAGGAGGAGCAGGAAGAGGAGGAGCTGGTGCGGAGGTGCCATGGGAGATAGGGTAAGGAGATGCGCAGCTAGGGAAAATGGTGGAACTAGAGGCGTGCGATGCGTGTCAGTAACAGCTCGTTTATATTGTACTGCTACGCCTGTGACGCGATGCGACATCGAGAAGAGTGTAGCACGACGAACACGATTACGCCAAACCCCGAGGAAGGCTGGATCTGGGCCGTTCGTCACGGAAGGGAGCGTGTGAAAGTTCACGGTGGGTTCCAGACTTCCAGTTGCCCGCGTGCTGTGCAATGGGGTTTCGTCGGTGGATCAGCCGATTGTAGCGGGCGTCAGGGTGTGCCACATGCCTGCCGCCGACCACCAGGGATGCTGCAGCCTGCAGTGCGTCGGCGTGCTTTTGAACCCAAAAGCTTTTGCCTCGGAGCACGTCATTATTTCCCGTTTCCTTAGTAGAGCATCTCCACCTGGGTTCAATAGAGCGCCGTCAAACAGGTGTCGCCACCTGCACATCTTACTGTTTGCCGTTAATTGGGAGCAACTTGTCCCACCGACGTAAAAAAAAACTATGAAACGATCCGAACTTGTTAGGTTTTATTCAAATTTAATATTTTTTGTAAAATACGATGAAATTTAAATTAAATCTAAAACTAGCCCTAAACCTATCCACAATAGTACCGGGCACATCCGTATGACGCCACCGTGACGTCGACGCAAGCGCCGCGTCCGATGCCTTCAACTTGGCCTCCTCGTCGTCGTCGGTATGGTGGTGCGACGTAATCGTCGGAGATGACAACGATGTCGTTCTCCGCGGCGAACCACTCCTCCGTCCCTTCTTGGGAGGTCGGCTGGACCGTCTTGAAAGAGAGTCGTCGCGCCTCGGCAAGGTCGAGCTGGAATCGTCAACGACTGGCGTTGTGGCGGTAGAGCGGACAAAGTAGAAGCCTCCGTCTTCACCATCTTCTTGTCGCGGCCTCGCGGCGCTGACTAGGCTCTTCCTTCACCTTGGTGGCAGCGTGTGGCGACGGATCTCTCTGGCGAGCGCAGATGCGTGCGGTTCGCCAATGACGAAGTCACCTGGCCTCCTCGGCGGCTAGGGCCCCTACATCTTTACCTTGGAGAGTGGAGGCGGCAGCGACCAGGGAGCCTCCATCTTTATTTGGGGCGACATTGAAGAAGACGTCGCCCTGGAGGTAACGGTGTCAAAGGAGATGGCTCTGAGGGTCTCTCCTTGTCCCGGTAGGGTGCGAGAACAGGAACTTCTGACCCCCCCACCCCGAAATAAGGTTTTGAAGGCGGTGGAGCTCTGGTGTGTTTCGGAAAAATCCTTCGGTGTACGGGAGTTTTAGGCCAGTTAGGTATTTATGGGCGAAGAGGCGGTGTATGGCGATGGACGAGGCGCTCAAACACACCCCTGGCCCCGCCCCACTAGCTACCGTGCCTAGGGGTTGTCTGGGGCTTGTGGGGCCCCCTAAAGACGCCCTTTGGTCTCTGTCTTTGTTCATTCGTAAAATAAATTCATGGAAATTCGTGTCCAATTACGAGAATATTTCCGTAAAAGTTTTCGTGGAATAAAAAGACAGTAGAAACAAGAACTGGCTCTAGGCATCTTGTTAATAGGTTAGTCCAAGAAAATGCAATAAAATGATGTATAACTGTAAATAAAACATGTGGTACTGATATAAAACAAGCATGAAACAATCAAAAATTATAGATAACTTTTAGACGTATCAGGGACTGACGTGGGCGGCGACAGTAGCCTCCATGTTCCAGTAGGCATGCAAGTTCCTTGACACCCTCTCCGTCACCACCTCCGACATGGGCAACAAACAGTCTCCATCTTTCTCACGCTGGAGTCGAAAGCGCTATTAGATTTAGTTTAATTTCATATAATTTTAAATGTTGCTTACGAAAATTATAGAAGTTTAAATGTCGCTTGTTATAGTCGTATAAGTTTTTCTACAATGTGTTCACCGGATTTGTTGTTGGCATAGACTATTTTGTCACAAATTGTAAAAAAGATCAAAATATAATGGCCCGGCCCTTGGGGTGCCAGTGTGGGCAGCACCTCAGGGTTGGCCGGACATCTGTCCGACATTCCCAAAGTAGTGCACATAATTTGGGAGGTGCCAGACAAATTTACTAAGGTGCCATTGCAGATGCTCTAAGCAGACCCTGACGTCTTATAGGTATCTTTAGCGGCACACCCGAAATTCATCCGGCGGCATCCAAATTATATTCGCTTTGGGTGTGTCTGACACAATCTTGGATCTGCTCACAGCGGCACCCCCAACCGACATACTTTATCCATTTTGTTCCATTTTTTCCAATATATTCATATTTCCCACTAAATCACATAAAAACATGCATTCCAATATTTATACATAGAAAATATATAGTCATTACAACATTAAATTAAACTTTAATTTGACACGTTTATTGAACAACATGCTCGTGTGCTCAACGCGCCCACAAGTGCGCGACTAGATCATTTTCAGTGGATCATGAGTTTTTCATCGCGAATTTGTTGTTGCATGACGAGGAGTCAGAGAATTCATCAAGCACGCATTGTTGTGGATCAGCAGGGGGCGGGGTCTCGTATTCAAACGGCTCGTTGAACACCAGGTTAGTATCTCACGCATTCACGATGATCATATTGTTTATGATAACAAACATTTGGTCTCCCAGGTTTGCTCTAGCAAATAAGATAGAGAATGAAACCTGAAAACAACAAACCGGGATCAAAGGACACCAAATGCTAGATACACATATTTTTGCACACTCTTGTTTGTATGCAAAGTTAGAGTTTACCTCACCACTAAGTGGGTTGCCGACGGTATTGACAAATTTCGACCAACAAAAATATATTTCATCTGGTAGGTAATACCCCATTGGGCTACTTTTTTTCATATCGTTTTGATTGCTTGTTTCTTTTTTGGTTTTGTAATTTTTCCCTTATTTTTTCGTGGTTCTACACTACTATTTTTGTTGTCTCGTATTTTATTATAGGTGAACATGTTTTAATTTATGGAATATATGAATACTTTTCTTAGGTGAAATATTTTTTATTATACATAGATTCCTTTTAATTTATCGTAAACCAGTTTTTTTTAGCTGAATACTTCTTAACTTATTTTGAACCTTTTTTAAACCATTAACCTTTTTTCAATAACACGAACCCTTATTTTCAAGACATAACTTTTTTTAGTAAAATAAACTTCTTTTTGTAACATCGACGAACATTTTCTAAATCTAGACGAATTATATTTTTTGTCATATATGATTTTTTAAATTTGTTGGTTATTACTAAGAAATAACTATAAATTAACCTAATATTGTTTTTCCAAATTAATGAAAATAGTTAAATTATAAATTAGCATATTTGGCCGGATGGTGCGACCTAATAGAAGATCAGTATAGCCGAACTCGCATTTGGGAGCTACTGTTCACCGCCTTTTGCGACGTGACATTGATGTCTACGCACGGTTCTATTCTTGTAGACAGTGTTGGGCCCCCAAGAGCAGAGGTTTGCAGAACAGCAGCAAGTTTCCCTTAAGTGAATCACCCAAGGTTTATCGAACTCAGAGAGGTAGAGGTCAAAGATATCCCTCTCAAGCAACCCTGCAATTAAGATACAAGAAGTCTCTTGTGTCCCCAACACACTCAATACACTTGTCAGTTGTATAGGTGCACTAGTTCGGCGAAGAGATAGTGAAATCCAAGTAATATGGATGATTATAAGTTGTAATTGCAATCTGAAATAAAAATGGCAGCAAGCAATCATGTAGTAGAACTGGTTGTAAACGGTGTTTCAATGCTTAGAAACAAGGCCAAGGGATCATACTTTCACTAGTGGACACTCTCAACAATACTAATATAGTTGAATGCATAAATACTTCCTCTTCACTATGCTACTCTTGACTATTGTCCCGTTGGATAACAAACACCAATCCACTGCGTAGGGCTATAACAGCACGCCTCAAGTCTGTATTACCTTTCTAGGGCACCCCACGCTGTCACTGTGAGCGCCTTAAATCGACAATTTAGTATTGTATTTATTAGTACTACTTGACCACAGACATGCATGAATTAGAAGTATGGTTTTACAGAATACCAAGCACCATTTGCTTTACCAATGCTTAATTATATGGATAGTAGTAGAATTTTGCAACGGTGGGGACATGTGATTTTAATTTATTGCTTAATTACAGAGGTGGAATGGATTTCTATAGTAGAATGCAGACAAAATTTGAACAAAAACAAGCATAACATAAGCATAAGATTGTGTGGTACATATATTGGACCAGCCGCTACACATACCACAATTATCTAACATGATTGTTCTACTATTCTAAGGCCGAAGTACCATTTCGGATTCACCTGATGGAATCATGTAGTACTGATAATTTAACATATCGACATGAGTAACCTAATCTGTGGACCTAAGACTTACTCCCTCCGTTCTGTTTTAATCTACATCTTGTACAATTTCAGACAATTTAGCGTTGTATTTTATTAGTACTTGACCACACCATTTGCTTTAGAAGTATGGTTTCACAGAAAACAAAGCACCATTAGCTTTACCAATGCTCAATTATATGCACAACCAATGCTTAATTATATGCTTAGTAGTATTTTGCAACGGTGGGAATGTAGACTAAATCCGAACAAAAAAATGCTCTAGAATGTAGACTAATCCGAACAGAGGGAGTATAGGATCGCAAAACAGGTGTTAAGCCATATACAAGCTGGAAAATAAACAAACTTTGGCCATAGGAACTCATCAAAGATAAGCACCAAACAGGCAATTAAACATACAGACGAAAATAATCCTCACAAGTTTGCCTCCGGGCTTTTAGGGCATAAATCTTACTGTTATTCATGGCAGGAACCTTTACTCGTTGCAGATCTTGGTGGCGACCTGGACGGCGAGGTGGCAGGCCTTGGCAGCGACCTGGACGGCGAGGTGGCAGGCCTTGGCGGCGATCCGAACGGTGAGCTTGGCGGGTCTTCGCGGCGATGTGGCAGATCTTGGCGACGACCTGGACGGCGATGTGGCAGATCTTGGCGGCGACCTGGACGGCGAGGTGGCAGATCTTGGCGGCGACCTGGACGGTGAGGTGGCAGATCTTGGCGGCGATGTGTCAGATCTTGACGGTGACCTGGACGCGAGGTCACAGATCTTGGCGGCGACCTGGACGGCAGGCTACACGGCGAGGCGGAAGACCGGGACGGCAGGCTACACGTCGAGGTGGAACACCGGGACGGCGCCCTTAGATTTGGAAGGAAAGGAAGAAATTTTGGAAGGGAGATGGGGTGGGGTGGGGGGGAATACCGACACGGAGAGGGGGGATTTTGGCGAAGGGGGTATAGGCAATGAGAGGTTCGAAATTCTGTGCGCGCACACGTAAGGCGGCAAAATTTGAACGAAAATTTGGGTGGGAGCGGTGCGAAAGTTTTGGTGGGTGGGCAGGAAGCATTGCTGGCCGGTCGATGCGTGATGGATGGCAAAATTTGAACGAAAATTTGGGTGGGAGCGGTGTGAAATTTTTGGTGGGTGGGCAGGAAGCATTGCTGGCCAGCCGATGCGTGATGGATGGCTTAAACAATTAGACAATTTATGAAACTATTTGTTAAAGGATCGTGTGAATAAATCTATAAATTGACCTAAAACTCGAGGAATTTTAAAAAAAAATCTAAGTAGGAAAACCAGATTATCAATCTCCTAGTTGTGACCCGCTTCGCATAACACAATTATCCCACGAAGGTTATGCTAGCTCTTGTAAGGTTGAACTCCCACTTCGGGTGCGCACCAGATAAAATCATGGGATAAATGGGCCCAAATGTACCTACTATATACCCTAATAACACAAAGAAGTACAAAACTCCACTAACATGTTCACGCCCGTGGTCACCTGCTTAATTAATTAGGGTTTCGCCCAATGTGGGGGCTCTACAGTGTCGGAATCACACCTAAACCTAAGTATTGTCCTAACATATGTATGAAAGTGTGTGATGGTACATATGAAGAGCCAACAAACTTGTATATGAGTGCTTAATTAACATACTACAAAATAGTTATCCCACCCGTTAGGTTCTGCTCTTCTACAGAAGAACTCCCACTTTAGGTGCACTGGATGGAATCAAGTGATAACAGATGGGCCCATAGATGGTTTTAAAATTTAATATTAGTTACCCCAACACAACCAATGAGAGAACTCCTCAACGCTACCCCCCTTTCGACGTACGTGGATTCGGTAGGGATAGGGATCACTTTCGCTAATAATAGCATGTAGTGTTTCAACCAAATTAGGGGACTCTAGAGTGTCCGAACCGTCATACCTAAACGTATGTATTGTCATGTGTGTGTGTGAGGGTGTGGTGGTATTCATTGGAAGAGCCAACACATCTAACTCAAGTGTGACCCCCTTCACAAACCACAATTATCCTACACGAAGGTTCCATTCGATCTTCTCAGGCTAAACTCCCACTCCGAGTGCACCAGATGGAATCATGTGATTATATAAGACATGGCCCAACGTTGGTTTTGAATGTTCATATGAGCCATCCTAACACAACCAAGGAGAAGACTCCACAGAGTTAATCCTTTTGATGCACGTGATACAATACGTAGACGATAGGGTTGACTTTCGGTAAACTACTTAGGGGTTCGACAGAGTGGGCCGGGGGCTCTGGAGCATCGAAATCACACAAGAATCTGACACTATCCTAAAATATTTGTAAGAGTATATTTATGATGCAAATAACATCATCATCATACTTTGTCACATGATTCCATCTAGTGCTAGTTTAGTCTTGGAAGACCTCAAAACCTTTTCATACGAATAACTGTGGTCTATATGAAGCGGGTCACACTAACATGGATCCAAATTGTCGTTTTAAATGTTCATATGAGCTAACACAACACAACCAATTAGTATAGTCCACTGAGCTAGCTTCCCTCTTTCGACGTCCGTGGAAACTGTAGATGTTAGGGTTTCGACTTACGACCAACTGCTTAGAGTTTTGACCAAAGTGGTGTTGTGGAGAGTCGGAATCACACATAAACCCAACACGGTTTTCCACAACTTTGAGGATCTCCACCGTTCATCATGACCGTCGATTTTGCATTAAACGAACAATATTATTTCTACTATTTGATGTATTAATAACACAAAAAATTAACGCGTTTTTATTGCTAATGCATGTATTACTACATGAATACAAAAATAAATTAAATAAATCGATAAATTATTTATAATGCATTGATAATTTGAAGATTCATTTATAATTTGTGCACGGATCATAAAGCAAATCGACATTCATTAGAAGCGGTGGAGACAGTTGGATGGAGATCCTCATATATTTGCTAAGTTGCATCTTCCCACATAAACCTAGGTACTTTCCTAACATATTGTAGCCAAATTAAACTGAAATTCAGTACTACATTCAAACGGGGGATATATATTTCGCGTGAGAAGGCGCTTAACAGCAAGAAAAATAACAAAATGCAATGAAAAGGCCGTGGTGGCCACTGCTACTCTACTCGTCGTCACTGTCGCCGGAGAGGTCGATGAAGACGGGCTGCTCCCACGGCCAATCCGCCACTGGTGGTGGCGGTGGCCCTGTGCGCCGTGGCGGTGGCCTGGCCTGTTCCACCTCCTCCATTGGATCATCCTCATACGACTCCGGCAACGGGCCAGTCCAGCACCACTTCATCCCGAGCATCTCCGGCGGGATGTTGGTCTGCTCCGGCTCCGGCTCCATCTGCTGCTCCATCGCCGAGTCACTGAGCACCTGCAAGAGACCCGGCCACCGCGCCAGCTCGTCAAGCTCGACGGTATCAAGGGAGTCTACCAAGACCTTTTTCATTTCGGGGTCGTCCTCCTCGTCGAAGACCGGCTGCGGTGGAGGAGGCGATGGAGTACGTCGAGGCGGCGGTGTCGTTGGCGCACGGCCACGTCGCATGAAGAAGAGGGGACGTGTGGCACGCGATGCGCCCACACGGAGAGGAGCCGTCCTGCGCGCGACGCTCCGCCCGGCACAGACGGCGTCGAGGACATCTTCGACGGTGCGCCCCTCCCAGAAATCCCACCGGCCTTCATGGTTGTTCTTAGCCGGAGCCTTGGGGCCACCGCCGGCGTAGCGTTCGATGTCGCGGCGTCGCTCCGCCGCAAGTATGGACAACCACCGAAATTGGTCGTCGGCGGAGTACTCCGGGTCGGCCTTGAGCTCGTCCGGGAGGGCCATCCAACGCCGGTGGATGAGGAGCTATAGTTTGAGCATGTCGACCTTGGGGATAGGCGGCAAGGCGAGGCCGCCTGCGCTCATGCGCCAGCGGGATGGCACCCGTGAGTCCGGTGGGACGAGAAGGCCGTAGCGGGCAAACTCCTCCGCCATCGGCGCTGAGAGGTTGCGCGGCCAGATGTATTTGCGCCCCCGTCCCCCGGAACTGCCGCCAGCCTCGTGGTTGTTCGCCATTGATGGTGGAGGAGGGCGTGGATGATCTCGATCTGGAAATGGCAATAAGAAGGCCGCCAGAAGAAGCCGCCCATCTCCGATAATGGAGTTGTTTTTTAAACAGTCTGAATCCAAGCCATGGCAATAACGCCGACGTGCGCCAGTGGCGATTTGACGCGACGAGGCCTTGAAGCGGCGGTTCAGTGCAGCAGCATGGACTAAGCCTCTCTAACTTTTTTCTCTTGACTGTGAGTCACTGACACGCGCGGTCCACCGGACATTGGGTCCACATGTCAATGAGCCAAAGGCAGGCTATACTTAGCCAGAGAATCCATGCCGACGGTGCAGTGGTCTACCCGCGGGAGAAAAGGATGCCTCCTATTACCTAGTTTGACCTTTAGAAGCAAGCTGATGGATCTAGTCACTGAAGATCTAGTTTAGATGGAGCATGCAATGCTTTATGTTTTCAATTATGTTTATCTAGTTTATTATGTCTATGCTTATTCCTTTATGTTTTCCACAGTCAAATTGATGAACAAGTGAATATACTATGGGTTCTACTGTTGGGTAATACACCTGATTAGTCGTCTACCTAGGTTTTCAATTATGTTTATCTAGTTTATTATATCTATGCTTATTCCTTTATTTTTTAAATGTTCATATGAGCTACCCTAACACAACCAATGAGAAAAGTGCACTTAGCCCTTTCGACACCGTTGAACTGGTAGATCAATTGATAAGGGGTGGCCCGATCTTCTCGATGAACTCTCACGATAACTTGATAGATAACTAGTGCTTCACTGACAACTCTCCTGGATGAACCCTGATGCCAATGCAACAACCCTCAATCCCTTTGGATATTCTCAACTACACACTCTTGCACACGCAATCAATGATCACGAGTGGTCCTGTATCCCCTTATTCCCAATGGAACAGCAGATAACACGTAAACTTTGCAAGCAGTAACAATCACCAAATTGGTGAGGATAATTTCAGATGAACATTGTTCAAGTCTGGAAATCTAGGGTTTAATTTTAACGAAGTCTGATCCGATCTATGGCGGCTAGGCCTCTATAAATAGGTGGGGGGACGTACTGTAGCACGCGCGTACTGTAGCTACAGTACCGACGTGGTGCAACCCTAACCTATTCCTACTCGGTTTGGTGCAACCATAATATTACAAACCGAACCCAACATGGGTTCAGCCCAATGGACTCGCAGGTCCCTCTCCTTAGGCGTGTAAAGCTCCATCTTGGATGCATCAACATTGTGTTGCGCCACCTCTATGTCTCTCTCCCTGTGCTCCTGCCTCCCTCTCCTCCCTCGAGCACTTGCAATGTATATTCTGAAGTTTATCATCCATGTATTCCCTCTTGGTTTCCAGCATGTCTTGAGATCTTCCTCCATCCATGTTTGTGTTATCAATAACCCTGCTAATACATAATGCATAGGCTTAGGTAGTATAACATTCTCATAATCACAAACAGCACAATCTAATAAGAGTGAATTCACCTGCTGATTTAATAGTGGAGAATGTGTAGTAAAGCTAGGGATGTCCTCATCATCAATTGTTTAGGGTTTCGACCAAAGTGGGTGCTCTGGAGCCAGAATCACACCAAAACATGGGTATTGTCCTAAGATATGTACGTATGAGAGTGTGGTGGTACACTAGAAGAGACAACATCTAACTCGTCGGCGTGAAAAGAATTAATGATTCAAGTTTGATTCAAAACAAAGGTATCTCTTACATAAAGAAAATAACCCGCTTCACATACCACGGTTATATCGGGCATGCATGAAGGTTTTGCAGTCTTTTAAGGCTTAACTCCCACTTAGTGTGCACCGTAATAACTTGGCGACCAAAAGGTTGTTTTAAATGTTCATATGAGCTACCCCTAACACAACCAATGAGAAAAATGCACTTAGCTACCCCTTTCGACACGCGTGGAACTGGTGACATGGTTGACACTTTCGGTCAATTGTTTAGGGTTTCGACCAAAGTGGGTGCTCTGGAGCCAGAATCACACCAAAACCTAGGTATTGTCTAAGATATGTATGAGAGTGTGGTGGTACATTGGAAGAGACAACATCAGACCCGTCGGTGTGACCCGCTTCACATACCACGGTTATATATATATCGGGCATGCATGAAGGTTTTTGTAGTCTTTTAAGGCTTAACTCCCACTTCGTGTGCACCGTATGGAATCCTGTGATAACTTGGGGTCCAAAAAGGTTGTTTTAAATGTTCATATGAGCTACCCCTAACACAACCAATGAGAAAAATGCACTTAGGTACCCCTTTCGACACCCATGGAACTGGTAGATGATGACATGGTTGACTTTTGGACAATTGTTTAGGGTTTTGACCAAAGTGGGTTCTCTTGAGCCAGAATCACACCAAAACCTAGGTATTGTCCTAAGATATGTATGAGAGTGTGGTGGTACATTGGAAGAGACAACATCAAACTCGTCGGTTGTGACCGCGCGGCCCGCTTCACATACCACGGTTATATATCGAGCATGAAGGTTTTGCGGCCTTTTAAGGCTTAACTCCCACTTCGTGTGCACCGTATGGAATCTCGTGATAACTTGGGTCCAAAAGTTGTTTTACTTAATGTTCATATGAGCTACCCTAACACAACTAATGAGAAAAATGCACTTATTAGCTACCCCTTTCGACACCCGTAGAACAGGTAGATCAATTGTTTAGGGTTTCGATCAAAGTGGGTGCTCTGGAGCCAGAATCACATCAAAACCTAGGTATTGTCCTAAGATATGTATGAGAGTACTGTGGTGGTACACTGGAAGAGACAACATCTAACTCGTCGGTGTGACCCGCTTCACATACCACGGTTATACCGGGCATGCATGAAGGTTTTTGCGGTCTTTTAAGGCTTAACTCCCACTTCGTGTGCACCGTATGGAATCCTGTGATAACTTGGGTCCAAAGGTTGTTTTAAATGATCATATGAGCTACCCTAACACAACCAATGAGAAAAATCAACCAATGAGAAAAATGCACTTAGCTACCCCTTTCGACACCCGTGGAGCTGTTACTCAATTGTTTAGGGTTTCGACCAAAGTGGGTGCTCTGGAGCCAGAATCACACCAAAACCTAGGTATTGCCTAAGATATGTATGAGAGTACTGTGGGTGCTCTGTATAGCTAATTAAGTAGACTTTGCTCCTTGGTTATGTTTGGGTACCTCAGATATAAGAACATTTAAAATCAACATCACTTTCTATATAAGGAAACAACCGACAATATGTGTTATCTGACATATTGTGCGCCATTTCAAAAACCACAAGTATATTTATTATTTCACAAACAAAATAAAAAACCACAAGTGCGGCACATGTGGCCGAATGAGCGGGAGACGCAGCGTCCCTTTGGGAATACACGCCTTTATTTCGCGCACCGCCCCCTCTCTCTCTCTTCCAGTCCTATCACTAGCTCGCTCGCTCTCGATCTCACTCTCCTTCATTCTCTCTCACTGTTGGAGGTTTCTCCTCCGCCGGTACATCGACAGCACCGTGGCGACCATCTTCGGTGGGAGAAGAAGGCCTGGCATCCTCTTCCTCTGGGCAGGTAGATCTACATGTTTTTACGGATCAATATTCGTCTCTGCTTCATTTTTCGCCCGTAGTGGTCGATTTGGTATATGGCAGATGAAACTTGATATATTTGGCACGCATAGTTCATCTATTCCCTCCATGGTTTCAATCGGTTACGTTTTAATACCGTAACCGATTTGGTGTTTCGGGTAGATTGTGCTTAGATTTGGGTATTTCCGGGTTCATTGCTTAGATGTTTTGTTTTGCTAGCTTAGTTCATCTTTGTCCAGGTTCCAATGCCAATGAAAGCAGAAAAGATGGAGGTCTGCAATGACGAGGAGCATAACTGCATTGCTGATTACACTCATCATGATGAAAACGTTAATAAAATCTGCTTCAGTAGAGAATCTGATCCTGATTCTGAATCAGATTCGGATTATGAATCTAAAAATGATAGTGATGAAGAGGGCCTACGCATTGTTGCAACTAGGGGTAAATATAAACTTGGATTGTAAAAATTGAATTCATCTATGCAAAAATGTACTACTCTCTAAAATTTACTTTTCTTTCACGTAGGTCCTTATCAGGGGAATAAAGATTTCGAAAAGCACATATATTATGGCAACCATATGGGTTTATCACTAAGAAGGCTCAAATTTCTCAAGAGACAAGTCTCTAAGAAAAAACCTGACATACCTTTTTATGTCTGCCAGATCACCTCCTCTGCAGTCAAGGGGAGGAACCCTAAGATGGTGAGAACTTTGTCATTCTTTTAATATCTCATTTCGCCAATCGACACATCATGAACTGATCGCTGATTTCTTTTGCTTTTAGTACTTTTCAATGGACTGCAGTCAGAAATTCCTCAAGCAATATCTACATAAAGAAAGACCTTTGCGTGTCACTAACGAGGAATACAAAGGTTCTCGTCAAGTAAGGATATCGATGAGCGAGCATGACGGGCGTGCGGTCATCACTACAAACTGGGCAATTGTTGTCAAGGACGCCCAAATCCTACGAAAAGAAATGGTTATCTTCTGGTTTAAGGAAGATGGACATGGTCTTTGTGTCAACGTGTTCACCGGTATACCCGTTGAGCGATGCATGTGTCGCTGTTGCTATGGGTTTGTGTATTTTGTGTATCCTGCTGTGCAAATCTCAAAAACTTGAATAGATGGTCCGTGGGGATGAGTTCTAGTGATACTTGATTGATTAGGGCTAACAGTTGTAGTGATCTCAATGGTTGTATCGGTGTTTGCTATATTAATATAGCCGGGCTCCGGCCTATTTTGTAAAATTAAGTTGTAGTAGGTTGGTGAAATTGTTCTCCCAGCTTTAAAAACAAGGCAAACAACTTAGTTAATAGTATAAGAATCGACATAAGAGCAAACTAATTTGATTCAAAGTTCAAAGACATGATAATCATTCAACAACTTTCAGTACTAGATTAGGTAGATACTAACAGGTTCATTACAATGCTGTGGCATACAGCTTCACCAAGATAAAAACAACACACTAGATTAGGTAGATACGAACAGGTTCATTACAATGTTGCGGCATACAGCTTCACCAAGATAAAATCAACACAACTAGCTAGGAAAAGGACCATCAGCAACACCAGTTTCTCCTCCTCTTCTTCCTTATTTGGAGGCTGCACGAACTTAAGGCAGTTCCCGGAGAAAGAAACCGAATGCAGCGTGCTTCGCCTTATAGCAGGCTAGTTTCTTCGTCGAGCCAAATGAACCGCGGCTGTCTGCATGCTGCTGGACACTGGAGCGGTCACCAGCAAGCTTCTGGCTGCAGAACGGGCAGATCCATCTGGGACCGACATGGTACTGGATTTCTCCAGCCCGCAGTTTCCTAAGCACATGCCGGGCTTTAGCATGCATCGCCCCCTCATCATCAGTACGCATCTCGCGATCGTCGGGTTCCTACAAAAAAAAATTGGGATTAAAGCAAGCACATATATGTAACTCAATCTAGAAAAACAATCTAGTAACTACCAGAGATTAACCCAAGCCACTCAAACTAGTAACTCAATCTAGTAAATCAATCTAGTAACTACCGGAGATTAACCCAAGCCACTAAACTAGTAACTCAATCTAGTTTTAGAACAGGGGGTGTACCAATTCGTCGCCGCTGTCGTCCTCATAGAACGGCCGGTAGGTCATGTTCTCCACAGTGGCGTCCCGTAGAGCTGGTCAATCTCGGCGTACACGGCAGCGAGCTTCTCCTCCGCGGCGGCGGCGGCGTCCGTTGACGCGACGACGGCCAACACAGCCGGATCGTCCTGGCGGCGTACATGGTCACCTCCAACCCCGGCACCGATGTTCATCCTCGTAGCTTGGTGGTGACTACGGCGCGGCGAGGAATAGCGCGCGTCCGACTGAGCGGTGACGACGGGTGGTAGTGTGTGGGCTACTGCGAGCAGGCGGAGTGGGTTTCTGCGAGCAGATGGTGTGTGCCTCTTTTTAGCCGGCCGGTCGAGTGATCTGGAGACGGGATGCGGTGGCGCTGGGAGGGCACGGGGGGATGGCACAGATGGGTGGGTGAGAGTTTTAATGCAGACAACTCTCTACCGCGCCGCACAGAGGCTTGGGGAGACGAGAAGGCTGGGCACTGCGCTAACGAAAGGCCCGGTGAGACACGCCTCCGCCGCGCAGGCAAAGTCATAGCTTTGGAAGGCGAGAAGGCTGTTCGCTGCGCAGACGCCGGCGTTAATGCGACGCGTCCCGTCCCGTCACTTCGCCGGTGTACGTCCACACCACAGTTTGTACCACACGTACACACCACAGTTTTTTTTAACTGACCACGCGCCACGCATTGGTGAAACGTGCACACGCGAAGTTGCAGTTCAACTCCACTTGCCGTGCATGCGAAGTTGCAACGTGCATCTGCATTTTCGCTCCACTCGCCCACCCGTGCATGCGCGCACCCCCGGTTCAGTAACCACCGCCTTTCTATAAATAGATCTAGGGCATGCATACGCCCATTACTATTCACTTCAACCTGTTGCAAAAAAGCGGCGACCATGGCTCCAGCGGCGAAGCGCTCTGCTTCCTCGAGGTAGATATGGGAATTTCCATTTCCGTTCATGGGCTTCTGATCTGTTTCTGAATATTCCTCGTGTTTTCATCTTTCTTAGGTCCGTCTTTATGTTAACATCAACTTCCGATCACTGCATGTATGTACAGGGCAGTTGCATCCGAGGAGACAGTCACATTCGAGTTTCTAGCGAAGAGGGTAACTTTCCTAGAAGCTGAGATTGAAGCGGCCCTGAAACTCGTTTGCGACAATGTCGACAAGGTGATTGAAGCCAGAAAGGAGATGGCGCAGAAGGGAGAAGCGGCCAACAAAGCGATCCATTCGTTGATGGAAGATCTGAAGAAGATGATGGCCAGCAACCTCAACCTGACGAGGCAAGTTGGGAAACTGCAAAATGAGTTAGCGCTCGCGGATAAGGAAGCTCTGATCGCAAAGTCAGGGGAGATCCCAGGGCCATCCGATGCATAGTTTCCCACTGTATATGTTTACGTTTCAGCAATTCGAACTGGCTAGATTCCAAAAGGTAGTATCTAGGTTTTGTAATTCTGCCGTGTTGAAGATCGAGTAATATATATGTAATGTGATGTATTTGCTGTGTTTATTCCACGTCATCTCTTTCCCGTAATAAAAACTTATGTAAGACTAGCATAGTCCGAATGCATTATTTTAGAATCAACATCCGTGACGTTCTGTCAAGTTTCGTCGAACGTAAATGGGCTACTGGGCCGCGGGATGAAAATCCGCGACGAAACATATGGAAAACGTCACGCGCACCCGGCCCATTATCAGAAAACCCAAACGTCGAGAGCAAAATCAACTTTTCGACCCACCGCGACGGAACACACGACGTTATAAGAACGTCGTCGCCAAAACGTCGTAGATCGAGACTATTTTGGTAGTGATTGCTTATCTGATTGGATCAGGGCAAAAATGTGAAGAGAATTAAGCGGTTAAAGTTGTAATTAATTGGGACTGGGCACCCCATTTGCCAGCTCTTTTTGCAAAATTATTGGATAAGCAGATGTATATGCCACTAGTCCATTGGTGAAAGTCCGTCAAAAGTAAATGACAAGGTTGATAGAAAAAACTCCGCATAACTTCCTCATGAGCTATAAAACATTGACACAAATAAGAGATAATAGCTTTTGAATAGTTTCAAAGGTATCACATGAAGTATTTACTTGGAATGGCAGGAAATACCACATAATAGGTAGTTATGGTGGACACAAATGGCATGGGTTTTGACTCAAGGTTTGGATGCACGAGAAGCATTCCCTCTCAGTACAGAGTTTAGGCTAGCAAGGTTGCTTGAAGCAAACACATGATATCAACTGGTACAGCAAGACTTACATGAAAACATATTGCAAGCATTATAAGACTCTACACTATCTTCCTTGTTACTCAAACACTTTTACCAGAAAATATCTAGACCTTAGAGATACCAAACATGCAAACCAAATTTCAACAAGCTCTACGGTAGTTCTTCACTAATAGGTTTTAACTACATGATGCAAGAGCTTAAACATGATCTACTTGAGAGCTCAAAACAATTGCAAAGCATCAAATTATCCAAGACAATAATCTACAAGAATGAGTATGTCTTTTCAATATACCATCTACCACATGTAGCATTTTCTGTTTCCAACCAAACACCAATAAACTTATTTCAACATAAAACTCTCCAAATAATTTAACAATGAAACAAGAGAGTATTTCTCTACAAGAACTAACAGCTCTGAACAAGAGATGCATGAAAAACAGGAGCTAAAAGCATTGAAGTAGCTAGTCAAGAATACTCAACAAATATAAGAGTGAAGAATACGAGTATTCATATGAAAAAGCGGAGCGTGTCTCTCTCCCACACAAGAATGCTAGGATCCAATTTATTCAGAAAATAAAAATAACAAAGCAAAAATAAAAGCACACAGACGCTCCAAGTAAAGCACATAAGATGTGAAAGAATTAAAATATAGTTTCACTAGAGATGACCTGATAAGTTGTTGATGAAGAAGGGGATGCCTTGGGCATCCCCAAGCTTAGACGCTTGAGTCTTCTTGAAATATGCTTGGGTGACCCACGGGGGCATCCCAAGCTTAGGCTTTTCACTCTTCTTGATCACATTATATCATCCTCCTCTCTTGATCCTTGAAAACTTCCTTCACACCAAACTCAAAGTAATTCTCATTAGAGGGTTAGTGCATAATAAAAATTCACATGTTCTGTAAGGACACAATCATCTCCAATACTTCTGGACATTAGCTACAGCCACTGATGTTTTGTGGAGCAAAGAAATCCACTCAAACACAACAAAAGAGAGAATGCAAAATAAAAGGCAGAATCTGTCAAAAACAGAACAGTCTGTGAAGACGAATTTTTTCGAGGCACTTAAGTTGCTCAATCAGAAAACTCAAAACTAACGAAAGTTGCGTACATATCTGAGGATCACGCGTGAAGTTTTTCAGAATTTTTCAATTTTTCTGGAGTGGACAGCAAAAATCTGTCTCTGAGCAGAAATCCAAATCTAGCATCAACTTTCTATTAGAGACTTTACTTGGCACAACAATGCAATAAAATAAAATACAAAGGAGTTGTTACAGAAGTAAGCAAGCTCCTTGACTCAAATAAAAGAAAATTGCAGAAAATAAAACAATGGGTTGTCTCCCAAAGCGCTTTTCTTTAAAGCCTTTTAGCTAGGCATGAAATTTTTGATGATGCTCTCATATGTATAAGAGTTGAATATAAAGATCATCAAGAAGCAATATCAAACACATTTAAGTCTAACCCACTTCCTATGCAAAGGAATCTTGTAAGAAAACAAATTATTGAAGCATGAAGCTACTAGCATAGAAAGACAAAACAAGTGCAACTTCAAAAATTTCAACAAAAAGAGAGGAGATTCAATATTATTGTGATATATGAAGCCATGTCTCCCTCTCTCATAAAAACTTTCAGTAGCATCATTGATAAAATCCACAATATAACCATCACATGAAACATTCTTATCATGATCTATATGCATAAAAGTATCATTATTTTCCACATAAGAAAAGTTCTTCTCATTAATAACAATGGGAGCAGGATCATCATAAAGAACTCGAACATGATAGACAAGTTGTATATTAAAGGGATGGTTTTGGGTAATCCCTCCATAACTATGACAAGTTTCATGAGGATGATTGTAATTATAACCTATGTCATAGTATTCTTTATAATAATTATCAAAGACTGGAGGCATAGTATCATCATAAGCAATAGAATAGTTATCTTCCAAAGTGTGTTCATTTGTAAACATATCATCATTTTTACTAGAAGGAGAGGTCTCAAATATATAATCATCAGTAGCAAAAGGATTTTCAAACACCCATCCCCAAGCTTAGAGCTTTCCATATCATCATTGGAAGAAACATGGATAGTACTAATAGTATAGCAATTATTAACATCATCATTTTCAGAATTAGTACCAAAGAGATTTTCAATATCAAAAGTAGTGTGCTTTTCCCAATCATGATCACTACTATAAGTAACAGGCATAGGTTCATCATCAAGTTCAGACTCATCAGCAACAACTATAATAGGAGCAATATGTTTAACGTTTCCTCTCTCTTTTTACTCCTCTTCTTCTTCTTCTTCTTCTTCTTTCTTCTTCTTTCCCTCTTTAGGAGGGAGAGGCTTGAAAGGAAGCTTCTCCACATAACCTGGTTTATTATTAGAAACAATAGAAGAAACTTGGGAGGATTCCTCTCTTTCATTAATAAGAACAAAACACATATTAGTCCTGTCATATTTTGGTAAAGTCCCATCCTTTATAATATTTTGTATGTAGGTGTTGGCATGGCAATTATTAACACAATAGAGATGACATCCATGCAACACACTATTCATATCAAGAGCACTCATATCTAACAAAGAAGTTTTTCTTGATAACTCTTCACACCCCAAAAATAATGTAAGTTCATCATGCTGATTAGGAGTGATCATGTTATCACAATACAAACTTGCAGTACTCATTAAATTCGAAATACTATCATCATGACCTGAACATTGAAAATTGAAATGACCCACTTCATAGCAAAGTTCACAAATAAAAGGATAGAGGCACAAACTTTTTCAGCAAGATCATTTAGAGCCCTGTCCACGTTCTAGTTTTTTCATTCCTATGATGGATACAATATTCATCTTCGATTTGATTATTTTCACAAGGTCTAAGTGCTCCACAAAAATTAACATGCTTATAAGAAATAGTATTTTCAGAAGTTTGAGCATGTTTATTGCAATCATTAACAACAATTTCATTTTCCATGCAAGTGTCTTTGAAAGGTTCATGATACATGTCCCAATTTTCTTTAGGAACATTAATATGAGAAGCAAAGGTTCTACAACAATCAACAATAATTTGAGAATCAAGACCATATTTAGCACTAAGCTCTTGAAAACCAGCAGTTTCAACGAAAGACTTAATGCAATCATATTCATAGTTTATACCTGATTCTTTACCTTTGTCGTTCTCCCAATCTTCAGTATTGCTTTGAATTCTTTCAAGAAGATCCCATCTAGCTTCAACCTTCTTACTTGGGAAAGAACCCTCTGAACATGCATCTAGATAATCCTTGCAATGACCTGAAAGCCTTGCATAAAAATTATTAACAATTATTTTCTCAGGAAGCTCATGGTTAGGACATTTGAGTATTAATGTTTTCAGCCTTCCCCAAGCTTGAGCAATGCTTTCTCCATCATGAGGATAAAAATGTAATTCCTATCTAAATACAATTCATAAGGAGGATAAAATTTAGAGTAAAAGAGATATTCAAGCTCCTTCCACTCCGAATGATGAGATCATCCAGTAGCTCATACCACTCCCTTGCTTTGTCCTTAAGTGACAATGGAAATAATTTCTTCATGGCATTTTCTCTTGATAAACCTGCAACCTTAAACAGCTCACAAAGTTCTTTAAGTTTCAACAAGTGATCACTTGGATGGATGTTCCATCCCCTGTATAACGGTCATCCATAACCTTTTCAACAATTTCCATAGGTATTTCAAAAGGAATACTTTCAGTAGGTGGATTTAAAATATCACAAGCATCATTAGAATTATCACATATGGGAGACAAAGTATCATGAGAGCAAATTTTCTCATCCAAAGCTAGGGAACTAAAAAGATCATTTTCATAAAAACTAGCTTCCCCAAGCTTAGACTTTTCCATAGCATTAGCAATAATGGTTCTCAAAGAATTCATACTAATAACATTACTACCACTATTATGCAAACAAACTTCCATAGGTTTTTTAATTTTCTCTTCAAAAGTATCATGTCCTAATTCAATATAAAGTTCATAAAGATCTCTATTTTTTGTTGTTGTTTTCCATTAAGCCTAACTAGTGAAATAAAAACAAGAAACAAAAAGATAAAATTGCAGAATCTAAAGAAATACCTTCAAGCACTCACACAACAGCAACAGTGCTACAAAATAGCTTAGTAGCCAGAAGATGTGAGTACCTTTTACCTTACCTCCCCGGCAACGGCGCCAGAAAATAGCTTGATGTCTACGCACGCTTCTATTCTTGTAGACAGTGTTGGGCCTCCAAGAGCAGAGGTTTGTAGAACAGCAGCAAGTTTCCCTTAAGTGAATCACCCAAGGTTTATCGAACTCAGGGAGGTAGAGGTCAAAGATATCCCTCTCAAGCAACCCTGCAATTAAGGTACAAGAAGCCTCTTGTGTCCCCAACACACCCAAAACACTTGTCAGGTGTATAGGTGCACTAGTTCGGCGAAGAGATAGTGAAATCCAAGTAATATGGATGATTATAAGTAGTAATTACAATCTGAAATAAAAATGGCAGCAAGCAAACATGTAGCAGAACTGGTTGTAAACGGTATTTCAATGCTTAGAAACAAGGCCTAGGGATCATACTTTCACTAGTGGACACTCTCAACAATACTAATATAGTTGAATGCATAAATACTTCCTCTTCACTATGCTACTCTTGACTATTGTCCCGTTGGATAACGAACACCAATCCACTGCGTAGGGCTATAACAGCACGCCTCAAGTCTGTATTCCCTTTCTAGGGCACCCCACGCTATCACTGTGAGTGCCTTAAATCAGTACTAAACAAACGCCACAACTTTATAGTGACAACCAACAAAAGAACAACTCATGATAAATATCCTTCTGATCTATTAATAGAGTCACACACCTCACCCACACTGTCACCTTGGTTTAGTGTTCTCACGTGACTCAAGATCATAATGATAAAACAACTTGACTAGCATATGCAATACATAATGAAAGGGGAAACGTCTATGACATCAACAAGATTACAAAGCTCATGATCACATAAAGATCACATCATGGGAGAGAGATAAACCACATAGCTACCGGTAGAGCCCTCAGCCTCGGGGGATAACTACTCCCTCCTCATCATGGGAGGCAGCAGCAGCGGTGATGATGGAGGCGGTGGCGTCGATGGAGATGGCTCCGGGGGCAATTCACTGTCCCGGCAAGGTGCCGAAACAAAGACTTATGTCCCCTAAACTTGTTCTGGATGGCGGCGGAGCTCGGAGTGAAATTTTGTGAAACCTTCGGGGGTTAGGGTTTTTATGACGGGGCAATATATATCCAAAGGGCGGCGCGAGGGGACGCCCGAGGCGGCCACACCATGCCACGGCGCGACCAGAAGAATCTTCTGGTATGTGTCCTAGCGTGGTTCGGGATCTTATGGGCCTCTTCCGGAGCTGTTCTTTTGGCCCACGCAGTCTTTTGGCATTTTAGAATTTCTGGAATTTTTCAGATTTTTCTGAGCACTTTTATTTTTTTGACCTTTTCTGCAATGCACAAACAAAATAAACAGGAACTGGCGCTGTGGCATCTTGTTAATAGGTTAGTCCAATAAATGTCATAATATGATATAAAGTGCATATAAACATGTGGCAATAGATATAAAACATGCATGGAACATCAAAAATTATAGATACGTTTGAGACGTATTAGACATCCCTGCGCAACCCGGAGGAAAAGCTACATGTGTGGCTACAAAATGTGGCCCGATAAAACATTTTGTATTCAGTAAATTTAGATTGTCTGTTACATTTCTATTTGTTTATGAAGGCTAGTTTAAAACTACACAAGATGCGTACTTAAATATGTAAATAAAAATCCATTTTTTCACATTTGAACAATTTTCAATTCTGAATGATATCAAAATTTAAATATTTTTTAAAACATATTTCATTAAAACCTAGAAATATTTTTCAAAATTTAAAATTTATAAAATCCTAATATCTTTCAATTATAAATTTTTAAAATTCTACGTTTTCAAAATATGAATATTTTCGAATGTGGAATTGTTTAAGATCCGAACAGTTCAAAATTTCAAATATTTTCTAATACAAAAAACTTTTCATAATTTATATTTTCGAAATGTAGTTTTATTAAATAATTGGAAAAATATAATGTACAAGTCAAAAGAAAAGACTGAAAAAGGAATGGTAACTGAAATGAAAAAGAGAGAAACGAACGAAATAACGGGAAAAAAACGTAAACAGTATATTGGGACGGCCTGTTGCGTCGACGAGGTGTGTTGCGCGAGCCCTGGCGCCTCATTGGGCGCGAATAGTATTTGGGCCTCGCAGCTTCCCGCGCGAGCGCAACATTTTCTTGGGCTGGTCTTTGTGGGCCTTCTGGTGGGTCAGTTTGTCGTGAGCGACTGAGCGTGACCAGAGTTACAGCTCGCTATAAGCAATAGGAATCTGGCAGAAAGCCCTTCCAAATGGAGCAGCGTTGCTTTGGGTGGGCTGGATCAGGCGCAATTAAACTGGCACATTCTGTTTTTTCGACCGGAGCCGCGAAAGCTTTGATCACGCAGTGGTAGCAGCGATACTTTATAAACTCGTGTGCGAGCCCTTAGCTGACCTTGGGTCTGCTGCCTGCTCTTTTGCTTGATTTTTCATGGCATCTCGTCGTTTTGCTCAGGCGTAAAACTCTCTTATTTGAGCATTCATGTCTGGAATCTCTTTAATCTAAAACAATGCAACAAGCAGGGACTTTCAGTTGACATGTCTGCAACCATTCACGACTACTGTACATAGCACCAGGGTTTGCCACTATACTCTCTCCTTCAATAAGCATTCTTACAAATGCTCCGAATTACGAAAAAAGAAATCAAACTCATGCAGACATAAAGATAGTAAGAAATAATGATTATCTCCTTGTACTGCATGCTGATTTGAGATCTCAGACATCTTGTATAAGTAAATCCACTTGTACAGAGGGGGAGACGACCTGAGTTGATTATTGAATGATCTGCGTTGATTATTATCGAATGATCTGAGTTGAATACTGGAACCTCGGACAGGTACAATGCTTCAACTCAGGTCACGGTCACACGAGGATTCCACAAACTAATTTCATCATTTCCCAAGTGTACGTCTCTTAGCTAGGGCATGGACAAATTCATTTATTTCCAGCCGGAGACGTCTAGATTCATGAATAATCCTAATATCCAACGTCTTTTTCACCATCGGGTCTTTGTCACAATCACACGAGGGAGAACCCAATCATATATCTTGGTCCTATATAAAGAGATGAGTACCCGAACAAGGACGTGCTCCTTGGAGGCTGCTTGACTGTCGCCTTTCAAAATCAATGCACTGATTGGCACTCCTCGATAGCTGCTATTGGTGTTGATTTATTTCCAATTTATGGATGAAATACCTATACTACTTAGACAAGAACGGCACCCCTACCTCGACCTTGATATACTCACTCCGTTACTAAATATAAGATGTTTTAGGTGTTACATATGTTGTCCACATACACACTAAAGTGAGTGAACATACACATGAAATGTGTCTAGATACACTTGTGTACATGTGAATGTGAACAAAACTTAAAACATCTTATATTTAGGAACGGAGGGAATACTTGCTAGGCGTGGCACATCAGCTGTCACCCGTACTGAATTTCATCCGTTTGAGAAATTAGCGGTGGCTAATTGCAGCGAGAACACACATTTGCATCTGTTTATCGAGACGCCACTTGTAGTGAACATTGGGGGGGAGAGCTTGTTCTTTTTCGGCTGTCAATCTGTCATATGAACACTGAACAGTTTTGCTTTTGGTCGTTTTGCCACTACTATGTGGTGAGTGGGATGTCCATTTTCCATTAATTTCCTCTCTGTTTTAATAAGCTACTGCGTGCATTCGCATGGGATCAAAGTCCTCCTCGATGTTGCCCTAGCTCCACGAAAGGATTTCTTAAGTTTCCAATTCAACCAACTTTTCCTCATTTCAAGAAAGTTCACCCCAACCTTTTGACAACGGAAAAGTTCCTATGCCTCGAGCGGCATGCACCATGATCCTTTTGTCGGGAAGCGCGATCACATACGACTCATTGGAAAAGGATAGAAAAAACACGGCACTGAAATTTTAACTTAACCAACAAGTTTGTCCGGAGATTACATCACCATTTTTTAATATTCTTAGATGCAAACATACTTTGACGAAGCAAAACTTTGCTCATTGTTCTTCTACGCCCACATATAAAATATGAATATTCACAATGTATTTTTATTATGACGAATTGGTACAACAGAAGCTGCGTGATCCGGGCGCCAGTTTGCCACGCTTCCTGGGTACAGGTGATTTTTCCCATGGGAGTAGAGTCCCAGAGCAACAGCACCTAGCCTATCCTCCTACAACATTTGTTTGACCGGCATTTTGTTACTACTCGGGCGGGGTCACGCACGCATGTGGCACATCAATGGGCATTGAAGAGTGCACAGGAAGATTCGCAAAAAAAAAAAGAGTGCACAGGAAAAAGAGGGGGTATCCACCGCTGGTATGGGGCCTCGGACAGGGAGAGGGGGAGAAGAGGACAAGCGAGAGGCCCTCGTGCAAGTCTGATTTGATTGATTGATCTGCCCCATTGTACAGTACCATATCCCCAACCAAAAACAAAGATCCAAAACACATTTTAAAAATCAACAGAAAATCACTCCTCAGTCTGTGTGTGTGAACAAGTGGTGGTACAAGTTAGAAGAAGTAGATAGATTGGATTGTTGGGCAATGCAAATTCTGAAATTCATAGTATGCACGTGATCAGGCATGTGGTGGATAGAGAGATTCCCCGCTCGTGTGTGTGGACAGTGTTGATGCGTGTCGTCATATTAGTAGTCACTCACTCACGGTACGTGGTACGTACGAGGCAGCAGCAGTCGTGGTATTGTTTTTTTTTTTTTGAACAGGTCAGTCGTGGTATTGTTTGTTGACATCTTGTTTGATTGATGCTGCTGTTTGGCAGGCTCGCGTCCCGATTCAGCGTGCGCGCGTGCGGGTGTCTGTATCTCCTCCACCCAGCACCACAGCCCACAGCGGGCAGCAGCGCTCGTGTGCTCTGTACCCGTTTGGAAGTACAGTTGCCTTTTCCTTTGGTGGGTGGGTGATACCGATACGCCCATCAACGCTTGCTCCTTCTCGGAAGATTCCTTCTCCTTTCCTGGGAAACAATTTCGTCCTTGTTCAACCCAACGCAAAATCAATGCCCTTTCTCTTCTTCTTTTTTTCTTGTATGGCCTGCTTGGATCTGTGTTCTATCAATTTCTGATGTTGCATTAGAAACTGAGAGACACGTATGGATTGTTTTTAATTAAAGAGAACACTGGAGGGAGTTTGTGAAAGAGAGCAAAGATGGGGAGATAGAGACAGAGAGCGCCCCACCGATTGAACAGAAGAGCGCAGATGGATCTGTGGACGCGCACGGGTGGATGGATCTGCATTGCACTGCACACGCACACACATCAACATCACCATCACTACGGATCGAAGATAGAATTTGGTTCTTGCAATAATGATGAGCGAGTCGGGGCCTTTTTGTTTCGGCTTTTAGGTGATTTTTCCCATGGAGTAGAGAGACACATATCGATGGATCCACAACCAAATAAATGCAATAATGATGAGCGAGTCGGGGCCTTTTTGTTTCGGCTTTTAGGTGCTTTCCATGAAAATAAGCACAGCTGTGCTGTGGGCTTTTACCGAAGCAGACTGATGTCCCCACATGCGAGAAAAAGCACGGATGGAGGTGCTTCCGGAGCTTTTGCTCCTTAAACCGAACAGGTACACCCGATTTGCCCCTTTTCTTTCAAATATGTACTTCGGATCTGCCAGCGAAGGGCCCGCCTCGTTCTGTCGCACATGGCCGTGCCGCATCTGCACGAGACCGCTCTGTGCGCATCCACGCTCCGTCGCGGTGCGTGTGCGTCTGACCTCTGTACTATGTCCATCATTTGTGCATGCAACTCTTTGATCAGCTCGTTATGATCAGCTAGCTATTTAGTTAAGTACATAACTTGGCACTTTATTCTGGAACGGTACGGTAAATTACTTCGTACACAAAGTGTAATTAAGGTCAACATCGACTGTTGTCGGGTGAAATGAAAACGAACTTTCGTCCAAAGATAAATACCTACAAAATCATTTGGTGTGTATACTTTTGTGTACTATGACAATATATCTATTTATTTTGTATAACTATATATTCGTGATGGTTATGTAGTGACAATTGTATTGATATGAAGTTTGACTTGAATTTTAGATGTATATGTTATTTATTACCCGTTACCAACAACTGTACAACCTTTCATGAATGTAAAGGGTGTTTTGGACAACTCTATAATCTATAATCAGACAGCCAGCTGGTTTGTCAAAGAACTCCACTCAGAACAGCAGCTTTTCTGGACAGCAATTTTTCTGCACAGCACTCACAGCCAGCCACAGGCAGCCATAGCCAGTCCAAACAAAAGGGACCTAAGCTTGATAGATGGATAGATAGGTCCATGCCAAGCCACGCCAGCTTGCTACCAGTGCAAAATGTCAACAGTACAAGGCCACACATACTAGTGCAACTGTTGTTGTGCGGCAGGAACGCTTTTCATTGCTACGTGCGCCGAACCCAACGCTGCCCCATCCATCTCCTGCTGCTGCGGACGCCATCTTCATTGCTCCCAACCACTGCACCTCCTACGTACTGCTGCAGCACTACGGCGCCTCAGCCCCACCCGCGCACGAGCACGCGCACGTACGCGCAGCAGCCACAGTAAATGTGTCAGCACTGAGAACTGCTCACTCCTACAACTAGTACTACCCTATATAAAATCAAGACAAAAAGAAATATAATTGGAGACAACATAATAGTTTTCTCAAAAAAATTGGTCAAACCTTAAATTCTTTGACCCATCTCCAATGGCATCCCCCTTGTTTCTGTCCGGATGCCCCCCATGTCCTTTCAGCTACTCTTTTTTTTTTCGATTTGAATTCAATATTAGAAAGTACTTAGATAGTTTAATGCATTACGAGTTATGAGCATTACAAGTGGATGTTTTTCGAGTGTTGCCCCTACCAGTGAGGAATTAAAAAAGAGCCACACTCCTCTACAATGGATGTGTTGAAGGTAGGCGGGGACGGATCCAGGATTTTAACTTTGGGTGTTCAAATTCTGACCTATACAAAACATATAGGTGAGACTCGTCCACCTCTCCATGGAAAAAAATACGGAGTACAAATGTTCCTATCTCAAAATGTTAAGAAATTGCAAAATGACCAATTTATTTAGGAAACAATGATTCGATGTGCCTATGTTCGATTGTGCTTGAAGCGACTCAGCCAAGCCACTTCCTAATCGGCTGATCGGGAGAGTAGAAAAGGGTGGAAGGTTGACTGCTTCCTACTTAGCTATTTCGAATGGTTTCAGGCCTGTATCGAGAAGCTTATACATGACATGCAGGCAATGAATAAGATATAATGGAGTACTTTTGCCAAAACATTTGGGTGTGCATGTGCACACCCATGAACCATGCTGGATCCGTCCCTGAAGGTAGGCACCATGCTAGTCGTGGTTTTTTCACGGAGGTAGTTCACATTGCGTTGACATCTCCAAATGGTGCGGGTGCGCATCTCCATATCTTCAGTGGATTGTTGACGCTCATGCTTGTGCATCTGCAACGGGCGGCATGTAAGGTGGTCTAGTCATCCATGTTTGTGAGGTCCCGGACCGGAGGTTGAGAGTGATGCATGTAAAATGCATATATGAACTTTGCATTATATTACTTATATTCAAATCATATTTGCATCATATAAGGGTTTATATTAATGTTTTATACTGATTTTTGGGAATATTATATTTATTTCCTATTTTTATGGAATTAACCCTGCGCAGGCAGAAAACCCTATTTCTTTCCTTTAATGTTTCAGGAACCCAAACGACGTCCAAATGACCTGCAAAATTACGAGCGTTAATATTTGGAAGGAAGAAGACTTGGGGCGAATGAAGCGAACAAACGGAGCCCCGAGGCCCAAAAGAGGTGGGCCACACGGCCCCTGTACCTGGCCGCGTGGGACCCTCATCTGGGGCCTCGACGCTCCGCTGCCGTCGATCTTTTCTCCACCGACCTAGTCGTGACCTAAAAACGCCAGAAACACTGGATATATGATAACTTGATACACAGAGACATAACCAAATATTATTATGGTTCCGAAGGGTACAACATTACAACAAGGGTGAGGCTTCAACGGTCGCGCAACAGGCGCACACAACGATATGTACATTATTCTTCTAAAGGAAGAGCCTCGACCAGAGAGTGGCAGCGGATACGTTGAGATGGCAGCGGAAACGTAGACGGTAGCGTGGCAACAGCGGGCTTTACTTCCACAGGGTTCTGCCTGGAATACGGTTCCTAGTTCTCGTACAGCGGGTACTCGGCGACGGGTGCAGCAGGGTCTGGCCACATGAAAAGCCAGGTGAGTACATGGAATGTACTCGCAAGACATTAGCCCAAAAACAAACAAGGGCTACCTATATGGCATGGCATAAGTTCAGAAAGTAGCATGGCATCAGTTTGGGTTTAGAAGTGCGAGTCCAAGCTAAACGGTTGGACATAACTTACCTACTTACCTTTGTAGGGAAGTTTCGTGGTTGCTGGAATGAGATCACGTTTCTCATCCAACAACATCTAGGCTTTCAAGCCTCTAGCCAACTCTGGCTATATTCTAGCCAACTATGGCTTTTACTCTAGCCAACTCTGGCTGTCATTCCAGCCAACTCTGGCTTTAGGGTTGGGTTTAACATTCATTATTTCTCCATATTCGACATGACTGACTCATAGCGTGACTTGACCCAAACAACGTCCCATAACATAGGGACAAGGCTAGACATCCAGATTTACACTCTCGAGAGGTTGCACGTTTATCCACATGCTGAAGTCTAAGCTTGTACCGCCGGTACCGAAGTACTAGAACCAACCATGGCGGACAGCACAAACCCATACTTCCACAGTCGTTTACTCTACCAAGACACTCCCTGTATAGCCACCGACATAACTCTATGCCTTATTCGGAAGTGAATCCGGCACGTCCCCAACCCATGAGCGACGCCTAGCTCCGGAACCTTCGCAAGACTAGCCCCGACCAACTATGGTAACCGACTAGACTTGCCAAAGAGGTGGCATCAAAGGAGGCTGATAAAATACCCGGCCATGGTCCGCCCAGACAGACGACGCATGGTTGTGCTGGTTATGTTTGGTGAGTGGCACTATGTGACTCAATCTAGTCGAGGGAGGTGATTATCTTCTTAGCCATTTTGTTTGATTACAGACATCAACATTAACAAGGTAACACATGGCATCCATATAATAATTTCAGCAGTAAATAAACATATCCACCGACATGTACCAAAGTCCAAGCATAGCAATATAAAACGTCAACCGGATGACTGTAGCAGCGATTCCGCTGGCAAGCGCCTTCTCGTTTGACAAAATAAAAGAAACGTCAACCGGATGACTGTGGCAGCGATTCCGCTGGCAAGCGCCATCTCGTTCGACAAAATAAAAGAAACGTCAACCGGATGACTGTGGCAGCGATTCCGCTGGCAAGTGCCATCTCATTCGACAAAATAAAAGAAACGTCAACCGGATGACTGTGGCAGCGATTCCACTGGCAAGCGCCATCTCGTTCGACAAAATAAAAGAGTGTTGCGATGATCCACAGATGTATATATATAAGTGCGGCAATATTAAAATGCAACATGTCATATGATATGCAACATCATTCAACTAAGCAAGCAAGCAATTTTCTAAAGTTCGACCAAGCTTGAGATTAGGTTAATGGCTTGCCTTCAGCAGAGGGGTAGGGTTCGGGTTCGACTGCAACTTCGTTGGAGAAGTTTGAATCTATTTAAAGAATGAAACGGTATTAAAACTCTTCCTATGGCATCGAATAAATGATCAAGCAAATGAACTCCAAATGAAATACTTTTGATGTCATTTGATAGACATTTTGAAAACAAAGCCATCCCAAAAGGATTCATATTTTTTTGACAATTTTTGGAAAAGTTATGACCTCCCAAAGATAGCCCTAGTATCTGCCTCTTTTTTTCCTAAAAAAAAAGAAAGAAACAAAAATAAGAAAACGTTTCAGAAATTTAAAACGTAACTGGGCCGGCCCATTTAGACGATGGCTTACTGGGCCGAACCGGTATGCACGAAAGAAAGAAAAGAAAAAAAGAAAAACAGAACGGGGCTCCTCTTCCCCGGCGAGCTCACCGTGCTGGCGAGGACGGCGATGGAGGCTCAGGCCACCCTGGACTCCAGCGAGGATGGCTACGGGTTCCTGGTGCTCTGAATCGGAGGAGGGGGTGGAGAGATGGTGGCAGGGGGCTCGGGAGAGGAGAAATCGAGCGGCGGAAACGAGCTCGTTGACGATGCTCTGGTGCTTCCTTGGAGCGGATACCGGATGGGAAGGGAGCTGAGAGGGAGAGGGAGGTGGCGTGGTGATCGAAGGCAGTGGGGTGCTCCTTATATAACGAATCGAGAGGTGGCCGTCACGGGAGCGCACGGCGAGGTGGCGGGGTGAGCTGGCTTTGCATGCGTGTCGATGGCTCGTGGCGTCGATGTAGCAGCGGCGCGTCGTCGAGCGCCGTCCTCCTAGCTGGACGACGAAAAGAACGTGGCCTCGAGCGAGCTTGGACGGCGGAGACAGTCTCTGGCGAGGGGGTCCCGCGGTGGCACTGTGCGGCCGGTGCGTCGTCTAGCAACAGTGGCGCATGGGAGGGAATGGGTGGCGACGCGTGCTGGACTGAGGTTGAGGTGGTGCTGTGGAGCCAGGGGGCACGGGAAGCAACGGGGAGGCAGCACGCCGGAGTTGACATCTGGCGGCCACTGTGCGGAGCGGCGCGTCGTCTAGCGCATGGGACGTTGCGTCGTGGGGCGGCTGGAGGAGCACGGGGAGGTGGAGGTGGCCGGGGAACGGCTAGGGGGTGGCTGGGGGGGCGTGGCGTCGTCGGCGACACCTGGCGCGCTCTGTGCACGGGAGGCTAGTGGTGATCAAGGTCAAGGGCATGCCGCCACTGGCATTAGGCCATATCTCGCGAACCAGTGAACCAAATGAGATAAGCTCCAATTTTCCTGACTATTGTTTTCCCAAAATCGAAAGTTGGTCTATAGGAATTTTTAGAAAAACACTTCTGGTCAAAAGAGGAAAAGTGGTCTTGGTGAAGCAAATGAAATGTAAAAGGGTTCAAATAAATCCCTGAGGTGTGTGCACTCCTAGTGGTTGTGTTTAGGGTCTTGGATCACCAAGAAGAAAACATTTGCTTTGCACTTTGAAAATAAAGAAGAAAATAGGCAGAAACTAAAGTGGGGAGTTACTCCAAAATTTTGTAAACAAGGTATCAAATGTTTTTGCATATTTGGGCTTATATTTCCTAGGGGTCATCCCCTAATTTTGGCAGAATTTTTGGAAAGATCTTTGAGGTACTTCCTTTGTAAAGCCAATATAATAGGATTTTGGTTATTGAAATAAAAGAAAATATTGGAATAATATTTTTGGGTGAAATGAGCCAGCAACATTTTCACCAAGTGGGAGGGAATTCAAAACATAAGATCCCAAACTTGGACAAGATTTGGTAAAAGTTTGAGAGTTTAAAATAGCAGTGAACACAAAAGGAATATTAATTCCCAAAAATCCAATAATAGATTTTTAAAGATTTTTTTGAAAAGGCCAAATTTCAGGATGTTACAAAACGCCTATAAAAATAGTCCCCCGACGTTCTCTGGAAGAAGCGCCGCCGAAACACAGAAACACCGAAACAGAGACCTGAAGTTGCAGATTGGAGGGGGAAAACTCCGGCGGGGCGCTGCCGGCGTGGTCTCCATCTTCTCCATCGACTTCTCTACCATCGTCGTGATGAAGAGGGAGTAGTCCACCTCTGGACTATGGGTTTGTGGAAGTAACTTATGTATCTCTCCTCTCTTTGAGCTTCACTAATTAGTACCGTATGAGCTGCTGAACATGATTACGGTCATTGTTGTAATACCTATGTGGTGGATCTTTATATTAATTAATATATGTTTGAGATTGCAAATGTTTTGTTTCAGTTATGAATATAGATGCATATTATGTATCCCGTTCTTATTCACTTGTTATGATCAAGCATGTTTATGAGAGCGTGTGTGGGGTGATGTGTGTATTAGTTGGAGTAACGGGGGGTGGCTAGTGCAGTGAACGTGAGAGAAAGTTCTGCGATCCACTTGGGTATCTTTATCTTACTTTGTTGCCTCATTAAGGATAAACAAAAACACCATTTTACCGGAGATGTGGGAGTTACCATTGCCACTACTCCATGAATAGATCTAGCATGTTCTTATTTTAACTTCATGTCATGATACTTAAAGCTATACTCTGAGTTATCTTAATTACTAAGGTGTTATGATTTAGTTCGCATCTTGGTGGAGTATAAGTGAGACTAATAAACAAAAGGTCTCTATGTTAGGACGTGATGCCCATATAATTAGTAACTTGTCACTAAACTTTTGTGTTGCAATCTCATATGTCAACTCTAGTTTTTCATTGTCTACCACTTTATTAAAGAGAGAGTGCATTTGTGAAAACATGAACCCCGGTCCATTTTTAATCATAAGAAACACCTTTCCAACAACTTTTACCACTTTTACATTTTCTGCCATTATTAAATCCGAAAATACAAAAACACTTTTACATCTTGCATACATCATTAAAAACCAAAAAATATCATTTATCATTGTTATCATCATATTTGCATATTTATTTACCATCATTGCATATTTATTTCTTGTTTGCATCACATACTATCTTGATACCATTCTTACACCTTGTGCTTGACAACCACAGGTGAGGTTGAGGACCAAAACATTTAACTTTGTTTTGTAGGTAACCAAAAGAAGGATAGGAAGATAAATCGTTCACTACTGATTCCCCGAGAGTTCGATATTAAACCCTCGAGTCACCCTCGTGGGAAAACACGTCTTCCACTTACTACACACTCTGCACTTGGAGTTTCAACCTAACCCATTTACTTTTCACGCAGGTAACTACGTGAAGGGTCATCAAGACTGTTTTCTAGCGCCGTTGCCGGGAGACCAACAACTTCCTACAAGATATTTCCCATCAACTACGCACCAGAAATCAGAGAGGCATATTTGGGTAAATGCCCCATCTCTAGGTTGGCTGGAGTTGATGACTATGAGATATGTTGATGCCATTGCCTTTTTAGAGGTGTCATTTAGTTGTTGTGCCTTTACTCCTTCTAGTGGAAGCTTCGGCGGAAACCTAAAACCAGTTTGGTCGGCCGATGAAGACATTCTTGTGTCTCTCCCTTCTTGGGGCATCGTGTTTGTAGTCTGCAACAAGTATAGGGACCAGTTGTGTGTCGTTGGGCCGCATGCCAACAACGATTCCATCTGATCAAATGTATCAACGTGTGGATCTCAAGATATCTCGGGGTTTTATCAGTGCAAGGGGTGCAACTTTGTCCTTTGTAGCTCTTTGTCGAAGTCTTTGTCTCCTCCTCGACACTGTTTGGGTCAAACGTTTGTCAGACATTGGTTCGATGTCGGTTGCAGCGAGGGGTCCTTTTGAGGTTGTTGAAGGTGAGAAGTAGGAGTCGCTGGTACATGGAGGAGTGATGACGGTGACTTTCTGTGGCAAACTTGGCGGTGGGATTTCTTCTAATCGGCATGCATGTGCTTCATGTTGATAGCCATATTGGTGATGGTCCACAATTTGCTCATTCTCCATGACAACATTTGTGAATTTGTTTGAAGCGGCCTTTGGTCGATTCCTTTTTAAATATATTTTTTAAAATTGCTTGTTTTCTTGTAAAACAAAGGACGAGATATGTCCAAGCCCGAGGATCGTGAATGTTGATATTACGATTTACAAGCGATAAGTCTGTGGAGATAAGAGCATCCCCATTCACGACATCAGACAAAAAAGTGCACCCAGTCATGCCCTACATACGCGGCTCACATCCGTCGTGGTCCAGTATTGCCCGTCGCTACCAAGATGGCCTCTTCCTATAGGTAGGCGTTTGGTAGCATAGTGTAGCAAAAGTGGAACATGGGGTTCCCCTTATGCTGCCAAATTGGGTCCACCGCACGTGGGCCCACCAAGAAGATGGACAGGGCCAAGTGTCAAGAGACGTTGGTGGGTCTGCCTACCAACCCCCTAAATACCCGACAAGATAGACATCGACACCCTACGGCTAAGGACTTAGGTCCAGGAGACCTCCCGGGGTCCCCCGCACCCCAGGCACGAGACAAAGATCGGAGATTCTGAGTACCTGGCTGGAGGTTGGGCTCCCTCTCGGGTAGGCTTGCGTCCCCTAGAAGACTTGGGAAGCAAGGCGAGGAAGGTGCGGCTCAGGGACATGGCCGGTGGAGCTGTCAGGTCTTGTCCGCCCCGCTTTACCTCAAGGTGGACACCCTCACCTAACCGAGAGGAAATACTTGGAGGAGAAGCGGGCCACGTCTCCCCAATTAGGCTGATCGCTGGTTTTCCACCTAAAACCCCCAACGCAGCTCACGTGACCCATGTGGAGTCCCCTTAGCCTGTAAAAGGAGAACCAAGGTCACCAAGGTAAGGGAGGAAGACTGAGAGCAAGACAAGACTAGGCTAGAGCAGAGAGAGTATGAAGAGAGAGGTGATCACTCAGGCCCACGATCTGCTCTTCTTCTACATCTAGCCGTCCACTTCCCGGGTACACTACCCGTAAGCCAACTTGTAAGCTACACTATGAAGAGCACATCAATCCAGACATGGAGGAGTAGGGTTGTTAGCCTTCGGGCGACCTGAACCCGGGGAAACTCCTTGTGTCCTTGTGTTGTTTGCTTTGATCATTGGTTCGAAGAGCTTGATCTAGATCACCCGCGAGTGACGATTCTGAGCCTCCTTCGTGCCCTGTGCTAAACCTAAAAAGGGGTATCCTTTACTCATGACGTCCTTCCATCAGGACACGACACATAGAACGAAGTCGTTGGGCCAACACTACAATAGAGCAATAGCTTGCTTAATTAATTGCAGGCGTCCACCCTCCGGTCAGATTCATTCAAACGTCGTTTCAGTTTCCCAGACAGGCATAGCGAGTCGTCGCATCGTGTTTGTGGCTTCCCCATGCGCGGAGAGCTCATTTGAATATCACAAGTTAATGTTGGTTATCTTCGGCATTGTTAAAACCAGTGTGCCTCTCTCCCACCTAGCATTCTCGCGCCTCCGTCCTCTCCCTCTTATCACATTCCTCATAAACCTACGTGCAAAATCCTAGCCTAGCAAAGCCATGGCGTAAAACAAAAAATGGAAGCAGCCAGTACACCAGCGGAGTTGTTGCTAACGGCTTCGAGCTACGTAGCCTCACGACGTCGGAAGAGTCTGCTCTTCAAGATAACGGGTACCCACCACAACCAGACATGTTGCATCCGCGCGGTGGGCGCTAAGCGTTCGCGGGATTCCCGTCCCGTAGGCACCAATCACGAGGAGCCACAACTTGGTGGGCGAGAACCACTGCTAATAATATGTAGATGTCAAAGATGAGCAACACACTGACATGTGCTTGTGCTGGGAGACAGGCAATCTCGAGAAGTCACAAAACATCGTTCGAGCGGCTCCTAAGAATTTCGCCATCGCCTGGTTGGCGCGCCAGCACGCCGAGGCGACCGAGAACTATATCGACATGGACCCTGACAATGACACTAATGGATTAGGGTTCACAAGTATCGTTCTTTCTGTATAGGATTTCGCCCTCTATATCACATATATGTTTAGATAAAAGTTCAAATATGTCAATTCCTTATTATTTCAATGAAATTCGTTCAGGTGTTTAAAAAACTATTGGGACGCCGGTCCCATACGCGCTAACATGCGCCGGCACCCCCAATAGCGCGTGTTCGCCCTTCTTGTTGGCGAGGGGGTGAGGGTTGTGTCTTATGTGTGGTGGAGATGCTCTTATAGGAATAATACTAGAACTAATATTAACTGGTAGCCAGTAGGTCAATAATTTGGGGGGGGGGGGGGGGGGGGGGGGGGGGGGGAGAGGACAGAGTGTGCACGAGTGTGCAGGGCAGGGAGATCAAGCGAAATCAGCCCTGTGGTAGGGCCAAGATTTTGTTTATGTGCTGCCACCCACACTCACATGGGCCCAGTAGGAGTAGGTACCCTTGGCCACTCAACTCCCTCTTCACCGATCTATATCATCCAATCCATCCATATGCATGCTAGTTAGCTAATTAAACCACAGATCTGGTTAACCTCACAACACTACGTAATCATTTGCATGTGCCCTAAAGGGCCATTTCCGATTGTAAACTTCGTTTGATGTATCGCTTTTATTTCAGTTTCAAAACAAATGCCCTTTTAACTGATCATTGTTGATCCGGCACTAAACTCATATAAATGGTCCAATGGCAACCACCCCATGTGCCATCTGAAATGCAACCTCTATATGTCTACCTTTATTTGAACAATTCAATTATACCACGCACACATGCTACAGAAAACCACTTGTATCTCTTTGAGCTAGCACTGTGCATGCGCAATCAGAAGCTGGACACACGCATGTATGCCGCACATGGCGCCGGCCGTCGACCACCCATGCAAGAACCCCCTTTGCAATTTTCTGTTGCCATCCTCATGATTGAGTGGATCGACCACTCACTAACAAATCTACGTTCATGATCAACAATCAACGAAGTTTGTTAAGAATAAAAAATCAACGATTACCACATATATTCCTGAGCTATGGGTTCTTTGATTTAAGGAAATTTCAAAGGATATTCTTGAGGATTCTTCTAGTCGTCAAAACTTGTATCAAGCACATTCATGCATGATTTGACTTTCATGCGATTGTCTCCTAATTATCCGCTTGCGCTATGTTTTTGCAGTAAACTTCCTATCTACTCAAATATCTTGCTATAATTCATCTATTTACTGTCGGTGCGTAAAATATTTTTATGCTAACTCTATAGTTCTCCAATCATTCTCTTCTCCTCTTTGTCCTTTGCGAGTCCACCTCTACCTCTTCCTTCCTCCGGCCGCTCTCGCCGCCGGCGTTCTCGCTGGCTGGTGTAGAGATGGTTTAGGTTGCCAGCCCATGCTTGCACAGAGTAGGGTTCGAAGTAGTCTAGGTTTTGCTTTGCCCCTTGTGGCGTTTGGCTCTATGTTGTCTTTCTCCTCTTGGTGTCTGGCCGGGTGATACGTCCATTTCGCATCACTATTTTATATTATAACTTACTGCTATTCACTGTTATATTTCACATTTCGATGTGTTACTTATGTTATTTTATCTTATTTTGCATGTTTGATGCTTATTGGAGAACTAACTGGCGGAGTCAGATTTCAGCTGGAAAAAACATCGCCAAGATACACTATTTCTGAAGATCAACAAAATTATGAAAAACATCTGGAAGCTCCTATTTTGCAAGATGCGGAGGCAGCCAAAAGGGGAGGCTGAGGTGGGCCACCAGGGGCCCACGCCACCCCACGGCGCGGGTGCCCTCTGGCCGCGCCGTGCCCTGGCGTGGCCGCCCTCGCCCACTTCAGGCGCTCCCCCTTTGCGTACTCCACCCCCAGAAACCCTAAGCCACGAGGGCGATCGAGGAAATATTCTGCCGCCTCCACGAGGCAGAAAACAACAGAGAGAGAAAAGCTCTCCAGCAGGGAGAAATCTGCCGGGGAAATTCCCTCCCGGAGGGGGGAAATCATCGCCATCGTCATCGCCATCACGCCGGACTTCATCAGGATCATCATCGCCATCATCTCCACCGCCAACACCATCATCTCCACCGCTCCACCTCGTTCCTCGGTAACATCTAGGGTTATACTTTGTGTAGTTCATAGTGGAAACTTTCCCGGTGTTGATTACTCCTTGTGGTTTTGAGTTTATCGGTGAATTAAAGTATATGTTCATCATTATATCACCTCTGATCATGATCCATATGATGTCTTGTGAGTAGTTCGTTAAGTTCTTGAGAACATGGGAGAAGTCTTGATGTTAGTAGTGAAGTTATGTTGAGTAATATTTAATGGTTTGATATTTAAGTTGTGGTGTTATTCTTCTAGTGGTGTCATGTGAACATCGACTACATGACACTTCACCTTTATGGGCCTAGGTGAATGCATGGTGTATTTGGTTGCTAATTGAGGGGTTGCCGGAGTGACAGAAACCTAAACCCCCTCGTTAGTATACCGATGCATGAGGGATTGTAGAATCTCAAAGTTTATGGCTGTGGTTAGATTTATCTTAATTATTTTCTTGTTATGCGGATGCTTGCAAGGGGTTTAATCACAAGTATTATTAGTCCAAGTTAGGGCAGTGCATTAGCATAGGTTTACCCACACAACACTTATCAAAACAATAAAGATTAATCAACTAAATGAAGCAAAAGCAGTTGACGAAATTCCCATGTGTCCTCAACAACATTTTGCCATCATAAGTAAACAAACCGGCTTGTCCTTTGTGCTTAGAAGGATTGGGCCACTTGCTGCAATTATTATTACTGTCTTTTATTTACTCGTACTTTGTTTATCTGCAATATCAAAAACCCCTAAAAACTTGTCTGCTAGTATTTACAGTGAATTCTTGATCAAAACTACTTGGCAACACCTTCTGCTCCTCGTTGGGTTCGACACTCTTATTTATCGAAAGTACTACGATACACCGCTATACTTGTGGGTCATCAAGACTATTTTCTGGCGCGTTGCCGGGGAGTGAAGCGCTATTGTAAGTTGAATTGGTAAGGGAAACTCGTATTGTACGTGTTGTTTTTATTTATGCCTACTGCTTTTTTTATCATGGAGAGATCTCCATATGAATTCCTATTTGCAAACACTACTACCACTGCTAAGGTAGTAGATGAGGTGCAACCTTCTCAAGTACTTCCATTTCAAATACCTATGAAAATTGTTGCACGTGTTACAAATAACCGCTATGCAGGAGATGGAACTGTCCATCCTGGAGATCATTTGCTGTTTATACATGAATTGTGCGAGTTGTTTAAGTGTGCAGGTATTTCAATGGAAGAAGTTAAGAGGAAACTGTTCTCTATATCATTGATGGGCAGAGCTGCGAAATGGTATAAGCTGCTGAAGAATGGCCGTTCTATTTGCTGGGAGGAAATTGTACCTCTCTTTTATTCTAAAATTTACCCTCCAAGTGAAATTCATCAAGATCGGAATCATATATATAATTTTTGGCCTCATGATGGAGAGAGTATTGCCCAAGCATCGGGGAGATTGAAGTCAGTAATGCTCAAATGCTCCATTCATGAGCTTCCTGGTAATGTTGTTGTTGATAACTTCTATGCAAGGCTTTCTCTTCAGGATAAAACTTTGTTGGATACTGATTGTTCTGGATCATTTACACGTAACAAAGAAGAAGTTAAATGGGATCTTCTTGATCGGATCCAAGATAATACTGAAGGATGGGAGAACGACAAAGGTAGAGAATCAGGTATAAAATATGATTATGAATGCATTAAAAAGTTTATGGATACTGATAATTTTTTGTAACCTTTATAACATGTATGGTTTTGATTCTCAAGTTGTTGCAAACTATTACAAAGCTCTTGCCTCTTATCTTGATGTTCCTAAAAAGGATTTGAATAAGTATCACGAACCTTATAAAGATAATGCTAGTGTAGATGTTGCTAAAAATCTTGAAGTTCATACTGTTGACCGCATTTTTACCGGAACCCTATATTGAGAAAATACCTTTTCCTGTTGAAGTAAAGGAACATTCTATAATAGCAAGTGTGGTTAATAAAAGCGAAAAGAAAGCTGAAAACCTGATGAACAAATAACTGTTGAACCCGCAATAGCAATAGTTAAAGATCTAGTCACTGAAAATGTAGAAGGAGAACTGATATGGGCACGACGGAGGAGGTGCAACCCAATTTTAGGACTCCTCCACAGTTCTGAAGTTAGTCGGATTATCCGAGTCAAGTTGAATCGGATAATCCGATGTAAGTCATGGATTGCGCAAAACAGGGTATGTAATAAATCGGATTATCCGAGTTACCTAGACTCGGAATATCCGAGTTAAGTCGGTTTGTGTTTTATTTTTTATGTGTGTTCGGTCTGGGCCTGTCCAGTCGAACCAGGTTGAGTCAGGTCGCCCCAGCCCTCATATAAGGAGCTGCTAGGCATCGTTTTAGGGTAAGCTTAAGTTTAGATTAAAAACAGTCCATAGACTTTGAGCTCCTTGGTGAAGCATCCCTCCGGGGACGGCGATGCCGTTTATCAGTTTGTAATAAAGATTGTGTGAGGGTTCTTGTGTTCATCAAGGATTATCGAGCTGTGGTTTGAGGCGTGGTGATCTCCATCACGTTGCTTGCTGGATTCGTTCCTCGTCTTCAGGTGACGTTCATCAACGTTATTGGAAGATTCGTTATCGGTTTGTCTTGCGGTGAAAGATCGGGCCAAACTTATAGGATCCGGTTTGATCCTTTATCATGTGGTATCAGAGCGCCAAGTTGATCGCCGCGAGTTTGTTCCATTGAGGTCAGTTTGCTGGTCCAGATCTGTTTCAGTGCCGTTCGGCCGAATTGCAGTTTTCGTCCGACGGATCACCAGTTTCGTCGAGTTTCCGCAGACGCGTGCTGCCGTGGCACAGTTTCCGCAGTTTTCTACCGTGAGTCCGTGAAGGTTACGGATCGCCAGTTTCGCTACGGATCGTCAGTTTCGTCGAGTTCGCACAGGTTTCCGTCAGCAACCGGAAAATCCGACTCACGGGACATCGGATATTCCGGTCCGGATTGCACCGGATATTCGGTCTAGTACAGAAGTATTTTTCTGCCCCGATTGTGTTGCAATAGATGGGTTCGTTTCCAGGAGATGTTTTGGGCAAGAGGTGTTATCTTGGTTTGAAGTCAAGTGATGTTTTCAATGACTATCTTGATGTCAAGAAGGGAATGCAACCATCCAAGCCTAGTTGGCGCTTACATAAACTTGCGACAGTTGCGGAGTACGAAGATTGGGAAAAGCACATGCAAGATGGTTTCCGTCGATGCCGCACATACAATGGAAAATTTAGCGGATATGATGCTTATAAACTTGCTTTCAGGCGTATGGATCCTGAAGTAAACAATTGGTGGAGTGTTGCGGTTAAACAAGGTGAGTTTGTTTGTAATTGGGGGGACTTCAAAACTTGTCTCTGTGCTGGTTTTGTAGAACCATATATGGAGGAAATAGAGCAGCCACCAAGGTTGTGCATGCGACAGTGGATATTGGCAAGAGCATAGCTCCTATACCGAAGGTCACAACAGCTGTAACTACTCATGAGAAGTTGACAGTTGTTCCATTGCCGAGTGTTAGCAAGGCGGCAGCCACGATTTCTGAGGTGTCAGCGGTTGATGTTGTCAAGGCTGATGCTAACAAGGATGTTGTGTAGGATGTTGTACCGTTGTGTGGGCTGAATATGCAACTCAAGCGAGTACATAGTGATACTTGTATGACAGCGGATAGAGGTCAGTGATGGAATTTATTTCAGACGCAGTGCATGATCAAGGGCAAAGCGTGCAAGTTGATGGTTGACAGTGGTAGTTACTGTAATGGCATTAGCAAGGCGGTTGTGGAGGCTTTGGGTTTGTCCACATGGCGTATTCCAGAACCGAGGCATGTTGAGTGGGTGAATAGTTGCGATATGATGAAGATTACTCACAAGGTGCGTGTGCCATTTACAGTTGATGACTATATTGATGAGGTGGAATGCGATGTGTTGCCATTGGAGGTGTGTGGACTGTTACTTGGACGTCCATGGCAATATGATCGTAATGCTTTACATGCTGGGAGGGCAAATACATATTCTTTTGTGCATGATGGTAAGCAGCGGACTTTGAAGCCATGAGAGATGAACAAATCAAGTCCGATGTGGTGCTGGTGGTTCGCAAGGAGAAGTTGCGCAAAGCTAAGCCAAAATCTGGGCTAGCTAAGCTGCAGCATGAGGAGCATGATGCAAAGAGCGTCAGTGGTGACAATGTTTTAGCCAAGCCTGTAGATGACAAGCCAGTTGTTCTTGTTAGTGACAAGCCGATTGAAATCAAGCCTCTTACTGTTGAAGCAAAGGATATGTCAGCATGTGTTCCATGTGTTCCACTTCCAGTTCGTGTTGACATGGGTGTTCAGACCGATGACGGTGGTGCTGATCGTGTTCCGGTGCATATGGTGTCGCGAGTAGTCAGCCACAGTTTTGTTAGAACACCTCGGAGATGTTTTGTGGGAGCAGCAGTACGTATGCACACAGGCAAAGACGGACGTGTTCGTCAGTTGTGTGGCCCGGGCATTACTCATCTTTTGCCGGGTCGTGCAAAGCATGTTCATGTTCAGCAACGCAAGGTTCCAGCAAGAGTTGAGAAGAAGAAGATGGTGGCACCTAGGTCCAAGCTCGTGTGGAGAAGAAAGGAGGTGCATGCGCCCAGGACTGTATCAAGTCGAGCATGCCCAGCGAGAGGATGTGGTGAGGAAGGCATGCAAGACTTGAAGATGGCCAAGACGCGTGATGTTGTTGTTAATATCATGCCACCTTTTTGAGCCGACCCTCAAGCGTTGAGGACAACGCTTCTTGAAGGGGGGAGGATGATATGGGCACGACAGAGGAGGTGCAACCCAATTTTAGGACTCCTCCACAGTTCTGAAGTTAGTCGGATTATCCGAGTCAAGTTGAATCGGATAATCCAATGTAAGTCATGGATTGCGCAGAATAGGGTCTGTAATAAATCGGATTATCCGAGTTACCTAGACTCGGAATATCCGAGTTAAGTCGGTTTGTGTTTTATTTTTTATGTGTGTTCGGTCTGGGCTTGTCCAGTCGAACCAGGTTGAGTCAGGTCGCCCCAGCCCTCATATAAGGAGCTGCTAGGCATCGTTTTAGGGTAAGCTTAAGTTTAGATTAAAAACAGTCCATAGACTTTGAGCTCCATGGTGAAGCATCCCTCCGGGGACGGTGATGCCGTTTATCAGTTTGTAATAAAGATTGCTGTGAGGGTTCTTGTGTTCATCAAGGATTATCGAGTTGTGGTTTGAGGCGTGGTGATCTCCATCACGTTGCTTGCTGGATTCGTTCCTCGTCTTCAGGTGAAGTTCATCAACGTTATTGGAAGATTCGTTATCGGTTTGTCTTGCGGTGAAAGATCGGGCCAAACTTATAGGATCGTCGTTTTGATCCTTTATCTCTTTTGTGAGGATGCTTCTAATATTGTTTTTCATCCTAGTAGATCTAGGAAGGCAAGTGTTCCTGTACTTTCAGTTAGGATAGGAGATCATCGTTATTATGGTCTATGTGATATTGGTGCAAGCTCTAGTGTTATTCCTTTTGGACTTTACAAAGAAATTATGCATGAAATTAGTCCCTGTGAACTTGAGGATATTGATGTTGTTATTCAGCTTGCTAATAAAGAAACTATCTCTCCCATTGGTATTGTGAGAGATGTTGAGGTTTTATTCGGTAAAACTAAATATCCTGCCAATTTTCTCGTACTTGGTGCTGAAGCTAGTAAAACTTGTCCTATTTTTTTGGTAGACCGTTGTGGAGCTGTTATAGACTTTAAGAAAGAGATGATTTTTACTAAATTTGATGGAGAATCTTATGAGTTTAAATTTTCCAAATTTGCTAAAAATCCTTATGAAACTGAATTGCCTAATGAGGATTCTCAAGTAGCACAACTTGCTTCTATTGCTCTTGCTCCCACTAATCCCTTGCAGCAATACATGGAGGAACATGAAAGCGGAGAATTTATGGAAGAGAGAAATGAGATTGATGATATTTGTGTTCGTCAACCAATGATACTTAAACATGATTTACCGGTGGAAGATTTGGGTACCACTCCACCTCCTAAAGAGGAACCTGTTTTCGACTTGAAACCTTTACCTGCTGATCTTAAATATGCTCATATTGATGACAAGAAAACATATCTTGTTATTATTAGTTCTAAACTTGCAGGTGATGAAGAAGCCAGATTATTAGAAGTATTGAAGAAATACCGAGGAGCTATTGGATATACTCTTGATGACTTAAAGGGGATTTCTCCCACCATATGTCAATACGCCATCAACATGGAAAAATATGCAAAACCATTTGTTGAGCATCAACATCGTCTAATTCCTAAAACGAAGGATATGGTAAGAAACGAGGTATTAAAACTCCTTGAAGCTGGTATTATTTATCCTATTGCTGATAGTAAATGGGTAAGCCCTGTGCATTGTGTTCCTAAGAAAGGAGGAATTACTGTTGTGCCAAATGAAAAAAGATGAACTCATCCCTGATACGCATAAAGCACACACTCGTTGGGAGACCCCAAGAGGAAGGTATGATGTATGTAGCAGCAAGTTTTCCCTCGGTACAAAACCAACACTAGTAGGGAAACCCCTACCGCTGGCGATTTTTTTTGCCTACCACTGGCGAATTCGGGTTCGCCAAAACAAAATGGCCAGTGGTAGTTGCTACCGCTGGCCGTCCCCGTGTCGCCAGTGGTACGAAACTGTACCGCTGATGAACATAGCTCACAACCGCCAGCGGTAGGTGCGTGCAGCGCTGGCGGTGCGCAAGACCGCCAGCGGTACGTCCTCCGCTCGCCAGCGGTACAGATGCGTGGGAGGACATTGACCGCCAGTGGTAGCTTACAAGTTCGCCAGCGGTATATTTGGCGGTTTTTGTTTTTTTTTTTGAAATTGTATTCCAGTAGTATATACAGGTATATATATCAGCAATATACGTACAGATTGCAGAAACAGTATAGATACATTATTATAAGTACAAACCGAAAAGTTATACAAATGTTTGACCGAATATGTATCATACAAAAGCAAACCGTACATCATGATTGAGACGGTGTTTAGTAGTCTTCGATATTACAATAATTGAATCGCTAAGTTTGTGAGCAGCCCGCAATGACAAAGATGACAAAGAGATCACGGTGAAGTATCCGGTCGTTCCTACTCTCTTCCGACCGCTAGCTTCCGCCTCCTCCTTGCTCATTCTTCATCTCTATACAGAAGACAGATAAAAAAGTTAGGCAACAAATTAAATTGAGTGCATAAAAGATTTAATTAGACACAAATAAAGTAGGACCTAGACACAAATAAATAAGGGCCAACTCCAAACAAGATTCAAAAAAACTTATGCCTCATACGGAGAATATATTGGAAACACACAAACAATCCCGAGAGTTTTGTTGAACCAAGTAGGAGGCACAAAACTTGTATGTGTGCATAATACAAGGTTAACAAACTCTCAGGATTATATAGTGCGTCACATCATTTAATCATTGGCATTGTAAAAAATTGAAGAAGACCAACTCATACATGTCAACTCGAAAGAATACCTCATATAATAGATTGGACACACAAATTCAGGGATGGTGTGAGCGAGCCAGTATGATGCAGAAGATATGTTTTCTTGCATTATAGGGCTCACTCACAACACCCTGAATAACATAGTGTCACCTCATTTTAATCATCGGCATTGTAAGACTTAGAGAGAAAACAAGATTCAAAAAATATTATGCCTCATACTTAGAATATTATTGGAAGCACACAAGGAATTCTGATAACCTTGTTGAACCAAGTAGGAGGCACATAACTTGTATGTGTGCATGATACAAGTTTCAACAACTATCAGGATTCATAGTTTGCCACATCATTTTAATCATCGGCATTGAAAAAATGAGGTATAGGGACAAATGAAAAGCATGCCTCATACTTAATTAGATTCGGACACACAAATTCAGAGACGGCGTAAGTGAAATCCAGTGGGATGCAGAAAATGTGTATTCATGCATATCACAGGTTTCACTCACGTCGCCTCCGGATCACATTGTGCCACAACAGTTTAATCATCGACATTGTAAGACTTAGAGAGAAAACAAGATTCAAAAATTATTATGCCTCATACTTAGAATATTATTCGAAGCACACAAGGAATTCTGATAACCTTGTTGAACCAAGTAGGAGGCATAGAACATATATGTGTGCATGATACAAGGTTCAACAAACTATCAGGATTCATAGTGCGCCACATCATTTTAATCATCGGCATTGAAAAATGAGGTATATAGGGACAAATGAAAAGCATGCCTCATACGTAATTAGATCCGGACACACAAATTCAGAGACGGCATCAGTGAAATCCATTGGGATGCAGAAAATGTGTATTCGTACATATCACAGGTTTCACTCACGTCGCCTTCGGATCACATAGTGCCACAACAGTTTAATCATCGGCATGATCAAAAGACGGTAAAAAAGAGTTCTCACACATGTCACACAAGTTAAAAGAGCTAGGCATGCTAGTTAATTAATTGGCGAGATCACGCACCGTAGTCATTTATGTTTTGGGTTGTTTGCTTTTGACTTCAGCGGGAATTCGCGAGAACCATTTAGCATGTTGAATGGCTTGCGATCAGCCTGATGTCCTAGGCGTCTTTCTATCTCGTTCTTTGTCGGTGAATTAAGATAGAACACCCCATCACAGTGGGTGAGCTCTTTATCGACTATTTCTGAAAGTTTCATCTGGATGCGAAGAAACTCTTTCCTGACTGCCTCATCAGTGGCCGTCGCCTTTAGCTTGACCCATTGCTCGACAGCAGCAGGAAATTGTACTCGTTGTTTCTCCCGTATGAACTCCCGTATTAGAAGGATGAGGTACCAGGACTCAGTCCTACCGCCTGGCGTCTGCTTGATGCCGGCGAACTCTGTCATTTTACTGAATACCTTCTTGCCATGCTTTTTGAAAGGACATTTCTATCCCTATATGTTTTTGATGTTTGTTAACAACACAATAAGCGGACTAATTGTGTGCTAAAAGGTTTACAGGTACATATGATGGATGATGGTTGGACCTTTCCTCTATAAAGCATCAAGAATGTTGTTGTAGTTTTCCAAGTTTGTATCTTATAGGAAAACCGTACTATCAAGAGGGGGATCTGTTGTGGATGTTTAGGCGGAATCGAGTTTGCACTTATATTATGCACAAACCACAAATACCTCCACAGCCATCCTACTCCCACAAAGATTTGTTCAGTTAAATTTGCTATTTTTCCCCGGCATCGGTAGTACGGCTGAGGCCCCGGTAGTACCGAGTTTCCTTTTCTGACAGATACTTGATCTGTTTGGTGATTTTCGCAGGCACCGGTAGTACCGGCTGGGAGGCTCCGGTAGTACCGAGCTAGGTACCGAGCCTGGTACCGACGATCACCATTTGCTCTTTGTTTTTTCAAGGGAGTTAAGCGGTAGTACCGGGGGGGTCAGGCCCGGTACTACCGGGCCGACGCGTCGCCGAGTCAAACTTCGTGGTTTGACTTGGCCGCTGTCTGCGGTCCGGTACTACCGGCCATTGGGCCGGTACTACTGGGCATGCGCGTTCTGTGGCCAACGACCACATTTTTGGTGGACCTATATATACTTGGTCTTCTTCTCCGTTGAAGCCAAGCTTTCCCAAATACAAATCCACCATTGTTGAAAAGCTTCAACCTCCTAGATCTCCCACTCCATCGGTCCAAACACCTTCATACTTTGAGGAGTGACGGAGGAGGTCTAGATCTACACTTCCACCAAAGCAATTTCGATTCCCCCCATTAATCCATAGCGGATCTTGTTACCTCTTGGGTTCGTTGAACCCTAGACGGAAGTTGTGTTCTTCGTGGCTTTGGAAGCAGCGGGGAACAGCCGGTAGCCTCCAATTGAGTTGTGGAGACGTGCCCCGGCCTTGTGATTCTTGCGGCTTTGGGAGCCGTGGGAATTTGGTGAGAGCCTCCAATTCGGTTGTGGAGTGTGCCTCATCCTTGTAAAGGTTTGTTGCCGACCTCGAGGGCATCATATAGTGGCTCGTGGAACTCCTCATTGGAGGATAACACGAGGGAGATACGGTGTGCCATATCACGGCTATTCGGGGATCACTTGTGACCCCGCACCGCTCCAACGAAGACGTAGCTTCCATTGGGAAGTGAACTTCGGGAATCATCTCCGTGTCACCGTGTGCTTATCCTTTATATACCTTTACTTGTATTGCTAGCTTATCTTGTTTAGTATATCTTGTTAGCTAGTTTATTGCTCATCATATAGGATTGTTCACCTAGTTGCATATCTAGAGAACTTATATTTGAGCAATTCCCTAACTTGTTGAAAAGAAAATTAAAATTGGTAGTTGCCTATTCACCCCCCCCTCTAGTCAACCTACTCGATCCTTTCAATTGGTATCAGAGCAAGGTCTCTTTATTAAGGGCTTAATCGCCTAAAGAGGAGGATGGCTAGTGCGGAGGAGTACAACGTGCTAAAGATGAGGAGTTAAAACTTGCAAGGAACAAGAAAAACTTGATAGAGAACAACTTAACAAAGAACTAAGTGAAGCGGGAATAATCCCTCCCGAGGATGATGCCCCAATCACCATGAAGCCATGATTGAACTCTTTGGGTTCATGAAAGGCAAAATGGTGGATGAGGTGTATACTCGGGTCTAATCAAAATGGCTCCTCATCAACTACTACCCTATTAAGGGAGCTAGTGACAAGGATAAAAATGATAAACTATGAGAAGCCCTCTTAACTTTGCTCCACCTAGCTCTTATCTCACTCAAGTTGCACCCACTCAACCTCATATAACCAACCTTGGTAGACCCCCTCCTAAGCTTGATAATACTCGTTATTTCACTTGGAAGAAATCTATGGAGTCTTATTTTCGCAGCTCATCGGTGCATCTTTGGAGGGTGGTTCTACAAGGTTTCAACCCGGTTGATCCCAACAACTTGACCAAGCAAGAAGAGATTGATGAGCAACTTGATGCAAATGCCAAGTACATTCTTGAGAGTGCTATGACCGCAAATGATGAAGATCATGTGCGGAATCTCAAAACTTGCAATGAGGCTTGGCTCTATCTTGAAACCGTGTATGAAGGAAATGAGGGCATTCAACGCTCCAATGCGGCCGTCCTTCAACATCAAGTTGACAACTTCATCATGCTAGAGGAAGAGACTCCGACCGATCTTTCCGAAGACCAAGCTTGTGGTGACATGTAGGGAAAATGGAAAGAAGGATATGGATGATGAATGGGTCAAGGCCAAGTTCCTTCAAGCAATTATTCCATATAGTGAAACTATGGTGATGAACTTCATGCAAGAGCGGATTACACAACAATGTCTCCCAATGACATCTTGGCTCAATTTGTCACCTATGATACATTGAAGTCCACATCCAAGTCCTCATCAACCAAATCCGTGGCCAAAGACTCTTGCTTTGAAGGCCCTGTTGTAGAACATCCAAGATATGAAGAAAGCTCGGTTTGAAGGTGAAGAAGACTTGGAGGGTGAGCTCAATGAAGTTCTTGCACTTGCCGCCACCCGGTTTTGGAACAAGAAGAACAAGAGCAACGCCTCTCCACCAATAAAAAGAATGTGCTTCAATTGTGGAAAGGACACATCATCTTGTGAAGGATTGCCCCTATGAAAGAAGAGAGGATAATGGTGGTCAACTCATTCTAAAGAAGAACAAGTACCACCCCAAGCCTACCTTCATCAAGAGATCACCTCAAAAGGCTTTGTGGCATCCCATCAAGAGGAGTACGAGTCCGGAGGTGAGGAGGATAAAGACACAAGTGAAGAAGTAGGAATGGCGGCTCTTGCAATGGGCACCTTCCTCCATCATTGGCCAACCTCTTCTCATCTCCAAACGACGACAAGATCTCCAAGCCTATGTGCCTCATGGCCAAGGAAACAAAGGTGAATTCCCCACCAAAAATTACTATCTCCTCTAACCCATCACTATTGGATTGTGTTGAGGATGTAGGGAAAATTGAAGAAGAGGATAAATTTCTATCTTCATTAGCAAGCTCCAAGGTCCAACCAAGAAAATGGTTGAGGCCCTCATGTATCAATATGGAGAAGCCAAGAACCTTCTTAATGAGAAGGATGTTAGGATTTGTGAGCTCGAAGGGCATGCATGTGATCATGCCGACAAAATTGGTGAGCTAGAAGATCAACTTGTTGAGGAACAATTGTTCCGTGAGCAACTTGAGGAGACACAAGCCATGGATCTTTCCAAGGCAAAAGAAACTCGTGAAACCTCTATTCAAATTGCTATTGATCTAAAAAGTAAAAATGAGGAACTTGTAGAGAGTCATAACAAACTCTTTGAGGGTTTTGAGCAACTTAGGGAAACCCACAAGGTAACCTCAAGTGAGCTCACTACACTCAAGGAGTCATATGCCAAACTACAAGCTCAATTTATCTATGCTAGCTTCACCACTTCTCATAATGATAAAGATGCAAATGCTTGTACCACTAACCCTTTATGTGTCAAGGCATCTCTTATTGAGGAACACTAGGTTGAAGGCCCAACTTGAGAAGGGCCTAGCCACTTGTATCCAAGGGGAAAAGAACCTCAATGATCTTTTGAGCAATCAAAAGGGAGTGGTTGGCAAAGAAGGAATTGGGTTCACCCAACTCTAAGAAGGTCAACAACAAGAAGAAGAAGCTAACTCCCCTTCCAAAGATATTGTTTTTGTGAAGGAGGGGGAGTTAGCCAAAGCAAATGACAACTCTATTGGGAGTGGTAATGTCACTAGGGGCAATGCCACTCACAATAACTTTGCGGGAAAATACAACCCTCATATGTTCTTTTGAAATCTAGAAATGGTTGTGTTTTTGCTAAATATGTTGGCACTTCATATGGAGATGATTATCACTATGCTATTTGGGTTCCAAAGACCCTTGTGACTAACAAAAGAGGACCCATTCCAAAATGGGTACCTAAATCAAAGACTTGATTTATTGTAGGGTTTCTCTTCCGGTGGATCTTCATGGCTCATTGATAGTGGATGCTCATCCCATATGACCGGAAGCAAAGAACTAGTAAAGGACTTATTGAAACAACTACTCTCATTCTCTCATGTCACCGTTGGAACAATGCAAGACTCAAGGTAGTGGGAGTTGGTAAGGTGGTGATCACTCCGGAGTTATCCATTGAGAAGGTCCTCCTTGTTGAATCCTTTCATACAATTTACTTTCCGTTGGTCAATTATGCAATGCCGGTTACACCGTTATTTTTAATAAATACCACGTGACCATCCTTTTCACTCAAACACTCAATGTCGCCTTTGTTGGATTTCGTGAAAACGGTTTGTATGTGGTTGATTTCTCGAAAGAGACCACTCAAATCGCTACATGTTAATGGCTAAAGGCGACAAGGGGTGGCTTTGGCATCGCCGACTTGGCCATGTCGGTATGAGAAATTTACAAACTCTTGTAAAGGGTGGACACGTGGTAGGACTAACCGATGTTAATTTTTCCAAAGATCGTCCTTGTAGTGCTTGCATAGCCGGAAAGATGCATGAAAAGAATCACCCCAAGAAGACCATTATCTCCACGAGAGGCCATTGGAGCTCTTCATATGGATCTTTTGGGCCTCCCACTTATGATAGTCTTGGTGGCAAGAAATATTGTTTGGTGATTGTGGATGATTATTCAAGATATTGTTGGACTTTCTATATCAAGAAGAAGAGTGAAACTCAAAAGATATTCATTGACTTTGCAACCCTTGTTCAACGCCAATATGACTCCAAGATTTTGGCAATAAGAAGTGATAATGGTACGGAGTTCAAGAATTACACTATGGATGATTTCCTAAGTGGGGAGGGCATTCAACACCAATATTCCGCTGCATATACTCCCCAACAAAATGGTGTCGCCGAAAGGAAGAACCGCACTCTTATTGATATGGCAAGAACTATGATGGCCGAATTTCATTCCCCATATAACTTTTGGGCCGAAGCCATCAACACCGCTTGCCACTATTCAAACCGGCTCTTCTTTCGTCCTCTCATGAAAAGACACCATATGAACTCCTTATCGGTAAAAAGCCAAATGTCTCTTACTTTCGAGTATTTGGTTGCAAATGCCATGTTTACATTAAAGGTTGCAAACTTGCTAAATTTGAGTCTAGATCTTTTGATGGTATTCTTGTTGGATATGCCGCAAACTCTCATACTTATAGGATCTACAACATATCCACCGGGTGTGTTGAAGAGTCTATGAATGTGGAGTTTGACGAGGATAATGGTTCCCAAGGGGCATATTGATCATGATGATGTAGGTGATGAAGAGCCATCTCATGCCATAAGAACTATGGGCATCGGTGAACTCATTCCTAGTGAAGAACCCATTATTACTCAAGAAGAAGGAACAAGTTCCACCCAAGTTGAGCCATCTACCTCAACAAGTGATCAACAAGCTATCCATGATCAAGAACAAGAACATGAAGATCAAGAAAATGGTCAAGACCCACCCAACTCTAGTGGTGAACAAGAGAATGAACCCATGACTCCAAGAACTCCACTTAGGGGTGACCATGATCAAGATGAAGGCAATGATGAAGATATTTGTGTTGGTGAAATCTATTGGTCAAGCTATGGAACGTGATGTCATCCGGCGTGCATCAAAATTGGATTATCAACAACACTTCAAAGAAAATATCCTTGGGAGTATCCGTAGAGGTGTGTCCACTCGCAATCAATTAGCTAACTTTTGTGGTCATGTCTCTTGCTTGTCTAGCTTAGAACCTCTCAAGGTATATGATGCTCTTGAAGACATGGATTGGGTTGCGGCTATGCATGAAGAGTTGAACAACTTCGAGCGCAACAAAGTGTGGTCATTAGTGGAAAGACCCAATGACTCCTCCCATAATGTCATTGGAACCAAGTGGATATTCAAGAACAAGCAAGACTCAAATGGTCAAGTCATCCGCAACAAAGCAAGATTGGTTGCACAAGGCTACACCCAAATCGAAGGAGTCGACTACGGTGAAACCTATGCCCCCGTTGCTAGACTTGAATCCATTCGCTTACTTATTGCCTATGCATCCACTCATAAAATTACTTTATATCAAATGGATGTTAAAAGTGCTTTTCTAAATGGTCCACTAAATGAACAAGTATATGTGAAACAACCTCCGGGTTTTGAAGACCCCAATTTTCCTAACCATGTCTACTTACTCCATAAGGCTCTTTATGGGCTCAAGCAAGCTCCACGTGCTTGGTATGATCATCTCAAGGAGTTCTTAGTAGACCGTGGCTTTGCAATTGGGGTAATAGATCCCACCCTTTTCACAAAAAGAATAAATGGAGAATTTTTCGTATGCCAAATATATGTTGATGATATTATCTTTGGTTCCACTAACCATGAATTTAGTGATCAATTCTCCAAGCTAATGACCAAGGAATTTGAGATGTCCATGATGGGGAAATTGAATTATTTTCTTGGCTTTGAAATCCATCAATTCGAGAAGGAACATTCTTATGTCAAGCCAAGTACATTAAGGACATGCTCAAGAAATTTGATATGAACAATGCCAAGCCATATAAGTTTCCTATGGACTCCAAAGCGGATCTTCACTTAGATCCGAATGGTAAGGAAGTTGATCAAAAGCTTTATCGTTCTATGATTGGATCTTTGCTTTACCTTTGTGCATCTAGACCGGATATTATGTTTAGTGTGGGTATGTGTGCAAGATTCCAATCAAGTCCTAGGGAAAGTCATGAAACCGCAGTCAAAAGGATTCTAAGATACTTGTTGGACACTCCCAACCATGGTCTTTGGTATCCCCATGGTACAAGATTCGAATCAACTTCAGGGACTTGCCAATTCCTTGGTAGGTCTCTTGTGAGTTGGTCTTCCAAGAAGCAAAATTGTGTGACCTCGCCCTCCACCGAAGCCGAATACATTGCCGCCGGGAGTTGTTGTGCACAATTGTTATGCATGAGGCAAACTTTAAAGGATTATGGTGTCATTTGTGACAAAGTGCCTCTTTTGTGTGACAGTGAAAGTGCCATCAAAATTGCTCACAATCCGGTTCTTCATGGGAAGACAAAGCATATTGAGATTCGGTATCATTTTATTCGAGATCATGTTGAGAAGGGCAATATTGCAATCAATTATGTCAACACCAAGCATCAACTGGCCGACATGTTCACAAAGCTTCTTGGTGAAGCAAGGTTCAAGGAGTTGAGAGGAGAACTCAATGTGGTTGACATAAGCAATTGGACTTAGTGGATTTCTTGCATACCTACCCATATTAGACGATATTTATTTTGTTTGGATGTAGGCATGGACATAGGGGGAGTGTAGCTCAACTCATGAGTCAACACTTCCCCCATAATGCGCAAATAGACAAATCATGCATAATTGTCACTTTTTGTGACTAAAATGTGCTTCAAAAGATGAGTAGTGATGTTGAGCCAAGATATATCTTCGCGGCTACAAGTCATACATACTCAAACATGGTGGCTACGGCCACCGCCCTCCTATTTTCTTGAGGAGTTGGTTTTATTTGATATATTTGGGTATTTTTAGACCTTGCTCTATCTTTTGGAGAAACTCTTGGGGTTGGCCTTTCCTTGTTGTATCTTGCAACACCAAGCTATTTTTTTCAGTGACATATATCCAAACCCATGCCATGATCTTATCCCATAAACCTCTCTGAAATTCCCTGCACAAGTTCAAATTTTCAAACATTCGGTTCTTGTTGGTCCAGGTCCCGGTACTACCGGAACTTCGAGTACCGGTACTACCGCCGCCTGGGAAGTAGCAGTTGAAAAACTGTGAATTTCCCGAGCGGCCGGTACTACCGGACCCTCGGCCCGGTACTACCGGGCGTGCGGAAACGGCTGAAAAGGGTGCGGGTCGGGGAAGAGCTCTTTCTTCCCCAAATCAACCTCGCCCCTTCGAAGTCAACCCGCCGCCTCTCCCCTCCAATAACCGGCCGGCCGCCGTCTCCAGCGACCCCTCCTCGCCGTCCCCGGCCAGATCTGCTCCGTGGGAGCCGTTCCCACTCCTCTCCTCTCCGATGGCCTCCGGTATTTGCCCGATTCATGCGCTATTTTGGTCTCATTTGAAACCTAGATGTGTTAGGGCAAATCACCGGTAGCTCCTCTTTTGTTGGTTAAATTCGTGGGGGGGGAATCTCCCTAGGCCTGGGATAGCTAGTACTAGTTGCTTTTTGTAGTTATCTTGTTGATTTCTCTCAGATTCGTGTACTTCCCGTGGTCCACGCTCGCGTGATGCATAGGCCGGTACTACCGCCCATCCTCGGTCGGTACTACCGGCACCGAAACCTGGGAATTTTCGACTAATCTCTATAGTTAGTAACTAGTTTGTTTTACAAATCCTTGAACTTGTGCACTTATCTATGTTCCCTCTGTACCCATATATGCTTTCACAGGTAGCCATGGTTCTTGCCGTGGTAAACGCGGTGGTGCGAGAGGTGATGTTAAAGGAAAGAGACCTAGGGTTGATGAGTCTGATGGAGAGGAAGAACATGAAAATGAAGAAGAGTCTGAAGAAGAGTCTGAAGAAGTTGTGCCAACTAGAACAACTGCTAGAACTCAAGGCCGTCAGCCTGTCCACAAGGTTACCGCTCCAAAGGTTTTCACTAAGTATCGCACCCAAGAGTATCGAGAATATAGGAAGATTGATCCTTATGTCTCAAGGAGGAGTTCTAGTGTGAGGAACCCTCACTTCCACACAAATGAGCAAGACCAGGTATACAAAGAAGTCTATGTGGCATCAACCAACAAGCACAAGTTGATATTGCTCACATGCATGTTGAGGAACCCTCCCTCAACACTCTATTGATATTGCTCACATGAAGAAGGATAAGTTGAGTGATTACTTTGCCGAAGCCCTTGCTATGTGTGAAGAATTTGGTCTCATCAACCTTGTGCTCACAAATCATCCATACATTGAGTATTACATTCACCAATTCTATGCAACCGTCCATTTTGGTGCTGACAATGCTCGGACTCTCAAATGGATGACCAACGACACTATGCTTGAAGCTACAATGGAGGATCTTGGAGCTGTTTTGGGAGGGTATCATGATGGTGGTCCAAGTTCTCCACGTGGTTGGAGAAACCATTCGAACTTTGAATCCGGTGGCAAGGAGGTGCTCAAACCCGTCACTATGGAAGGCGGAAAACCAGGTCAAACCAAGGATTTGCTTCAACCATTTGAGATCCTTCACCACATCTATCATGAGTGCCTTGCTCCTCGCATTGGGAATTGGGATCATGTGAACTCCTACACTATTGACCTCTTAGTTCACTGATACGTCTCCAACGTATCTATAATTTCTGATGTTCCATGCTTATATTATGCCAATTGCTACATGTTTTATATACACTTTATATCATTTTTATGCGTTTTCTGGGACTAACCTATTAACAAGATACCACAGTGCCAGTTCCTGTTTCCTGCTGTTTTTGGTTTCAGAAAAGTTGTCCTGGAAATATTCTCAGAATTGGACGAAACAAAAACCAAAGTCCCTATTTTTCTGACACGTTCACGAAGTTCGAAGGAGAGACGAAGGGGGGCCGTGGGCCACCCTCACCAGGTGGTGGCGCAGTCCCACCTCCTGCCGCGCCGCCACGTGGTGAGGACGCCACGAGCCTCCACCGACGTTGCCCCTTCGCCTATAAATTGCCTTCCTCGGGAAAACCCTAAGTTCCCGAGTCATATTCCACGAAAAGTTCCAGAGCCGCCGCCGCCGTCAACCCTAACTCGGGAGGGTTCTAAAGCTCTTCTCGGCACAATGCCGGAGAGGGGAATCATCACCGGAGGGCTCTACATCGCCATGCCTGCCTCCGGAGTGATGTGTGAGTAGTTCATCTTTGGACAATGGGTCCGTAGCAGTAGCTAGATGGTTGTCTTCTCCTCTTGTGCCATCAAGTTTAGATCTTGTGAGCTGCCTATCATGATCAAGATCATCTTATTGTAATGCTACATGTTGTGTTTGCTGGGATCCGATGAATATTGATACCTTGTTAAGTTGAATACTGAAATATTATGTCTATGTTTTTTATGATCTTGCATGCTCTCCGTTACTTGTTGATACTCTCGCCAAGTAGATGCTTGTGACTCCAAGAGGGAGTATTTATGCTAGATAGTGGGTTCAGTCTCCATTTAATCTGGGGGAGTGACACTAACCCCTAAGGTTGTGGATGTGCTGTTGCTACTAGGGGTAACCTAATGATGCTTTGTCTAAGGATGAATGTGTTGTTTACATTATGCACGTTACTTAATGCAATTGTCTGTTGCTTGCAACTTAATACCGGAAGGGGTACGGATGTTAACCTGAAGGTGGACTATTTAGGCACAGATGCATGCTGGATAGCGGTCTGTGTACTTTGTCGTAATGCCCAAATGAATCTCATAGTAGACACCACAACTTGCACATGCATGTTATGCACTTATCAATATTGTCAATTGCCCAGCTGTAATTTGTTTACCCAACATGTTAGTTATTTATTATGGAGACACACCACTAGTGAACTGTGGACCCCGGTCCATTCTTTTACATCTGAAATACAACCTACTTCAATCATTGTTCTTTTTCATTCTCTGCAAACAAACATCATTTTCCACACTATACGTCTAATCCTTTGTTTTCAGCAAGCCGGTGAGATTGACAACCTCACTGTTAAGTTGGGGCAAAGTAGTTTGATTGTGTTGTGCAGGTTCCACGTTGGCACCGGAATCCCTGGTATTGCGCCGCACTACACTCCTTCACCAACAACCTTCAGAAGTGACTTCGATCTTCTACTGGTTCGATTAAACCTTGGTTTCTTACTGAGGGAAAACTTGCTGCTGCACTCATCATACATTCCTCTTGGGGTTCCCAAGGAACGTGTGACTTTCACGTCATCAAGCAGCTTTTTCTAGCATCGTTGCCGGGTAGATCAAGCCTTCTGTTAGGGGAGTCACTCACTTCCAATCTCTTTACTTTGTTATTGTCTTGCTTAGTTTATTTTTATTTTGCATTGTTTGCTCTCTTTATCAAAAATACAAAAAAATTAGTTACTTATTTTTATTTTTGTTATTTCGGCCTAGGCTTTATTTTGCTAAAATGAGTACTCCTGAGAACACCAAGTTGTGTGACTTCACAAGTACAAATAATAATAATTTCATATGCACTCCTATTGCTCCCTGCTTCTAAAGCAGACTTTTATAATTAAACCTGCTCTATTGAATCTTGTTATGAAAGAACAATTTTCTGGTGTTAGTACTGATGATGCTGCTGTCCATCTTAATAATTTTGTTGAACTTTGTGAGATGCAAAAGTATAAGGATATGGATGAGGATATTATAAAACTGAAATTTTTTCCTTTCTCTTTGAGAGGAAGAGCTAAAGAATGGTTGCTATCATTGCCTAGAAATAGTATTGATTCATGGACTAAATGCAAAGATGCTTTCATTGGAAAATATTATCCTCCTGCTAAGATTATATCCTTGAGAAATAGCATTATGAATTTCAAGCAATTTGATAATGAACATGTTGACCAAGCATGGGAAAGAATGAAATCATTGGTGATGAGGAAAAGGTTCCTCTAGGGTGGCCCGATCTTCACGGATTGACGCGGGATGTGGACGAACGCACGCAAGAACACGAAGAACACCAAGAAGAACGCCCCGAACACAAGAACACATGCAAGATACAAGAACCGTTCCCCTTACCGGTCGGTCCAACCGGTCCAATAGAATCCACACGAAGGTGGAGAGATCGGCAAGTAGATACAAGAAGGGATCTTGGACGGTTATTTCTCCAACGGCCAACCAAGCCGATCCAATAAAGTCACCCGAGGATGAAAGATTGGCGAGTAGTCAAACTACAAGTAGTGGTGTTGAATCCACGAAGGGATCTTCTCCACAAGAGGAGGAACCATCCCCACAAGGGGGAGGAAGGAGACCTTTGAGAAGAAGGAGTCTAGCTCTACTCTAATCTCAAAACATAGTCTGACCTAGATCTGAGCCCAAGGGGTCCTATTTATAGTGTTGACCAAAAGGGGGTAGGTGGGGGAGGTTACATGGGCCTCCAACCCGTGCTGATTCCCGCAGCGGCGGTACTACCGCTTAACCCAGCGGTAGTACCGCTGGTGCGGTTTGTCTTCAAATCTTCCCACCTCGGCGGTACCTCCAGCGGTACCAGTCGGTACCGGATGTGCGTTCTGAAGGGCCGTTCCAGCGGTAGCCCTGGCGGTAGCGGTGGCGGCAGCGTCCTGGTGGTAGTACCGCCTAACCCAGCGGTACTACCGCTGCCTGGGTCTTTTCTCCTCTTCCTTCGTCTCTTCCAAGCCACCGTCTTGTCGGACTCCATTCCTCGTGCGTCTTGGCCATCTTCCCGTGGACTCGTACCCATGGTGGCACACCTAGCAATGCAATGGGGACAATGGTCAAGTAGTATAACGTCCAAAGGTGACATATAATGAATCACATAGTGGAAGGAGTTCACCTTTGAGGTCCATCGTGACTTGTAATGTGTCGGAGTGCTTGACATGGTGATGGTCGTATGTCGGGCTACATCATCTCCCATCCCTTTAAAAAGAGTCATCCTCGACTCTTGCTCTTCATCACCATGCAAAGGAGGTAGATGTGTTGTCGAAGAATTGGAATTCACCACGGCTACAAACACAAAAGACAAAGCAAACCATGTGTGTGCAAGAAAGAGGAGCATATCAACAATGACATGTCCATTCTTCATCATAGCACCGTTAGCACAACACAATAATATGCAAATGTATTGTAAGTGCAAGGTCAAAGTGCAAGCAATCCAATGCAACATCTTCAAAATGTGTGAACACAAAAACTCCATAAAAATATGAGGATGCCATCTAGGTGCCTCATTTGGAATCATATGATCATTATTGCACACAAGGCATTGGAAAGAACAAGTTGTCATCATCCTTGATGCAATAAGCGAAGAGTTTGGCAAAAACACACAATGAAGAATGTCCAAAATATCATCATGGTGGAAAACAAAGCATATGAAAGAGCAAGTTTTCAACATATTTGTTGCAACACCAAATTGGTATAATCCAATAAACTCATGACAAGACATGCACAAAATGTCATTATGGTTGCAAACAAGCCATTTGAGAGAACAAGTGTTCATCATACTTGGTGCAACCCATAAATCATTCATGTGAAAGATCAAGGAAACATGATTGTCATAAAGGAGACCAAAAACACAATCATGATTGCAAACAAACCATAAGCAAGAGAAATTGTTCAACTTGTTTAATGCAAAACATGAGAAAGATTTGAGAGTTGGATTCGATCCACTACTCACATGTATGCTCTCAAGAGCTCGTATTGTCAACTCATGCTCAATTGAGGTTGACATGATCATGTGGTTTCCAGCACACACAAGACAACATATGAAGAAGTTATGTGCACGGTATATGAACACATCATCCATCATGAAGTGTCTCTTCATTTGCACATCACCAACCACACAAAAATCAATTGGAAAATATGACATATGTGGAAGGTCACTATGCAAAGTGAAGGATGGAACAAGGTCCATAAGAGAAAACGAAACGTCTCCAAAAGGTGAGAAAGCTATGGGGGCAATCTCATTATCAAGCATTTCCACATTATTGCAAGCAACACATGTGAAAGAGAAATTGTCCAACATATTGCAAGCAACAATGGGAGAAAAGTGGAAACATTCATAACAAGGCATGCTCATGGCAAAATCGTTACAAATAGGTAATTCCACATGATCAACATTGGTTTCAAACAAAGTATCACATGGGAATAAGAACGAATCATATGTGACATCAATAGAATCATCCAAAGGATGCAAACAATCATAGTTCATCATGTCCACTAGTGGGATCACGGTCACATCAACACCCATACCTTTGTAGTCCTGCTCAAGTGAAGTAGGTGTTGAAGTAGTAGGGGCTTCCATGTAGCCGACTTGTTCATCTTGAAGTAGACATGGGGTGGCATCATCATCATCCTCCATGTACATCTTCTCCATTTGAGGCACCGTCAAGTCGAGGAGTGGCGTATCATCATCCATGGAACCTAGTACACAATGAGAAAACACACTAGAGGTAGAGGTTAAGTTGTTAGAAATCGAAATGGCCTCACAAGACCTATCAACTACCTCTCTCAACTCAAGTGGTGTATCACTCATTCCCTCAAAGTGAAAGCACTCAAACTCACATATGGTGGAGGCACTCAACTCACTCTCACTCTCACTCAAGTGGGCTAAGTGGCTCTCATGCTCACATGGGATTGGTACCATCTCATAACTCAACCTCATAGGGATAGGCTCGGTTTCCTCATCTCCATACGCCTCCAAGGTTGAAGGGAAACTCTCATGCTCAACCTCCTCAACCAACTCACCTCCATAGGTCAATGCCATAGTGTAGACATCATCACTCGACTCCTTTGCGAAAGGGGAAATCCCATGCTCCGCTTCATCACTTGACTCCATTGCCAAAGGGAACATCCCATGCTCGGCAACATCATCACTTGACCCATGGTCATAGGTGATAGCATTCTCCATGCTCGCCTCCTTGGTCGAAGGGAAAATCCCATGCTCGACCATCTTCTCACCATCTTGGTCTTCATTTGTGCACTCCCACATCATGTGACCTCTTCTATTGCATAGTGGGCACAAGAGATTGGGACATTCTCATGGATCATGGTCATGGCCTTGGCAATTGTCGCATGTGAGGTCTTCCTCTTGCCATATGGGGGCCAATGTTGTGATGGAACTTGGTGTAGAAGTCATATCACGAGAAGCGTTTGAGAGGGACGCCGTCTTGGTTGTGTCCTCACGTTTGTGACCATGCTTCTTCCGGCGTCGACGTTGGAGTTGCTCGATGAAGATGTCGAAGTTGGCCATGATCTCGTCTGTTATTAGCGCACTTGGAGTGGTAGCACTAGGGGACACCATAGGATGCGCCTTTGTCGCCATCTTCTTATCAAGTCGACGTTGACGCTCTTGAGTGGAGGGGTGTCGCCGAAAATCATTTGGATGCTTCTCCTCATGTTGGCGTCGGCATGCTTGTTGCCTTGGCGACCTTGTCTTGGAGCTTCCACTCGAACTTGGTGATATGTTCCGAAGCTTGGCGAGTGAAGCGATGTCGTCTTGAAGCTTGGACATGTTGTGGTCCACCTTGGCATCTTTCTTGTGGCGCCGTGAAGAGCTAGATGGGCCTTGACTTGGCTTGGCCTTGTCGATGCACTTCTTTGGGCGCCGGCTTGTTGTTAAAGTAAAATGCCGATGCTTGTCACTCTTGGCGATGGCTTTGTCATGGCTCCTTCTAGAAGTTGATGGAGAATGGCGAAGCTTGGCACTCTTGGCGATGTCCTTGTCATGGCGCCTTTGTGAAGTTGATGGAGATTTGTGAAGCTTGGCACTCTTGAAATTAGATGGAGCTCCATAGGATGAACTCATGGTGGCCTTCTTGTCGGAGCACCGTCTTGAGCTTGAACCATAGAAGTAGGTTGTGCCATGACGCTTGGTGGTGCCGTTCTTGAGCATGGTGGTGATGGGGGTCCTCTCCTCTTGCATGTTGTCGAAGTCGTCGCACATGCTACAAGAGTAGTAGTCGTAGACGTTCTCCACCATGTCATCGGAGTGGTAGTCGTAGTAGTGGCACTCCACCATGTCGTTGTTGTAGTCGAAGTTGGTACCATGTGATGAGGCATGTGAAGACACTTGCGCCTCATTGTCGTTGGAGCTCATGTAGTCGGAGTCGTGGTAGATTCTTATGTACTTGGAGTCGATACCATATGAAGAAGGTTGCTTGATGTCATGGTACCGCTCCTTGTCGTGTACGCTCGAATAGTCAGAGTCATAGTAGGAGTAGTTGTAGCAGAAGTCTTGGTGATGATCCATCATGTCATGGGGGTCATTGTCGGTGTAGTCGTCATAGTAGTCCCCCATGTTCTCAAAGTTTGAGGCATCATAGTCGTTGTGGCTCATCATGTACTCATTGTCATCTTGGCGTCCATAGTGGCATTCACTCTCCCTAGACATGTCAACTCACAAGACAAGTGTATATATGTGGAGTGCACTAGTAGGAAAAAGCTTTTCTATGGATCCCTATTCTGTGGCGCACGAAACAAGCCGTGCGCCACAAAACACATTCTGTGGCGCATCTGTCACAGTGCGCCACAGAAATGTAACAATTCTGTGGCGCACTGCAATCATGGTGCGCCACAGAATGACCCTATTCTGTGGCGCACCAATAGTGGTGCGCCATAGAAAGTGTGCGGGCCCCACACCCACCCATGGGTCAGCCACTTTTGGGTCCATTCTGTGGCGCAAGTGTCAGATGCGCCACCGAATATGCACATTCTGTGGCGCACCCCTGCCCATGCGCCACAGAATTAGCATATTCTGTGGCGCACGTGTCAGATGCGCCACAGAATATGCACATTCTGTGGCGCACCCCTGCCCATGCGCCACAGAATTCCAACACTTAGGCATATTTCGCGTCCCCGCCAGTTCTTTCTCTTCTTCTTCCTCGACCCACTCGTCGTCGTCGACCTCGAGCCGCCGCCGACGCCCCCGCCTCGGCCTCGCCCACCTCGCGCCCGTGCCGCCTCGGCCTCGCCCACCTCGCGCCCGTGCCACCGACGACCTCGCCCGCCCCAATTCATCGCCGTCGACCTCGAGCCGCCGCCGACGCCCCTGCCTCGGCCTCACCCACCTCGCGCCCGTGCCGCCTCGGCCTCGCCTACCTCGCGCCCGTGCCGCCTCGGCCTCGCCCACCTCGCGCCCGTGCCACCGACGACCTCGCCGCCACCGCCTGGACACGGCGCACCGCCCTCGACACCGCCGCCGACCACCTCCTCTCCCTTCTAGCACCGAAGGTGACCCCTCCTCCTCCCCTGGTCTCCTCTCCCTCCTAGCACCGATGGTGTTTGTCAAAATGCCTACACTAAAATTCTTGTACGAATTTGATAATTTCAGTTGCTATTAGGTTAGTTGTTAGTTTAGGTTAGTTTGTTGCTTGCTTGCTTGTGCTTTAGGTTAGTTTAGGTTGTTAGGTTAGTTGTTAGTTTAGGTTAGTTAGTTGATAATTTTACTTGTTAGTTTAGGTTAGTTTAGTTGCTGTTAGGTGTGTTGCTGTTAGTTGCTGCTTGCTGTAGGTTAGTGTTAGGTTAGTTGCTACTAGCTAGGTTAGTGCTTGCTAGTTGTTAGTTGCTACTAGCTAGGTTAGTGTTAGGTTAGTGCTAAGTTTTTGCTAGTTGTTAGTGCTTGCTGTTAATTAGTTGCTGCTTGTTAGTTGATGTTAGTTGCTGCTGCTAGTGCTAGCTAGGTTAGTTTCTAGTTGTGTTGCTAGGTTAGTGCTGCTGCTGTTAGGTTAGTTTTACTTGTATTTTTGAAATGCATTTCATTTGTAAACTAATATATTGTTTTTCCGTATGCAGGAAGTTGGGAAGAAGCACCGCGTTCTTTCAGGTGAGATGTGGGATGTGGCGATACCGGCCGGAGATGCCGGCCGGACATGTGGATTTTTTTTTTTGGAGATGTGGATGTGGCTCCGACCATCGTGTCGTGGAGTTGGGTGTTTGTGCTTGTGCTCCGACCATCGTGTCGTGGAGATGCCGGCCGGAGATGTGTTTTTTTTTGTGAAATATATGCAGGTACCCCGAGACCCTTGAGATTGCCGGAACGTCGATTAACTTCCGTTCCGGCAATTTCGGGTACTCCATATGTCCCTTTTTTAGCAAAGGTCATGCCGATTTTTTTCGTGAAATTTGGCATGACTTTGCTAAAAATAGGACATATGGTGTATTGTGCTTGTGCTCCGACCATCGTGTCGTGGAGATGCCGGCCGGAGATGTGTTTTTTTTGTTGGAAATGCTTGCAGGTACCCCGAGAGGCCCTTGAGATTGCCGGAACGTCGATTAACTTCCGTTCCGGCAAATTCGGGTACTCCATATGTCCCTTTTTTAGCAAAGGTCATGCCGAATTTTTTCGTGAAATTTGGCATGACTTTGCTAAAAATAGGACATATGGGGTATTGCGACTAATGCATGGGCCGGGGTATCTTAGTACTTAGTTAGGTGATTTTTTTTCTCTTATATTTGTTATACTAACTTTTTGCCTCTTTTTAATGCAGTTCAAACATGTCGGGCGACGCTTCTAAGCGCATGAGCGTCGAAGAGCAAGCAAGAGAACACAACAAGGACTTCTGGGAAAAACATATGGGGGATGCCGCGGCCACTAGTGGCCCCGAGGCTGAGCAGCAAGAGGTACGGGAGTCCGACCCCGAATACAACGAAGAAGGTGGTGAGGATGACACCTCAGGAGATGGTGGCGACCACACGGATGGCCCCACCACTGGCGATGACCGCACGGATGGTCCCACCGATGGCGGCGACCAAACGGAACCCGGCTGCAGCAACCCGGCCGCTCAGAACAAGAAGAAGCGGAGGCCAAGGACCAAACCGCGGAAAGTGCAGTCGGTGGACAATGTCACGGACGTGATCACGGAGGTCAGTTTAAGTGGCGCACCATTGATGCCTAAGAAAGTTGCACGAGGGTACAGCATGCAACTAGGGTGCATCCTCCGAGAAGGCGTGTCGATCAACACGACTGACCTCAGAAGCGACGATAATGCGGCTTTGGTCGAACACCTCCTCAGGAGGGTTCACAAACGATACACGTTCCCGAACCCGCTCCCCAAAAATGTGGATAATTACGCCATCACGAAGATGAGCACCGCCTTGAGCAGCTGGAAAAGCCGGGTGAAGGCGAAGATTCAGAAGAAAAAGAGCTGGGAGGATATTAGTATACAAGAGCCTCACATCACCTTAGAAGAGTTCGAGGAATTTAAGGAGTTTTTAAAATCTGAGGTGTGTGCAAAATGGACCAAGTGGGGGAAGGAAATGCGGGCGCTGAACTTAGGAAACCACCATTTGGGAAGCGGCGGTTACAAAGGGAAACAACCCACTTGGGAAAAGGAGGATAGGGAAATAGCACGTCGTAATCTGGAAAACCCATGGGATAAAATCTTAGACGAGCAGACCAGGAACTTTGTCCGGTCCCGCTACTATCTCGACTGGGCGACTGGGGAGTTCGTTACCAAGTACGACGATGTGAAGAAATTCCAGGAAAAGCTGGTAAGGGAATTTAAATACCACAGATATCTCAAAGTCCATTGCGTTGATCTCAAATTTCTAAGTGTGTTCACCTTTGTGTGCAGGAGGAAGAGTTGAAGGCTGAGGCTGAGGCCGGCCCGTCGTCCCAGGGTTCGAGGGAAGTGTGGGACACTACTTTCAACCGGGCGATGAACTCTTTCAGGGAAAGGGACAAGTCGGCGCCGCCGACATCAGCTGGCCGTGTGACGGGCTATGGTACGAGCATGAAGTTCACAGAGTACTACAGCTCGGACGGCGCCGGCGAGACGAAAAAGAGGAGGAGGACGTCCAAGCAGGATAAAGCCGAGGTTCAGCAGCTAAGGGCGGAGCTGGAGGAACTGAAGAAGAACACCGTGGATGCCGGCACGGTGGAAAAGCTAGTCCAAGATAGGCTCCAACAGATCCTTCCCCCGCAGTTAATGGAGGGGATAGCTGCCTGGGCTGCGGGAGGTCATCAGGGGTCGATACACGTGCCCAGCTTCTCCGGCAGCAACTCCACCATGAACCAGCAGCACCGGTCGCCGGACGACATGGTGACCCCGCCGCCCATGGCCCCTTTGGTCACACCGGCGCTGCGTACGGTACCGGCACCCGAGAAGAATACTCCAGCCGCCGCCGGCACCGGCGCCCTTGTCTCGACGGAAGCCGAGCTGGACGCCGTCACCAAGGTAACTAATTAGTTAGTCCGCGTCGTCTTCTCTATAACTATGCCTGCTTCGATCGATGACTGCCATCTCATGCATGATTAATCACAAATGCATATGGTGCTTAATTTCACTCTAGGAAACGCCTTGCATACTCCTGCATAGGGTAGAGGCCGGCGGCGAGTTGAAGGAAGTTGCTTCGGGCCTTGTCCTACAAACAGGCAGCACACAAATGCACCACGCTCCAATGGACAAGGCTTTTATGAAGGTCAAGGTAGTCACGGTACCGAGGGCGTATTACAACATTGACCCCCCCGTTCAACCTCCGGGATCCGACAAACACTTGGTCCTTGGAAAGTGCCCGAATGGATCACGCCATGGCCGAAGACCCAGATTCGTCTTGGGGGGGTATTATTGATGAGGGCCCAAGACGCAACACCGGCGCCACCTCAAAGTTCCGGCGGGACGCCCCGATCCGTCCCACGAAGCCCCCGAGGAAGCCTGCAGCCGTCGCCACTACCACCAACCGCCAGAAGCAACTGTTGGTAGGCTCTGAACCACAACCTTTGCAATTAGGCTCTGAACCACAACCGGTGCAATTAGGCAACGCCTCTGCACCTCAACTTATTGATGGCAACGACGACGACGATGATGATCCTATGGACATCAATGCCTTCATCAACACTGGCGCCGAAGACCACGACGCATTCATGCCTCCTGTGGATCACGAACCACCCTTCCGTGCCCACGCCGATCAACCTGCTCGTCTCAATGCAGTCACGCAGCGCCTGGACTTCCAGGGTTTATCTCAAGAGACACCTCCAGCAGCCGGCGCTGCAGCTCAAGACAAACTGGCTACCGGCGTTTTCTCCCCTGGCACGATTGCGAAATCGGTTGCAGAGGGGCTTGTAGGGCAGCCACGGAGCAGTAAGCCCAGGAAGCCCCCCAACAAGATATCAAAGGGATCAAAGGGCGCCTCTGCGAGCCAGCCACCTCCTATGATTATCCAGGGTCGTGAAGACACCATACCACCCCGTCCGGACAAATCGGCGCACATGGTTCATGAAGCTGGAAAACCGATATTGCCTCCGGAGATGGTCCGCCTCGCAACTCCGCCAATGATCTCTTTGAACCAGTCTATCCTTATGCTAGAGGGCCTTCTTCTTAAAGACAGGGATCCAAATTACCCGGTGTGCACTGCCCAAGTGCCAATGGAAGATGGCGGGTTGGTAGTCGTCCGTGAAGACCCCGCGGATCTGTTCTTCATAGCATACGAGGACTTGTTCAATCTATTTCACCAGAAGCGGCTCAACTATAACTTGGTCCGCCTATACGCGCTCAATGAGGCAATGACTATCCACAGAGATAATATCCCGCACGTCGCGGTAGCGGATCCCTACTACATGCGTGACAGCCAGCTCGTGGAAGGATCAGTGACACGGACCAGGGCAGTTGAGTACCTCGAGAGGTTCATGCTGCAAAACCAGCAAAAGAATAGCCTTCTTGTGCCTTTCTTTCCCGAGTAAGTACACATCCGCTCGCCACCGTCTTGTGCCTTTCTGAGTTCAATGCCTGTTTCTGATCATCATCATTTAAATTGTGTTGAGCAGGGACAAGTACTGCGTCCTCATCATCCTAAACCCGAGCTATTCCTATGCCACTTATTTTGACTCAGGTAGTAGTACTAAGAAACGCTATGCCAACATAATTGCTGTCCTCAATCAAGCTCTTCAGGGCTAAGCCCAAAAGGGAGGCGTCTTCGACAAGAAAGCGAGCATTTTTCAATCCTCAAAACAAGTTGCACCATTTCAAGCATGTCACCCAGTTCTCTTGCCTCAAGGAGCAGCCGGGCAGCGTGATGGATGCCTTCTACGCCCTCCGTCATATTAACATGTTAATCCGAGATGCAGCACAATTGATTTTGCCATCTGCTTTGCAAACATGGGTCGAATATGACAAAGGCCACTCCGATAAGGATCTTAGAAAAGACTTCCAACGCATCAAGACCAGGTTATCGGAAGTCATCCTCGAAGATGTCATCAAAGTAGGGGGGACCTTCAATTGCCGCCGAGGTATCTAGGATGTATTATAAAAGAAAGCCTTACACATGCATACATACATACTCTATTTATCCACTTAGATGAATAAATCATGCATGCATACTCTATTGATATTATTAACCAATATATATATCTACCTCCATCTACAGGGTTGCATCAGAGGGAAATCGAAGAACGCCTAGAGTTGCAGAAGGACGACAGGGCGTGGATGACGAAAGACGCGTGCAAACCGTTCCCGGCGCCGCTCCCGAAGAAGAAGGCTAAATGAGATCGTCGTGCTCCCGCTCTTGCTCACCATCAACACGCCGAGATGTGTAATCTATTTGATCCTAGTGTAGGCGGTGAACACTTCATTTGTAACGTGTGCAACGATCGATGAACTTTTGTATATATCTCAACACTTGTGTAAAACTTCCGCACTTTTGTATCAACTTGCGATGACATTAGTAATGTGTTTGTTTTTATATACCTGTGAAAATATATCTCTGTTTCTGTTATATCTGTGTAAATATGAAATATACATGTATTCTGGTATTATACGGGTATTTGTATTCTGGTATTGTACGGTACAATACTGCATAGGAATTCTGTGGCGCATCCAAAATATTTCTGTGGCGCACCCTATTCTGTGGAGCACTCTTATGGGTGCGCCACAGATAGTTATTCTGTGGCGCACTAGGTGGGATGCGCCACAGAATTGTGACAATTCTGTGGCGCACGGAGTGGTGCGCCACAAAATTTACAATTTAGTGGCGAGTATTCTGTGGCGCACCCCCCATGCGCCACAGAATGGATTTTTCCTACTAGTGGTGGAAAGGAACTAGAACACAACCTCTCACCTTGTAGATAGTATTGGACGTCGTGGACAACCAAGGGAAACGATCACAAAGTAAAATGCTTGTGTTCAAGTATCCAAAGCAAACTCCAAAACACACATGGCTTAAAAGTTGGTAGGAAGGTATGGTAGGTGGAAAGCAAATTGAACCAACCGGAAACCAAGATATTGTCAAAGCAAGTAGAGAACCACGATGATCACAAAGCAAAACAAGTCAATCTCAATGATAGGAATGTAGTTCAAGGAAACACACGCGCAGAGAGATAAATGGGACTCGTGCAACCAAGAAGTGAGCTAACGAACCATATGATCCTAGCGAAGACTATAAGCTCGTGTTGCACAAGTACAAGGAGAGCCACTAGCTCGATTGCAATTTATTTGGTGCGCTACAAGATTTGCACAACAATGCACCACCTACTAGATGTTCATCGAGCTTTTGCACTTTCCTACTAGATATGGCAAGTGGTGTTTCTTTCTTTCTTTTTTTGATTTGGCACTTTTTGCTTCTTTTCTCTTTTCTCTTTTGCTCACTCACTTCTTTTTATGCCAACAACAATATATATGATATATGATAACTAGCGCATGCAATTTTACACGGTGCAAATGTGCAAAGCCCAAGCAATCATCAAGAGCTAGCCTTAATAGGACAAGATAAACACAATGGTATGATGGCTATCAAAGGAATGGCAAGGGGTGAAGGTTGGCAATGTTATACCTTTCGTCGATGTTCTTCACCCATTGATGTAGAAGCTTCGTGCTTGCCCACGAATTTTGGTGGCGGTAGATGATGGATCTTCCACAATGGTGATAAAGACCTTGATCGTAGCTTCGAAACGAGCCGAAGAACACCAAAAACGGAGTCCGGAATCAAAAGATATGTCCAAAACAATTTTCTGAAATTTCAGTTTTTCTGAGGTACCGCTTAACCCAGCGGTAGTACCGCTTGAGGTACCGCTCGGGGGTCCAGAAAGCCGTTCTCGGCGGTACCGAGGGGCGGTAGCACTGTAGCGGGAGGTAGTACCGCTAGAATAAGCGGTAGTACCGCTGCGGGTCGCAGAACGCGCCCGAGAACGCGAAAATTCACGATTTTGGCGGAAATTCTCGCCGAAAAACCTCAAATCGAAGGGGCAAATGATGGAATTAGGCTATGGGAATGCAAAGGAAGGTAGATCAACAAGTATAGCAATAGATCTATGGATCAAAACCTGCACAAATGCACTCAAATCTCAGATCGATCCAAAAGCAATATGGGGCTATTTTTGGTGGAAATTTTCAAATTTCTCAAAAAGAAAGAAAAATTTGGGAGATTTGTGGGGGAAACAAAGTCAAATCCGTGGCAACCATGCTCTGACACCAAATGATGAGGAAAAGGTTCCTCTAGGGTGGCCCGATGTTCACGGATTGACGCGGGATGTGGACGAACACACGCAAGAACGTGAGGAACACGAAGAACACCAAGAAGAACGCCCCGAACACAAGAACACACGAAGATACAAGAACCGTTACCCTTACCGGTCGGTCCAACCGGTCCAATAGAATCCACACGAAGGTGGAGAGATCGGTAAGTAGATACAAGAAGAGATCTTGGACGGTTGTTTCTCCAACGGCCAACCAAGCCGATCCAATAAACTCATCCGAGGATGAAAGATTGGCGAGTAGTCAAACTACAAGTAGTGGTCTTGAATCCACGAAGGGATCTTCTCCACAAGAGGAGGAACCATCCCCACAAGGGGGAGGAAGGAGACCTTTGAGAAGGAGTCTAGCTCTACTCTAATCTCAAAACATAGTCTGACCTAGATCTGAGCCCAAGGGGTCCTATTTATAGTGTTGACCAAAAGGGGTAGGTGGGGGAGGTTACATGGGCCTCCAACCCGTGCTGATTCCCGCAGCGGCGGTACTACCGCTTAACACAGCAGTAGCACCGCTGGTCCGGTTTGTCTTCAAATCTTCCCACCTCGGCGGTACCTCCAGCGGTACCGGTCGGTACCGGATGTGCGTTCTGAAGGGCCGTTCCAGCGGTAGCCCTGGCGGTAGCGGTGGCGGCAGCGTCCTGGCGGTAGTACCGCCTAACCCAGCGGTACTACAGCCGCCTAGGTCTTTTCTCCTCTTCCTTCGTCTCTTCCAAGCCACCGTCTTGTCGGACTCCATTCCTCATGCGCCTTGGCCATCTTCCCGTGGACTCGTACCCATGGTGGCACACCTAGCAATGCAATGGGGACAATGGTCAAGTAGTATAACGTCCAAAGGTGACATATAGTGAATCACATAGTGGAAGGAGTTCACCTTTGAGGTCCATCGTGACTTGTAATGCGTCGGAGTGCTTGACATAGTGGAGGAACCATCCCCACAAGGGGGAGGAAGGAGACCTTTGAGAAGAAGGAGTCTAGCTCTACTATAATCTCAAAACATAGTCTGACCTAGATCTGAGCCCAATGGGTCCTATTTATAGTGTTGACCAAAAGGGGGTAGGTGGGGGAGGTTACATGGGCCTCCAACCCGTGCTATTCCCGTAGTGGCGGTACTACCGCTTAACCCAGCGGTAGTACCGTTGGTGCGTTTTGTCTTCAAATCTTCCCACCTCGGCGGTACCTCCAGCGGTACCGGTCGGTACCGGATGTGCGTTCTGAAGGGCCGTTCCAGTGGTAGCCCTGGCGGTAGCGGTGGCGGCAGCGACCTGGCGGTAGTACCGCCTAACCCAGCGGTACTACCGCCGCCTGGGTCTTTTCTCCTCTTCCTTCGTCTCTTCCAAGCCACCGTCTTGTCGGACTCCATTCCTCGTGCGCCTTGGCCATCTTCCCGTGGACTCGTACCCATGGTGGCACACCTAGCAATGCAATGGGGACAATGGTCAAGTAGTATAACGTCCAAAGGTGACATATAGTGAATCACATAGTGGAAGGAGTTCACCTTTGAGGTCCATCGTGACTTGTAATGTGTCGGAGTGCTTGACATGGTGATGGTCGTATGTCGGGCTACATCAATTGGTAAAGAATTGCCCCACCCATGGAATGACTGTTTGGATGATCATCCAAACCTTTTATGCATGACTAAATTTTTCTTCGAGGAACTTGTTGGATTCGGCCTCTGGAGGGACCTTTATCTCCATCACTTTGGGTGCTGCAACAAAACTTCTTGATGATATGATGATTAACTATTCGAGTGGCACACCGAAAGGACTCCTCAAGGTAAGAAGGTAAATTCTGTTGAAGAAACCTCTTCTTTGAGTGATAAGATTGATGTTATTATGTCTATGCTTGTGAATGGTAAAACTCATGTTGATCCAAATAATGTTCCTTTAGCTTCATTGGTTGCTCAAGAAGAGCATGTTGATGTGAACTTCATTAAAAATAACAACTTCAACAACAATGCTTATAGGAATAATTTTGGTAACAACAATTATAGCCTTATCCTTCAAATAGTGGTAATGGTTATAGCAACTCTTATGGTAACTCCTACAGCAATAATAGAAGTGTGTCCTGATCTTGAAGCATGCTTAAGGATTTATTAGTACACAAACTGCTTTTAATAAAACTGTTGAGGAAAAGTTTGGTAAAATTGATGTTCTTGCTTCTAAGGTTGATAGTCTTTCTCTTGATGTTGATCTTTTGAAACTAAAAGTTATGCCTAATGATGTTAAAGAGAACAAGACTTTTGCTACTGCCAATGCTATCCAAGTTAAAATTGACAACAATATTAGGATGTTGGCTGAATTGCATGCTAGGTGGGAAAGAGAGGATAAAATTGAAAAAGAGAATAGTATAGCTAGAGTTTGTACTATTACCACCACTAGTAATGCTAATGTTTCACATGCTAGTAAGCCTCCTACTATCAATGGTAACATAATTGGTGTTGGCAATGTTTCTACTACCCTGCAAAACGTTTAAAATTGCCCAAAACCACTGAAACTGTTCCTGATAAGAGTGCTGAAATTTTTCGAAATATGGGAGACAATGGTTCCTTTGCCATTGACCATAATGATTTTGATTTTGATGATTGCAATATTTCTGAAGTAATTATGTTCTTGCAAAAGCTAGCTAGAAGTCCTAATGCTAGTGCTATTAATATGGCTTTCACAAAACATATTACAATGCTCTCATACAAGCTAGGGAAGAGAAATTAAAACATGAAGCTTCTATCCCTAGAAAGTTAGAAGATGGTTGGGAGCCCATCATTAAGATGAAGGTGAATGATTTTGATTGCAATGCTTTATGTGATCTTGGTGCTAGCATTTCTGTTATGCCTAAGAAACTTTATGATATGCTTGATTTGCCACCTTTGGAACATTGCTATTTGGATGTTTATCTTGCTGATAATGCTTGAAGAAACCTTTGGGGAGAATTGATGATGTTCTTATTATGGTTAACAATAACCTTGTCCCCGTTGATTTTGTTGTTATGGACATCGAATGCAATGCATCTTGTCCTATTGTTTTGGGAAGACCTTTTCTTAGAACTGTTGGTGCCATTATTGATATGAAAGAAGAAAATATAAGGTACCAATTCCCACTCAAGAAAGGTATGGAACTTCCCTATAAAGAGAATGAAGTTGCCTTTTGATTCTATTATTAGAACAAGTTATGATTTGGATTCTTCTTCACTTGGAAACACTTGATTTTCACTTTCTGCGCCTAGCTGAAAGGCGTTAAAGAAAAGCGCTTATGGGAGACAACCCATGTTTTTATTTATGCAATTTTTCTTTTTCTTTGAGTCAAGGAGCTTGCTTACTTCTGTAACAACTCCTTTGTATCTTTATTTTATTGCATTGTTGTGCCAAGTAAAGCCTCTAATAGAAAGTTGATGCTAGATTTGGATTTCTGCGCAGAGACAGATTTTTGCTGTCCACCGTTTTGAGCTGACACACTCCAGAAAAATCCAAAATTCTAAAAAATTCAGGCGTGATCCTCTATATGTACGCAACTTTCATTAGTTTTGACTTTTCACATCTGAGCAACTTAAGTGCCTCGAAAAAATTCGTCTTTCCAGACTGTTCTGTTTTTGACAGATTCTGCCTTTTGATTTGCATTCTCTCTTTTACTGTGTTTGAGTGGATTTCTTTGCTCCACAAATATCAGTGGCTGTAGCTAATGTCCAGAAGTGTTGGAGATGATTGTGTCATCACAGAATATGTGAATTTTTGATTATGCACTAACCTCTAATGAGAATTACTTTGAGTTTGGTGTGAAGAAGTTTTCAAGGATCAGAGAGAAGGATGATATGATATGATCAAGAAGAGTGAAAAGCCTAAGCTTGGGGATGCCCCCGTGGTGCATCCAAGCATATTTCAAGAAGACTCAAGCGTCTAAGCTTGGGGATGCCAAGGCATCCCCTTCTTCATCAACAACTTATCAGGTCATCTCTAGTGAAACTATATTTTAATTCTTTCACATCTTATGTGCTTTACTTGGAGCGTCTGTGTGCTTTTATTTTTTTTTGTTGTTTTCTTTTTCTGAATAATTGGATCCTAGCATTCTTGTGTGGGAGAGAGACACGCTCCGCTTTTTCATGTGAATACTCATGTTTTCACTTATATTTGTTGAGTATTCTTCTAGCTACTGCAATGTTTTAGCTCCTGTTTTTCATGCATCTCTTGTTCAGAGCTGTTAGTTCTTGTAGAGAAGTACTCTCTTGTTTCATTGTGTAGTATTTGGAGAGTTTTGTGTTGAAATAAGTTGATTGGTGTTTGGTTGGAAACAGAAAATGCTACATGTGGTAGATGGTATATTGAAAAGACATATCATTCTTGTAGATCATTGTCTTGGATAATTTGATACTTTGCAATTGTTTTGAGCTCTCAAGTAGATCATGTTTAAGCTCTTGCATCATGTAGTTAAAACCTATTAGTGAGAACTACCGTAGAGCTTGTTGAGACTTGGTTTGCATGTTTGATATCTCTAAGGTCTAGATATTTTCTGGTAAAGTGTTTGAACAACAAGGAGACAGTGTAGAGTCTTATAATGCTTGCAATATGTTTTTATGTAAGTCTTGCTGTACCGGTTGATATCTGTGTTTGCTTCAAACAACCTTGCTAGCCTAAACTCTGTACTGAGAGGGAATGCTTCTCGTGCATCCAAACCTTGAGCCAAAACCCATGCCATTTGTGTCCACCATAACTACCTATTATGTGGTATTTCCTGCCATTCCAAGTAAATACTTCATGTGCTACCTTTAAACTATTCAAAACTTTATTACTCCTTATTTGTGTCAATGTTTTATAGCTCATGAGGAAGTATGTGGCGTTTACTCTATCACCTTGTCATTTACTCATGACAGACTTTCACCAATGGACTAGTGGCATATACATCCGCTTATCCAATAACTTTGCAAAAAGAGCTGGCAAATGGGGTGCCCAGTCCCAATTAATTAACTTTAACCACTTGATTCTCTTCACATGTTTGCCAATGATTTATCAAAAGCAAATTTCCAAAATGTTAAACTTTATCAAATATGCACTCCTCCATGGTATGTGATTGTTGGAAGGCACCCGAGGATTCGGTTAGCCATGGCTTGTGTAAGCAAAGGTTGGGAGGAGTGTCATACCAATTTATAAATATGCATGTGTAAACAAAAGAGAAGAGGGATGATCTACCCTTGGGTAGAAATAACGTCCTTCATGGAGCCGCTCTTGAAACACTTTATGCTCTCTATATGATTTCACATGGCGGTAAAGCTGCTGCCTTGTGACCACGAGGTCACGGGTTCAAGTCCTGGAAACAGCCTCTTGCAGAAATGCAGGGAAAGGTTGCGTACTATAGACCCAAAGTGGTCGAACCCTTCCCCGGACCCTGCACAAGTGGGAGCTACTGCACCGGGGCTGCCCTTTTGTCTATATGATTTCAAAAACCTAAAAAGCTCTAGCACATGATTTAATCCCTTCTTCACTCTGTGAAGGGCCTTTCTTTTACTTTATGTTGAGTCAGTTTACCTACTCATTTCTATCTCAGAAGCAAACACTTGTGTCAACTTTGTGTGCATTAATTCTTATATGCTTACTTATTGCACTTGTTATACTACTTTGTGTTGACAATATCCATGAGGTATACATGTTGAAAGTTGAAAGCAAATGCTGAAACTTAAATCTTCCTATGTGTTGCTTCAATGTCTTTATTTAGAATCTATTGCTTTATGAGTTAACTCTTATGCAAAGCTTTTTGATGCTTGTCTTGAAAGTACTATTCATGAAAAGTTTTTGCTTATATGATTCAGTTGTTTACTCTTTATCTATTTGTTAGCAAACTATAGACCATTGCCTTGAGTCACTTCATTCATGACATGAGCCTTGCAATATTATTTGATCAAGATTGTGTGAAGCATGTCTCCTCAGAAATTATTTTGTTGTTATCGTTTTACCTACTCGAGGACGAGTAGAACTAAGCTTGGGGATGCTCGATACGTCTCCAACGTATCTATAATTTCTGATGTTCCATGCTTATATTATGCCAATTGCTACATGTTTTATATACACTTTATATCATTTTTATGCATTTTCTGGGACTAACCTATTAACAAGATGTCATAGTGCCAGTTCCTGTTTTCTGCTGTTTTTGGTTTCAGAAAAGTTGTTCTGGCAATATTCTCGGAATTGAACGAAGCAAAACCAAAGTCCCTATTTTTCTGACACGTTCACGAAGTCCGAAGGAGAGACGAAGGGGGACCGTGGGCCGCACTCACCAGGTGGTGGCGCGGTCCCACCTCCTGCCGCGCCGCCACGTGGTGAGGACGCCACGGGCCTCCACCGACGTTGCCCCTTCGCCTATAAATTGCCTTCCTCGGGAAAACCCTAAGTACTCGAGTCATATTCCACGAAAAGTCCCAGAGCCGCCGCCGCCGTCAACCCTAACTCGGGAGGGTTCTGAAGCTCTTCCCGGCACCCTGCCGGAGAGGGGAATCATCACCAGAGGGCTCTACACCATGCCTGCCTCCGGAGTGATGTGTGAGTAGTTCATCTTTGGACTATAGGTCCATAGCAATAGCTAGATGGTTGTCTTCTCCTCTTGTACCATCATGTTTAGATCTTGTGAGCTGCCTATCATGATCAAGATCATCTTATTGTAGTGCTACATGTTGTGTTTGTTGGGATCCGATGAATATTGATACCTTGTCAAGTTGAATACTGAAATATTATGTCTATGTCTTTTATGACCTTGCATGCTCTCCGTTACTTGTTGATACTCTGGCCAATTAGATGCTTGTGACTCCAAGAGGGAGTACTTATGCCAGATAGTGGGTTCAGTCTCCATTTAATCCGGGGAAGTGCCAGCAACCCCTAAGGTTGTGGATGTGCTGTTGCTACTAGGGGTAACCTAATGATGCTTTGTCTAAGGATGCAATTGTCTGTTGCTTGCAACTTAATACCGGAAGGGGTACGGATGTTAACCTGAAGGTGGACTATTTAGGCACAGATGCATGCTGGATAGCGGTCTGTCTGTGTCGTAATGCCCAAATGAATCTCATAGTAGACACCACAACTTGCACATGCATGTTATGCACTTATCAATATTGTCAATTGCCCAGCTGTAATTTGTTTACCCGGCATGTTAGTTATTTTTTATGGAGAGACACCTCTAGTGAACTGTGGACCCCGGTCCATTCTTTTACATCTGAAATACAACCTACTGCAATCATTGTTCTTTTTCATTCTCTGCAAACAAACACCATTTTACACACTATACGTCTAATCCTTTGTTTTCAGCAAGCCGGTGAGATTGACAAAGTCACTGTTAAGTTGGGGCAAAGTAGTTTGATTGTGTTGTGCAGGTTCCACGTTGGCACCGGAATCCCTGGTGTTGCGCCGCACTACACTCCTTCACCAACAACCTTCAGAAGTGACTTCGATCTCGTACTGGTTCGATTAAACCTTGGTTTCTTACTGAGGGAAAACTTGCTGCTGCACTCATCATACCTTCCTCTTGGAGTTCCCAACGAACGTTTGACTTTCACGTCATCATTCACTCAAAGGAAAACCAAGGAACGGGCAACATTCTTGATGTCATGGATTTTATCTATCAAGAGATGTGGTTGAATTTCCTTGATAGAAGGGTTCCCATATATGCGCCATTTATCGTGGCACTCATTTGCAACAAGTGGAGTGCAAAGAAGAATGAGAACCTTTTGAAGTGTGGTTTGCCCGTGGTCAAGCACCACAACAAGCAACTGCAAAGGAAGACACACATTTTATCCAAGGATAGGCATGGCAAAGCTATTCAACGCTCATCAAGTGACCCATCTCGTGCTTTAGATGTTGGAGCAAGTTCTAGTGCACCGCCTCTTAAGGAGAAACCTTTGTGGTTCAAAAAGTTTGAAACCAAGATCAAGAGAGCTCTTTGCTTCAATGTGGACCGCGCATATGAGGCTCATGTCCATCAAAAGAAGTCTACTATGAGGCATAAAGAGATGATGAGGGCTATGAACATTAAACACTCTCCTGAGCTCCCTAGCGAGAAGATCATCACCCCCAAGGAAGAGTGGATCGCAAATCATGGCTATTGGAGTGAAGAGGATGACTTCCCCGGCTCACACCTCGGTCCACCACGGCATGGGTGGAGAGTGATTCTCCATGGGGCGTTTAGTGGCTCCCTTTTTGGCATTTCGATGACAAAGGGGGAGAATGTGTTCTAGCTATTATGTCGAGGGGATTTGCATGGGAGGGACACAAGCTTGCTCTTGCTTTGATTCTTTATTGCTTGTGGAAATTCTATTTGGTTATTTGGTTTGTGAACTTTGATAAGCATGGTATAAGACATGTGTGAACCTATTTGTTTAAGACTATGTTGTAATAGAGATCTATTTAGCTATCTAGTCTTGTTGATGTCTTATGCTTTTGACAAGTTATTATTCATATGTTTATCTAGTTTACTTGCTAGGTTTGTAAAATATAAGGGGTGCTCCTCCACATGAATATGGTGTGTTTTGCATTCAAACGCAAATTACAAATAATGCACACATTCCGGGGGAGCCCGCTTGTCTTTTGCAAATCTTTTGTCGCTAAACATTGTGTTTTCTGACAGATACTTGATCTGTTTGGTGATTTTCCCAGGCACCGGTAGTACCGGCTGGGAGGCTCCGGTAGTACCGAGCTAGGTACCAAGCCTGGTATCGACGATCACCATTTGCTCTCTGTTTTTCAAGGGAGTTAAGCGGTAGTACCGGGGGGTCAGGCCCAGTACTACCGGGCCGGCGCGTCGCCGAGTCAAACTTCGTGGTTTGACTTGGCCGCTGTCTGCGGTCCTGTACTACCGGGCTTGCGCGTTCTGTGGCCAACGGCCACATTTTTGGTGGACCTATATATACTTGGTCTTCTTCTCCGTTGAAGCCAAGCTTTCCCAAATACAAATCCACCATTGTTGAAAAGCTTCAACCTCCTAGATCTCCCACTCCATCGGTCCAAACACCTTCATACTTTGAGGAGTGACGGAGGAGGTCTAGATCTACACTTCCACCAAAGCAATTTCGATTCCCCCCATTAATCCCTAGCGGATCTTGCTACCTCTTGGGTTCGTTGAACCCTAGACGGAAGTTGTGTTCTTCGTGGCTTTGGAAGCCGCGGGGAAAAGCTGGGAGCCTCCAATTGAGTTGTGGAGACGTGCCCCGGCCTTGTGATTCTTGCGGCTTTGGGAGCCGTGGGAATTTGTTGAGAGCCTCCAATTCGGTTGTGGAGTGTGCCTCATCCTTGTAAAGATTTGTTGCCGACCTCGAGGGCATCATATAGTGGCTCGTGGAACTCCTCATTGGAGGATAACACGAGGGAGATACGGTGTGCCATATCACGGCTATTCGGGGATCACTTGTGACCCGCACCGCTCCAACGAAGACGTTGCTTCAATTGGGAAGTGAACTTCGGGAACCATCCCCGTGTCACCTTGTGCTTGTCTCTTTATATACCTTTACTTGTATTGCTAGCTTATCTTGTTTAGTATATCTTGTTAGCTAGTTTATTGCTCATCATATAGGATTGTTCACCTAGTTGCATATCTAGAGAACTTATATTTGAGCAATTCCCTAACTTGTTGAAAAGAAAATTAAAATTGGTAGTTGCCTATTCACCCCCTCTCTAGTCAACCTACTCGATCCTTTTACTTTTCGATATGTCTTCTCATCATGCCTTCATTTAAATAGTAGTTGTTGAGAGCCTCATCCAGGACATCCTTGATGCCGGTGTAGTCTTTCGTCTTCTCTTGACTCACCGAGTCGAGATACAGGGCATACGAATCCATTGGGAAGAAAATGATGAGGGTGTCGTATTGGTTACTGCGGTAAACAGTACAAATAGAGACCATTATCTTCAAATTAACGCGATGGAAAAGCGTGTACGAAATAATGTTTATGATAGGTACAAAAGATCTTACCCGGCCGGAAAGTAAGGCAGGAGAAAGGTATTTTTGGTGCAATGCTTCCTCATAAAATCTTCGAGGTACTTTGCCGTGCGAGTTTTACCAGTAGAGGTGTTCACAAAGCACTCTTCCATGAAGTGGGGGTGGACTATCATGATGTTTGAGTTCTCTCTCCTGAGATGCTGCGCCAAATTCAGCACAAATAGTCGGACCATGGACGTGGAGAGCGGCTTCATGTGCAACATGTCAAAGATACCACTAAATCTCAGGAAGAACACGTCCCCGGGATATATATCGACAAAGCCCATGCCCTTTGGTACCTTTCCCGGGAAAAGCGGGTACGATGGATTGTTCTCTTTGATAAGTTCTTTTTTCAATAATAGAACTTTATCATGGACGCTTTTGATTTCTGGCCGTATGACGGCTAGCACATTATCCGGCAGCATCGGTTTGGCCAACTCATGGGGCCGATGCCAGTTGGGGATGGTCATCTTGTCACAACCTCGTTCAGGGATCTTATCTCCTGACACGTGCTGGCTATTGGAGGCACCAATGATTATCTTGCTTTTCTTGAATCTTTTCTTTTCCGCCTTCTTAGGCTCCTTGGGATCGAGAGCCTGTTGCAAGGTATCATGGAGTGTGCCCTGGCTGAATTCGGCTTCCCCAGTAGCTTCTGGCAATGGTTGAGAATGGAAATTTAGACGCTTGGAGCACGGAAGCTTCTCTCTTAGATGAGACACGTGAGAATGCATTAGATCATGGTCATGTTGGTCAAGAGGCCCGTTGTTGAGGTAGAAGTCCATGGGGTCCTCGCGGTCTGCATCAGTTGGAGCCGACCTGTCGACCAGTGTTAGTTGTGGGGTGATGCTAGGAAGGTCTAAACGAAGCAGTGATTTTGGCCATGTCATCGTCCACGGCTGGCATTCATCGAGATTATACTCCCTTTCGGCTTCGGGGGGTTAAGCCGGAGGATCGTAATATGCGCAACCCGGCAACACCCGAGCAATTGCAACCCTAAACACATCATCAGGCATAGGCACACAATGCATCGTGCAGATAAGTGGTGTCACGATACTTGCCTTCGCCACATCCTTGAGCTCACCTTTAACACGCAATAGCAATGTGCATGGCACGTCGTCATCCTGCGAAAACATGTAAGACGTCAGGCGCCACCAAAGATGTATTATAAAACTTCTCGAGACTTTTGGAATGCTCAATTACCAAGAGAGCGTTGAGCTCGGCTAATGGTGTGACTCTTGGAGCTAGCGTGCCAATGGAAGGGCTGCTACGAGGCACGTTTTTGGTCGGCGATCCATCGCCCATTGGATGTTCGTTGATCACGGGGCCAATGTTAGGTGACACATTGTTTGATCCATGGCTGGCCTCAAGGTTGATCACAGGGAAAGGCCCTGTTTGGCCTGCTTTCATCCAAGATACCACCGACTCCATCATGGTAGGAATTAGGGTGTTGACCGTCCTTACAACTTTAGTTTGGATGGTCGACTGTATATTCGCATTCACGGCAACCAATTCCCGCCTGAGATCCATCTCTGTGACCTTCTTTCTCTCGTTTCGATGCTCCTTGGTCTCGGCGCCGTAGTAAAATTGATTTTTGTAACCGCTTCCCAGGCCGATCACACGGCTACGATTCGGTGCACGTGACACCGGCAGTTCCTTTACAATGTTCAGCGCCCTGTTAAAAGAAGTGTCCCACGGGCCGGCCTTCGAGTAGCCTTCTTGAGATCCATCAACTGCAGCTTTTCGTTCTTTCTCTTCTTCCTCCAGAAGTTTATCCATAATTTCCTTCACCATGGCATTATTGGCAAGTTCTCCCGGTGTTAGAGGATTTTCCTTGTAATGCGCCCTTATAAACTGTCTTGCCAGCGGGTCGGTGATCATGTCGTAGATAGAAGGCCCTTTCCTCTCATCATCCTCCATTTTCCACTTTTGTTGCTTTCTAGGGTAACCACGGCTCCCGAGAGTGTGGGGAGCTACGTTCTTTCCATGCGCAGTTTTCCCCCACTCCCTTAGCGCCTTCTTCTCAGGTTTGGCTTCGATGGCTTTGAAAAGCGTGAAGTCATCCTCAGAGATATTTGGAAAGGTCTTGTTGACCTCAGCGAAATCGGCACCATCATCAATCATGTCCCTCACAGTTGATCTCCAAGTACTAAATGCTTTGCAGAACTTGCCAAGAGCATATCTGTTGACCAGATTATTCGTGACATTGAGGTTATCATAGGGCTTCGGGAACTGGTACCGTGCGTGTAGCTTGCCAATGAGGTACTCGGCCCTCGTCTGTTTGGCTTTTCTTTTTAAGTGCTCGTCAATGAGATTGCCAAAGTCTCGGGCAATGTATCCCAAGTTGTTGCCGTACCCTTTTGCAAGATCTAACGGCCTTGTAGGGCGACCGCTGGTATGGTCCACCTGCTCGAATTCTTGTCGCGTGGAGGGGAGCCTGTTTGGGCATCTCAGCCGTTCACGTTTGGCTTCGCTACCACACGTCTCCGTGCCTGTTTGGACACCGCCACTAGTAGTGCTGTCCCATCGGATGCCCCCTCTCAAACTCGTGATCGCTTTGCATTGTCAACTGCTTTCCTAGTGCCTCCAGATAATTTTCTTCTCCACCACCATCTGTGCCTCCTATCCCAGAACCGCCAGCCTCGTAGTTGTTCGACATCTTCGATCGCACAATATAAGAAAAATTGTAAATTAATACAACAAATATGCACTTAACTATTAAAAACTCACTAATCTGTTTCATAATAATAAGTCATATCTTTAGCCAAAGTGATGCCAAAATTCACGAAAAATTTTGGCATGACCTTTGCTAAAAATAGGACATATTGAGTACCCAAATTTACAGGAACGGAAGTTAATCAACGTTCCGGCAATCTCAAGGGCCTCTAGGGGTACCTGCAAACATTTCACAAATTAACAAGGGCATCCAAACCCTGTCCGGCATATCCGGTTGGCAACCACTAATTCATACAAAAAACAAAAGACGACCATGAATTGTCATCACACCACCACCACAACACCATCACCACCAAAAATCATCGACGCTTCGCATCATCTCACCTAAAACTGAAAAGAGAAGTAGCGTTGAGGTCCTTTTGAAGTTCCTGCACACGGCTGAAAACAATGCATTAGTTCACCACACTAATTTCTGCATTTTAATTTTGCTAAACATAATAAGTAGCTTATTCAAAAAAATATTGCATTTAAATTTTGCTAATACCTAAAAAACAGAGGCTAATTCGAACCTAATTTGAACCTAAACTAAGCTATACTACACTAATTGAAACATTTTAATCAATTTTTTCAATCAAACCTAAACCTAACTAATTCCCACTTCAGAAAAACAGTAGCTTTTTAATCAAATTTTGCAAAAACTTAACTAACCTAAACCTAAACAGTAGTTTTGTAAAAACTAAACTAACTAAAAACTAAAACTAAATTGGGCTGTGCATTTGCTCAAGCACCTTCGGTGCGCTAGTAGGGAGAGGAGGGAGGGAGAGGAAGAACATGGCAGTACCTTGCTCGACGGCGAGTGGCGGCCGGATGAGGGGAAGAGGGGCCGGCGGGGGCAGGAGAGAGAGGTGGGGAGAGTGGGTCGGGCGCGGCGGCGGCGTAGGCGCTCGGGTCCGGCGGCGAGCAAGGCATCAACAAGGTGGGGGCTCAGGCTTGGGCGCGAGAGGGAGATCGAGGGGAGAGGTGGGTGCTCGGGCGCGGCGGCGTCGGTGGGAGGGGCCAGCGGCAAGCAGGGCGGCGGTTCTCGGGGGCGCGGGTGTGTGCGTGAGAGAGAGAGAGGGCCCCACGCGCTGAGTGCACACGACCAAAGTACCTCTAGCGAAACGCACGTTTTCGCCAGCGCTAGGCCAGGCACCGCTGGCGAGCAGGTGGTCTTCGCCAGCGCTAGGCCAGGCACCGCTGGCGAACAGCGCATGCTCGCCAAAAGTAGTGCTTACACCGCTGGCGAGCCCACAACCGTGGTCGCCAGCGGTAGTCTGCCCTGCTCCTCCCCCCCCCCCCCCCGCACGCTCGTAGCGCTGGCCGGTGCTATTCCTTGGCCGCTAGCGGTAGTTGAGGAAGCGCTGGCGAACGGCGTTTCTGGCTCGCCAGCGGTAGTAGCACTGGCGAACACGTATGGAGATTCGCCAGTGGTAGGCTGGCGGCTGTAGGGATTTTTCTGCTAGTTCAAGGTTATCAATCCAGTAGGAGTAGAAGCACTTCTGAAGGTTGTCGGTGGAGGAGTGTAGTGCGGCGTGATACGTCTCCAACGTATCCATAATATCTGCTGTTCCATGCTTATATTATACCATTTGCTACATGTTTTATATACACTTCGTATCACTTTTATGCATTTTCTGGGACTAACCTATTAACAAGATGCCACAGTACCAGTTCCCTGTTTTCTGCTATTTTTTGGTTTCAGAAAGTTACTTCTGGAAATATTCTCGGAATTGCACGAAACAAAAGGCCAGGTCCCTATTTTTCCAGCACGTGCACGGAGTCTGAAGGAGAGACGAAGGAGAGCCACGAGGTGGCCAAACCACACCCAGGCGCGGCAGAGGGCCCAGCCGGGCCACCTGGTGGTTTGGGCCCCTCGGGGTCCGCCGACATCACCCCTTCGCCTATTTATTCCCTGAGACGCGAAAACCCTAAAACACCGAGCCTTTCATCCAGAACATATTCGCTGCCGCCGTCGTCGTCAACCCTCACTCGGGGGGTTTCTGAAGCTCATCCCGGCACCCTGCCGGAGAGGGGAATCATCACCGGAGGGCTCTACATCGCCATGCCCGCCTCCGGAGTGATGCGTGAGTAGTTCATCCTTGGACTATGGGTCCATAGGAGTCGCTAGATGGTTGTCTTCTCCACTTGTGCCATCATGTTTAGATCTTGTGAGCTGCCTATCATGATCAAGATCATCTTATTGTAATGCTACATGTTGTGTTTGCTGGGATCTGACATATTGATACCTATGTGGAGCTGAATATTATATTATCATGTCTATGTCATTTGTGATCTTGCATGCTCTCCGTTACTTGTTGAAGCCTTGGCCACGTGAATACTTGTAACTCCAAGAGGGGGTATTTATGCATGATAGTTGGGTTCAACCTCTATTTAACCTGGGATAGTGACAGCAAGTTCTAAGGTTGTAGATGTGTTGTTGCCACTAGGGGTAAAACAGCAATGCTTTATTCAAGGATGAATGTATTGTTTACATTACGCACATTACTTAATGCAATTGTCTGTTGCTTGCAACTTAATACTGGAAGGGGTACGGATGTTAACCGGAAAGTGGACTATTTAGGCATAGATGCATGCTGGATAGCGGTCTATGTACTTTGTCGTAATGCCCAAATGAATCTCATAGTAGACACCACAGCTCACACATGCATGTTATATGCACTTATCAATTGTCAATTGCCCAGCTGTAATTTGTTTACCCAGCATGTTAGTTATCTTATTGGAGAGACACCACTAGTGAACTGTGGACCCCGGTCCATTCTTTTACATCTGAAATACAATCTACTTCAATCATTGTTCTCTACTGTTTTATGCAAACAAACATCATTTTCCATTCGATACGTTTAAACCCTTTGTTTTTAGCAAGCAGGTGAGATTGACAACCTCACTGTTAATATGGGGCAAAGTAATTTGGTTGTGTTGTGCAGGTTCCACGTTGGCACTGGAATCCCTGGTGTTGCGCCGCACTACACTCCTCCACCAACACCTTCGAAGCAAACCTCGTTTTCCTACTGGTCCGATTAAACCTTGGTTTCATACTGAGGGAAAACTTACTGCTGCACTCATCATACCTTCCTCTTGGGGTTCCCAACTGACGTGTGACGTACAAGCATTGTTTCTGGCACTATCAACCTAGAGCCACCACGGCGCAACACCAGGGAAACCAGCACCTGACATGGAACCTGTCACAACACAATCAAAATACTTTGACCCAACGATACAGTGAGGTTGTCAATCTCACCGGTCTTGCTGAAAACAAAGTGTTAACCGTATGGTGTGGAAAAAGTGTTTATGTTGCAGAGAATGTAAAGGAATAATGATTGTAGTAGGTTGTATTTATCAGATGTAAAAGAATGGACTGGGGTCCACAGTTCACTAGTGGTGTCTCTCCATAAAATATAACTAACATGCTGGTAAACAAATTACAGCTGGCAATTGACAAAATACTAAGTGCATGACAGTGCAATAGTATGACATGATGACTACTATGATATTCATGCGGGCATTACAACAAGATACATAGACTGTTATCCAACATCATCTATGACTAATAATCCACCTCCAGGTAGTCATCCGAGTTCCCCGTTAGTATTAAGTTGCAAGCAACAGATTATTGCAATAAGCAAAGTGCATAATGTAAACAACACATTTATCCTTATACAAATCATCATTAGGTTACCCCTAGTGGCAACAGCACATCCACAACCTTAGAGGTTGTTGTCACTCCCCCAGATTCAATGGAGACTGAACCCACTATCTAGCATAAATACTCCCTCTTGGAGTCACAAGCATCTACTTGGCCAAAGCATCTACTAGCAATGGAGAGCATGCAAGATCATAAGTAACATATAACATAGATTGATAATCAACTTGACATAGTATTCTATATTCATCGGATCCAGCAAACACAACATGTAGCATTACAATAATATGATCTTGATCATGATATGCAGCTCACGAGATCTAAACATGATAGCACAAAGTGGAGAGACTACCAACTAGCTACTGCAATGGACCCGTAGTCCAAGGATGAACTACTCACGCATCACTCCGGAGGAAGGCATGATGATGTAGAGCCCTCCGGTGATGATTCCCCTCTCAGGGGCACTCGTGGGCCCCACGCCACCCCACGGCGCGGCATAATCTCAACATGGAACATCAGAAATTATAGATACGTTTGAGACATGTCAAGCATCCCCAATCTTAGTTCTACTCATCCTCGAGTAGGTAAAACGATAAAAACAAAATAATTTCTGAGGTGACATGCTACCATCATAATCTTTGATCAAATAGTACTGTAAGGCATATGTTTATGAATGAAGTGATCCATGTCAATGGTCTATAGTTGCTATCAAATAGGTAATGAGTAAACAACTATATCATGTAAGCAAAAACTTTTCATAAATAGTACTTTCTAGACAAGTATCAACATACCTTGCATAAGTGTTAACTCATAAAGCAATAGTCTCAAGTAAAAGGTTTTGGACCAACACAAAGGAAGATTTAAGTTTCAGCAGTTGCTTTCAACTTTCAACATATATCTCATGGATATTGTCAACACAAAGCAATATAATAAGCACAATATACACGTATATGAACATTGTTGTACCAAGGTTGACACTAGTGTTTGCTTCTAAGACAGAAAGGAGTAGGAAAACTGACTCAACTTAAAAGTAAAAGAAAGGCCCTTCGCAGAGGGAAGCAGGGATTAAGTCATGTGCTAGAGCTTTTTAAGTTTTTGAAAAATCATATAGGGAGTAAAAATATAAGTTAGGGCAGTGCATTAGCATAGGTTCACCCACACAACACTTATCAAAACAATAAAGATTAATCAACGAAACAAAGCGAAAGTACTTGGCGAAATTCCCATGTGTCCTCGAGAACATTTTGCCATCATAAGTAAACAAACCGGCTTGTCCTTTGTGCTAAAAAGGATTGGGCCACTTGCTGCAATTATTATTATTGTCTTTTATTTACTCGTACTTTATTTATCAGCAATTATTATTACAGCGAATCCTTGATCAAAACTACTTGGCAACACCTTCTGCTCCTCGTTGGGTTCGACACTCTTATTTATCGAAAGTACTACGATACACACATATACTTGTGGGTCATCATCGGGTCACCCCCGAGCGGTGGCCATGGTCTGGAGAAGTTCTTTCCAGGTGAGCGTCCATGGTGGACGACGCAACGGATGGGTGGATCTCCGAGCGCTTGCTTCAATAAGCTCGAAGAGCCCTCTCTTTTGGGGGTTTTTGGCAGGCACCTCTCGAGCTGCAGTGCTGCGATGTGGCTTCTTTTTCTAGCCGTCCTTGGTGGTGCGGGGAAGGAGGAGCTCGATCTGGTGGCTGCTGCTTCGGGTGGTGGAGGTGGAAAGCTGGGTGTGGTGATGCTGCAAGCTCCAAGAGATTCAATCTCGGCGACCCAAGATTGGTCGCTGACCCTGTTGGCCAGCAGGTGGCCGCAATCGACGTTGTTGGTTTCAACCGGTGTCTTCTTCAACCTCCAGGCCTATGTGCCGATGCGGAGGCCTTCGAGTTCCAAGGCGGCGACCCTGCTCGGCTTCGTCCCAAGTGGTTTCGTCCCCGGTGACGAAGCTGATGCCCGTGCTAGGTTCTGCTTTAATGGCGGTGGACATGATTGCTTTTTGCAATTTTCCAGTAAGGGTCGTTAGCGCAATTGTGAAGGACTGTAGTAGTATTTCTTATTTTCTTCAGGTCCTTATTGTAAAATGTAATCCAACCGCTTGTTATTAATGACTAGGGGAATAAGCGCGGACTTCGTCGCCCGCGGACTTGAGAGAATTTTAGTTTTAGAGATTAAATTTGAAATTTGGATTGGAAAGCTCCAGCATGGTTTTCTTTCCTTCTTAATTTTTTGCAAATGTTAGCAAATCATAATTAATAATTGGAAGTTACGGTAGTTCTTGCAGTTATTTTTTGTTAAAGTTCTGTAAGCATGCAAGGAGATGTGTTAATTTTTGTTTGTTTTGAAACGTTCGTTGAGCGGCTGACAAGTGGGGCCGGGCTGACGCGAGCAGGCTGAATTTGAAAATGTTCGCAGTCAGAAGTTGTTTAGATTAAAATGTGTTGAACTGTTATAAGAAGTTTACATTTCAATTTTTATATTGGTAATAGTGAGAAGTCATTCATATG